>CM068367.1:1345078447-1346278447 GCA_034769895.1 Magicicada septendecula
AGTAAAAAAGTATTATTATCCTGCAAATCCTAAATCTAAGAGAGAACTATTTAATTATAATTATGATATATTCTTTTATGCAAAAGACCATACAATTAAGAGTTATCTGGAATTTTTAAAGAATTAAGAATGGGAGATAAAAGCATATTTAAGTCGATCACTTAGTAGTAATAAGAAAGATTTAATATAATTCTAAAATATTTTGTTGGCTGCAATAAGCGCTCAAGGAAAAACAGAGGAACTACTAATTTTAAACTATGCAAGGGAGTACTCACATTTTTGCCAATTCTGGACTCTTAAATATATCATACTTAGATGTTGCTTCAAACGTTTTTCAACTTCTTTTCGTCTATCATAAAAACAAAACTCCAATTATAACAAGTTAGACTGTAATTCTAATCTGCTAATTAAAAAATAAGGAAATATATAGACGCTACTTACATTTAACATGAGTTGAGAAGAACAGACTAAACATACATTTTGTTCGTTAAAACGCTAGGAACTACTAGTGTTTTCTGAAATAAAACTGTGTACATTGTTTTGTGTTTACACCTAACCAAGGAAATAATAAACGATGTTTAAATAAAGAGACGTTTGACAAGAAGAAAGAGCTATTTTTAATCTGTTTATCAAATATTTAATTCAGTATTTGGAAAACAAATTTTAATTTACATCAACCTGTAACATTTCAATTGCTGATCAAATATAATAGATCAAGCATGATTCTTAATTGGCTGTTAAAGTAATTTTTTCACTGTCGGGTGTAAAATATGTTTTCAAAATAAAACAGTTCTCAACTGTGTAAAAGTGGATTATTGTAAAATTTTTCTTAATTTGCTAACAAATGTGCTCATTAGACGAAATCTCATAAATCACTTTAACTTCGTAATAATTTAGAATTATCAAAAAACACTCTTCAGTTACAGTTAAAAGTATTAGTAAGTGCGGAAACAGATTAGACACATAACTACAGTACCAGTGACCGAACACTCTTTCCATATGTAGAAAAAGGGGGAGAGAGAGAGAGAGAGAGAGAGAGAGAGAGAGAGAGAGAGAGAGAGAGAGAGAGAGAGAGAGAGAGATACATTGACAGAGACAGAGACAGATAGATAGACAGACATACAGAGAGTCAGCTGAAAGTGATGCTCGTATAATTAAAAACATATTTTACAGACTTACCCCTATACCTACTCAACTGTAGATGAAAAAATCGTGTTTCCAAACCTTTAATTTTAAAATTGGTTAATGATTAACGTTCCGCTCTTGAAAGTGAAGCAGAAAAGTTCCTTTGAGATGCCGTTATAGCTACAGATAATAAATTGTGCGCACCAAACATATTATCCATTGCAGAATATATGTCCCACAAACATGAGTTGTAACTCTTTTCCTTTTTTTCGTAGCAAAATATTACTTATTTTCATTTAATTTACATTTTTTATAAACAGCAGTTATAATAAACAACTTTTTATTGGTAAATACTCTTGTAAAATTTGTAATTTTTATGTAAACCATTTTTCAATAATTGTGTAGTTTATGTACTATAAGTTGAGTTTCAAAGATGGCTTTAATATTATATTTACCATATTCTTAATTAAACCCTTATAATATTATTAAAATACTATGATATAATAGTATAATATAAGAGCCTTAAAAATATCTCAAGAAGGACCAACGAATATTGTATACTAACTTCTATGTATGAAATAAATTAATTTATGAGGCACGTGTATCAAGCAATATAAGGCTTGTAGGACTGCAGTAACTTATGAGTGCAAGGTACGAAGTATGTCATAACTGGATGCAAACAGTCTGACGGTTCTTAGGAGTTAGGATAGTGAGAAAGATCTATACAATTCTGCAAGACAGAAATAGGAATTAATCACTAAATAGGTCAAATAGAGAATTCAAAAATTTTAAACGGAGTGAATAGAGAAATTTAAAAAAATGATCATTAGGGCCACAAAACTCCTGTACATAGGATAAAGACCATGAAAATATGACTGAGTGGATAGTGTCTAAAAGACCTTAAATATGAATATCAGATTTTGACTATCAAGAATTAATGCAAAATATCATATTGGTTTTAAATGTTACAGAAACTTTCATCATTCCGGTGTTACACTAATATTCTTTATTTGAAACTATTTCGAGTAACATACTTATCTACTGAGTTAAGCCTAACAAAACAAGTTTGAGACATCAAAAATATGGCTTTGTTGGTGCCCAATTCTTAAGTAACTTTGAATTCCAAGCACACGTAGATCTGACTAAGTCACTGGAGTGTTCAGTGAACGCATCGTGAATACAAATTTGCAAATACTGACCGCAGGCATAAATCTTACTTTCAGTGACATGTTTATACACAGCGTTAACATATCTCACACCAGTGGTACCGGTTTTCCTTTTCACATAGCTTTTGTAAAATCCAAACCTAAAATATCTAGCGGTTGATTGTTGAAGTTTAATTGTTGTGTCGTTGTCTTTTTCGTAGTCCTACTAGTTCAAAAGTCGCCTTTGTAAGAAAGTAAATAGAAGAACTATAATCTATGTACAATAAACAGTTATATAATATTATCCGTAGTTTTTCCTATAATTCATATCTTAGGTCGACTGCCTATCCTGACACACATCGTGTACTTAAAGCAAGTTTTGTGCGATTTGGTTAGTAGACATACTGCTCAATTCCAAAAAACGCAAACAAAGTTTGTTTTTAGGAGTTCAGAGTCTTACCTAATTGGCCTGTAGTTTCCAAGTTCAATTCTCCATCTGGCACACACTTGTTAATCAATTTCTATACACCTTGATGGAAAATAAATACTCAGTACATCACTGGCCACCATCGACGAGATAATAAATAGATTTTTCTAAAGAGTTTAAGTGATTTTCTATTCAATGAAACACTGCAATAGTATTACACTTCTGTTGTCTTTAGACACGTATACAATTTTTACAGTATTACAATTTCTACCATAACCAACATTTACAAACACATACAGACATACTACAAACCGGTTAGAAGAAATAATTCCTTGTTTATACGCACACTTTATTACCTATTACATATGAAATTACATAATTTACCTGTTACCATATGTATAATGTTACAGATAATATAATGTCAACACTTAACTAATAAATATACTGTTAGGTTCTTATTATGTAAAATTGTAAATTTTACGTTTACAATGTGAAAATAAAAATGTGAGACCGTAAACCTGAGTTTGGCGGCAATGTTTTCATTATGGGTTATTCCAAAGAGAAATTCAACAAGCTGCTACAGAATCAATCAGTGCAAAAGATACAAGTGCAAAAGATACTTTTTATATAGTGGTATGCAATATTGATCATTCTGATTGTCAAAAGATACAAGTAACGCATTTACAAGTACAGTGCTGAACAAACTGGTTTCCTGTTTACATGGTCCTAGTCATTCTTTCTTCCGTAAAACTTTCATAATTATTTCAGCAACAACATAGTTACGTTGAACTTTACTTACCAATATTGTGTTTATTGGACGCAAAGATTTTTAAATTAGACGCACTCATGGGGAAACTAAATTAGCGGCCATTATAAGTAAAGATCAATGTGCCTTTATAAGTTCAACCGATAAAGCTGACTCATATAATTTTAGTTTTCACAGTACCATTGAAATAGTACCCGACATCAGTGTAACTCCTATTTAAGTAACAAGAAACTTTCATATTAAAACATCTAATTAGAGCAATACAGAGTCTGTATATGGAGAATCAAATCTTAATAGAACCAGGGAAACCGAGAACAGCTGCTACAGTTGGCCTGATCAATTGTAGAGTACGACAAGGGTGTCAATTATCATCTTCCCTTTTTTAATTTACGTATTGACGATGTCATGCAAAACTGGCAGATGTGTTTTCCAGACCATTTTATGATTGGTCACTCTACAATTGAGACATTGTTGTTTGCGGAAGATCAAGCTATTCTGTCGGACTCTGAAAACAGATGGCAGATGGCTATACATTTGTTAAATGGAATCTGAAAAGACTCTGGATTGCAGATATATACAATTAAGACCAAGGTGATTGCTTTTTGAGGAACTGATCCCGTACAGGAAAATATTGTTATAGATGGTACTGTCCTGGAACAAGTAAGCTGTTTGAATACCTAAGCTACAGTGTGTCTTATAATGCAACAACGACGTGGTGCATAAATTCAACCTTATGTGGGACCATCAGGCGAACCTTTAAATAAGCAAGTAAAGGAACATGCCAAAAATTCTACAAGGTGGTGGCTCTTCCCACACTTCTGTATGGGTCTGAGAATTGGACTTTAACGAAAGACCAGGCCAGTCGCATCCAAGCCGCTTACATGAGATTTCTCAGGCACGTGGCAAGGTATACTCTCCATGATCATAGAAGAAACACAGATATGCGGCAGGGACTGAATATTATGACTATATTCGACAGGATCGCCCAGTATCGGCTGAATTGGTGGGAACATCATTGCCGAATGGATGACTGCCGCATCCCCAAACAACTATGGAACTATAAGCCGAGGGGACGGAGAGGTGTGGGACGTCCGAGGAAGCGTTGGAGTGACCAGCTGTAATATTTGGCTATTTGAGACCGGAACAAACCATTCTTGGTATAAACCTTGAGGTATGATGATGACAAACTTTCATATATTATGGTAATTAATAACACGTAAATATTACTGACGACATATAGCAATATTATAATTATCCTGCTGTTATTAAAGTGTTATAATATTGTAAAAAGTTTAAAAGTAAAGTTGTATTTTTAGCCATTTCTTTGTGTTATTGATATTTTAAAGGTCTGTAGACGTTAATCACTAGAGAAGTAAAAAAAAACGATTTCTGAAAGAAACTCAGAAAACCCGCCGTCGGCTAAAAGAAGATTATGAAATTATAGTGCATAAGTACTTGTAGAAAAAAAAACTATTAACTTATACAATTAATAGAAAGCTTACCCCAGCCGAATGCCAAAGATTTTACGTTTTGTTCTTCTTTTTTATAATTATTAACCAAACCACATAAATATAATTAACTAAGAAAACCTTAACAAGAACTACTATTTAAAAAAAAACCACAATAATCAAATGTGCTTTTTAAGCGGTAATTATCTCATGTAACGGGGGCAAATAAAATAAACAATAATTAAAATAATCCAGTGGAGAGTGCGACAATAATCCTACCAGCAATCACATTGTAGACTCAAATACATTTTAACGCCTTACCTTTGAGGCATAAAACATACGAGCCGAGAAGTTTATAACGTTTGCTATTAAGCTATTTTCAGCTGTCAGTAGAATATATGTAATTTTAAATTAAATACTGAAATAACAGAGTAATAGACAACAATTAAACATTAAGGAATAATAAAAAATGACGTCAATTTTATGAATTTACATATTTTTAAGCATTCGTAAATTTTGCTTTTTCCTTCTATTTTCCGTAAGGAAAATGGTAGTATGGTAATCGCGAAAAAATCTTGTTTCAGATAAGGGCAGATACTGATTGTACTGCCCTCAAAACATGAAGAACAATCATTTTCTGAGAAGTCTCTGTGTGTCTGTGCGTAGAATTTGTTCTATGGAGAAAAATAACTGCCGCAATTCAAACAGAATCAAATAATTTTCTGCATATGTGCCCGAGTTGTAGACGACTCAAGGTTTATTGATTTTGGTGAAGATCGGTTAAGGGGAAGGGGTAGTTTACCGGCAACGTTTTACGTTTTAACAAGAGTTAAGTACTTAATTTTAATAAATAAAGTATCCTGAAAAGCAGATCATAATAATCCACCGTAGAAAGGTAGATGAAATATCTATAAATGTAAAAGGTAGTTGAAGTGGTTGGGGGTAAATGTTTGTATTGATGTTATAAATCGACCAAAAACCAAAAACTTTCAATAAAATATTGACAATTGATATTGTTCCATGCTATGTAATCACGGAAACGCAAACAAAATAATTTTTTGTTTCCAGAAAGGCACAGAAAACTAACGCTGGGCGTATTCGCTTTCCTTCGCGTTGTTTAAATAAAAGATAATTTAGTCAAATGAATTCTTTATTTTTAAGATGTTAACAACTAGGTACATTTCGTATTTTGATTATCTTTCTCAGCGTTTTTACCAAAAGAAGCATGCTGATATATTTGATTTTGTTCTGAGGTTTTGTCTACATATTAAAAATAATTTGATAATTAATTAGAACATAGAAGTCATGTATGGTTCTCAATACCGATTTTTAACTTTGTATTAGTAATAAAGTGAACTTCAAAACACATATGTTCCTATAATTAATAAGGCTTGCGGCTGATGGTAAGGGCATAAACCTAGGTATAGTGTTCTGGGAGGGCGATCAAAGCCGCGGCCACCACAAGTTGCGCACTAAATTAAACAATTGAGGCTCATGGGCGCCTGAATCCACATGTGTGTCCAGTATCTGTTAAAATCAGTTGGAACTCCACTGGACTTTAATACCACTACGATTATTATTGTTACTATATACGACTATCATATTGTAACAACTGTATGTGGGTTGTCTCATCGGGGCTGCTGCGATGTAGAATTTGTCGTCTGATTGTATTGTGGCACTACTGAAATATGCAAAGTCACTGACTGTGTTCATGTCTTGTTTCTTATGGTTTAATAAAGTCGCAGATGTAGTTTGCCTTCAAATAACAGAATTTCGGGTAGTGTCAAAGCACTGGCTATTTAAAAAAAATTATGTACCTATTCATCTAGAAAGCAAAATAATTAATTTTTCCCAGCTGAAACCTTACTGTAATACATTCATAGGGATTTTACAAACGATTTTTGTGCGACAGTCCATTAAATTAACGAAACCCTCACTCTTTTCTCCTCTACCGTTTCCCGCCTGTTTTCTAAAATCTGTATCATTATTCATTCACCCCTTCATTCATTGTTTTCTCTCATTCTAGTCTGATTGCTACGGGTAGCTTTTAAATTAATATTACAAAAAAAAATCATTCAGCATTACTTAGATTAATGCAATTTAGTTTACACAATAGAAACGTCTGTTTAGATAAATGAAGCAAACCAGAGACAAATATTATTTTAAGAGACTGCTAACTTAGTTACCAAAAAATTATTAAAATTTTGAGTTTTCATTATTTAATTACAAAATATAATACTACTGACTCGGAACACTAAATTTTTATTGGTAAAAATGTAAAATTTTTACCCTGTAGCCTGAACCAGTTTTCTCTTATTACAAGCTTCGTCAGAGGCTGCCACTAGATCGCTGTCCGTCTTGTTCTTATCCATCCAAGGAAACAATTACAAAAATTTCACATTTTTACCAATAAACAACTTATTGTTCCGAGTCAGTATTATTCTACTTATAACACAGGTTAACAAAAAAATTTTGTTTGCTTGGTGCCTAAGATTTTATAGCTGATTTTACCTATATTTGTCGTGCTGATTATAAATATAAAAACCGTTTTTCTATATCAGCTATACTTTTTGAGATACAGCGTTACTTACTAATAAGCACTTTCACTATAAAGTCTGTTGAGCTGTGGTTAAGTGAAGGTTTATACATGTGTTAGTTCCTCGTTATTTTCCCTTCTTCTTCTGTGTACAACAATCATCTGACTGCAGGCTTTATTAAGACGTCATATTTGTTTATATAACCTTGTGTTTGCATCCAACATAACCTCTAAGTTCTGTTTTTGTAGTTATATTGAAAAGAAAGAAATGTATTCTAGTCGAAGGAGCTGTGTTAATCATCCTGATATATTTTGCTACGTATGTGGTGAGTACACACTGAAAGAAAATAGAAAAACTATTTCTGATTTTGTGAAAAGAGCGTACCATGGATACTTTGGCGTTAGGCTTGGTGACCAAGATAAACTGTGGGCTCCACACAGTGTTTGTAAAACTTGTACCGAACACCTACGCCAGTGGACTAACGGAAAAAGCAGGAGTCTGAAATTCGGTGTGCCGATGGTTTGGAGAGAACCCAAAAATCAGATTGATGACTGCTATTTTTGCATTGTAAATATTAATGGCATCAATCGAAATAACCGCAGCAAGTGGACATATCCTGATTTAGCCTCTGCAAGACGGCCTGTTCCTCATTCAGATGAAGTACCAATTCCAACGTTTTCATCAGCTACCGGAGCTCTCGGAGGATGAGTTTAATCTTTCTGATGCTTGTTGTGATATAGATCAAGGTAACGATAGTGATTATGAGGGAAAATCATCAATTCCTCAACGTTTTAACCAAAGCGAGTTAAGTGACCTTATCAGAGATCTCAACCTCTCAAAACAAGCTTCTGAAGTACTTGCATCCAGGTTGAGTGACAAGAATGTACTTGATCATGGAACAAAAATTACATTCTACTGTACAAGAGAAAAAGATTTGTTACCCTTTTTTTCTCAAGAAAACGATCATGTATTTTGTCAAGATGTCAAAGGGCTCCTAATGAAAATGGGCCTTCCCAAATATTGTCCAGATGATTGGCGTCTCTTTATTGATAGCTCTAAGCGGAGTTTGAAGTGTGTACTTTTGCATAATGGCAACAAAATTGGATCAATACCAATTGCTCACTCAACCAAAATGAAAGAAGAATACGATACCATAGCTTTGGTCTTGGATAAGGTTAGGTATCATGAACACGAATGGGTAATTTGTGTGGACTTAAAAATGGTAAACTTTCTCCTTGGTCAGCAAGGTGGCTACACAAAATATCCTTGCTTCTTGTGCCTTTGGGATAGCAGAGCAAAACAATATCACTGGGTAAGAAGACAGTGGCCTACGAGGGAGAACATGGTTGTTGGGGAAAGAAATGTTATTCATGAACCCTTAGTTGGACGGAACAAAATCATCTTGCCTCCACTGCATATAAAGCTTGGTCTTATGAAACAATTTGTGAAGGCTCTTGATCAGGATAGTCCATGCTTTGCATACATTTGCCAAACGATGCCTGGGCTAAGTACAGAAAAACTTAAAGCTAGAATTTTCGATGGCCCTCAAATCAGACAGTTCATAAATGATCCTCGTTTCGTAGATTCTATGAATGAGGCAGAGCGAAAAGCATGGACGTCATTTGTCTTGGTTGTCAGAAACTTTCTGGGCAACCACAAAGCTGAAAACTATGAAGAACTAGTTAACAGTATGCTCAACAATTTCAGAGACCTTGGATGTAACATGAGCATAAAGGTTCATTTCTTACACAGCCACTTGGACCGTCTCCCTGAAAATCTAGGCGATACCAGTGAAGAACAAGGTGAGAGATTTCACCAGGATATTAAAACGATGGAGGACCGCTACAAAGGAAGATGGGATACTCATATGATGGCAGATTACTGCTGGAACTTGCAAAGAGACTGTCCAAACAAAGTTCATTCAAGAATGTCCCAAAAAAGAAGCTTCCGGAGTGTAAATTAACTTTTCCTTGTCTTTTTATCTTATTATTTTGAATATTAATTGTTATTTTAGCTACTGTAGGGATAATGATATGTTACTATGGGGTTTTCGAGTAAATAAATTAAATTAGAAATTAAAATAGAGCTGTTCATTTTAAATTTATCACCTATACCTTCGGCCTAATTTAAATGGGATAACGTAAATCACGCTATTGTGATTTTTTACAAACAAGAGCTCATAGGCTAAAACTAATGTCAAATTCAAATTCAGCATATCAAATACACGCAAAATCAGCTGAAAAAGCCCGGCACCAAAACATGTGTTGGGCTGTGTAATTAGTTAATCAACGGACACATTACTGAAACAAAATCCAAGAATCCATTATTTAATCGTATGATTTCATTAAACATCATTTGTTGTGCTGAGTCAATACTATTGAAACTGCAGAAAGTATTAGTCTTTAATTCTAATACATTTTAGAAAAATATTCATTTGCCGTTTCTTCTACAGCGCTAAATAAGTTGTGAAACAACCAATTTCATTAAAGCCTAGTACAAATCCTTCAACTACGCTATGATACTCACAATTACTACAGTTTTTGGATTTCTTCACACATTCTTAATCTTCATGTATTCCTTGTTTCATTTAACAATTACATGTAACTCAGAAGTAAGAGTCAAACTCAAATTACAATATACATAACTACGGTTCATACGTTTTATATAAACTTCAAATGAAGAGTCAATAAATATTCTTTAAAAACTTGCATATCGTTAAAGATTGCTGACAATGATGTACAAAAATTCAGACATTGAACATGCGGTTCATACGTTTTACATAAACATTCAGCACATTGAAAAATATTGGATTTTAAAACATTTAAACCATTTTACAATTTTAAAAGCTTATCGGAAGATGCTGACACCTGATCGGTTTAGTAAAGTTAAACAATAGCAACAGCAAACAAAGCGGCTTCGTGCAGCTCGTATTAAGTAAACAATTGTGCAGCCGGACTTTATTAACTGACCAGCAACCACACGTGGATTGATGTATTGCGCTGCAGTGTATTGATTGCTACTGTTGCAGAGTGTTTGCTTTTATTGTTATTTTTAATTATTTTGGAACAGTGTAACAATACTGACTACAACGAAGAGCTACTGAATAGAAAACAAAGAAGTCTTAACAGAATGAAGTCAGAATTAACCAGGCAACACCACTTATTGGGCTGCCTTTCATGCGCATTTTGTGGATTTTATAGAAGTAATGTCAATTTAATAACCCGTATGTTAAGACGTCGTTTACTTTCCGTATGACATAAATATAGACGAACTTCGTACTATTTCTACTTCCATGTTCAGTAAGGAAATGGCTGTATGATAATGGCGAAAAAATCGTGTTCAAGTTGTAGAGGAGTCAGGGCCTATTTATTTTGGTGAAGCTCAGTTAAGGGTAAGGGGTAGTTTACCTGTAACATTAAATAAAGTATGCTGAAAAGAAGGTAATAATAATCCACTGTAGAAAGGTAGATGAAATATCTATAAATGAAAAGTGAGTTGAAAGGGGAGACGGTATTTTTTCCACGTTTGGTATTGATTTAATGAGTCTGACGAAATTAAATAAAATGCATTTAAACTTTTTAAAACAATGTTAATTTTTAAGAATAAAATAATTTCTTTTGCCAGGCAATAAAATTATATATTTATTTTTTATTTTAATTTAAATCATCTATGCGTAAAAATCCCCAACCACGGCTCAGCAGGTTACAAAATAATTTAAGGTCACATAATTATATAAATATGTAATTAATGGGTGATTATCGGCGTAGTTAAATTTCTTTATAAGAATAAAATACCTAATTTTTATAGATAAAGTGACTCGAAAATAGCATTATATTAAACGACTACCCCATAATAACAGAAATATCTATAAATAGTTTGAGGGTGGGATATCTCTATGATATTTTCTATTATTTCTTTTCTATTAGAAATTATCGAACCGAATTCAAGTAAATGATTTGAATATAAATCTTAGAACATGGAAGTCATGTATGGTTCTCCATACCGATATTTTTTAGAATTACCCGGTATGACCAGGGGAGTAATACATGAAATCACTGGATATCTATCTATATTTACAATATAATCATTTTGAAACATTAATATAAAAGCAGAACATTAAAAAACAAATATTCTTGTTTTACAGCATATTTTTTTTCATTATGGAAAAAGCACACTGAAAAAACTAGTAGAAATAAAGTTATTTTTTCATACACGTACGGCTCCATGAAGTTTTATTATACATTATTAGTAGAAAAATGTGTATTTATTTTATATATGTGTGTTGTAGTACTTTCGGTTGGGTTTATATTACTTTTTGTTTGCGATGCAAAAAAATAATATTTGTAAATTCTAGTCTGAGGTACTATAACACAAGACTAAAGAAGAACGTCGTAAACTGACTCTTTCAGATCCTTCACTACTTTTAACTGTCTTTTTGAATGACACACTATTCTGTTCTTTTGGAGATACAATATTTTATTCCTAACAACAAGCGATACATTTAGCTAAAAAATTTTAAATCATGTGTAGGATGTTACACCGTGGTCAATTGTCGTTTGTCTTCACCCAGACGTTTCTGGGTGTAGTCTATCTTCAGTATCTGGCTGAAAGTCAAACAACAGACGATGTTGTGACACACGCCAAACCACAACAAACCTTTTGCATTATTTTGTTTAAGCTACATACTTTCTATTAATTGTAACTGAACCACTAACTTCAAGACAATTTATGTTTATAGAAACAATACGTTTGGCTATGAATATCAGTCGTCGTTATTCTATTTCTCGAATTCACCCTACAGATATCGTAGGTAAGTCAAGTAAGTCATCGTACTTGTGCTATATATCTGCATTTGAAATCTAACTAAATTTCATACATATTCCTAATATCCACTACTTCCTAATCGTACAAAGGTAATGGCATTTCAAGGCAAGGAACCAATAAGAACAAAAATAATGATTAACGATCAAATCGTACAGGTGAGTCATTTTAACTCTTTGGGAAATGATATTAGCTATGTATAATGATATTAGAAATTATGACAATGATGTTAAGTCATGTAAGTTCGAGACTATCTGTGGGACAATCAATAGTAGGCCTATTTTAGAAACAAGGTACGTCGAGATACAAAATTAAAGTTTTTAAAGATATGGCGGCCCCTGTACTGTCCTATGGACAACAACTAAGAAACAAGATAGTAAAATGCAGGCCTCAGAAATGACGTTCTTATGAAGAGTTTAAGGTTGTGTACGTAAAACTGGCGTCGATGGATATAACGAGAACGTAAATTCTTCTCAGCTCTCGATATGTTCCTCTCGATCTTGACACATCGTTAGAAGCAGGCATGACTATAAGTTGTTAAAAACTTTTTTTCCGATATAAGAAAAAGCAATCATAACGCAGTAATAAATAGCACGACGCGTCCTGAACGTATCACTAGGTTAAATTCATTCTTCGAGCGTCCGTTTTGCATTTTTTAGGGATGAGTTTAAACTTGCCTCGTCTTTCTTCTAATACGATTGCGATAAGCTCTCATGTATTTTCGGTTCATATATTTCCACATTGTAAAATTAATCTATTAAATTTCTCAATAAATATAGATTCATTTGACTCAAATACTTTTTAGAACAAACTTCATTACAAGCCTACTGATATGTTCGTGAAGCGTGAATAATCGGCGAAGTGTTAAACTAGCATCGGTCGATAAAACGAGAATGGAAATTCTTCTACGCGGTGATTCATTTTTCTAACGACCTTGACATAGCCACGAAAGCAGGCGTATATTCATAAGTTATAAAAAACGTGTTTTCCAACATACGAAAGAACAATCATAACTCGGTAATAAATAACGTGCCCGCATCAGGAACATATCGGTAGGTTTATAATTAAGTTTGTTCTAAAATGGATTAGAGTGCGATATATATTTTGAAAATTTAAAAAATCTATACTTATTGAAACACTTAATAGATTAACTTCAAAATATCTAAGTATATGAACCGAAAATACATAAGGGCTTATAGAAATCGTATTAGAAGGAAGATGACCATTTTCTAACGCATTCCAAAAAGTGCAAAAAGCTTATGGCGAGTACACGAGACCGCTCACAAAATGTCAGAGAGTACATCGAAGGACTCCACAATGACGTCAAGAAGGTGGAATATATCAAAGGAAGAAGTTGGAATGTGTATTATCATTGTAGTAGGATGATAACATTATATCAACATCGGCCATCAAGGAAAATAACTAAAAAGCAACAGTTACATATGTACATAGTAAAGAGTAAATACTTACGTTGTAAGAAAACTAGGTTACTCCTAATTAACAAGTTTATAAAATATTTAAAATGTTGTAGTATTTAAAGCTATAAGTGTGTTGACAATTGAAAATTAAAGTTACAAGTTATGATGAATCGAGAAAAAAATTATAATTGTCTTAAAAGAACTCCTTTAGATATAAATAAAATGATTGCAGTAATGTTGTTTGAAGAATAACGTTGCTTAATTCAATAAATAAAGCGTACTAGCTGGTTGCTTGATGAAGGTAGCCGTCGCGTTGATTCTGGCAGCGAAACTCCTCTTCCAGGTTGACAGTCGTCTAAGTACGTAAAGTCTAGTCGCGTCTGGACAATAAAATTAATAAAATACACTTCCACGTACCTGGTCGTGATTCTGGAAGTTCCGAAGTTCACTTTTGTAATAAATTAATGAGCTGCCAAGACGGTTTACAAAACCAGCTTACTTTATTTACAAGGTTAGGTTACCTTGTTTAATAATGGGCGCCACACAGGTTTATTTCGGGAAAATCCCGTGTAAAACCCATTAATAGAATCAAATAATTATTTTTAAAAAACTGAAATTGTGTTTATTGCCCTTATGGCAATTCAAATTCAACAACGTATGATCTCTACTAAAAATGACTTTGATTATTTTGAATTAATTCTTTATTTATTTTTAGAAATAAATTAAGTCAAGTTATGCTGCTAATAACTGGGTTTTATTTGTACCCTTGATAATGAATTCAAACAAACATAATTAAGAAAATACATTGATATACAATTGAAAAAGGTTCGTTAACTTACCCTATTACGCTAGCTCAGAGCATGTACAACAGTTCTGGTTATGTCCAGATAAACTTTACTTTAAATATTAAATTTATTTATATCTCGGGCGTAAATTCTTTGAAACACAAGAAAGAATGCTCATGCCTACACAATAGTTAATTATTTTATAATCCAATATTGACTAGTAATGCCGTGTTGTTTACTAACAAAAAAATCAAACCTCTTTTATAGGTTAGGCGTTCGTCACGCTTGCTTAATTATTCACAAAGTTATATAGTGAGACCACTTAAGACTAACATCATTCTTAACCAGGATTGACAGATCCACTAAATAAATTCAGACATTGTGTAATACAGAAAATGTTTTGGTGTTATGCGTCAGTACAAATTTTGTTTACAAAATATATAGGTTAGTGCACTCATTGTAATGGAATAAATTGTCACGCTGTTACCTCTGTATTTTAATCTTTCCGATTAAAATTTGATTACACACTCCAGGTCGGATTATAATGACCTGGCTTTACACTACTCACGCACTTGAACAGAGAATATTGGTCCGCTTCTTACTAAAAAGGACCTTTTAAAATACTATTTAATTATTTTCTCCTGTTCGATGTATCCCGCACTAAATAAAATAATACTTCACTTCGATGCACTGATTCTATGTAGATTATACTGTAGTTATTGGTTGATGCCGAAATAATTCAATGGACGCACTATTACATGAAGCTATCAGTTAATAAAAATTTTGATGAGACGAGCGTCACCTTCCGCTCTCGATGATTGTCAAAAGTGTCTAACGGTAATTAGCTGCATTCCTTTATATACCCTCTGTTTTGATAAGGCTTAGGCGAATGTTTCATTTAATAAACTATTTTCTGATTGGCTTAACCAGGCGTTACGAAAGTGACGCATTGTTTTTCCAACGGTCATTAACCGACTTTTCGCCAGAATGATTGACAGCTGTCGTTGTTGTTGTTCTTAACAAACAGATTTTTTACTTTCTATTCACAAATGATGCTAACGCATGTCACGCACTTATTATAATTGCGATCGGGGTGGTATCGCTATCAAATTAAAGGATATTTTTCACTCTTCAATTTGATATAGTTTGACACTGGTTTATTTACACTTTCACTGACATTTTTTAATAAATAATGTTCAGGTATATGGCTTCGCGCTGTCGTCTGCTAGCGAAGCCGACTATGATTCTCTCTTATCAACACATTATTTGTGTTCCACATCGCATTTTCACTTAAACGTCTGTGTTGGAACACTAACATATCCGTCTTTATACTTATTTAACGACTATAATAATTAAATCTTAACTTATTGATGTAATACTTAGCTATGAACTATTCTTACTTCCTAATGACATTTTGGTTTACACTATTTTGCTCTATGCTATTCATTAATAATTGAGTTATTACTTGTATAATATATTAACAATGCTTATTGCTACGTTTGGTATAAAGATTTGTTCAGTGTATGTGATTTATTCATAGTACTTTCTACTTATCACCTTACTGACAATTGTTCGTTTTAGGCGTTGCCTAGGCATGCCGTTTGCATCGGATTTATGCCTTAATAATGTTTATTAGTCATATTTGGTATCTTGGTGAGGTAATCTTACTTATATAAGGTTCCCTCTTACAATTATTTTTACTTATTATGATTACATTTGAGATTGTAATACAATTTCAATTTTACATTGTGGCCATAGCTAATCTTAGTTATAGGCATTAATAGTTACTAGTCCTAGTTGATTTATTCTCAGCCCAATATTGTTGCTGATATCATATTATTCGGGTCGTTACTTAATTATTTTTATTAACATGTGAGATTACATTCAAGTTATTCACTGACTCGCTTGACAGCTTAAAGTGAATTTAATTTGTCCATTAGTTTGTGTCAGTTATAGTATTGGTTGTAGTGTCAAGCAGTGTCTTGTTTACTGCTTCTTGTGGCACTTCTTCTTCTTTCTTCTTCATTGGTCCTTTTCTTCTTCGCTACTTTCATCATTATATTATTTATTTACATTACCTTCATGTATTTATTCATTCTATGGGCATGTGTCTAGGTTATGTAACACCTGGTCATGTTACAACGTACACAACATTATGAACCAGCCGACAAAGCGTTCCAAAAATCGATCACTTCCAACGCAGTCAGGGATGCAGTATATGCAGTCATATATGGTTTAGTATAAACAAATTGTTTATATAATGTTGTTTTGTCTGTTAATACCAATAGGTCATGGGCAAAATCTTTTATATCCATGTTCCTTAAGGAAATGGAAGTATGGTGATGGCAAAAAAAATCGTATTCGAGATTATTGCAGATTCTGATTGTACTACACTCAAAACATGAAAAAAGTCGTTTTTCGAAAAGTGTCTGTGTGTCTGTCTGTGTGTCTGTCGTGTGTCTGTCTGTAGATTTTTTCCTATGGCAAACGATAACAGCCGCAAATTCAAACAGAATCAAATAATTTTTTGCATACAGCCCTGATGTCTAGAGAACGCACGACTTATTGTTTTTGGTGAAGATCGGTTGAGGGAAAGGGGTAGTTTACCTGCAACGGTTTTTGTTATCAATGGTAATTTTTTTTGGCAAACGATAACAGCCGCAAATTCAAACAGAATCAAATAATGTTTCGCATACAGCCCTGAATTGTATAATTCTCAAGACCTATTGTTTTTAGTGAGGATCGGTTAAGGGAAAGGGGTAGTTTACCAGCAACGTTTTATGTTTTAACAAGGGTATTTTATATGGCAAACGATAACAGCCGCAAATTCAAACATAATCAAAAGATTATTTGCATAGAGCCCTGAATTGTAGAGTACTCAAGACCTTTTGTTTTTGGTGAAGCTCGGTTAAGGGAAAGGGGTAGTTTACCAGCTACGTTTTATGTTTTAACAAGGGTATTTTCTATGGCAAACGATAACAGCCACAAATTCAAACAGAATCAAATACTTTTTTTGCATAAAGCCCTGATTTGTAGAGTACTCAAGACTTATTGTTTTCGGAGAAGATCGGTTAAGGGAAAGGGGTAGTTTACCAGCGGCGTTTTTTTATCAAAGGTAATTTTTTTTTGGCAAACGATAACAGCCGCAAATTCAAACAGAATCAAATAATGTTTTGCATACAGCCCTGAATTGTAGAGTTCTTAAGACCCTTTTGTTTTGGTGATGATCGGTTAAGGGAATAGGGTAGTTTACCAGCAACATTTTATGTTTTAACAAGGGTAATTTTTTCTATGACGAACGGTAACTGCCGCATATTCAATCAGAATCAAATAATGTTTTGCATACATCCTTGAATTGTAGTGATCTCAAGGCCTTTTGATTTTGGTGAAGATCGGTTAAAGGGGAGGGGTAGTTTACCTGCAACCTTTTACGTTTTAACAACAGTAAAGTACTTGAAAATTCATTTAAACTTTTTCAAACAATGGTAATTGTTAAAAATAAAATAATTTTGTTGCCAGGCAATAAAATTATAATTTTTTCATTTTAATGTAAATCATGTATGAAAGAAAATATATCGTTCGTGGCAGGCAAGCATATCTCAATTATGTAATGTTTACGTTTCCATTTTACTATTATGATTACTGCAATAAAAAGGCAGGGAACACACACACACACACACACAATTCGCGTTATTTCTGGTCTCACTCATGCTTATTTTCTTACATTTGCACGCTTTTTAAATGGAAAGTGCCGAAACCCACACCAACATAACGCGTGCAAGCCGAAAAATTGTCCAGCGTGGATAGCGATTTGCTTCCTGTGGATCGCTGGGCAGTGTAACTGCACGTGTTTATAAAGGAACGATTCATAGACAGAATTTTCGTCTTTAGGGAATGAACCCTCTGCAAGATGCTGAGGGTCCATGAGTGACTTGGGAGCGCTCCTTCTTTTCCGCGTGTTTGTTCTGTGAACCGTACACTGTAGATTTGCAGCTTTACTCTAAGCAACGCTCAATAGGAAATGTTGAAAATTGTTGTCCACGGTGTACCCTCATACACACTAAACCTGCTCTGATGTTTTAATTACGGACATCATAATATTAAAACTTTGGAAACTTGAGCACTACTTAATGGAGATCAAACATTAACTTATACAAGCCATTAATTTTATGCATATTTTTTATATATATGTGTACAACGTTATCGGCAACAAAGAAGTAGTTTTTGTTAAAATTCCTTCCCGGGATATTTTTTACCGTAGTCCAATGTTTTCTACAAAACCAGATGTTTCGGCAATGCCATCGACTTCCATCATCAGTGAAAATCGAGTGCGATAACGTGAGGTGGTATACGTTAGTGACCACAGTACTGTGGTTAAGGCTGAAGCAGTAAGTAGAAAGAAGTAGTTTCTATGGTTATATTTCATTTCGAAAATGATTTTAAATATAAATCTTAGAACATGGAAGTTATGTATGGTTCTCCATACCGATTTTCTACATTGCGGACGTATCTCCGGGATAGGCTTATATTTAACAGCAATTTAAACTTTGTTATACATTCAGCCCTATTAAAATTAGTGATTTTTATTATTGTTGTTTTCAGCGAATAACGCATATTATAGATTATTGAGTTTATAAATTGTTGAATAAAAGTATTTTATAAAATCTGTAATTGTTTTATTTTCTTTTTTTTCAATCATGCTCACTCCAAAGTCGCTATTCTGGAGTAACATATCAAAGAGACAAGGCTATCTGAAGCCACACTGTACTATCTGATGCTCACAACCTGTAATCGTTCTGATTGTTTGTTATGTGAACAAAGGTTGTTAGCTGACGGACGATAGTAGTATGGTTTATCATTTCATTTATATGTAAATATTCCCTCTGCGTCCCACACGACGATAGGACCGCGCTCAGAGTTTTGATAATTTCCAACCATTTGCTGGAGGCACACTGATATTTCACATGAGCGTGAGCTTTTCCTTTTGTTTCTTTAGTTTCTGTCGTGTCAGTTACGTGCGCTCCAGAGGATTTGTTTGTTAACAGATGTTATTTTTATACACACAATTAAATTAACATGATCCTTTTTGAAATTAGGCTCTCTACAAATTAGTGTATGTTAATTTAAACCTGTGCGTAGGCACTACAGAACCTGTACAGAACAAACTTTACGCCCGCTGCAACTACTCATGCAATTTGTCCTCCATATCCAAAGAGTTTTCTTGTGATTTATACAGAGAAGAGAGCCTGTCACTTTGTTTTGTTGGCACTATATTATGTAGTATGTTACATGTTCGGGAGAATATGGCAGGACAAATCTAGCTTTTGAATTGTTCAACTGTATACTATAATTTATATACGCTCTTTAAAACATGATGTACACTCTATACATTATCATCATCATTATCATCATCTTCTACTTCTTCTTCTTAACGTTTTGAGACTTTAGCGGCCTGTTCCTATTTCACAGTTTACGAATTCTTAGGTCTACCAACTTTTCTTCTGCCTCTAGGGTTGTAATCTTTCGCCATCTTCGGTATTCTACTTTGATTCCATTCCATCTATGTGCTGAATCCGTTTTCTTCTGTATTCTTTAATCCTTTCATTAACTGCAAAAATATCTAAATCACTTCTTATCTCCTCATTTCTTGTATGATCTTGTCTATTACACCTTTTGACTGATCTCAGAAATTTCATTTCTGCTGTTTGTATCTTTTGTTCATCTTTTTTCTTTATAGCCCAACTTTCAGAACCATACAGTAAGTGTAGGTATTGCCATTGTTTTATAAAATTTAATTTTGGGTTTCTTTTCTACAATTATTTCTCAACGTTCTCCAATCCGTTCCACACATTTTTGTGAAACTCGTGACTTTATTTTCTATATCTCAGTCTTGATCATAAGTAATGAATGTCACGTGCAAGATCGTTGAAATCTTGGAGAGGTCCGAAACTACTAGGCGTTCAAAAGTCAACGACCTAAGTACCGGAATTGTGTATAAAACTGCTGTAATATGGGTGATATTCATCTGGTGAGCGTTGTTCTAGGACAGCTTACCATGGTAGTATTTCAACGTTTGACATTAGGACTCCCTGAATTTGAGGTCGTTTTTAGAAACTGCGAGTGACGGTTAAAACGGTTCTTACAACGACCGCTCACAGTGAGCCGCTCATCACCAAAGACATCACAACACAATTTTCAACTTCCCAAATCTGACACATTTTTCAAGTTTGACAACCTAAAAAAAATATAAAAATCTACAACTCACCTTGATGACCGGCTCACTTGTTCACTTGAACTAGGAGAGGCCTCCTAGTGGAAGAATATCCGCATGCTGGGTAACCATTAGGGAATTGGACGAATGAGGTGACCTCAATTTTAAAATTCCGAAAATAACAAATTTATTGATTCTATCATATTTTGTTTTTCTTACAATGAGATTTCATAGAATCCAGGCTGTGAAGGTATTCTATTAAATATATATAAACATGTGAAATATTTAAACTCTCTTACATGGTATTCAAAATTTAAAATTTAAAAAAAAATTCAAAATTTAATATTTAAAAGGTATTCCATTAGAAATATATAAAACCTGTAAAATATCTAAAATCTATTACATGGTATACAAAATCACCATTGACATGCAACAAGTCTCGACAGTACCTTTTAACCTTCACTAAATAGAATTTCCTTATTTGGAAATAATTATATTAACATTAATAAGTACAAAGAGTAAATCCAGAGGTTTTCGAAATATAACATTTAATAACAATAAGTCTTTTTTTCTTTTTCCTTTCTTTTCAGTCCCCCTCTGGTTGTACTATAAACACTTTTAATAATATAAACAATTTTATAAACCATTTAAAAAGCAATTCTATCCTACAACAATTATTACAGCCACAACAATTTAAAAATTATATTACATAACAACATGCGCCCTCTGATATCTAAATCAAAAGCTAGAAAGGAGAATCATATAATTAGGAATATATAATGTAAACATAAGATAGGTGATTATATACTCTGTGTGGAATTCACAAGTGCGTGTGTGCTCACTTTTCCTTAAACTTGTATAAACTTGTGTAGCACCATGGCTTACTGATTTTAGAGTGCACCATTATTAAAAAAACTTATCAAATAATCAGGTATATATCTCTCAGAAATGTAATATATTGTGTGCATAGAATTATGAGTATATACATATACAAAAGAATTTTAACAGTGACTGTACATTGATAGAGAATCACAATAAAGAAAAAAATTCCAAAGTAGAAATTTCATCTTGTACAAAAGTTCAGTCATTTTTTATTAACATGCGGAATACATGCTGAATTACAGTTCTAGTACAGGGCAATGTATCATTACAATTGTAGGTGATCTGCAACTCTTTTCATAATCAGCTTTATACGTTCCAATAAAAGGCAGACACAATATAAGTTCAACACAGATTATAGAAAAAAAATTGTATACTGGACATTACATGCTTTCACAATTCCAACACAAGACATTTATATGAACAACATTGAATCATACAGAGAAATTAAGGAACTCGGCTAAATTTGTTTCACTAGGCTTATGGGCACCCGTCTGAGTCCTACGCATTTTCTTTTAAGTTTTTTATTTTTGTTTTTTTTTTGTGGGTAAAAAAAGGTATTGCACATAAGATATTACAGTCACTGCTAGCAGCCAGAGAAGCTGCTCACCATTTGAAAGAAATATCAGAAGCTAGTCAAGTTTAACAGACTTTTCTTTTAGAAAAACTTGCGTGAACTAGCCAGGCACACACTTGACCCCAAACACAAGCATTGCGAAAGCGCATCCCAGGAAAAATTTAACAATTTTCACTATTGCATACCTGTTCAATTTTGGCCGAGCACCTGCTCGGACCGAGTTCCTCACACATTACTTACACATACATCTTGATCTCTTCACACGGTCACAGTTGCCAGGCCGAGAGCCCCTCTGCACACTTTTCACTTAGCCTGCCATAATTAATTTAACAAAACCCCGGCATTAAAAAAATACAACAAAGACTTTTTTCAAACGCTGACCTCTAAGACAGCACGTGGCGAGAACAGCTGACCAACGACCTCTCGAGTCAAAACGCATCTCCCTACACAACGACAAAACAGCTGGCTACCCACCACTTGAGTCAAACCAGCTACTAACTACTATTCCACGACAAACACCACTCCAAGCAGCGGGAACGAAAGGTACAGTTGTCTAACGTCTCACATAGATAGCGTCAGCGTCCACGATCCAATGAAAGCATCTATGCCGAAATACAACTATAACAATTTCGTAAGTCGCCGTAACGACTCATAGGTGGCGGGAGGGTCCACGATAGCGTGAACTACACAGATGAATGAAACTATTGCCCAGATTCGATATAACAAACATTCGGATGTCGCCGTAACGACTAGTTACGGCACAACAGCTCCTTAAGATAACTTCAGATTCTGCGAGTTTCAGTAATCGTAAAACTAGTAAGCGTCATGAGCTGCAGAATCCGCCCACTATTTTGAAATTTAGATATTAGATCCGCCCACACAATTATTATTAAATAAGCTTCAATTATCAGAAAAAATGCCAAATTACATTATTATATTTTTAGTAAAATAATAATTTTAAAGCAGACATTCATACGTACAATACACTAAACATTTTGAACTGCTACATTGTACTGCCTACATGACAAATAATAAAACTCTTCACTAATAATGTACGTTACTAAAAAATTTGTAGTTTAAAAAAAACTAGCTTACGAACTTGTTGAAGCCTGTACAAAGTTTCCAGAAGGTGTTGAAAATATTAATTTTTTTTCAAATTATTAACAATACATGATTTGCATTTTGATTGAAATTGTCCGTAACGTGATACACACACATAAACTTTTGACTTCCATTTTTGGCATTTCTGAGGTTCCTTTATGGTTTCTTAAAAATGTCGTTCCATTTTGACGCCTTGACGTCCCAAATTTTTAAATTCTAAAATAAAGACTATATTTACATTTTGATGAAAATTGGTATAATTTTATACCTCGCATTAATTTTTGTAATTTTTAAAAATTTCTATAACTTTTAAGCCCTGGTGTCTATTGTTGGCGGATCGATTACAATAACAATAGGTGTCTGTTGGGTAAAAGTATGGACTAACTTGCCAAGTTTTACAAAAATCTGTTGATGCATTCAGATTTATTTATGGTAGGACATACCAAAATTAGATAGATACATAGACAGACAGACAAATGCGAAACGGTCGGTTTAAAACTGAGAGCTCGCTTCCCTAGTTCAATAAATTTCCGTCTATACCTGCGTGATAAGAGCATCGAATATGTGGGGTGGCTAAAGAATTGCAGAGATAGAGAGAGAAAGGGAAACGATAGAGAGAGAAAAATAGAGACAGACAGCAGACAGACTGAGAGGGAAAGAGAGAGACTTTTCTGACACAAACAACAGTGTTTTTTGTTCAGAGAAAAGATAAACTTGATATTCGTAAAACTAGCGGCATATATATAAAACAATTATACAGATAACAGTAGAGCATACATATAGTTTTTTAATGTGTATTACTAAAGAATTGTTAGAACTCTTGTCAATCGACTGAGTCACGTAAAACATAATTGAGACCTGTGACGGATCAGACATTGTGCACTGTAACATTAAAGATTCAATTGCTGTTCATTTTTTGCAATTTCGACGTCACAGTGTCCCAAATACAAATCTGGAATTGTGTGTGGTCAGTGACAGTACTGCCACCAGTATGACCACGTGGATTGAGCACATGCTCAATCATATATCACATCAGACTGGCTAAGAACAATTTGCACACACTCAAAGTAAACAGGAGGGTATAAAGCCTCCATAAAAGTGCAGTTCGTAGGAATTGGAAGACGGGAATATATTAAATCTTGTGTAAGAACATAAAGATTAAGCCGCTTGTAATTGTCTAAATAATATGTTATCAATAAATTCTACCTCAATCCCAGTCCTATATTTATACTGCAATTAACATCACGATTATTGTTCAAACATATTTAAGGAAGTAATCTCAGTACGGTGTGTGCTGCCACGATGTGGAAGTATCGTCGGTGACTTTTCAGTAAGGCTATAACTGAATACAAACGTAAATGATTACACCGGTAGAACACTAAGAGAATTCCTACGAATGGATTAGAATTAGACTCAGATTTAGATTCAAATTCATCGCATGGCATTTATCATACCTGACGCCAACTAAAGTCAGACACATAAAACACACTGCCCATTCGAGTTATAAAATTATATAAATATATAAAAATATATGTTTCACATAACAGGTAAATCGTAATTTAACAATATTCATTTTACTGTATAAAATTAAGATGACAAAAACGTAGAAAACAAAATGAGTAAATTTTAAATATTATGTGACACAATGAACACAATGCTAAAGAACAAAGTTCAGAAGCAAACAACGTAAAATTGCATGAGACAGTGGCTAGAACCACTTTATGCACTAAACTAAAAGCTGGATTATCGCCGATAAATACAACAGCATTAATCAGAGTATAAAGACGGAATTTTTAGCAACAGTAAACGCGTGCACAAGAATTGAAAGAATAGTAAGTGAAAACACAAGGCAGAAACGACACGTAGGTAAATAAATGTCAGAATAAAAAAAAATACACGAAAAGCTGAAAAATTTACACAAAACAATGTAAAAATAGATTCTCAAAGGCAGTGTGTACTGCAATACAAACACTCTGGAAAGATGAAATAAGGAAAAGAAACAAATATTTCAGAAACTTATGACGGACATAAATTTTATTTAATCCAAAAGTGTTGGAAAAGGAGGATAAGGAAAATTAGTTAATCGATTACAAATTTTCATATACATGAGACAATTGGTATATTGTTTTGATAAAAAATTCATGTTTTTTATGAAAGATGCGATTACAAACTCATCATCAAGAATCATAGACAAGTTTTCAAATATAAAACTAGATTTAATCTTCAAGATTATAATTCAGAATTCAACCGGATAGGTTTCAATTAACTGTGTCGTAGCGAAGCCTATTAGGCGGAATCATTGACACATAAATGTACCACGTAAAGACTTATCAACATGCAAGGTAGTACTTTTTGTTCGCAGGAGTGGCCAATATCTGTTTGAGTAACTAACACAAGGGAGAAAGTGCCACACTAATGCCAGTTAAAGTGAACACATCAGCACACATTACCGTTACCTGTTTTGCATACACAGAGGGTTGGCGTTGATAGCCATTGATGAAGGCTGTAGGTTGTTTAAATGTCAGGTTGATACAGCGGAATAGCAAGCCTCAGTATCTTAGATACAAGTGACTAAAGTAATATCCTACAGATTACACTTCAACCCTATTAAATCAGTTGTAAGCTAGGTACAATCAGAATTTAATTCATCATAAATTAAACTAGCTAATCCATCAGATTTATCTAGAAATCAACTAGGTAAATTGTCTTGTAGCCCTAGAACAAATTTATTTGGAATCTATATTTTCCTAATAATAATAAAGATTACGTCTTTAATACATTTACACTGTTTCTTGATATTTTTTTATCATGCCATAAATCTTGGAATCAGTTTTCTAATAAAATCAAAAATAAAATTAGTTTTATTCTGAGTAAGTTTTAGCTATAATCAAGTGAGTAAAACTGTTAAATTCACAGGTTGATTGTATAGTTTGACAGGTATCGGAGAGAAAGAAATTTTTCCTAATCTAGATCTGGTAATCTAGGTCTGGTATATATGCTTTTTTTCTACTGTAATATACTTGCTGCTTGTTTATAATACATTTTTGAAAGTTCTATACACAAGGGAGGAAATATTGTTTACTCAAGCTTATAGGTTTTTATTTCCACAGTCGGCGTATTATCATTCTTCTTCTTCTTCTTCTTCTTCTTCTTCTTCTTTTTCTTCTTATGTTCCTGCCCCTTCCCCCTCTCACTCTCCCTCACCCTCCGTCTCACCCTCTCCCTCTTCCTCTTCCTCCACATCCTCCTCCTCCTCTTCCTCTTCCTTCTCCTTCTTCTTCCTCTTCTTCTTCTCCTACTACTTCTTTTTCTTCTTGTCCTCCTCCTCCTCCTTCTTCTTCTTTTTTTCTGCTTCACTCCATGGCTTGGTCAACAGCCCGTTCCGACTTCATAGGGTCTCTGACCATTTTTTTCCAGGGTCTTCGACGATCTCTCGTCCCCACTGGCCTATATTCAAACGCTTGTTTAGGAATATGCATCTCTACCTTGCGTTCCGCACGGGACTTCCAATTCTGCCTGTATTCCTTTATTCTTTCCAGAACCGACTGTAACTTCAGGTCTTTCCATATGTCGTCGTTTCGTAGACGATCTGTCAAACGACATCCTTAATTGCTCTTAAACACTTTGTTTTCGAGGCCTGTATTTGTGAAATATCTTTTTGGAGGATAGTTCATGTTTCACATTAAAGTCGGCACAGCTACGGCCTTACAGAACTTTAGCTTTGTCTCTCTCTGCATTTTATTCTTTAATAGTCATCTTATTGTTCCAAAGGTATAACTAAATTTATTTTACTTATAACCAAAATCATCATTTTATTTTTCAAACCTGTTTTTTTTTTAAAATAAGAATAGAACATTAACAAATACCCTCTTACACGCATATCTTAAACAACAGTTGTGACGATTTTAAAATAGGAAATGTAAAAGGAGAGAAATTAAATTTTAATCGCACATTTAAACTAATTTTAAATCCCTTAAATAACTTAAAATAATATTTAATAAAGAGATTATATAGACAAAAAGGAATGCGAGTGTAAAGTAAAGAAACCCTTTAATAATTTACCATGCATCGACATGCGAATACCGGAATCAACTTGCATACCGGCCCATAAACTAAACTAAAAATATTTGTAAATTTGAAATTAAATAAATAATAAAACAACAACATAGTAGTATACTATAATTAATTCTAAAGTAAAGCGTAGCTTTGGAAAATTATAATGTAAAACAGTAGTACCGTAAATATCAAATAAATGTGGAACTACTTTTATGATGAAGAGTAAACTACGCCAGGTTACAAATCTGCCCCTAAACGATGCCCACTTGAAATGGAGCGGTCAACCCGTAAGCTGCGCACAGCAGTAATGTGGAACGTTAAAAATAGTTTGTTTCCTAAAGTGATTAATCCGTCAGTTAAGACATAGAGGCATTCTTTATACTATTAAACAATGTGTTGCGTTAATATAGTTGAACCGCGATTCATATAAATATGTACTAAACGAGTAAGAAAGAATAATGAAAATAGAGCGCCTATGACATCTCTACATAAATCTTAAAATATAAAACTTATGTAATTAAAACTGTGGTAAGACCATAAAGTGAAGTGCAACAAATAAACAATCATGTGAAGTGGATACAGGTGAATAAAACTTTTGTGTTAATCATTCAAATCAACGAGCTATTACTACCAGTTAGCAAAGAGCAGAGAACCAGGACCCACAATGATCTAAAAGACTTCAGGACTACACCATCACCGGATACGAAGATAACGAGAGATACCTGACCTACATGAAACATGCTGCAACCGAGGACCGAGGACTGGAATAACGAGGAGCTGGAGGATATCACAGGTGACACGGAGGCATGCCTTCCGTGGTTATGAAACACTAAATACTATATCCAACAAAAGACAATTAAATTAACACCCTTAAGACATTTTAATTACTGACAGTAATTGTATTTTTATTCTTAATAAAAGAGTTATAGCTCTAAACTGTAAAGCCTTATTGTTTAAAAAGGGAAATAAGTCCATTCTTCTAATGGCACCACTTCAAGATAATATATGGTATGTGACCATTATTAATATACCTTTTCAAGTCCCGGATCCGTGGAAAAGTTAATCAGATGTACATCTATATTTTGAGGGCCCTTGTAATTGAACAAAACATAAAATCATTTTGTAAACTATTGAAACACAAATGTTGATAACCATAAGTAAAGATCCTAATATCAGTAAGTAATAAAGAGATGTCATGGTCAAACAAAGATGAGTGAATAAGTCTACACACCCCTGCCAATTTCCTTAATTCTCGAGATCCTATGTATATTTGTTTATTTTCAGTTATTCTTGATTTTGTTAAGAATATGGCAGCCTGTTTAATTGACCTGAGCCAATTAACCAGGTTCCCGATGTTATAACGAAGAGACGTTATACAGTTTAATTCTACACAGATTTTGTATAATTTCACTGACCGGTTTCACACTGCTTTCAGTATCAAATAATCATTTATACATTTACCCAATATTATAACAAAGGTGGTATAGTCACTAACCAAATTAATAAGGCCAAATGTTAAGCATAATAGAAAAGAAAATATCATAGTATTTTTGTGATTAGAAAGTACTTGTTCAAAACCTTGTGAGTTAGTTCAAGACAGGAAGTTAGATAGAACGTAACATACTACTGGATCCTTAGTAAATTAACTCCTATGCCTACATATATCTCGTATATTTTTCTACTACCCCTTGTCCTCCTGTTTCCTCTTTTTCCCTCTTTAAAGTTTCCTATTTGTTTGTTTGTACCTTTGAAAATGATTCCTCGCTCAGACTCTATACAGCGAATTACTTTTCATGTGCTTTTCAACGTTTTTCTTATCGCGAATCTCTTATTCCTTCGTTTTTGCTTAATGTTATTCTATATACACATATTATTTCATACCAGCTCATTCCAAGCTCCTCATATTTTTACAACGTTTTATATCGTCGTAAAGACGAAGTAAGCTTTATTTATGTGTATGTTCGAGATTTAATCTTCAAAATCATATTCTTTATAACTATTACGTAATACTGGGGTAATGTCGTATGACTTTACATTGCTGCCCTTGGGGAAAAAGTTCAGTGGATGCGTAGATTGTCGATAACACCGCTTTAAACTTAATAATATAGGCCTATGTAGTATGTTCCATAAAGAAGGCAAGATTTAATTATTTAATGGAGTCCAGGAGTCGAACACAAACTGGGTAAAACTGATACTTTGTAAACCTGATACTTGCGATACAGAAAAATACAGAAACTTAAAAAAAACAATTTTTTAAGAAACTAAGAAAAACGCATTCTTAGTTTTTCTATGTTTAAACGAGAATTATTTGACAACTGGAAAAATGGTGACGCTCACCCAAATGATGTCGCCAAAGAGAAGTCGATGTTTCATCACCAGTAAACATTATCTGGCCACATCATATAATTTCTGTTTTCTTTAGTCCAGTGAATGTATAATTTTCTACAAATATTATTTCACGCTTCCTAAAACCTGACACTTACCACACTCATGAATTGTTTACTTTTTTATTGATAAATTTTATAAATCGGTTCACAACTCTCTGAATTCAAGTTTAATGCATTTGTGTGACGCTAAATAATATTCGCGAATTAAACTTTAATTTTAAACTCATGGGGTCATATGATGTTAGCATTTAATCTAGTACTTTGTTTGACGGTGACGATTTTAAAAATAGGCGTACTTCTTTTGCCTGTTTTCTTTCTAATACATAAAAACGACTCCCAACGTGTTACACAGTTTCTCATGTGCACGTAATTCTGCCGTTCAGTATTACTTCATAGTATGTGATGTACACCTATTACAGTAGGTGATAATTTTAAAACACAGGTTATTTTACACGATAGTAGCCTTAGTTAACATAAGGTAAGTTATTTTGTCATCATATTCCTCCACTACACTCATCACATCATAAGGTAAGTGTCTATCATCTACAACAGTATCATCAATCTGTGAGGGTAAGTCAAAAAGTAAAGGCAAATTTTTAAAAAGGAACTTTTTATTGTGAAAACAAGATGACAAGCAACATCATTTCTCTACATAATCTCCCTCAACTTCTATGCACTTGGTCCATCTCTTGACAAGCTTCGTAATTCCGTCCTGGAAGAAGATTTGTGGCATCGTGCACAGCCACTCGCGCACCCCCTCCAAAACCTCGTCATCCGACAAAAACTTGGATTCACGCAGGTGCTCCTTCATCGGACCAAAAAGGTGAAAATCACTTGGAGCTAGGTCAGGACTGTAAGGCGGATGCTCCAGCAGCTCAAAACCAAGATCTTGAATGCACTGGATCGTTTTCCCCGCAGTATGAGGACGGGCATTGTCCTGAAGCAAAAGCACACCTTTTGAAAGTTTTCCTCGCCTCTTTGTTTTTATTTTGGGTTTCAGATCTCGCAGTAGCTCACAATAGCTGTCACTATTCACTGTTTGACCTTTAGGAGTGTAATGAATTAGAAGTGAACCTTTCATATCCCAAAACACTGTCATCATCAACTGCAGAAACTTGTCTTTTGAACTTTTTTGCTGTAAGCGAGGATGGATGGATGTTTCCACACCATACTCTGCCGCTTACTCTGTGGTTCGAAGTGATGGACCCACGTCTCATCAACGGTTACTATGCGACTGAGAAACTCTTCTCCTTCCTCTTCGAAACGCCTTAAATGTGATTTCGAAATTTCCAAACGTTTCTGTTTGTGCTGGTCTCTCAGTCGATGTGGTACCCAACGAGCACACACTTTGCGATAATTTAGTAATTCGTGGATGATTGCAACTGCTGAACCGTGGCTAATGTTCAACGCATGCGCAATATCATCAATTTTGACACGACGATCATCATGAATCCTCAACTGTCTCGATGTTCTTGTCCATCTTCGAAGTGGATGGCCTACCTGAACGCTCTTCATCGCAGATATATACACGACCATTTTTAAAGCGATTTATTCACTCATAAATTTTGCGTTCACTAAGACAGCTCTCACCGTACTGCTGCTGCATTCTGCGAATAATCTCCGCAGGTTTAGTCCCTTCAGAGTGCAGAAAACGTACCACTCCCCTCATTTCTTCCTTGGTGCACACGGACAACGGGCCACTCATAATAAAATGCCCTGAAATCACTATGAATGGAGCTGAGCACTGAAACAACACAGCTAAAGAACAAAAAAGTTTGAGGTTATGATATGTCATTGTTCAGGCAGTGCTGCCATCCGTTGCAGCAGGGAAAATAAAATTTGCCTTTACTTTTTGACTTACCCTATGGGGAATTATGTTATTTACTAGACTGAAACACTAAAAATTCCTTAGGATGAGGGAAAAGAATATTAATAATCTTTAGTCTTGTCTCTGTCTTTCCTCTGACTTCTGATTTGAACATTAAACTGTAGTTGTACGCTATCCATTGAGCACTTCCGTACACCTCATAATGTTACAGGCCGCTACAACCACATCATGTGTGCTTTTTGTATAAAATAAAAACCTTGACGACTTTACCTATTACGCTCGATACATGTACATGGAAAGGGAGTAGAAGTAGATCCCGGTTTTGTTTATTTAGGTACGACAATCTCTGCGAATGGATATTGCAGCAATGAAATCTAATAACGCCTGCTTCTCGGAATGAAAGGATGACAAACCTGAGCAGTGTTCTCGGAAGTAGAGAAATATTTTTTTGACAACAAAGATTCTTATTGGGGAGGCCATGTTTATTCTAATTGTAATGTATGGCTGCAAGAGCTGATCGATATGGAAGGCTAAACGGCGAAGAATTGACGCCTTTGGACCTATGGTGTTGAAGAAGAATTCTGCGAGCCCCGTGGACTGAGAAAAAATAAATTATGAAATAATCAATGCCGACTGTTAGTGGAGAGACAATTACTGCAACTTAAATTACGGTACTTTGTTATTGTAACGAGAAGACACTATATTTACTAAAAACGTTTTTCTACAACGTGTGTGATTAAAATAGAGATGTTTATTCAACTAGTGTGGTGCGTTAATATACTTAGTAATAATGTTACAGCTTCAGCGCTGCCTGAAGTGCAGTGATAACACTGTTTAGCCTCTTTGTGTGCTTATAAGTAAATTGAATGAATAGTTAGCACATACCTCACCTGCAATAACAGTGGTATTTATATTGATGGAATCTTTTAATAAGACTACTATCAACGGCCCGGTCAGCTGGCGTACGTCTCCCCTAAAATCCCTTACCCACACGGCTGAAGGGAGCTAGTCTCCAAAACAGCCCGAGTCCGACCAAATTGGTTGGTCTCAAACAACGAAAAAAAAAGACTACTATCATTTTTCATTAACCATTGTAAGCAAAACTTTATTGATTTAATTCATTTCGTCTTACTTTTGACACAAATCTAGCATTATTATCAAGTAATATTAATTTCGTTTTCTCTTAAAAACGGCGTCTTCTTTTTTCTTTACCCGTTCCTCCTCATCCTTCTTTTTCAACTTTACTTTCCCTTTGTTATTTTTAGTGTAGATATTAATAGGGTTAAGATTTTGTTACTACTGTCATTCAGCCACTTTGTTTGTTTTTACGGATACAATAATTAAATTGTATAGTCCTCGTTAGTAGTTTACCATGATATCAATTAGATACTTTTTCTTAAGGAGTGCCTTAGTTATGGTCTCAGTTTTTATGGTCGTATCGACTGTACATTACATTTCATTGCCCTAATTCAACCTCCTCACATGATTAACAAAAATTTTTCATTTTTAATATATCCAGGACATAGATTAATTAATTTGTTATTTATGTATACATACAAATCTTGGTTATGTGTGATATAATTGATTATTGTTAGAAACATTTATTAGGTAGTTTCATATTTATTTGTTTAATCTGATCCTTTACAAACAATCAAATGTTTGTACTTTCTGATCCATTTTTTTTCTACTCCCTTTAAGGTCTACATAAACAGCCTGTATTCAATAAATGTTTTCGTTTGTCTTATGTGTGTGTGCGTGAGTCCGTTCTACACATACTTAGGCCCTATATATAGAGCTTTGTATTTCTAACAGAAGTAAAGCTGATGAAATAAGACCTTCTGATCCATTTAATTTATAGCGGGATCGCAATTAATTTCATATCAATTGGCCTTTTTAATCCTTACACGTGTCTGCGTGTCTTTACTATCGCCTAGCCTCCTCCAGTCACTTATATTCTACATTTTCTCTCTACCGCTTTAGAAAAATTTTAATTTCATCAACAATCCGATCCTTTTACCTTATTTTCTCCCTCTTTATATAATTCCAAGTGGCTCCCACTTTGTAATCCTCTTCAACTTCCTTAAACACATGTTAGTTTAGACTATCGTATATAGTTGTACGCTATGGATTGGATAGTTCCGTACACCCCATCATGTTACAGGCTGATACAACCACATCATATGTGGTTTTTGTGTAAAATAAGTCTTGACAACTGTCCCTATTAGACTTTATACATATAGATGGAAAGGGAGTAGAAGTAGTGTCCGGTTTTGTTTATTTAGGCACGAAATTCTCTGCGAGTGGATATTGCAGCAATGAAATCTGGTGTCATCACTTGCTTCTCGGAAGGAGGTATGACAAACCTGAGCAGTGTCGTCCAAAGAAGAGAAATAATTTTTTCACAACTAAGATTCGTATTGGAGAGGCCATGATTTTTCCAATTGTATGATTGCAAAAGGTGATCTATATGGAAAGTTAAAAGTCGAAGAATGACGCCTTTAAACTAAACTGTTGGAGAAGAATTCTGAGAGTTCCATGGACTGCGTTCCGATCCGAGAACTGCGTTCTAAGGGTTCCGATCCTTTTACCTTATTTTCCCCATTTTTATCTAATTTCAAGCGGCTCTCACTTCGTAATCCTCTTCAACACTGAACTTCATCTTATCTCTTTTTATTCAACTAATATCCTATTTCAATCGTTTCTCTCCAATTTAGTCTCTCCTATTTAAATCTAAATACCATTTAAGTCTATTCAAATGATAATTCGTTACAGATGGATGTGTCCCCAACAGACACAACACTAATTATGGAGAGTACAGTGTAAAAATAGATTGAATTTGCAAATTCATTTAAAAAGTGTGCTAACTTGAAGAACGCATCATCTGTATGCTTAACGTTTACATTTGTATGTAAATGTCACCGCTTGTGTAGTCTTCATAGGCTGTTGTTGCTCAGGTTTGTTCTGCTACAATAGTGCTTGAAATTCGTTACGGTTTTATCTACCGTCTTCTTCTATGTTAATAAATTACACAGCAGTCATTTTGTTTTTGTATATAGAGAACAGAATTTAATAGCTTACTTACATTAATTAAACATGCAAAGAATTATTTTTAACTTCCGTCTAACATACACAGCATTCTGTATGTGGAATATGCATAACTGCATAGACATTTACAAATATATTGAACAATATTGAACACCTTGCTGTGTACAGAAGTATCTAATTTTTTAATCCATACTAATACGCTTAAAAATACATTACTTTTCCTTAAAACGGGAAGGGTAACAAACGAAAAGACGCAAGAGAATACCGTCGCGATTGTAACGCTTTGACAAAACTACAGAGCGATCATAACGACCGTACGAATCGCATTCACTTCACCCAGTTTACAGTATTCCGTAGTGTCGCTGCTCCAGTGCTTGGTTCCATTACTCAGATTGCATTTTAGTGAATTGCATCCCCCATATTTACAGAATTGCCATGCAAATTACCTCTTTTCTCGGCTATTAGCTTTAATTTAAAAGTATTAAATTTAATAACACCAACTAATTTTAAATGCAACACATGTTTTAACGCTTATGTGTTATTCAAAGCGCGCTGCGCTGACTGTTTTAATGCCGAACTCTCACGTTACGTAGGCAGCCTCTGTAACGCTAACAGAAGATTATTAATGAGTAAGAGTTTAATGTTGATAGCTACGCAAAGCTATAAATGTTTAGTGTTTACGCAAAACTACAAAGTTTTAAATCTAAACAAAACTTCAAAAAGGTAAGTCAAAATGGAAACAATATCACTTGATTAAATGACAAGAATCTGAGAGTTTAGGATACGAAAAAAGTCTTCAAATATAAGATATGGTATCGTGCTACTTCGATTTAGTTGCAACTTGCTAATTTTGAATTTCTGACCCACAAAGCACAGTTAGAAGATCAACAGTTATTAAGTGAAATGCTGTTACAGGATGATTAGGATTCCATAAACCTGTCGTAAAATAAATGACTCTAAAGGAAAATAATTATACACAGTTTATAGAACCTTTCATATTTGTGTACTCAGCAACTAATTTTAAGCACTGTTAGCTACATACTTTGACGAGATGGTATTAAAAGCCATCCAATGAAAATGTATCCGAAAATAGATAAAAAATGTAATCATAGATATATCAACTGATTCTTCTCTCAAGTGTTAAAAATATTAATCTGAAAACTTGAAATTTTGAGAAACAGAAGGCATAGTTTTTCAAAAGAAACAGCAAACCTCCTTAGCATTGCAACTACATTGCGGAAAATCTTAAGTAGACCTAACAGTTTTTGTAGTACCACACCAAAAGCCCTCTCTACCGAGCCATTGTACGTATTTCAACAAATAAAACTTATTTTAAAATTTCAAATAATGATAATGTGATGTATTTGTAATATACACATACTTATTATTTACTAATTGTACCTATAATCTCAATTTTCTATTGCAGTGTATTTATTGTTCATAGCCTAAATGTACCACACATATGATTTGCAATATGATTCGGTGAGTTCTCGAGAAACCTTGGACACCGAAGTAAGTAACACACGTTCATTAATCAATGTATACGAATTCGTTTTTGTAAATAGTGGCTGTTACGATATTGTGACCGCAAGTGCGCTGTATATGACCTGACGATGGTCTGTGACCGAAAGCAATCGTATTTAAGAATGTGAGTAATTAAAACTTTATTGCAAATCATATGTATGTTACCTTTAGGCTATGAACAATAAATACACTACAATAGAAAAAGCATGGACAAGCAAACACCAATTTTTAAATATGGCTATCAATGTGGCAATACCAATTTTTACAGTTAATGATCATCCTGGCTGTATTTTTGTACTGACAATCTGACGAAAGTGTACACAGATGGACAGGCTATCCAAAAATATTTCTGCACATTTACCCAAAAAAAGAGAGATTTTGGTAAACTACTTAAAAGGTGGTCCGATTTTGTGAATACATACACACACTTAAACAAAAAAATGAAGAAAAAGTAAATTACGGTTCTAATGTCTTCTGAGAATATTGATTAAAGAAATAAGTTATATCCGGCTGTAATCGAAGAAAAAGTCTGCTGAAATACTAAAAACACTTAACTATGAGGACTAGCTCTGTGTGGGACTTTGGCTAGATTCACAGCACTATCACATTTAAGGGTTAGATACCTTAAGTCTCTAAAATATTATTTTATGTCTTTCTAATATCGTCCACACCGAAAGCTTTTCTCTTGCTCTGCTCTTATATTTTCTGCTTCACATTCTGATTACCTGTTTATTTATATTTATTCTCCTAAATTCAATTGTGTTTTTCTAAATCGCTCTGCATTTAGAATTTACTAAATTATTTTATCCGTGTTCATTATTATTTTCCACGTTCCTTCGTTATCTTGTTCATGTCCTGAGAAATCTTGTCAAATTCAAATCAATAATAAAGTATTACCAAAATTTTCCTCAGTTACATCCACAACTAACAACTACATAACGGACAAACACAAAAATGTAACAAAATTCATTAATTTCGTTATTTGAATTTAAAAAAGCAGTCTTTGTAACTCCAAATTCGTGCTTATTTTCTAACCTGCTAAATGTTATGTTCTGGACGAGGCCATTCAGTATTTTCTCCATTTTCAAGTCGTAATTCACGTCCTAGGTATCGTGACATTAGAACATTAGAACATTTAGCAAGTTAGCAAATAAGCACGACGAAGTTGAAAATACGATAAGCTGATTGTTGGCATTGGAATTATAATTACGAATTCTATTTGCAAAAATGTACAAATCCTTATAAAATCTCAGCCAAGATTAATTTTGTAAACTGATACGAGATCAAAGTTTAGTGCATTCCCTTAATTTTTATTAAAGTTGTTGAGATTTTATACTTTCAAGTTTGGTAACGCTGTCAGTTTGACGTGTCAATGCAAATTTTCCATTGTTCAACTAAACAGTTCGCCACATAGGCAATGAGTATGTATTTTAAAATACAAAACTATAAACCAAGAATATTTTGTGTTAAGTTGCATTTGCGACGTGTGTACTGCACCCAGTTGAGAGCAAGACGACAGCATCCCGAAGAGTAAACACGAAGTTCGGAGTTTCCTGGGGTTATGCTCATATTACCGACGTTTTTTGAAAGGCTTCGCTACTATTGCTAAACCACTACATGAGCTAACGGAAAATAAACGAAACTTCCAGTGGTCGAGAGAGTGTGACCAAGCATTTAGAACGTTGAAGATTGCATTATGTTCGCAGCCAATTCTCGCTTTTCCAGCTTCCGAAGGGAAGTACATCGTAGACACAGACACAAGCAATATTGGTCTAGGAGCAGTTTTGTCTCAAGTGCAAAATGGTGAGGAACGAGTAATAGCGTATTACAGCAAGATACCTTTCTAAACCGGAGAAAAATTATTGCGTCACAAGGAGAGAGTTGCTGGCAACCGTCCGAGCCTTGGATTACTTCCATAAATACCTCTATGGAAGAGAGTTTTCACTACGTACCGACCATGCCGCGCTTGCATGGCTTTTAAGATTTAAAAATGCGGAAGGACAGTTGGCAAGGTGGCTTGAACGTCTGCAAGAATACAACTTCAAGGTACAACATCGGCGGGGGCGCCTATATGGTAATGCAGATGGCTTATCACGAAGACCGTGCCCAGAAGACTTCCGACATTGACACAGAAAGGAAGAACAAAACTCAAGCGAACATGTTCAAGCCATCACTGTGAATTTCCTGGCTGACGGCTGGACAACACAAGACTGTCGACAAGAACAGATGATTGATGAAGACATTGGACCGATCTTGACGGCAAAAGAGGAAGGTCGCCGCCCGGATTGGCAAGATATCTGCCATGGTTCTGCAAATATCCTCAAATATTGGTAGTGTTAGGGGATTAGTGTTAATGTGTGATCAGAAGCATGTTTGTTGGTTTTTATTTGCTGAATAGTATTTTGCAAGGCAGCATTGAAGGAAGAAGATAACAAACCTTACGTAGCAAAAGCCGCAATAAAGGTTCCAAAGGAGGTATTCTAATAAATATCCCTAATAAATATAAGGAGCCTGAAAATAAATATCAACAATATTGTTACGACGGTCTCACAGATCGTCGTATGGTACAGTGGAAACAAAATACAAAACACCAATGAAGTAATTAATAACCAGCTCTAATTATCAGAATTAATAAACTGTATTCAACAAGACAGTCTCTTACAACAATTCAAGTCAAACTTGTCCACACGCAATAATAATGTCAACTAATAGAGCCCCGCACAATTGTAACACAATAACACTTCGCCACAATACTTCGAAACTTCCTTGAATAAATCGCCACTTATACGCACTAAGTAATCGCCCTACATAAAACTGAAAACTAAGCGGGAGGTGCGGGCTATTGCTATTTATAGTCTGCAGGGCTCCGTAAAGTGCGTCCTTAACAAGCACTCGAAAAATCTAGAGGATACTTTAGCACGGCTTTGGCAGAAACACACACCGGCTAAGCTAGTTGAGAAACTTGTAGAATGACAATATGAACGTACGAGAATGTTCCGTATTACGTAACACTATTTTGAGCAGATACGAAGAAATTGCTTATATTAACAATATTATTGGCCATACAGCAAGCAGAAGATGAATCAACATTTTACTCAGTTCCAAACAATTTAAATAATATTTAGACACGACTATACCGATTTAGACGATTATATATACACGACTATATATTTAGACGATTACCGACTAATATTGTCTAAAATATTTATGAATTACACACACACACCATTTACGAGTGTTTGTCCAGTTGATGTACGAGAATTTTGAAGGATCAATATTTTAACTATGTTTGTTAATTTTTAGGGTATAATTTTATACTCATTTTAAAACTGCGATTAGCTAAAACATTTAAGTAAAAAATTTATGAAAAAGTAGGTATTTTACAAAACGTTTGTTAAAATATCAAGCTGAGTACAATGAAAGCACGATGATAATATTATCTGTAGTCTTGAGAAAATTATACTTTAACTGGAAAATGATTTTTCTAAGAATTGCGTTTAACGTTATCAGTATGGTCTCAGTTTAAGGTGAGACATACATATAAATCCAAATATATGATTATCCAGGTTCTTCTCATCTCATGTATACAGGTTAATACTGTAATGTTCTATGAGCTGATCGTGTAGAGGGTGTCTCTTTCTTAGATTGCTTTCTGTTTCGTCCACTTTCTTTATTATTGCTTAGTAGTTTGAGCTAGGATTAACGCAAACTTTTCTAACGCAAACTATATATCATTTGCAAAAAATTAGCAAGAGCCTGAAATTCTGATAAGGGGCAACTGGCACTCATCAGTATCTGCAATTTTCAAAGGTAGGAAGAGATTCTTCAAAAATTTGTTTTGGTTTTGCCCCATCATGTAAAGATTTCTGACTTAGACACAGCTCTCCATTTCTGACTTAATCATCTCCACAACAGCACTAGGAATGTGGTTGGTCGTAAATTTCTGTAGTGTTCAATTATTACTGTTACTCCCAGCACCTTTCAACTTTGAAGAACGGTATGAGGTTACAACACATTGTTTGGACAAAAGGTGAAAGTATATACCTTATACATTGTTATATCTCCTAGAGTCGTTTCTACGAACACCCATTCCATATTAGTATGTCCCTGCTTTATGGCTGAACTTGACAGACGATCTTGGCCTCTAAACGTTTTACCGTTTATGAATCAAACAATTCTAAGTTTTATTAAAAGTATTTTTTCGTTTTGCATAGAACTGTTGCTTCTAATCAATGTTAAGAAATCACATTAATTGACAACAGAAAATGATTTTGTATAGATACTATTAAAGCTGTCATACTAGAGTCTTGGCTTATACTTTATTTTCGTAATTTAAGAAATACGAAACAAGCCCTTTTTATTTACTATGTTGAGATTACATTATTTCTTAAATCTTTTATTGTAATGCCAGTATTTTATTCCCCCTTTAAAAACTGATTGACATATTAAGTCAGGTTTTAACAACTTTTTATCAACTTGCAATGTGTAACTAATATTTATCACTTTAAACATTTAGGCCCAGATATTCAGAAATACAGTCTCCTTTCTGTGTCAATAATTATGAATTATATTTACAACCTTGAATGTAATGAAGAGTAGAAATAACAAGAAATATTTGTTTATAAATACTAACAAAACTGTATATATATCGTTTTAATGTTAGTTTTTTCATCATCATCACCTTCTTCACCGATTAAACCAAGGATGGTTTGTTCCGGTCTCAAATAGGCAAAGATTAGAGCTGGTCACTCCAGCGCTTCCTCGAACGTCCCACACCTCTCTGTCACCTTGGCTTATATTTCCAGAGTTGGGGATGCGGCAGTCGTCCATTCGGCAAAGATGTTTCCACTAATTCGCCCGATACTCGGCGATCCTCTCGAGTATACTCATATTATTCAGTTCCTGCCGTATATCTGTGTTTCTTCTATGATCATGAAGAGTATACCCTGTCACGTGCCTGATTAATCTCATTTCAGCCGCTTGGACGCGACTGGCCTGGCCTTTTGTTAAAGTCCAATTTTCAGACCCATAAAGAATTGTGGAAAAAGCCAAGGATAGATATTTTTAAATTTAATCTTAATAAATAATTGTGCACATTAACCAGAAATGCAGTAACCAACAAATGTTAGTTCAGAATCTCACTCCTGGTAAACAGTAGTTTGGATTTTTCAAAAGTAACAATAACACTGACACATGGCAAACTTCTTGAAATCTGTCACTTTTACTTCATAATTCCAAACAACAATGCAACAACTAAATGTTCTAAAAATGAGCAATGAATAAAAGAAAGATAGCAATTGTTGACACTTTAGTTAACAATAAACATCGTACAACAAACTTAAAAACACATAGATTGAGGAGAATCTTAATTGACGAAAGTAACGGAGTTCTTGTTTCAAGATTGGTCCGGTTGAAAAATATCATCCTGCAGTCAACATAGCTTTAACACCGTCATTATGTAAGTTGCTTAAAAAATTTTACATAATAGTTTATATTAGTTTACTGGCATTTTATTAAAACCCCAGTATTTCCTGAAAAAATGTCCTGCATTTATACGAATTAATACGGTAATGCTAAATAGGAGTAAGACATCAGTTTCAGCATAGGAGAATGCATTCAGTTATTTCTATAGGTGTTGTATACCGTAATATCACAATATTGTTGAAAACAAAAACCAACAATATATTAAGCAGATATGAAGAACTACCTATTATATTAACAGTTAATTGCTATTCAATATTCAGTATATGAATCAACATTTTGCTGAGTTCAATACGTCCAGTTTTAACTAATTTAAGAATATTTCGTCATAACTATATTTTAAATTTCTGACTAAAACTGTCTAAGACATTTATGAAATATATGTGTGTGTGTGTGTGTGTGTGTGTGTGTGTGTGTGTGTGTGTGTGTGTGTGTGTGTGTGTGTGTGTGTGTGTGTGTGTGTGTGTGTGTGTGTGTGTGTGTGTGTGTGTGTGTGTGTGTGTGTGTGTGTGTGTGTGTGTGTGTGTGTGTGTGTGTGTGTGTGTGTGTGTGTGTGTGTGTAAACATATCACTTACCTGCGCTTTTCTTCCTTCATAGCTGATCTCCGTACAAATCAGAATTAGAAGAAATTGGACGTTAAGAGGAAATAATCTGAAAAATTATTAAATTATTAAATTAGATGTGTTAATTGAATTATTTCGAAATTAGTATAGTATTGTATCTGTAGTGAATGAAAACGAAGACTGAATTACTTTCAAAAATAACTCAAATATAAGACAGAAAAGTTTAAAAAGGCTTCTAAACAGTTGGAGAGACAGCTACATAGAAGTATGTAAAAAGTAAATGTAATGACAATTGTCAGTGATGTAACAGTTTAGATTTATCTAAGTCTTACTGACTTTCCCTATGTATCCATGTGTATTTGTGTGTGCGTGTGCGTGAGTCTATGCGTGCGCGCGCGCACATACGTATGCACATGCATAGAGGTATGAACTCAGCAGTAAAATTTTTTTCAACTAATGAATGTAATTTAGAAAAGTTAGAGAAATAAAAAAAATTAAGAGAAATTAGGAGAACTCTAATATTGACATATACTGTAGTGCAAAGCAAGAAAATGTGTTATTAAGATGTTAATGTGTTAGTCGTGTACATGTATGTTAACATATTTAACAAAGTAAATTACACTTTTATTATGTTAGCTCTAAGAAAAGAAGAGTTTCAAAATACGCATAAGAAAATTTGTCCATTCTATGGAATAAAAGAAATTAATGTTTAGTCAAAACTCCAAGATTAATCCACAAATTTTTGTCTTCTATATTAACATTAATTTTCTTTACATAATTGTAAATAGGCAGACATGTGTCGTACTACAATAAATATGATACAGAAAACATTTAGTATTGTAAAGAGAATGCTAAATAGATTTGTTTTGAATTTTATTATGTATAGTAATATTTCATGTATTTCACGTATGAATTCAATTTAAATTAAAATAAATTTACATTGTTACAGAATATCAAAAGGTATTTAAGAAAGTAATAGAAACAAATTATATGCACTTATCATATTACACTTTTATAAATAAGGAAACATGGAGGGCGTAAAACAAATATGATTAGGTCATCATTGAAATCGTGTCAAACCTGTATGCAGGACTAAAAGGATAACTCTATACATAAAGATACTGCTGCATAGGTTTACACTAATTGCTATGAATATATTTTTTTTTTATTAGCGGGGGTCCTACAGTCTATGCCGCATCCCGCATTTCGATCTCCATTTCTCGCTGCCCTTCCAGTTAACATCTTCAATAGCTCGATCTCTCATGCTTTTCCTAATTCCTGTTCTCCATTGTGTTGTCAGTCTTCCTTTCCTTCTTCTGTTTTGTGGTGTGTAAGTCAATGCTTTCTTTGGTCATCGCTTCTTCTTCATCCTCATTACGTGACCATACCATAGCAACTGTCTGGATTCTATTCTTTCTGCTGTTGTAAATACGCGCCCTGTTTTCCTTCTCATATCTTCGTTTCTAACCTGTTACATTCTAGGAATATTATACTCTCTTCTTAGGAAGTCCATTTCCACAGTTTCTATATTCTTTTTCTCTTTATCTGAAAGTTGCCAGCATTTGCAGCCATAAGTTAAAATGGGCTCCACAATAGTTGTGTAGATTGTCAGTTTAGTTTGAAGTTTCATTTTGTTCGACCAAAGTAACGAGTTTAGCAAACGAATAGCCTTCTTCCCTGTTGTATCCTATATGTAATTTTTTTTTGTTAAATCTTCTGAAATAATGCTTCCCAAATATTTGAATTCGCTACACTTTCCGATTCTATGGATTTTCAGATCTGGGTCTTCTTCTTGCATGTCTCCTATATTCAGATATTCGGTTTTAGTAGTGTTTATGTTTAGACCAAATTTCTCGTACTCGTCTTTCTATTTTCTAAACATATAGTCTGTGTCGTCTTCGTCACACGCTATAATTACCTGACCGTCGGCAAATAGGAGAGTTGTTAAGCACTGCTCATCCATTTGAATTCCCATTCCTGATGTTTTTTTTCTCCAGTTAACTGATGGCTTGTTGGATATATATTTTAAACAGGGTAGGTGCAAGCTCCACCCTTGTTTAAGCCCTTTTGTAGTAGGAAACAATTAAATTTTTTTTAGATACTAAAACGATGTGGCAAAATATCTTCAGCCATAACTTTCCTCTGTCCTAGCAGCTGATATTAACAGTAAACTGACAGACGGGTGTAGTATCTCACGCTACTGCCAAATGTTTTTGTTAACTATAATATGTGTCAGTTTCTGGAAAAAGAAATAATTATAATTTTGTGTTGAACAGTTGTGTGTATATCGTTGCTTTACTTGTTGGTTAAAAAATCGTTTAATGTTAACGGTAAAAATTCTATTTATAGTGCAATTAATTTTCGAATTTGCAGCTTTTATATAAAGGACCTTAAAAAATTAATTGTAAAACATAAGCTTTTATTGCGTGGCGTGTGTGGACCTACGCACTGGCTGTTGGCCTAGTCAGCAATAGCACAGTACCGGCTGTAACAGCAATAACTAAACGCATTCGTGTCGTGTTTTTGTAGCCACCAACATCGAAACATATGGTCTTGATTTATTTTATATTGTATGAAGTAAATCCGATATAATAAAATCACTAACAGAGTAGAAATACTTATATTTATGACAATGTTTTACTATATCCATACGAAACATGGGTTTCTCCAAACAAGATTACAACCAGATACAAACTTCGGAAATCACGTTTATGAGAAGAACAAAGGGTTGCACGAGACAGAATTGTTTGCACAATGAGGATACGCAGCTCTTAGAGAAGAGGTACAGGTATTCTCGATAAATGAGAAAATCCAGACATATCGCAGGAAATGGTTACAGCATACGGGCAGCATGGAGGAACATCTACCTAAGCTTGGGTTTCAAATAGACACTTTAGTGCAATAAATGTGTAAAGACAGAGAGTGAGATGGAGAGATACTCTGTGAAGACGGAAGAGGCAAAATGCCTCCTCCGTAAGGTGCAGGAGAAGTTGTCCAACCGCGCTTACCAATCCGACATTTTATTTTTGTTCATCGTCCTCATTGCATTTCTTACACACTATATAGCCTTCACTTATTCCCATATATTAATCTTTCACATTCCTCCGTTTTTCTAAACCCTCCTTTCAATTTTTTCTCTCTCTCCCCCTCTCTCTCCCTTCTCCCCCTCTCCCCTCTCACCACTAATGGTCTGTCTCTACCTTACTCTCCCGCTCTTTTTGTCTTTTATCCTGTCCATTTTGGTCTTTAGTTATGAGAGACAAGAATCCCTGTGTATCAACAGAAAACAATATTCAAACATCAAACTGTGGCATATGTCACCAGGCTGCGTGTAGTTCATCCAAACCGTATCACTGCGGCAAATTAGCAGATGTGACATCTTTCGGTTTTGGATGCGGTAGAGGCTTGATATAGAGTGGTGAAAATCTCCTACCAATGAATAACCTGCTTTATCAATTATTTTAAAAAGAATGTAAGGATCTAGCGTAACACTTACCTAGTAATATTCGTGTTGCTATGTCTGTAATTAACAACAGTTTACTCCCACACCAATAACCAATTAGACCAAAAATAAATCGGTCAACTTTCCAATTGTTTTTATGTGAACAAGGCAAAATCAGAAGAGACAAACAAAGAACCACACAAAAAACAAGTTTCTCTGTTTGTTTGTTTATTAGATTAAAAAGCATAGCTATATTTCCTTAACTACTACGAGATAAAACAAACGATAAACTAAACTAACTATAGACGCATACACAACACAAAGAAGACAAAATTATTTTACATTGCTCCTTACGTGTAGTTAACTATTTGCTTATCCGGTAGTTTATTGTCTTCCTTCTGTCTTTTATTTTGGTGAATCCACTCCTTGTCATCCAATTAATTTTGAAATTTAAAAGAAATATTTACGGAAGACATTTTCTAAAACATTGATGTTAACCGCTTAAACGTTAAAAAGGTTTGCAAGGATGCATTCAATTGATGATACAGTCCGGAAGATGCTGAAACACTGTATAGCAAAACGATTAGGCTGTGTATTTTGTTGTCATAAAGTACGGTATATCAAGTATACTTAAAATCAAAAGCAACATCGTCATTTGTGTTTTCCTTATAGTGTTACGCTATTGGAGAACGTTCTACACATCTCTCGGCTATCCCAGCAGAGCCCAGCTGCAATGTTAGTGTGCGTACGTGACACTTAACATGCGAGACTGTTACGTAATACGGAACATTCTCGTATATTCGATAGTGTTGTTCTCAAAGCTACTCAACTAGCTCAACGGTGCGTGTTTCTGCCAAGGCCGCGCTGAAGTATCCTCTAGAATTTTCAAGTGTTTGTTAAGGGCGCATATTATGGAACCCTGCAGACTATAAATACCCCAACCCGCCTCTTAGTTTCCAGATTATGTTGGTTGATTTACACAGTGCGTCTCGAGTAAAAAGTGATTGCAGTGAGGAATTGTTTATAGTTGACATTATTATTTGTATGGACAGATTAACTTGAACTGTTGAACGAGTATAATCTTGTTGGATTACTTGTTGATCACAAACTGTTTAACTGAGATCATTAAACCTGGCTTTTAGTGATTTCATTAAACTGGTCATTAAACTTCATTGGTGTCTTGTATTTTGTTTTCCACTGTACCATACGACGATCAAGGAGACCGTCGTAACAATATACTATATTTGTTTTACTATTTCAAACCGTAATTTACTTTTCATTGCATTCACTGTAGGTTATATAAGTGCTTTATTAAAAATCGATATGGAGAACCATACATGACTTCCATGTCCTAAAATTTATATTTAAAATCATTTAAATATTAACTAAGTGGATGGTTGAGTTAATAACACACGCACCTCGTAGAAGTAAAATTAAGGTTTGCGTTTATTTAAATACTTTCAATATTATACTGTAGATTTACTTCAATCGGTGCATTCCGCTGACGGATAGTATGGTCAGTAAGTACAGATCTCCTTGTTGCAGTTTGGAGGTTTTGCCGAAACGTGTTCAAACATTCAACTTGTAAACTCTGTAATCTAAATACCGCATTGCGCCACGTGCAGATGACGTCACATTTTTATCTACTAACTACAGCCGGTCTCCAGCTGGGCTGACTGTAGCGAAATTTACGTTAGTTATACTCAAGACTCCGAGCTGATCACTCGTAATATTTTCTGCCGCGGCTACTGGGTGTCATTATTTAAATTATTTAGTATGTGCAACATGCACTGATTCTACTTGGGCGATTCCTGCCTTATTAATAACGATTATGACTTTCGACTTTTATTTCTAATTCAATTAACGGGCATCATGCCGCGTTAACTTCTGCTTGTGTCAGCAAACGCATCATCAAAATTTCAATAAACTATCATTATATGAAAAACATACAGTCCACGTTAAACTTCTTTCTAACCAGCCATTTCCAATTAGCGTTTCTAGGAATAACTCAAGAGCATTCAAGAGCTTCCAGACGCAACAAAACGTATCCAATTAAAGTCAACGGGAGTCCAAGCGTAGAGTGTGCATTTACTTAGCTGGGACCATTGATTCTTGATGTAACGTTAATGAGTCTGAGTAAATAGGGCTACGTCTGTTGATGACGCTAAACGCATTACTGATACGGAAACTAGCGAGCGTCTTGTGTAATTACAAATTAATTAGCATAGGAAACAACGTACACTGCATGATACATATAGTATAGACTACATAGCATAAATACAGCCATACTTTATACACTTAAACTGTGAGTACAACGAAGTTTGCGAGTTTTTCTGATGTAGAACAACGTGTAAACGATTGGAATGCTGTAGATCTTGATTTTATCATCATCATCTTCAAGGATTAAACCAAGGATGGTTTGTTCCAGTCTCAAACAGGCATAGATTAGAGCTGGTCACTCCAGCGCTTCCTCGAACGTCCCACACCCCTCCGTCCCATCGGCTTATAGTTCCATAGTTGTTTGGGGATGCGGTAAAGATGTTGCCACCAATTCAGCCGATAATCAGCAATTCTGTCGAGTATACTCATAATATTTAGTTCCTGCCATATGTCTGTGTTTCTTCTATGATCATGGAGAGTATACCCTGCCTCATGCCTTAGAAATCTCATTTCAGCCGCTTATCTTGATTTTATTTGTATTTTAATTAAATGTCGTTCCTGCATTATGTGGAACTTATCCTAAAGTTACTAAACCAGATGAAGCTGTACCAATAACAATTGTTGATACAGAATGTGAATTTAATGAAAAAAACTTCAAAATTTTCTTTTAACAAAATTAAAAATTGGTACGGAGAACCATACGTACATGACTTACATGTTCTAAGATTTATATTTAAAATAATTTACTTGGATTCGGCTCGATAATTTCTAAAAAATATCCCCCACCTAGTAAAGTATTTTTGGGCCTTTTATTTGGTGAATCCAAATAATGGGGAAAAATGAGACCTTTGGCGGTGTTTCCCTTCTTATTATAGGTGATTTACATCAGTTATCACCTGTAATGGATTCTCCCATTTGGAAAGCACCGAAGGTAAATGAATTGAGCATTTTTAATGATAAAAATCCATTTTTGCCAGAGTTTTCATTTTATGAATTCAATGAAATCATGAGGCAGAAATGGGACACAGAATTTATAGTAGCACTAAACAAATTACATAGCTGTTAATGTCATGAACGAAAAAGACTTTAATTTATTGAAGACGAGAATAGTTCAACCCAAAGAAGTTCCTGAAAATGCTATAAGCTGTATCCCGGCAATGAAATTGTATAGAAATATAACCAAGAAAAAATTAAAAAATCTAAAGAGGAACCTTTTATTTCCATCGCACAAGATACAGTTTTAGGAATCATACCTTTACAGACAAAAGACAGTTTGTTAAAATCAATTAGGAATAAAAAGGTGACAGAAATGCAGGGTCTATCGAATAAAATTACTTTTAAGGTATCTAGCAGAGCTAGATATGGTAAAAAAACATCGACTAAGTGGATAGTTGAGTTCTGAAGAAATGACGTATCAGCTAAAATGGTACCCCCATGTCAAGTGGGTGAAGACTATCCTCAACCTTTGTAAGGAAGGACTGTACTTTTGGATAAAATGTTTGTAGGTCAAACGAAGAGCTGGCAAAAGGGAGCTGTGAACTGATTCATGTAATGAAATTGGACTCTCGCTGCGAGTTATCGGCCGAGGGTGAATGATGTCTATAATGTCATCAAAGTCTTTCCTGTCAACACTATACTAGTCATTTTTCTTTTTTAAAATCGAGTCTTTCTTTCTTTCTATTCGTCTTCTGATTCCTAAACGACTATTCTGTTCACTCGTATAATTATAAATTTCTCATCATAACATTTCTTCCTTAATACGTTTGTGTCTTTTGTTTAACACCCATTATACATTAAAATTATCATTGTACAAAATTATTTATTGTATAATCATTTTACTTCCATGTTCCGTAAAGAAATGGAAGTATCGTGATCGCGAAAAACCGTGTTCGATATAAGGGCTAATTCGGATTGTACTACCCTCAAAACATGAAAAAGTCATTTTCCGAAAAGTGCCTGTGTGTCTGTGTGTAGACTTTTTTCTATGGCGAACGATAACTGATCAGAAATAGTGAGTTATCATTGAGCTTTGAGAAGATAAATAAGTACTAGTAATTTGTCTGTGGAAAATATTTAGTTATGCATCCTGATATAATATTAATTAGCCCTCCTTAACATATTTCAGCTTACAAGGTGGCCATTATCTGCTCGCGTCACAGGTAGCTAACTAGAATATACCCATTACTCACTTGTTACTTTAATATGTACCGTTCTTATTCTTTTCTAACATAATCTGAAACAATAATGAAACTAATAAATGTCTAGCGGTGAATTATGAGTGTGTCGATTTAAAAGTTTCAATTTAATAACGTAGAAAAGTAATCAATACACTACCCTTGATTATGTTGAAGTAATGCGTATAAGATAATTTATTTCGACATAATAAGTATAATATATAGTATTCATATTGTATTCGTAATCGTATTGAAAATACTGAGAGAAGAGAGTGATCGCATCAATTGGAGAAGTAAAGCCCCAGAACAGCACACAGTTTCCACGCTATATAAGACCAGTGGAAACTTGATCGTTAATGGGTCTGCGGAAGGTAAACCAACATCATTTACAGTTGACACGGGCGCAAGAGTGTCCATTGTGCGCCCTGACTTAGTCAGCAACCGCCAGCCTCTAATTAGCTCTTGTACAATACAGACTGTGATTGGAAGCGCCGTCAAGGTGCTAGGAAAGGTACACGTAAGTGTACGCCTGGGTCTTCTCGAGTTAAGTCACCAAACGCTCGTTGCAGACATTGTCGATGAAGTGATTCTTGGCACGGACATTATGAATGCCTATGGGTTTGTTGCGGACTTAAGAGAGAATGTTCTGAGGGTTGCCCAAGTGAAGATAAAGCTTTTCATGGCTAAAATGACAGGGTGTACCAACCATTTGATTAAGCAAGTGACATTGGCCGAAGAAAAAGTTAACAGGTCAGGTCAAGAGGAATCCTACCTATTGCAAGCGGAAATAGAGGAAGAACTAGTAGAGGAAGTAAAAATAAGTGTAATACAAAAGAAGTGATTGGAAAACTAACTATGGGTCGAGACCAGGCGCGGATTAACCATTAGGCTGACTAGGTTGTAGCCTAGGGCGCGGCACTTTGGGGGGCGCAAAATTTTAGCTAAATAATAATACAATTTTACAGCTAATGTAAAATTGGTAATAAATTACAAGGATAAAAATTTGAGTTCATTTTGAACACAGGCGCCTGTTTGCGAGAAATTATGGTAAAACTGTAGATAAATAGGCTAATAGAAGTGCTTTCCTAACTGTTTTCTCCGGTTATGAGTCATCGGCGGCCGGCGCTCATAGAACTATGCCGCCGCCCGTCTTTCCTGGAATTGCCGACAACGTTATCTATTCCATCCAGTTGAGATAGCTTTGCACATTTTCCTTACTACGCCCGTCACTAACTGCAGTGGCGAAAGATCTTTATCAACTTTGAAGAGGGTGAAGAATTATTTACGCTCAAATTTGCGCCAGGATAAACTGACCAGTGTAGCCCTCTTGTTTATTGAAAGTGACTTTCTGCAAGGACTTGATTTCAGTGAGGTGATTCAAACGTTTGCTTAATCTAAAGTGAGAAAAAAGAATCTAGCTTGAACTTTACATGAGTCTTAACAAATCCATAAGATATTTAACTGATTGTCTTCTTTGTGTAAATGATGTTAAATGAAACCTCAATAAAACTGTTATAATTCACTGTTATAATTCTGTAACTACTTAGTTAAATTTTTCCTTATAAAAGCCATGGAAACAAAAATCGTTGAAGGTGTAACTCTAAAACAATCTCTGAAAAATAGGCTCAGTTTTCAGTTCTTGAGACTATTTCCAAAAACAGTAAGATATTTGAAATATTCCTAACTAAGAAATATATTGTAGGGCGTTTAAAGCTTCATTAAGCCCCTTGGAAATAAACGTAAGGGTAGCCTATGGCTGGTGAGGGGGGGCGCTAAAATATAATTAGCCTAGGGCGCCAAGATACCTTAATCCGGTCCTAGTCGAGACAAGACTCTTGCTAGCTTCTGAGTTAATGGAAGAACCCGGAGAAAACGTTACTGAAGATGAAGTCACGCAAGAAGTTTTAACGAGAACCAATCAGACTTGGACCAGCTAATAGCGTATAGGTCCATCAGTACATGACGCAACGAGAGTGATTCCCACAAAACTAGTGGCTGAGCGGAAGACTCATATTCCTGGGAACTTGATGTTCGGGTCACACGAGAATGAATTCGAAGAACTGGATAATCTTTCGCAAGTAGCCCAGCTACATTGATCGCCTGGCCGAGTATTACTTCAGAGATGGTTGCCTGTTCGGAGCGAACTGACTAAGTGGGGGGGGGACAGTGTTACGACATTATAGAACAATCTACGTGTTTTTCAAATGTTCCAGTGGAGTCCGGCTGTAATGTGTGTGCGTACGTGATTCTCAACGCGTTAGCTAGACTGTGCCAGCCCACAGTGTGCAAGGCCGGAAACAATTACGTTCTGGTGTTTTCTAGTAGCGTTGTTAATGCGTGGTGTGGATGTTTCTGGATTTTCGGCGGTGTATAAATACAAGCACTCAGCGACGCTCAGTTCCAGTTTGAGTTGCGATATAATCGAGTGCGTTTCGTAATACTGTGGCGAAGTGTTTTGTGTTGTATAATTATGCGGGACAATTGTATTATAATTGTGTTTTATATTAGTTGACATTTTATTGCGTGTGAACAATTTTTATTTGATTTGTTGTAAGAGACTATCTTGTTGATTACAAGCTGTTTAATTGTGATAATTAAAGCTGGCGATTAGTGACTTAATTGGTGTCTTGTATTTTGTTTTCCAATGTACCATACGACGATCAGTTAGACCGTCGTAACAGTATGTTATCAAAATTATCATTAACAGGACATACAATAAGAGATTTATTTCAACAAATACATAACACGAATTCCTAGATTTTATGATAATGGTATTAATAAAGCATACAACACAAAAAGTCAACAATTCATCATTGGAGAAATGTGCAGATATACGTACAAAAACACGAAACAATATATACTCGAATTAATGTAAAGCAATACATATCATGATACAAATTTTGTGACAGTAGAGGTTAATCACTAGACACTTTAATTTCTGAAAGAAAAGTACAATGAAAATAGTCAAAGTACACATCTTCAGTCATAAGCGTGTTGTGTATAATTTTCAGAAACAGCTTTTACTTGCAATATGCGGCAAATACGACTTGGTAATGACGTCGCGCCTGGCTAATGAGCGTATATAGCAAATGAGCATGGCAGAGACTTAACATAATTTCATGCAGTTCATTTGTTTCTCGCTATCTTTCTCTCTCGTTCCATCCTCTCTCTTTCTCTCTTTTCTTTCTCACCTCTCTCCCCCATTCTTTCTTCATCTTTCTCTACATTTACTTCCCGCAATTATGGCTACAAAATCACAGCTAAATGACTAGCGTTGACGTTAATGTAAACCTTCCGATGCTTATGAAATTGTATGAGAGATATATCCCGAAAATTTGAATAAAAAACTGCTACATTATATTATGCGGTTTGTTCCAAACGGATATGGAAATAGGTTTCTCTCAATGAATAACCTTGACGTGAAACAAAACTGATTTATGGATAATCGTCTGCTCGGACTGCTATCATCGTAATGTTTTTCTTGCTTGACGTTTCGATTCCTAGAATCTGGGACCACCCTCAGAAGCTGTGGTTGCCGGTTGAAAAACTCTGTTGAAAGACCTAACAATATTAGGGGAATGTTCCCATCAATGGACCACATAACAGTTTTTAATTTTTTTTCATCACATTTTCAACTTAAATTTACCATTCAATATACAGATAGTCTCTCTATTACTTTCTGGTTAACCTTGATTATTTACTTTGTTTTTAGATATTTTAAATACGGTAGTAGGAACAAAAAACCAAATTTTAACAAACGGTCTATTGATGGAAACTGGTTGCTATGAATGGACCATCGAGTTTCCATCGATGGACCGATTACGAAAGTAAAGCAAAACTGTCTCTACATAGGTCTATTACGTTTTATTATACGTATCTACTAGTCATGGTAAACCAAAACTAAAACATATAAAGTATGAAAAATTATCTCAAGAAGCCTGAGACTTAATTCGGGATGTCGCCGCATAAAATTGTAGTAGTCTACCATTTTTTCCCAGCCGATCTCTTCTCTTTGCTGAATCTGTTGTAACGAGCAGAAAATTTTAAAATTTTTTAAATTCTCACCTCGGCAGAGTACGTTCACACGAGGCAAGTGTCAACGACTTATGGTGGAGCAATAAATAAGGAGTAATGAGAAGGTGTCAGTGAAGCGTTGCTGACTTGACAATAGAAACGCATTAAGTTCTATCCAACTATAGAATTTGGTGGCGTAAGATGACAGGGAAAGTTTCGTCCAGAATTATTGCTCTCCGCAGCTGTAACAAAGTAAGGAGGACATTCACACCCGTACCAAGAATTGTAGCAGATGTGGCCGTATTACGTCAGTAGACGATAAGCGACAAAAACAAGTAATGTTCCATACTACAATGAAACGGATACGCTGCACCTTAAGTAACAATACTGGAAGATAGGCTGACAAAAACTAAAGTCATGTTACACAGCTGGAGGTATCGTCTAATTGACAGACAAGAATTTACGAAGGGAAAGTTGGAGTGACTTCAACGACCAGCAGATGTTCGAAATTAGTAATAGCCAGAAAAAAGGGGTAAGAGCATAGAACAATACGCCAGGAAGACTGTAAGTACAGATAATGGGAATCTATAGAAACGCAGAGTTTACTCAGACAATAGGCTGTTAGACAAATTGTTATAGCCCTAGTTTCTTCGAAGCGGGTCAACGATCGTCTAGCTAGGGAGCAAGGGAGACCTGAGGACCTATCAGGGACCTTCAGCCAGCGAGAAATTTGATGGTGAGGGATGTTTCCATAGCAACTGAGACGAAGAACCTATCGAAAGAACTATGACGTCGGATTTTGACAGAGTGGGACAGTATTTTCCGAGAAAATCAAAAACTGACCAATCTCGAAAAGAAGTGGGCGTGAAGCGCGCCAGAGACAAAATTGTGAGTAGGGACGAATTAATAAAACTAGCTGTCCAGGAAGACGGAGCGTCAGTTATACTCAATTTTTACGCAGCCACACTCAAAATCTCGTCAGTTATACTAAAGTTTTTGCAGTTAGAATTTTCAGACAGTTTACATTTCAATTATTAAGTAGTTTAACTTCAAGTGCGAGAGACGGTACATCATAAACTTTCCATTGTTTATTCAAATCATTCGGAAGTAGATAAATAACAAGGAACTTAAAACGTAATAATACATTCATATCGCGGTAGTGAACTTTACCGACGTGCGCATTATCGGACTTAGTGAAAATTACACCAAGTGAACAGTCAGACCGTTACACTAACAGACAGCATCACTAAACGATATACAACTTATTGGAACTTAATATTGTGTATCATCAACATAATGAACACGAAACATTAAACAAACTAACCAATTATGGGATCGTTTTGTGGAAGCAGTGACAAATGAAACTAGACATGTTTATTGACTTTAAAACGAACACACAGTAACCACAGTAAGATAGAACATTGATTGAACACTAAACTTCAATTACCCACACCTATACAACACCTACGCGAGTGACCGGAAGAATAAAGTGATAAAACAACTAACGACGGAATGTATCTACGAGCCATCTCCATCACCAGAACGAGACTACGTCAACAACTAATGGATATTCACTAACCAAGTAACCATTATTATAATTACTTCTAATTGTAACTTCTACTGACCTGGTTTCTTTCAAAGAATTCACACCTGAGAATTTATTAAGAAAAGTAATGAGTAAAATTGAAATAAGTAGTTAATGAACGTTTAAACAAAAGCTTATTTGGGATTTAATGAACGCATTAAATAAGTAAAATATTGAATTGTAACATCATTTGATTTATATATGTATGTATGTTTTCTTTATTTCAGCATATATTGAGATATATCTTTGTTTATTATAAATATGTATGTATTTCAGGTACAGCGACGTATTCTATGTACTATTATAATATGTCATAAATGATAATTAAACTAGTATTTTAGTTAACCAGAAACATGCGTTCATTATTACCAATGCAACCCGAATATTGACTTAAAGTTTGAAAGAATGCAAATAGATTTTAAGAGTTTCTTATGTTCAATTAAATAAATGATATCACGTATGTGTTGATGAACGTAGATAGTTAGAATCATCATTAAGATTAAATTATACACATACTTGTCAGTGATCGTTAAATTTATATATTTAATAATTTATTTATTGTGCTATCAATACGCATAATAAAATGAATGTTGTAAATGGCGCCCAACGTGGGGCTAGATAGATTTAAGAAATTATTAAATTAACACACTAAGTAATTCAATCGCGGTTAGCACAATAGATTTATAACTTATTAAATATTATGTTATAAATGGCGCCCATTCGCACGGCATGATACGTATTAACACAGATTGTTAACACGTACGGCTTAGGTAAAGAACAGGCAGTAGAAGTAGTAGAAAAAGTAGTACCTTAGAAGTAGAAGTTAGATAAGTGTTATTAGTGTAAGTCAGTTTGAATGATTACACGCAGTAGGGCTAAAATGGCGAGCAATTCAGACAGTGTAGAATATGACATTAATAACCAATTAGATGCAGTAAATACCGAGGACAATACTACGCCTAGCGGACCAAGTAGTGTGGTAGAGAGTCCAGAAGATAGGGCGCGAGGACAGACATCAAAACTAGAGGATGGAACTATACAGATGTTGATGGAGTTCATCCGTCAACAGAACGAAAAACAGAACGAAAATATTAAATTAATTAGCGAAGAAAGTAACAGAAAACAAGAAGAAAATATTAAATTAATTAGTGAAAAGTTAGAAAAACAAAATGAAAAACTCGACCAGCATAAGGAAGAGATGAAACGACAGTCAGAGGAGCAGCTGACGCAGATGAGGTCCGAGATACGTGACTACCAGCAGACTTGGGAAAGAAAGGTCGATGAATTACAGAAAAGGCAAGATGAGATCGTGAGAGAGTTGAGAGAAGAAGCTGACAAGAAGTACGTAGAAATACAAGAAAAACAAGATAATGAACGACAAGAATGGATGGCGGCGGTACACTCTACCCAGACGACCGTTAAAAAGATTAATCACAAGTTCGATGTTCACGTTAAGGATTACAATAAGAAGCACGAAGAACTTAAGGCCGAGATGCACAATACCATGCTGCAGAGACAACAGGAGCAAGAAGGAACAAATAGTAATATTATACAAAAATTAGAAGACGTAGACGGTAGACAACGTTCAACAGAACAGAAGTTGGACGAGACTACGAAAGAAAAGACAACTAGGATCGAAGAATTAAAAGGACATTTAAATAAGGTAAGAGAAAACCAAGAAAGGTTACAGCGACAACTGATGGAAGGTGATTGTGGAATGTTAAATCGAATTAACGGACCTAACCACAATGATCTCAAATATAATGGCACAGACAGATTCCCTATGGAATTCCTCAAAGAATTGTCCGAAGTTCAAGAGCTATATTATCCCGCTGACAATATCAAGTGGATTGGCAAACATCTGGAGTTAGACGCAGGAATTTGGTGGCGAGTGATACGTGACCAGATATCAAACTTCGCAGAATTCAAGGAAGCGTTCTCTCTAAAATATTGGGGCCAGGAACGACAGGACAGTATTCGGGACCATTTGGAGTTTGGCAGATTTGATTGGCGCGGACCAGTTACTGCTATTCAATATATTGAACGGAGTTTATTGGAAAGTAAGCAGTTAACACCTACTTTATCTGATTATCAGTTAATACGTAAGATCTCTCGTCACTTTGGGCGTGACATCCAGCTTGCGGTGGTTACAAGAGGAATTGTGACGATACCAAACTTCGAATCTCTGATCATCGAGTATTCACAGATTCAACCAAGAATTAATAGAGAAGCGAACTATGCAGCGGCAAACGAGGGCAGAAATGCGTATAAGGAAGGTGAAAGTAACTTGAACAAAGGAGGCGGTATACAGAAGAAGACATGGGGTGACAGACCCGCCATAAATAATCAGCCCCGTAACACGGACCGGCGCGCTGTCAACACAATAGAGTTTACAAACACGACAGCTGGTGCATCGGGCATTCAACCTAAGAGAAATCGTCAACAAGAAGAGGAAAAAAAAAATCCCTCCACCCATTAACAAAGATAGCCGTCAAAACAAATGACTACCAGACGAATATTATCCTACCGGACTTACAAAGCGATTTATTGTGTAATGATGATGAAGAAATTTCTCAACGAATAATTAGGTGTCCAGAGATAAATATCAAGTTCAATAATAATGTTAGTGTGCAAGCGTTAATCGATACTGGATCGGTAATAGCTGGGTTATCTGAGTCGTGGTTTCACCAAAACAAACATGACATTACACCTTATGAAATATTACCGATGTCTAACACATTAATAGTTAGCGCAGTTGGTAATAAATCAAAGCTAATCAGAAAACAAATATTATGTGATATCTATATTGAAGAAATTAAATATGAATGTGTTTTCCTAATAATACCAGATTTGATAAAACCATGCATATTAGGAACCAATTTTCTACAAGAAACAGGGTGTCTCATTGACATGGGAAGAAGAATCGTCGAGATAAGAAGAGAGGATAACGAAGCGACGTACACGGTGCCTATGATGCATATAGAAGTGGTGGACGTAGAAGAAGAAGAAGAGATCATCAGAAACATTAACAAGAAGATAGAAAGTATAGAATGCGGAGATAGAGGAACGTTGGAAAGGTTAAGGGAGATTCTAATAAGAAATTGTAGTTTATTCAGAGAATGCCCCGGAAGAATCGATGGGTATGTCCACGAGTTCCGAGTCACCGACCAGACACCGTACTTCCAGAGAGGATGGCCTGTCCCATTAGCCTATAAAGGGAAGGTAGATGAGGAGATTCGGAAAATGTTACGGTATGGGGTCATTGAGAGATGCAACAGCGCACATATCAACCCACTAGTTACGGTAATCAAGAAGGACGGTAGCGTACGATTGTGTTTGGATGCGAGAAAGGTGAACAGTGTGACTATCCCAGACTACGAGGGAGCCCCTCCAATAAACGACATATTGGCGAGATGTGGAGAGATGAAGTACCTATCTACCGTAGATCTAACTAGCAGTTTCTGGCAAGTACCACTGAAGTCGGAATGCCGGGACTTCACCGCTTTTATGTACGACGGCAAGTGTTATCGTTTTACAGTTACACCATTTGGCCTGAGTACCAGTTCTGCTGCACTGACCAGGGGATTGGACACAGTATTGGACGAAGAAGTAAAAGAAAATACCATTATTTATGTCGACGATTGCCTGTGTTATTCAGAAGATTTAGAAACGCACTTGTTACATTTAGACTTATTATTATCTAATTTAAGAAGGGCAAATTTAACCATCAATTTGGAGAAGTCGCAGTTCTTCAGACAAGAAATCGCGTACCTCGGTTATCAACTAACAACGCAAGGAATACGAGCAACGGACGAGAAGATAGATGCCATTATGAAGTTTCCTGCACCTCGGAACCAAAAACAATTAAAAGGTTTCCTGGGGTTGACAAATTTCTATAATCGTTTTACAGACAAATACGCTGAAACTACTAAACCATTACTCGAGTTGCTACGGAAAGGACAGAAATTCACCTGGACACAGGAATTAAATGAGTGTTTTCAGCAGGTAAAAAGGTTATTCGTAGAAACAGTCATCTTAAAGTTTCCCCGAATAAACCAAAGATATTATATGCAATGTGACGCCAGCAACTTTGCATATGGCGGACAACTATATCAATTGGATGAAGAAGGAAGAATTGGAGTAATAGCTTTTACCAGCAGGACATTCAAGGGTGCGGAAATAAATTATTACACTACGGAGAAGGAGCTTTTGTGTATTGTAAGATGTCTAGAGCGGTTCCGTATATACATACTAGGACAACCGTTAACCATCATTACTGATAATAAAGCACTGACTTTTATGAATAAATGTCATTTAAACAACTCGCGTATTACACGCTGGATCTTAAGTATTCAGGAGTACAAATTTGACATTGTCCATTGTAGAGGTAAGGACAATATTATTGCCGATCTTCTGAGCAGAAATCCAGAAGATGCCACACCAGAAGTAATTAGTGACAATATTTCCGAATATTTAATTAACCACCTGACAATCAAAATGGATAAGAAGGTAAGCAAGATCCTAATGGATATTGGAAGGCACCAAATTCAAGATCATAAGCTTAAGTATATTATTGATAAGATTAGGGAAAATTGTGTAGATAAGAAATTAAATAAATTTTATAGATTTGTCGATGAGAAATTGTACAGATTACGCAAAGGAGAATGGAAACTATACGTACCGAACAGTGTGTCTGGCGAAATAATTGCAGAAATACACCGTATGTATGGGCATCCCGGTGCGAAGAGATGTATCAAATTATTGCAGGAGTACTTTACCATGGACGGAATGTTAAAGAGGGTGAAAAATTACGTACGGACTTGCGACACTTGTCAAAAAAAAAAGGATTCCGGCAACAGAAATTCGTTCGGAGGAACAAAAGCCATAATACCGTTACGCAAGGGTGACCTAGTGAGCGCGGACTTTTACGGACCGTTACCTGCTTCGTCTAGTGGGGTGAGGTATCTGTTTATAATGATTGACAACTTTACCAAATACGTACGACTTTTCACACTTCGAAGGGCAACGACCGTCGCTACACTGAGGAGAGTACACCAATATTGTGAAGAACTAGGATCTCCTAGAGTGATTATCACAGACAACGGAACGCAATTTTCATCTAAAAAATGGTTAGATGGATTAACTGAACTGAATATCCAACCACGATTTACCGCAATAAGGAACCCTTGTGCGAATCTGGCTGAAAGAATCAACAGACAGCTTGGGAACTTATTTAGGATCTTTGTTGGTGATCAACATACAAAGTGGTCGCGTTACGTACCAATCGTCGAGAGTTGTATTAACGAAACGTACCACGAGACGATAGAAGTAACACCGTACGAAGTTCAGCTCGGAAGAAAACCTCCCAGAGCGTGGGAAAAATACATCAACAAGGATATGCTCCTAGTTAAAGGGGTAGATCATAAACAAATATATATCAAAATGAAGGAGAAGAGAGAAAAACAGGCAAAATTATGTAATGAGACTAAAACCATTACAAGATTCAACATTGGTGAGAAAGTGTTAATCAGAACATATCATCAATCGGACGCGGTCCAGAAAAGAATTGAAAAATTTTGCGAACTGTACTGCGGACCATATAAAGTGCATCAAATTCTCGGAGAAGCTACTTATCTACTCGTTGATTGCGATGATGACAAGAAACTCCGTGGAAAATTTAATGCCAGACAATTGAAAAAATACTATGAACCAGAGAATTGAAGATGAAGAAAGTGGAAGAGATAGAAGAAGATGTCGTAAGAAGCTAGCCGATGCTGATGAATCAACTGCGTTAGGGTAATTGACGCGGTGATATCATTCAAGCTGGCTTATCCAAGAAAGTTATGTACTTTAATTGTTGAAACATAACATCAAATGTATTTAGTCAATTAAGCACTAATTAAATGTTAGATAATAAGATGAATTAACATTTAGTGTGACATTTTATAAAAATATTGCAGTGAAGCAAAGGACATTTAATTGCTATTAATTGATTTATATGGTAATAAGTTAAATGGACAAAGTGAGAAAAATGGACATTTAAATCAGATAAGTGATAATATTTAACGAACTAGATAGTGAATGAACTCTATTAATGTGAATATATGTAATTAGTAGGTTAGGATTATAAATGATGTATCATGAAGTAGGTCAATCATTGAAACTAAATGTTATACGTGTATGTAAATTATTAAGATAATTACAGTTAACGTAGCGATTGTGTCAATTAACAATCTAATTTTAAAATAATAGTTTAAAAGCTTTTATTGGTAAGATCATCAATAATGCACAAAGGTGTATATGTATAGGAGATTTTCTTTGATATCATGTAAAGGTTACATTGAACCGCTTAACTATTTGATAATATTTTGTGAATATGATATTTTAGAAGGTAAGATCTTACTCAATTGATGAAATTATTTAATTGCTTACGGAATTTATGACTTATCTTATAAATTATAAAGATAAGATATTTATATGTCAATTCGACAATGTGAAATGCGTTCAGCTATCCCAAATAGCTGGCAATAAATTCAGAGAACTAATTAAAACCAAAAGGGGGTGTACCACTGGCCATATAAGCTTTTGAAAGTAGGTTATTGTGTATACCTTCCCCGAAGAAGATGGACACGGCGAGGCGACGTACAGGGCGCAGAATTTAGATTTGAGTTGTTCCCAGAGGTCACATCGTCAAATCGAAATTGAGGACACTGTAACGAGCAGAAAATTTTAAAATTTTTTAAATTCTCACCTCGGCAGAGTACGTTCACACGAGGCAAGTGTCAACGACTTATGGTGGAGCAATAAATAAGGAGTAATGAGAAGGTGTCAGTGAAGCGTTGCTGACTTGACAATAGAAACGCATTAAGTTCTATCCAACTATAGAATTTGGTGGCGTAAGATGACAGTCCAGAAAGTTTCGTCCAGAATTATTGCTCTCCGCAGCTGTAACAAAGTAAGGAGGACATTCACACCCGTACCAAGAATTGTAGCAGATGTGGCCGTATTACGTCAGTAGACGATAAGCGACAAAAACAAGTAATGTTCCATACTACAATGAAACGGATACGCTGCACCTTAAGTAACAATACTGGAAGATAGGCTGACAAAAACTAAAGTCATGTTACACAGCTGGAGGTATCGTCTAATTGACAGACAAGAATTTACGAAGGGAAAGTTGGAGTGACTTCAACGACCAGCAGATGTTCGAAATTAGTAATAGCCAGAAAAAAGGGGTAAGAGCATAGAACAATACGCCAGGAAGACTGTAAGTACAGATAATGGGAATCTATAGAAACGCAGAGTTTACTCAGACAATAGGCTGTTAGACAAATTGTTATAGCCCTAGTTTCTTCGAAGCGGGTCAACGATCGTCTAGCTAGGGAGCAAGGGAGACCTGAGGACCTATCAGGGACCTTCAACCAGCGAGAAATTTGATGGTGAGGGATGTTTCCATAGCAACTGAGACGAAGAACCTATCGAAAGAACTATGACGTCGGATTTTGACAGAGTGGGACAGTATTTTCCGAGAAAATCAAAAACTGACCAATCTCGAAAAGAAGTGGGCGTGAAGCGCGCCAGAGACAAAATTGTGAGTAGGGACGAATTAATAAAACTAGCTGTCCAGGAAGACGGAGCGTCAGTTATACTCAATTTTTACGCAGCCACACTCAAAATCTCGTCAGTTATACTAAAGTTTTTGCAGTTAGAATTTTCAGACAGTTTACATTTCAATTATTAAGTAGTTTAACTTCAAGTGCGAGAGACGGTACATCATAAACTTTCCATTGTTTATTCAAATCATTCGGAAGTAGATAAATAACAAGGAACTTAAAACGTAATAATACATTCATATCGCGGTAGTGAACTTTACCGACGTGCGCATTATCGGACTTAGTGAAAATTACACCAAGTGAACAGTCAGACCGTTACACTAACAGACAGCATCACTAAACGATATACAACTTATTGGAACTTAATATTGTGTATCATCAACATAATGAACACGAAACATTAAACAAACTAACCAATTATAGGATCGTTTTGTGGAAGCAGTGACAAATGAAACTAGACATGTTTATTGACTTTAAAACGAACACACAGTAACCACAGTAAGATAGAACATTGATTGAACACTAAACTTCAATTACCCACACCTATACAACACCTACGCGAGTGACCGGAAGAATAAAGTGATAAGTGGCAGTGATAAAACAACTAACGACGGAATGTATCTACGAGCCATCTCCATCACCAGAACGAGACTACGTCAACAACTAATGGATATTCACTAACCAAGTAACCATTATTATAATTACTTCTAATTGTAACTTCTACTGACCTGGTTTCTTTCAAAGAATTCACACCTGAGAATTTATTAAGAAAAGTAATGAGTAAAATTGAAATAAGTAGTTAATGAACGTTTAAACAAAAGCTTATTTGGGATTTAATGAACGCATTAAATAAGTAAAATATTGAATTGTAACATCATTTGATTTATATATGTATGTATGTTTTCTTTATTTCAGCATATATTGAGATATATCTTTGTTTATTATAAATATGTATGTATTTCAGGTACAGCGACGTATTCTATGTACTATTATAATATGTCATAAATGATAATTAAACTAGTATTTTAGTTAACCAGAAACATGCGTTCATTATTACCAATGCAACCCGAATATTGACTTAAAGTTTGAAAGAATGCAAATAGATTTTAAGAGTTTCTTATGTTCAATTAAATAAATGATATCACGTATGTGTTGATGAACGTAGATAGTTAGAATCATCATTAAGATTAAATTATACACATACTTGTCAGTGATCGTTAAATTTATATATTTAATAATTAATTTATTGTGCTATCAATACGCATAATAAAATGAATGTTGTAAATGGCGCCCAACGTGGGGCTAGATAGATTTAAGAAATTATTAAATTAACACACTAAGTAATTCAATCGCGGTTAGCACAATAGATTTATAACTTATTAATGTTATACTGTGTTCGATGTTATTTTGTTCAGCGACTTGAAACGCGAGTTCTCGTAAGTCTTTGGAAAAAACATCTCCTCTAATTTTAAAATGTGGTCTACTAATTCCTTCTCTACCTCAGGAGGCAAATCTCCTAAACTACCAATAATTTTCTTTCCCTCCACAGCAAAATTGTTTCTGCATTCTAAATGTCTCTTTAAAGCTGCTTTGGGCACTCCATACTTTCGGCAGACTTCATTCAAACCCATGTCTCCGTTACGAAAGGCTACGATAGCACGTTCCATTGTCTCGGTGCTCCATTGTCCATATTTCACTCCTTTTGGCATTTTTCTGAAAAACGAAAATTAGTATGTTAATTTATAGACAAGCTACTACAATATTTTGTGTATTTAGGGTTTTTTGCAGTTATTACTATTTAAAATTAATAAATTTCACTTCAGCTTTTAAATACAATCAAATATCTATCTACTCTTCAACCTGAGTGCCATACAACGACCATGTTAACAGTAGGAACCTAACGCCCTTGTGACTAAAAGTTTAAGGCTATGATTTTATTAGTGTTATCATAGTACAGGGAGACTCAATTTGTTTGTATTGAAAGGTTTTTATTTTCAATTTGCTACCAATTGTTGCTATAAACGTATTTTCAAATGACTACAATATTCGGGCTAGAATATAATGATATAAATTTTTCAAGATAGTCTACAGAGTTTAAATGTTTGTATGTAGTTGTAGGTTATACTTTAGGCTAATAGTTAGGCTATTTGTAAAAAAAAAAATAGCACTTACATTGAACACAGTGTATATTTGAGTATTATAACACGTTTTTCTAGACACTAGCGCAGCTACCGACTCACACACAATAATACGCTATTTCCTCGCATCTCCTACATTCTTAGCGTTATAAAAATTAATATTTGCAATTTAACAGGTTGTAATATAATGTAAACCGTAGATTATAGATTAATAAAATTTACTAAGAGGCCTATCACAAAATATCAGTAAATGAAAAAGTATCAAGCAAACAAGTTTTCTGTGTCCCATGTAAGAGGTAAAACTTAAAATGATAAAATTTAGTCTTACTTGTAGTCAAAATATAAAAGAAAAGATACTTAACGTAAAGCGTGTCAAGGAAAATAATAATAATTCAAAAATTTGTTCACGTTTCCATGAATGAACCACCTGATAAACTGGTCCATTCATAGAAAAGCCAAGTGGTCCAATGATGACAACTCGCCATATTGGATTCCTTAGATAAACACAGCCGAAATGACGATTCAAATTGGAACAACCAATATAAAATTTAGAACTTTAAAACTGCTTTTAATGTCAACAAATTGTGAAATTGTTCAGTAATATATAATGCGTGATAACTGATATTAAAAAAGACTAATAGTTATAGCACAGAGTACAGAAATCTTACCTGAATTTTTATCTCGCAGCGACGCAACTCCAACTCGTTTACAGCACTACACACAGCTGGCGTGAAGGAAAGAAAGAGACTACAACTACTACTACGCATGCGCACGCTTTGGTAGGGGAAATACGTAAGAAGTCCATCCATGGAACCGGTCCATTGATGGCAACCTTCCCCTACTTACTTTTTGTTGTATTTACATTATTTACAATTATGTATGCGTTTTGTCATTACTTATAGGCCTATCACATTTTAAGTTCTATTTATAGTATCTGTTAAGAAAGATTTATTGTTCATTTTCACCTAATTATAAGTATAATACTACTGACTCGAAACACTAAAATTGTATTACTAAAAATGTAAAATTTTTACCTTATAGCCTGAACCAGTTTTCGCTTATTATAAGCTTCGTCAGAGACTGCCACTGGGTACGCCGTCCGTCTTGTTCTCGATAATGGCGCCGTCTTTTGAAAGATCGATGTTGTGTGTTGGAGGGTGTGATGTGTTCGAATAATATGTGTGATTTGAATTGTGTCTGTTCGCTTGGATGTCGTTTTATGTGTTTTTGTGTGTTTGTATATTTCTAGTTGGTATAGAAATATACCAATACAAACCTTTTTTTATTTTTTACCAATAAAAAACTTATTGTTCCGAGTCAGTAGTATTATACTTACGCGTATAATTAGTTAATCAACGGACACGTCATGCACAACAAAATCAAAGCATTTTGATAGACAGGTGAGTCAATTTCCGTCATTGAAGTCACCGTGCGCGCGCGTGCGTGTGTGTGTGTGTGTGTGTGCGCGCGCGCTGGACGATATTGATGATGCTGGTGATGATTTTGATGCCGGAGTTTTGACTACGATCATCTGTCGGGCAGAGTCTCCCCCATCGAGAATGATTAGCGTCTGTCCTGTCGTTCAGAATCTGCCCGGGGTGTTATACTCAAGCCACGCTGACAGGTCGAAGAGTGCTTGGCAGCATTCACAAACCCGTTGCATTTGGTCGAGGCTAGTTCCGCGCGTCGGTTACCCAAACATCACTTTATGCATACTTTCACACTCATATAATTAGCGTTCATGTGCGAACTAATAGAATCATGAGATTCGTGATACTTTCGTCTTTGTTTGCATATAGAATAATTGCTCGTAACGCATTAATTAGCTGAGTAATTAATTAGTTTGTTCATAGTTTGGTTACAATTTCACCAGTTGCTTTAAAATCGTAACCACACGTGTGTCATTACGCACGTCTTAAAATGACATAATTCTGTTCGCTGCAGGTATTGTCAGTGTGCGAATTTTTGTTAAATAAATATATTTAACGATTCGTATTTTATACCTGTCTGAACTAGAGCTCACTACTACAACGAAGATACGTGTGTACACAGAGACACGGTGATTACCTGCAGTCGATCAGGTGAGAGCAGGCATAATACATACGCACCAAATCCGCACACACGCACACACACACACACACACACACACACACACACACACACACACACACACACCTTCCCCTTATAACACAAGTAAATAATTGTTCAAAACAAGTGTATAAAAACAGGTTTTTCAAACCTGTATCTTCTTCTGATAGTTCCTATCCGTTTCGGATGTTGGATACCATACAGGCTATTTTAACTTTCTGCACTGCTGTACTGAATAAGTCAGTTCTATTCATTCCAAACCAGGTCCTTAAATTTCTCAGCCATGATATTCTCGGTCGCCCAAGTACTCCTCTCTTTCCAAGTACTTTTCTACTTTTCCCTGTAGTGTGGACTGCAATAAGTAAAATCTCTGTTCATTTTGATGAGATGTCCCAGATACTGAAGTTTTTTTATCTTCACTGTGTTAATAATTTCCCTTTCTTTCTTCATCTTTCTAAGAACTTCAACGTTAATTATATGTGCTGTCATGAAATGCTCAGTATTCTACGGTAGAGCCACATTTCGAAAGATTCCAGTTTCTTAGTTGTCGCTTCAGTCAAAGTCCAAGATTCTACACCGTAGAAGTGGACCAAGAACACGTAGCAGCGTAGAAGTATCATCTTTTGTGTTTACTGTTAAATCGTGACTTTTGAATAAACTGCTCATTCTAGTGTACATGCTCTTGCCTTTTAAATTCTGTTTAAACCTGTATAGTAATACATATTTAAGTACACACACACACACACACACACACACACACACACAAATTATGTACTCAGATATATTCCTCATTCTCATAACATCTTAGTCCATCCAACTACAATAAAACATAATGACGTCTTAAATACAGTATAAACCAATTAAAATTATTTAACATAAAACTATAAAAGGAGACGGTCAAATGTAAAAATACACTCGTTTAGTTTGAAATGATGTTCAACACATTTTATACCACACGAGACGTAAACGCACACGTTGACGACAAATCAATATCGTTCAATGCACCCACGGTATATAAATGTGAAGCCCTCTTAAAGTTATCTCCTATGTATGAAAAGAACAATAAGTTATACATGTATATATAAACTCGGATACTTGTTTGTCATATGTTAACAAGTAGATATTTCTGAGACTCTCTGTCTCTGTGTTACTTCTTTGTACTTTTCTGTTCACTTTTATTTTAGCCTCTTTGACGTCAAACATTCTCTTCGGCTAGGCCTATTTGTCGTTCCTAGCACATCGCAAATAATCTTATGCGCCAAAATTTTATGCGCGTCTTTTGGAACGTAAAAGTTTAAGTTTCTAGTGTACACTCATACACTGTACTATGAGTGTACACTGCTCTTGCCTTTTCAATTCTGCTCTTTGTTTCTTGAGAGTGGTTCCATTGTTTATTGACTATAGTACCAAGATATGTAAATTGGCTTACACGTTCAACTTACCTTTGTACAGTCTGCCATTTGCCAGATATGAACTGGAAAGCGGTAGAGCACTCATTGTCCTGAGGTTGAGAAATCGCCCCCGAAGGCGGATAAACTAGTTACTAGTCGACGAAATTGGGATGTAGAAGGCAACGAGAAACCACTACATTAAAGATCGTTTAGATAGCTCTAGTAATCTCATCATGGCTACGTTCAAGGCAAAATCATCCGGAGCTTCAAGTTTCCAAATCGGATCTCCGGGAGGGGACACTTTTGAACAGTTATGAAGTAAAAAAAAATTAATACAAATACAGACGTAGAAATATACACTTGGATGTGAAAACAATGGCCCAAGCCGGGAAAACACATAACGCCATCCAAGGAATGAGAATAATGTATATCACAATCTTGGGAATACGCAAAATTCGATGGCCAGGTTCAACCTATTATGACACTGATGAATATAGAGTTTACTTCTATTCTAACAGACACTTATCAATATGTTTTCAATTCAATAGTATACATTTAACATATAAGTGTTTCATATTGTGTGAAACAGAAATGTAAGGTGTTGTAACAAAATGAAATTACGTTATGATAGAAATATTAATGTCAATAAAAGGAAATATCATTTAATAAAAGTTTTAAATAAATTTTTAAGATTATTTTACAAAAAGAATGCTTTAGTGAAGATCGGATTATATGAAGTAGTAGCGATACGTTTGTAGACCCGATCTATTGCAGGTAGATTGTAGACAAGCAGGTAGAGAAACTATTTCCCGTTGCATTAGGCAATCCGTGATAATAGAATTAACGTAAACAAAGGACGCAGGAGAGACTGGCCAGTCGTCCGCAGTGTCTCTGGGGAAATGAATTATACATAGACTGAGTAGCGAGGCTGCTAACTGCTTGCTTCGGAAATTCTGACCGCACGACAACTACGCTCTCTCCGGAAGTCACTCAGAGCACGTTAGCAGTGTTTCCTAATGTATTCAATTCAGTATAGTTGACAGTCACATGCTTTAATAACACTTTAAAAAGAGCAGAGTTACGGTGACTAAAAATATGTAAACTTAAAACTTACACAAAGGTAGTTTGCTTACACTAACTGTAATTAGAGTTATTAGTTTCTTGTTTATTCTAAGAACAAAATGAATTTGTGTTATATCTGCTATCAGTTCAAGACTGGACAAAGACCAGTACGGTATTCGGTCAGCAGTCGTGTTGTTATATGCTAAAGTATTGTTACGCCGGTCTAACTGATCGTCGTATGGTACAGTGGAAAATAAAATACAAGATACCAATTACGTCACTATCACCAGTTTTAATTATCACAATTAAACAGTTTTGTAATCAACAAGATAGTATCTTACAACAAAACAAATAAAAATTGTTCACACGGAATAAAAATGTCTACTAATACTAAACACAATTGCCCGCACAATAATAAAACACAGAACACTTTGACACAATATTACGAACCGCACTCGAATCAATCGCAACTCAAACTGAAACTGTGCGTCACTGAGTACTTGTATTTAAACCCCGTGTAAAATCCAGAAAAATCCATGCTACGCTTCAAACAACGCTACTAGAAAACACCAGAAAGTAATTGGTTGCGGCCTTGCACACAGCGTGCGCGGCCGCGCTACTTCTGTCAAAGTTTACCTAACGCGTTGAGAATCACGTACGCACACAAATTACAGCCGGATTCCAGTGGAACATTCGGAAAATACGTAGATTGTTCTGCAATGTCGTAACAGTGTAGATTATCTACATAGATTATTTATTGACATATGCTCCAATTTTTCTTGTGTTCATGTTATTATTAATGAAAAAACTTTGAACAAGAATATATTTTTTTTTATTTTGTATATTAAAAATGTTTTGATAGTAATATATCTATCATTATCAGATATATTTATGATGATAGTTTATTTATTACAAATTCAATTAGTGGGCAAGTTTTGATTTACAGTTTACCCTGATTGTTATTGAACTTTATAATCAATTACTCTGATCATATAGTGTCTGCTTGTGTGCGCTTGTGTATGTGGGGTGGGCTCGCGCTCGCGAGCACCGTAGAATGTAAACATTACCATCAGCTATCATCAGCACACAACTCAAATTATCATTGTCAACAAAAAGAGCTTGTCGTATCCAATAATCTAAGTACAGTACTGACGTCTCAATCAACGTCCACTATACTATACAAACTCAAACTGTGTACTGTCACCAGACGCTGAACTGACAGTACGTCACACCGCTTTACAATCAGGACACAACCTCTGCAAGTATTTTCCCAAGCAACGCCGGGCCAACTACATGATGTTCCTCTATTCGAAGTCTCAGAAAGTATGACCTAGCAGGAAGCAACATATAACATACATTTTTATTTCATACCAACACAAGACAGACGTCTTATTAACAGTAAATTCCGGGGATTAAAAGTGTCCCCGTGGGAAAGCTATAAGCGTCTGTCCCTCGTTGAAAATTATTGGAGGTACTAGAAACTGCTGTGGTCGAGTCTATTAAAATCACCAAAGACTATTCAGTTCAAATAAGTACATTCAAGGAAGATTTACGTGGGGAATTAGAACGGAAATGAAGAGAAAACCGTTGCAGATGATGGTGTATCCTACACATATGGAAGAGAGGACCAAATTAGTATTCAAGGGTTGGAGAAGGACAATCTAATTGAATTCCGGCTGAATGGTGAACGATAAATGGAATTAATAGGTAATAATATAACTTACAAAGAGAAGGTTGACTTTGTTAGTAAACATTTCCAAGATTCTGGTGCAAGATGATGCAAGATTATTCAAGACAATTTAATTACTTATGAACAACATAAATACTCATTTGAAAGTCACACTATTGGAACGTTCATACACAAAGACAGGTGACAAAGAATGTTGGACAATGACGTCATAGAAAGATCAAACAGTAACCTCGTAAACCCGTTAGTTGTGGTGAAAAAAAAAATGATGAAATTCGACTATGTTTGGACTTGAGGAACTTGAATAGTGTCATAGAAAAAAAATTTGGCTGTCCTCCAGCTGAGAATGAACTGTACACAAAATGGGAGGGAGCTAAATATTTAACTAAATTTGATTTAACCTTCAGTTTTTGGCAGATTTCCATTCGAGTAGAAGGGAGGAAATATACTGCATTACTATATAAAAGTAAATGCTACCAGAACAAGGTAGTACCTTTGATTAAGCACTACCCGAGCAGCCAACGTAAAATGTTTGAAAATTGCATTATGTCCGGAAGTGGAACCTTCTAGCAAGATTTTCGTTGATGACACATAGGTCATGTCTATAATATTAGAAGAGCAAATAATCAATTTACGAACTACCTTTGAGAAGTTTCGGAAAGCTCTTATCTCATTAAATTTATACGAATGTGAGTTTATGCGATTGTCTATAAAATTTTTAGGACATATTGTACTGAGAAAGATATACTACCAGACCCAAGGAAAATAAGCGTTATCATCGAGTTTCTAATGCCTACAAATGTGAACACGATGAGAGGATTCTTAAGGTTAACAGGACGCTATAGATAATTTTTGCCGTTTTGTGCAGAAAAGATCAAATCACTGTTAGGGCTTAAAAGGAGGAAGGTGAAGTGGAAGTGGAAACCGCATCACTAAAGTAAAGAATTAAATACTAAATCTGAGAAAAATGATTGACATAGGACATTATTTGAATAAAAAGAGAGATGAGATGAGATACAGTCTTGAAGATAATTTCGAAGTGGTAACCACTGGAAGCAGACACAAACGGGAAAAGTAAGGTGAAAAGGACGGATTATTGATGAAATTTAAAGTTTTCTGACAATAAAGTGTAGAATATGAGGGGGCGAAGGAGGCTAGTAAAGGTACACAGACACATGTAAGGATTAATAAGGACAATTTATATGAAATTACTTGCGATCCCGCCATAAATTAAATAGATCCGGTTTTAATTCATCAGCTTCACTTTTGTTAGAAATACATAGCTCTATATATAAATATGTGTAGAACGCACACACACACACACATACGAAAAAATAATTAAAACACTTATTGAGTACAGGGTGTGTATGTAGTTCTTAAAGATAGAAAAACAAACATTAATCAGAAAAGTATAAACATGTGTTTTTCCTTAGTGTAAATGTGTAAATGTTCACTTTAAACTAATAAACATATAACTATCTAATAAATATTTGTAACATTAGTCAATTAAATTTACATAACCATGATTTGTACGTATACATAAATAATAAATCTATATATATATATTCTGGATATATTAAATATGCCAAATTGTGGTTAACAACGTGAAGAGGTTAAATTAAGGCAATGAAATGTACTGAACAGTTGATACGATAAATTTCGTAAATCAATTTATAGTAGATAAAAAATTCAGACCATAACTAAAACACTCGCTAAAATAGTTTGTAATTAATATCACGGTAAACTAGGTCTACTAACAAAAGTTATACAAGCAGAATTATCACTGTTGCACACCACTATAGAAAAATTATTCCGATTAGCGTTTTCAAGCTTCTCAGCGCTAACCGGACGCTAACCGCTAATCGGAATAATTTTTTCTATAGTGGTGTGCAACAGTGATAATTCTGTTTGTGATTATAACCACTAACACAACTTTCTTCATTAAAAGTTATACAATTTAATTATTTTATGTCGTACAAAATAAACAAAGTGGCTGAATGACAATATTAAAAACAACATAAATAGATTAATACCTACACTAAAAACTACAAGGAGAAAGTAAAGTTTAAGAAGAAGACGAAGGAAGGACAGAAGAATAAAAAGAAAAATAACATCTAATTGAGGAAGGAGTAAAGGAATAAGAAGACAACTATTTCAAGAGAAAACTAAATTAATTTTATTTGCTAATAATAATTGTGTCAAAAGTAAGACAAATTCAATTAAAGCAAAAAAGTTATGCTTATAATACTTAAAGAAAAATTATGCGAGTGCTATTCAAAGATTCCAACAATATAAATATCACTGTCACTGCAGGTAAGGTGTGTACTAACTTTTCTTTCAGTTTACTTATTGCGTATCAAGAATAGATGGCGCTATTATTCAGACAGCGCTGACCCTGTAATATAATTACTAGGTATATTATGTGACCACAGTAGATGAAAAACATGAAATATAATTGTTTTCCTTTGTTATTAACAGACCACAAACAATTCCTCAATTTGAGGCAGAGACTCGACATGGTATTAACAAAACCAAGCCGCAATTATGTGGAGGTCGTCAAAAATATCGTCGAAAGAGGAAAACTAGAGCCAAAGTTCAAAGGAACATTTGTCTCATATGGTATTGTAAAATTAACCGCCGTAAGTGCTCTTAATAATAAAATTAAAGTACTTTGAAAAAATAAAGATTCCATTAGATATTAATTCTTGCCTTCTTTATGAAACATGTTATATACATTAGTAAATAGAAGGCGGTGTTATCGACAATCTACGGACCTACTGGATTTTCTCCCCAAGGGTAGAACACATAAAGTCATACATTACGTAAGATTACGCAATAGATGTAAAACATTATGACTTTCTAGATTCAATCTTCAATATACACATAAAGAAAGCTTATTTCGTCTTTACGAGGATACAAAAACGTTGTAAAATTATGAGGAGGGCGAAGCAAGCCTGTATGGTAAGAAAATATTTTTATAGTATTAAACGATAACGTGGGAATAAGGCATATGTGATAAGAGAAACGTTGAAAGTTCATGATAAGAAATTTACTCTATACAATCTGAGCGCGGAATCATTTTATACGGTGCTAACAAACAAACACAAAACTTCAAAGAGGAAACAGAAGAACAAGGGTTAGTAGAAAAACATACAGCCGTAAGGTTTCATTTGCTAAGTCTTGAGTAGAATATGACATTATATCTAACTTTCTGGTGCGAACGAATACACGGAATTTGTAACTAGTACTTCCTAGTCACAAAATTGCTAATATACGTTTTATTTCTATTAGGCTGAATACTTGGTCTTAGCTAATTAATTTGGTTCGTAACTATACTCTCTCTGCTGTCAATCTTCTTCTTCTATACTAAAGACCACCGTGAGCCCTGGTTTCTGACTCCAATCGTCTCCAAAGTCTCCCATCCGTGGCGTAACCCTTCACATCCATCTTCCAGCGCATCATCTAACTATCTTATTCTAGATCGACCACTTTTGCTGCTTTTATGCACGTGTGCCCTTAGTCTCTTCTTTGGCATACCCTGATCATTGAGCTCATTCTTTGTATTCTTTGAGCCCTTACGAATATGTTTTGTTAATGTCAACGTCTCACCGGCATAAGCAACAATCAGTATAAGTGTCTTATATATTTTCGTTTTTGTGAAATTATTAAATCAATCTATAAATTTAATCGCTTTATTCACTTGGGTTGAGCAGATACTATAATAACTGATTATATTTGTTGATTTTTCTAGAAAATTAATTTGAAAATTTATAGCATTTTAAAGAATATATCAGGTACCAGTGCAATAGCATATAAGTCGTGTTATTATTACCAAGGACAAATAGTTTTTAAATAAAATTTGTTCTAGGGCTACAAGACAATTTACCTAGTTGATTTCTAGCTAATTCGGTTGGATTAACTATTTTAATTTATTATGTATTATGTGCCTAGCTTAAACTGATTTAATAGGGTTGACGTGTAATCTGTAGGATATTACGTTAGTCACTTACACTTGAGCTACTGAAGCTTGGTACTCCGCTGTAACAACCTAACATTTAAACAGCCTACAGCCTGCATCAATGGCTATCAGCGCCAAACCTCTGTGTATGCAAAACAGGTAACGGTAATGTGTGCTGATGTGTTCAGTTAACTGCCATTAGTGCAGACAATTCTCCCTTGAGTTAGTTACTCAAACAGTGATTAGCCACTCGTGCAAGCGAACACTCCTAGCACGCAGTTTAACAAGTCTATACGTGGCACATTTATGTGTCAATATTTCCGCCTAATTTGCTCTGCTGCCATAAAGTTAAATGAAATTTATCGGGGTGAGTTCTTAACTCTAATATTAAATATTAAATCTTTTTATGACTCGTCCGTAAGCTAGTAATTGCGTCTTTCATAAAACACATCCATTTCCTATCAAAAGAAAATACCAATTGTCTCAAGTATCTGAAAATTTTATTGAATTAATTAATTTCCTGTTTTTACTTGTCAGCACTTAAAACGAATTAGACAAAATTTCTGCCCCTTTTTCACGATTTAAAAATATTTGTTTCTTTTCGTTGTTTCTTCTTCTCAGAGTCTTTATATTGCAGCGCAAACTGACTTTGGGAATCTATTTTATGCTTTGTTTTTACCTTTTGTGTACAGTTTTTACCTTTTCTTTTATTTTTATTCTGCTATTTATTCTACCTACGTGTACACTCTGCCTGATGTTTCCACTTATTATTCTTTCAACTCATGTGCACACATTTATTGTTTTAAAAATTCCGTTTATAAACTTGTGCACACATTTATTGTTTTAAAAATTGCGTCTATAAACTGTAAGTAATGATGTTAAATTTATCTTCCATACTCCAGCTGTCAGTTCAATGAATGAAGGGGGTGTAGCCCTTGAATCATGCAATTTTAACATTGATTCCTTCTGAATTTTGTTGTTTTTTAACGTTTTCTTTATTATGACACAAACACACACATTAAGTTTATTGGTTTGTAATTTTATTTTTATATAGTAAAATTGATATTGTTAATTACTGAATAAAAAGACAATATTAGAGGTTATGTACAACTTATTTAATTATAATTCGAATGTGTAGTGCGTTTAACGTGTCTGACTTTAGTTCGCGTCAGGTATTATGAATCCCATGCGATGAATGTGAATCTGAATTTGAGTCTAGTTCAAATCCATCCATAGATCTTCTCTCAGTGTATTACCGACGTAATGAATATCTCTTTGTAATCAGTTATAACCTCACTGAAAAATCACCTGTGATATTTACTCTTCGTAGCAGCATACCGGTCACTGTAAACACCATAGCCAAATTTCTTCCTTAAATATACTAAAATAAAACGCTTTTTTTATTTTCAGTGTAAACATGGGACTGGGTTTGAGGTAGATTTTTACTGATCGTATAATAATGTTAACAGTTACTAACAGCTTCTTCTTTCTCATCTATATAAAATATTAGGTAATTTCACATCTTCCAACCCCTACGGCCGGCACTTTTATGAAGCCTTTATACCCCTTCGTTTACTTTGAGTCTATGCAAACATTTCTTAAGCAATCTGATTTGATGTATGGTATACATGTGCTCAATCCACGTGGACATTGTGGTTGCAGTCCTATCACGGACCGAACACAATTCCATACTTTTATGTGGGACACTGTGACGTTGGAATTACAAAGTATCAATAAAAAAAAAAAATTATTAGAGTTAAGGTGCACAATTTCGGAACCCTCACAGATCATGTCGCTACCTGACTCAGCCGATTGACAACAGTTCTGACAGTCCTTCAGTAATCCATTTTGAAAAAAATGTGTTTTCTCTGTATACTGTTATCTGTATAGTTGTTTTATACTTCACCGGTTTTACGGGTATAAAGTTTATCTTTTTTATTAAGAAAGAACAGTGTAATGATCTTTGTAAACACGAGCTTTTAAACAAAAGTACACATGTGAGAACGAATAAATTATTAGGCTATATAATAACGTATTGAAGACTGCTTTCCAAGGAAAATAAACAGATGGGACTTGTATATCTGGCTTATTCTACTTTCATTACACATGTTTAATAATTAGAAGTAAGGTTTGAAACACTCAAGAAATTTATTTGAGCAATTGTAAGAAACGTTCGCCTGTATAATTCTACACGTTGTACAAGTTTGATTAACTCAGACTTAAAAGGTAATTAATAACCTTGAGACTGGTATGCTGTGTACCATCTATAAGCATGCGCGCCCTCACAAACACGCGTGTGTCCACGCGTGCTTGCACATACAGTACAGGTTCACGATAGTATTATGTTATAAGCAGATACGTACAGACATAAAGGACCGGTCTACCGTGTTGAAGTTAGTGAAATGCACTCTGGTTAATGGAATTATATCCTGCAACAGCTAATGTTAAACGGTGTCGACGAAGTGGAGTGAATGCCATCATAACCTTATGCGTTCGTGTCAAATATCTATATATATATATATATATATATATTGTAGCATGACAGATAATCCACACAAATACATTACTCAATGATCATTAATAAAGCTCTAATATATGGAATATCCAGATGAGAATTAATTAAAATGCACTGTTTAATAATATATTCACAAGAAAGGTTGAATAAAGAAAATTTCTGCAAATAATATAATATAATACAAATTTAAAAACCCAGAAGACTAAAAATAATAAGAACAAAATTACCCAGGTAAGATAGAAGCAGGCAATTAATATACCCCGACAAAGAACCAAACTCAAAGAAGAAAGAAGAACTAATTAAAACTACTGAAGAAAGAAGAAAGAAGAATAATTAAAATCAAGGAAGAAAGAAGACTAATTAAAACTACTACTACAGAAGAAGGAAGAAAGAAGAACAATCAAAGCTACTGAAGACAGAAGAAAGAAGAATAATCAAAACCAAATTTACTGAAGAAGAAAGAAGAAAGAAGAACAATCAAAGCTACTGAAGAATGAAGAAAGAAGAACAATCAAAGATACAGAAGACAGAAGAAGGAAGAATAATTAAAACTAGAGAAGAAAGAAGAATAACCAAAACTACCACTACTGAAGAAAGAAGAAAGAAGAATAATTAAAACTAGAGAAGAAAGAAGAACTAATTAAAACTACTACTACTGAAGAATGAAGAAATAAGAACAATCAAAGATACAGAAGACAGAAGAAGGAAGAATAATTAAAACCAGAGAAGAAAGAAGAATAACCAAAACTACCACTACTGAAGAGAGAAGAAAGAAGAATAATTAAGATCAAGGAAGAAAGAAGACTAATTAAAACTAAAGAAGAAAGAAGACTAATTAAAACTACAGAAAAAGGAAGAAAGAAGAACAATCAAAACTCAAAGAAAAAAGAAGAAGAATCCCAAACTAAATCTACTGAAGAAAGAAGAAGGAAGACTAATTAAAACTACTACTACTGAAGAAAGAAGAAAGAAGAACAATCAAAGCAACTGAAGACAGAAGAAAGAAGACTAATAAAAACTACTATTACTGAAGAAAGAAGAATAATCCAAAACCAAAACTACTACTACTGAAGAAAGAAGAAAGAAGGATAATCCAAAACTACAGAAGAAGGAAGAATAACCAAACTCAAAGAAGAAAGAAGAATAATTAAGACGACCCATATAAAACAAAAACCCCATAGGGAAAGAACCCCCAAAAAACCCCAAAATCAATGAATGCCCAAAGAGAAAGTATAACACCCTAAAAAACCATATCACTGTAAAACTGACAAAAACTAAAAGTGTTAGTAGTATTAAATATTAGTGCATTCAAAAAGTTATTATTTAGTTTGTATAGACAAGTCTTCACAGTTCCCCCATGGTTGAATATTTCATATTAAAAGCTAGAAAAAGACTAGTAAATATATTGATAATTCACCATAGACAAGTGCAAGTGATCAAATTATAAATAATAAACTTTAAAAGGGTGCATGAGTTGCAGTACATAGTAACAAACTTTAAGTTTTGTGAACAGTGCCTACTTTGATAATGAAGTAGTAATATTACTAAATAAAAGCTACTAAAGCGATATGAACATTCCATAGAATGGAATATAACTCAGGTAGCTAGGGGTATACTTTAAGAGGGGGTATAAATTTTATAAATGGGGAATTACAGAACAAACTGTTTATGATGAAGTTTATAGAAGGTGTTAACAATTATATATGGAACCAGGATGTTAGGTTCCTATTACATATAACATTTAGATAAATAAGGGTTAGTCATAAGAAATATTAATATTATAATTGTTATTTTATTGTTCAGTTTAATTTAGGAATGCACTGTCTAAAAATAGATATCATTCCAATGTTGTAGAAATACTCTTTATTATGTTATTAGGTAATATACTAAGCAATGTTATTCAGAACACTAGTTGTGATATAGAGAGATGTTATATGTTAATTATATAATCAATAATTTATGTTATACCAGTCAGAGAAGGATATAAAATAGCTACATTAATAAAACATTTGGAAATTAGCCACACATCAGATCTAGGCCAAAGAATAAATTTAAACTGCAGAATAATTAACAAACCTAGTCTTATAAACCATATAAAATGACAATATTCAGGCAAAATAAACTCAACATATCAAATACTATGTAAATAAGGCTTTCTAAAGATATGGTCATTATATGAGTAAAATTATTTAATTGTCTAATAAAATACCATTAAAACTGAAATAGATTAACTGACACTATCCTAGGGGAAGTCATATACAATTGAATTATATTAAAAAACCATCATTAGTATACTAAATTGCAATAAAATAAGTGAGAATTGATAATTAAACAAATTTCAGATTTCATAGAATAATAATTATATTAGGGAAAATGGCTATTATTTACATAGAAGACAGGAAGTATAATTTTAGGCCTACCTCCCAAAAAATTATAAGAAATATAATTTTCATATAAAACTTTGTAATACTAACTTAATTACTATCAAAATAAGTAGAATAGAATAGTGAAAACGAATATGTATTTTATATTTCAAACAGTTAACTAATAACGAATTTATTTTATGAACATAAAGTACATTTTTAAAGTGTATCGGAAGTTATGGCAAATTTAAACAATGTATGAGATATATTATATAGGCTAAGACTTTCATGAGACGAAGGAAATACAGACAGTTCATTATTATGCGTTGACGAGTGCACTTAAAGTAACCTTTCGCCAGAAATAACCTTTATTGGCGTTTATGTTATAAACCGTATCTCAGTGAAAATTTTGAAAATAATTATTTTAAACTATTTTATAGATTGTGAAGTGGTGAAAGTGACCTATGAACACAGTAACACTAATAAATTGAACCACACATAACTAGATAAGCAGAATAACACTGATATTACACCAAATACAGACCGAAATTTCGAGGTTAAAAACGACACACATAAACACAACGAGATATATCCAGTGACAACATTTTACACCAAGTGAACTATTCCATCATACACCAGTGACATTTAAATATATCCAGGACGATCGTATACAATTGCTGAGAGCATTTACTCGAAGAAAGGACATCTGTATTACAACAAAAACTTCATCAACGCTGGAGGCTTCCTTGCGCATACGTCAGTCAACCATTTTGGTCCGGTCCGCTGCAGTATAGAAACGACATGGCTACTATTGGTTCGAAATCAAATCATATATAAACTTTCAATATTTTTAATTATTATTGTATTGTTAAATTTTAAGACATTTAATAATTGTAAATGTTATACTTTCCTTCCCATAACCTTCTCTGGCTATATATTTTAATAACCGTTTAAAGAACCCTATGTTATAATACCAATATAAATTGTTTATATCGACCGGCCCTGAGCGAGTCGATACTGCATTGTAATATCAATTTTAATCAAACAATTTCATTATTTTTTGTTAATAAACATTCTGTATCGGTAAATTGGAGTTGATTTTTTATTATAAAAAAGACTTAACAATTAATTAATGAAGAAACCCAATTAACTGAAAGGCGGTATATACGAAACGACAACGTTTCAAAAAGAAGAAGAAGAGAGCCGTCTTTCGTTCAAACTTGGAGTTAACAAGATTATCTTTTCAACAAAATTACTGAAAGTGACACTATTACTAGAATAACCACGATACCATTTCATTTATAATTACAACCGACTAACTCGATTTGTTCCTAAATTTTAAGAACAAGTTACCCAAAAAACATTTTCCAGAAAATTAAAATTTTTTTTTTATTTTATAAAATTTTAAATTTTATTCTTATTTTTTCAAATTGCTACAACAGCAATATACACAGATTTTATTTGCAACTACGAAGACTAGGAACATTACCAAATTGACGTTTCCGGAGCGGAACGTCATAAAACTACACACATACATACATAAATTATTTTATTACACGAATCATTATTGGATATTATTACAAATTTGGCGTCCAACTAAAGAGCTGTAATTAGGGGTTGAAATTACTGAAATTACTTGCCCAATTCCTAATTCAGCTTGGCAGCGGTTAGCCAGCCAGAGAAAAGGGAACAACAACAAGCAAAATGGCAGAATTTACACCCAAAGAAATGGAGATGATGGAGAAGATGATGGAAATGATGAAGGAAATGATGGAAAACAGCAAGAAGATGGTGGAAAGAATGGAAGAAAACAGCAAGAAGATGGAGGAAAATTTAAGCAAGAAAATGGATGAGTGCCACCAGTCGACAATGAAGAAACTGGATGATATAAGTAATGATAATGAACTGTTTAGGGAAAAATTAAGAGAGGACAGATTAAAAAGAGAAGAATTAAGAAATGAGAGAACCAAAGAAATAAAATATGATAGCAAACCAGAACCAGAAGAAGTACCAAATGATATAAGGCAGGAACAAGTAATGGTATTACCTGGAATTAAAACTAACGGAAACAAGGAAAATATTAAACAAAGGAAAGGGCGAGTGTATCCAAGAAATGTAATAAAAACGAAGGAAGAGTTGGAGATGATGATCCATGGGTTAATTGATGGCAATAACATCCCAATTACCAATGACAAAGACATCATGAATTCTAGGAATTATAGGAGGAGAATCGAAGTAATTTCAGAAATAATTTACCACAAAGCAGTAGTTTACCACTGGGAAAAGACCAGAGGTAAACTGAATAAAACATGGAGACTAGATCAGTTTCAGCGAAGGACTGGACAGTGTATTCCAGAAAGATGGAAGTATGACATCTTTCCAGACTGTGATGACGGCACAGATGAATCACCAGGATGTGTTCCATTAGTGTACCATCCAGGACAGTTCCAGTGTACAGGTACACTAAAAGGTATTCCTCCAGGGTGGATGTGTGATGATGAACCAGATTATGGGGCTTCAGATAAGCGAATAATTAATAATTCAAAAGAAGATCCTCACAGATATTTTCCATGCAATACCACATATGGACCAGAGACGTACTGGTGTATAAAACACTATGATAGAGGGAGCCGAATAAGCTTAACAGCAAACAAAGGAATAGCAGCTAGGAAAATGAAATACAAGACAAAGGCCAGAGATGTCACTAGTACCGGAACGATGATGAAAACTATGGTCATCCGGACAATGAGAGCAACTAAAGTGACAGACTACGGTTAAGTCTAATACCATACACCTCCACAAAAAGGAAATGGATGTCATGAGAACCGACGACGACCAAAAACCTACGTCAAAGAAAAAGAAATTATGAGCAACTGTCCAACCTAATAAAAATCTTCAACCTGGGTATATAAAAGAAAAACAATTATAAGAAGTACATTTGAAGTAAAGAAAAGAAGAGAGCTAATACCATATTTAGGGTAATAATATGATATGTTAACAATATTCATGAAAAAATATTATGAGTAATTGAATGTATGGAAGAAAGAAATAAATATCTAAATTCAAAAATGAAGTAATGACTACTTACTACCTACCATTTAGGAAACAATTTATGAATCAAAGAGAAAATGAATTTTGAAATAAATCACTAAATTCAAAAATGAAGTAATGACTACTTACTACCTACCATTTAGGAAACCATTTATGAATAAAAGAAAATGAATTTTGAATTAAACCACCAAAATTCAAAAATGAAGTAATGACTACTTACTACCTATTATTTAGAAAACAATTTATGGACAAAAGCAAATGAATTTTGAATTAAAACCTAAAAATTCAAAAATGAAGTAATGACTACTTACTACCTATTATTTAGAAAACAATTTATGGACAAAAGCAAATGAATTTTGAATTAAAACCTAAAAATTCAAAAATGAAGTAATGACTACTTACTACCTATTATTTAGAAAACAATTTATGGACAAGAGAAAATGAATTTTGAATTAAACCACCAAAATTCAAAAACCCAAGTAAAAACAACTTACTACCTTATTTTAAAAACAACTTTTAGAAATGAACAAGGAGAAAAAGAATTTGGATAAAACATTACAAACAATTATATATGGGACCAATTCTGAAAAACTTTCCAGAATAAAGAAATGGCAATACAAACCACTGATACAATTTAAATGAATAAACTTATTGTGAAGAAAATTAATGAGAATTTTATGTCAAATAAACAGAGATATTAAACATATGGAATTAATAATAAAGGAGTGCATTTGGATAAAAAGCAAGAGCAGGGTAAAATCTTGAAAAAGAAAGGAAAAAATATATATAAATAAATCCATAAGAAAAAGATGATCATATAATAAATGTCAGTTATAAGAAAGACAATTAAAAGAGTAATTGAAAAAACATAATACTAGTGGAACGATTCACAAGAATTAAGAAAGGAACAAAAATATAATACAAAATATATGCTACCAATGACCAGAAGGAGATTGTGATAACAGTCAAAAAATGACAGAGAATTAAAAACTTTACACTGAATAATAAGTGATGATTATATTATACCAGCTTCCAACCACAAGGAGAAATAAAATGCCAGCAGAGCTAACCATTGAGAAAAATAACTGAGATAGAGATTCACTAAGATAGAAATATAAATAGATCTGTTCGTATACGAAGTGAAATATCCAAAGATATTTAATTTTTTTTTTATATAGTCATAAGGTGGACTATTCTTATATAATTTTTATTAATGACTGTCTGAGATAAGTCCAGCAGTATTATTATGTATTGGTCAGAGATGATTTACCTCTGTAATCAATAAATGACGTAGCATGGCCAGCAGAGTGTGAAGCCTACAGAGCCCCTCTGGACACTGCCCCAGCTAACGTGTTAGGGAATTTTAGGGAATAAATATCCCAAGGATAAAGAAACGAGTTAAGAAGAAAATGGAAAAATAAAAAATAACGAACCTCAGATGACTATTACTATCAGTAAGAATCCAGTTAATAATGAGATATAGATAAGCTCAAAAATATAGGAGAAAAAATTTTAGAAATGTGAAGGAAGTAAAGAAATATAATTTATAATATAATGTCATAAGCAATTACTTCAGACAAACTAAGTATGATCTGAACTAATCACTTCTGGAAGAGAGCAATCTGTAGCATGACAGATAATCCACACAAATACATTACTCAATGATCATTAATAAAGCTCTAATATATGGAATATCCAGATGAGAATTAATTAAAATGCACTGTTTAATAATATATTCACAAGAAAGGTTGAATAAAGAAAATTTCTGCAAATAATATAATATAATACAAATTTAAAAACCCAGAAGACTAAAAATAATAATAACAAAATTACCCAGGTAAGATAGAAGCAGGCAATTAATATACCCCTACAAAGAACCAAACTCAAAGAAGAAAGAAGAACTAATTAAAACTACTGAAGAAAGAAGAAAGAAGAATAATTAAAATCAAGGAAGAAAGAAGACTAATTAAAACTACTACTACAGAAGAAGGAAGAAAGAAGAACAATCAAAGCTACTGAAGACAGAAGAAAGAAGAATAATCAAAACCAAATTTACTTAAGAAGAAAGAAGAAAGAAGAACAATCAAAGCTACTGAAGAATGAAGAAAGAAGAACAATCAAAGATACAGAAGACAGAAGAAGGAAGAATAATTAAAACTAGAGAAGAAAGAAGAATAACCAAAACTACCACTACTGAAGAAAGAAGAAAGAAGAATAATTAAAACTAGAGAAGAAAGAAGAACTAATTAAAACTACTACTACTGAAGAATGAAGAAAGAAGAACAATCAAAGATACAGAAGACAGAAGAAGGAAGAATAATTAAAACCAGAGAAGAAAGAAGAATAACCAAAACTACCACTACTGAAGAGAGAAGAAAGAAGAATAATTAAGATCAAGGAAGAAAGAAGACTAATTAAAACTAAAGAAGAAAGAAGACTAATTAAAACTACAGAAGAAGGAAGAAAGAAGAACAACCAAAACTCAAAGAAGAAAGAAGAATAATCCCAAACTAAATCTACTGAAGAAAGAAGAAGGAAGACTAATTAAAACTACTACTACTGAAGAAAGAAGAAAGAAGAAAGAAGAACAATCAAAGCAACTGAAGACAGAAGAAAGAAGACTAATAAAAACTACTATTACTGAAGAAAGAAGAAAGAAGGATAATCCAAAACTACAGAAGAAGGAAGAATAACCAAACTCAAAGAAGAAAGAAGAATAATTAAGACGACCCATATAAAACAAAAACCCCATAGGGAAAGAACCCCCAAAAAACTCCAAAATCAATGAATGCCCAAAGAGAAAGTATAACACCCTAAAAAACCATATCACTGTAAAACTGACAAAAACTAAAAGTGTTAGTAGTATTAAATATTAGTGCATTCAAAAAGTTATTATTTAGTTTGTATAGACAAGTCTTCACAGTTCCCCCATGGTTGAATATTTCATATTAAAAGCTAGAAAAAGACTAGTAAATATATTGATAATTCACCATAGACAAGTGCAAGTGATCAAATTATAAATAATAAACTTTAAAAGGGTGCATGAGTTGCAGTACATAGTAACAAACTTTAAGTTTTGTGAACAGTGCCTACTTTGATAATGAAGTAGTAATATTACTAAATAAAAGCTACTAAAGCGATATGAACATTCCATAGAATGGAATATAACTCAGGTAGCTAGGGGTATACTTTAAGAGGGGGTATAAATTTTATAAATGGGGAATTACAGAACAAACTGTTTATGATGAAGTTTATAGAAGGTGTTAACAATTATATATGGAACCAGGATGTTAGGTTCCTATTACATATAACATTTAGATAAATAAGGGTTAGTCATAAGAAATATTAATATTATAATTGTTATTTTATTGTTCAGTTTAATTTAGGAATGCACTGTCTAAAAATAGATATCATTCCAATGTTGTAGAAATACTCTTTATTATGTTATTAGGTAATATACTAAGCAATGTTATTCAGAACACTAGTTGTGATATAGAGAGATGTTATATGTTAATTATATAATCAATAATTTATGTTATACCAGTCAGAGAAGGATATAAAATAGCTACATTAATAAAACATTTGGAAATTAGCCACACATCAGATCTAGGCCAAAGAATAAAATTAAACTGCAGAATAATTAACAAACCTAGTCTTATAAACCATATAAAATGACAATATTCAGGCAAAATAAACTCAACATATCAAATACTATGTAAATAAGGCTTTCTAAAGATATGGTCATTATATGAGTAAAATTATTTAATTGTCTAATAAAATACCATTAAAACTGAAATAGATTAACTGACACTATCCTAGGGGAAGTCATATACAATTGAATTATATTAAAAAACCATCATTAGTATACTAAATTGCAATAAAATAAGTGAGAATTGATAATTAAACAAATTTCAGATTTCATAGAATAATAATTATATTAGGGAAAATGGCTATTATTTACATAGAAGACAGGAAGTATAATTTTAGGCCTACCTCCCAAAAAATTATAAGAAATATAATTTTCATATAAAACTTTGTAATACTAACTTAATTACTATCAAAATAAGTAGAATAGAATAGTGAAAACGAATATGTATTTTATATTTCAAACAGTTAACTAATAACAAATTTATTTTATGAACATAAAGTACATTTTTAAAGTGTATCGGAAGTTATGGCAAATTTAAACAATGTATGAGATATATTATATAGGCTAAGACTTTCATGAGACGAAGGAAATACAGACAGTTCATTATTATGCGTTGACGAGTGCACTTAAAGTAACCTTTCGCCAGAAATAACCTTTAATGGCGTTTATGTTATAAACCGTATCTCAGTGAAAATTTTGAAAATAATTATTTTAAACTATTTTATAGATTGTGAAGTGGTGAAAGTGACCTATGAACACAGTAACACTAATAAATTGAACCACACATAACTAGATAAGCAGAATAACACTGATATTACACCAAATACAGACCGAAATTTCGAGGTTAAAAACGACACACATAAACACAACGAGATATATCCAGTGACAACATTTTACACCAAGTGAACTATTCCATCATACACCAGTGACATTTAAATATATCCAGGACGATCGTATACAATTGCTGAGAGCATTTACTCGAAGAAAGGACATCTGTATTACAACAAAAACTTCATCAACGCTGGAGGCTTCCTTGCGCATACGTCAGTCAACCATTTTGGTCCGGTCCGCTGCAGTATAGAAACGACATGGCTACTATTGGTTCGAAATCAAATCATATATAAACTTTCAATATTTTTAATTATTATTGTATTGTTAAATTTTAAGACATTTAATAATTGTAAATGTTATACTTTCCTTCCCATAACCTTCTCTGGCTATATATTTTAATAACCGTTTAAAGAACCCTATGTTATAATACCAATATAAATTGTTTATATCGACCGGCCCTGAGCGAGTCGATACTGCATTGTAATATCAATTTTAATCAAACAATTTCATTATTTTTTGTTAATAAACATTCTGTATCGGTAAATTGGAGTTGATTTTTTATTATAAAAAAGACTTAACAATTAATTAATGAAGAAACCCAATTAACTGAAAGGCGGTATATACGAAACGACAACGTTTCAAAAAGAAGAAGAAGAGAACCGTCTTTCGTTCAAACTTGGAGTTAACAAGATTATCTTTTCAACAAAATTACTGAAAGTGACACTATTACTAGAATAACCACGATACCATTTCATTTATAATTACAACCGACTAACTCGATTTGTTCCTAAATTTTAAGAACAAGTTACCCAAAAAACATTTTCCAGAAAATTAAAATTTTTTTTTTATTTTATAAAATTTTAAATTTTATTCTTATTTTTTCAAATTGCTACAACAGCAATATACACAGATTTTATTTGCAACTACGAAGACTAGGAACATTACCAAATTGACGTTTCCGGAGCGGAACGTCATAAAAACTACACACATACATACATAAATTATTTTATTACAATCATTATTGAGAATTATTACAATATATACATATATGTATATATATATCCCTCCCCCTCCTCATCTCTTAATCACCGTCCCTCACTGTCTGTATAATTCTTTAGCCGATTACATATTCGACGCCTTTCCGTACGGATGGAAGACGGAAATTTATGGAATTAGCAAAGCGATTTCTCAATTTAAACCACCGTTTGGCATTTGTCTGTTCGTCTATGTGTTTGTCAATTTGTTATTACTTGGGTATTTGTTACTTGGGTAGCCCAACGATAAATTTTAAATTGCATACCTTGGCATTGCGTGTCTATACTTTTATTCAACAGACACCTGTTGTTATTGAAATCGATCCACCAAAAATAGGGATTCCCTAGCCCAAAAAATAATTCCAAAAATCCATGTGGAATATCAAACTAATTAAAATTTTAACTATCATTTAAATTTTGTGTTCAGTTTTGAAAATTTCATAATTTTTGGAGGGTGGGGTTCTAGAAAGTATCAAACTTATTTAAGAAATCACAAAAGAAATCCAGAAATATAAAAAAAAGGAGTCAAAATTGTATGAAAATTGTAAAACTCTATGTGTGACATCAAGGCTTAGGCAATATAGGCAATTTCATTCAAAATACACACTCGGTGTTTTTAATAATTTGGAGAAATGAATATTCTCCACACCTCTTTCAAATTTTGGACCGCCTATAAATCATTTGTAAGCTATTCTGCAAAAAAAAACTTTGCATTTTTTTATCATTTGTGTACATTATTTTAAACAGTTTTATTTGCCAGTTAGTCATTATGGTTATAAGTTTAAATAAAAGTCAAAATATGCCAGTTAGAAATATTTAATGTACTGTATGATTTTCTGCTTTTCAATCTTACCTTACTATAAATACGTATAATAAAGTAATCGGGGATTTCGTAATTTTTCTGATGATTAAAAATTCTAATATTAAAGCGTATCTAATAATAGTTGTGTTGTGTCAAAGTTTTGAGCGACTTCTCCAGCTCAAGACGCTCACTAATTTTACGATTGACCTTCAGACCCACATAATCTGGGATTATCATCAGGAGCTGTAAGTAATCGTTGAAAGGCCGTTTCAACCGGCACCCACAGCTTTTAAAGACGACTCTAAATTAAGGGAATCCAAATGTCAAGCGTTGAAATATTACCATTGAGGTAGTCCTTGAAGTGTGCTCACAAGATAAAAATCACCCATGTTGTAGCAGTTTGAAAGAGCGAATATACGTTACGCCGTTGGAAGGTTTAAAAGCAGGATTTTGTCCCAAACACGAAACACAACATTTGAAATAGTGCCAACTAAACAAAGTAACACATTGTTTACCTCGTTGCGTACACATTTCACGAAAACAATTTGGATATGTAGGACATAGTGTATCAGTTTTTGCAGCGATCGTAGAGATTGTTCTGCAGAACTCATGTGCTTAACCTTTACTGATTTGCAGAATGCTTAATATTAAAAGGATAAATTTAGTTTAACTAAAAAAGTAAAACTAACTTCTGTTAACAAACAACTCTATTAGAGCGCACATCTCTGATATGACAGAATTTAAGAAACAGGAACAAGCTGCGTCAAATATCAAAGTGCCTCCAGCGATTGGATGGAAACTACCAAAACTCCGAGCGCTCTGCTGTCGTTGGATGGTACGTAGAGAGAATATCTGCATATAAATGAAATGGTAAATCACACTCGTTTGCGTCCATCAGCTAAAACGTTTGTACCCGTAAATAACTGTATTCGCATAACAAACAATCAAAATGATTAACAAATGTAAACACCAGATAGTCAAGTATCACTACGAAAAGCTTTCTCTCTTAAATGTTCTCTCTACTTGCTATCCGATAACGATTTTAAAGTGGGAACGCTAACACACAGGAAAATAAAATATTGTAATATAAGGATTTTTTTTCTTACGGGTTTATGATTTAGTTTTTAAACGTGTTGCTTTTAATTCATTTATCGTGAAGAGTTTATTAGTGTAATTTGATTCCACTTGCGTAAAAAAACGGATTTGTTGCCGCAATCGATTGTGTCTTCGAGCGCCCTGTTTTTCTTTTAGATAATCTGGTCCGTTCGCTGCTCACTCTCCTGATGACATGCCTGTAATTGTCCTGTAAATTCTCTAATTTTCTACAATGACAACTATTTACAGTCAAAATAACAATATTTATTTTTATTTAAATTATTCAGAAAAGGAACATTCGACTTGTGTCGAAACAAAATATTGGTCGGGTCGACTCTACTGCTCAATTCGACTAGGACACTAATAATCTTCAATAAACAAATTAATTATAATAATTATTAAATCTCGGGGTTTAAGGGTTCTTTGAGACTGTTATTGAATTCAGAGAATGCACACAAAAATACAATACATCACAAAAGGTAAGTAAAATTTAAAATCTTAATACTATATTCTATTAATCGTTGCTAAGCAACGACTGTCGTTTCGTGTATATAGCTGACAGCGGTACTTCCACAAAATGGCCGCTCGCACGTCTAACTTCGAGCTGTTCCAAATTGTTTTAAAATAAATGTTTTAGTGTTCACAGTTTTAGTTTTTAAGCTTTCCTTTCAATCAATGATCACTGGTGTCTGTTCTATAAGTGTAGATAGTGTCTACATAGTGTTGTGTAAACGTATCTGTAGTGTGGCTAATAATTAAATCTGGCCTCACTCACATAAGTTACAAACGTGCGTTCGTTTTAGGCAGTCAGGATCTTCTGAGTTTCTGCATTTAGTTTTAGGTTTAATTTAATTATTTCTGTCTTCTGGTCTTCTGCAGTGTTTACCGCTTCTGTTGGTAATTATTATTGACAGCCAACGGTCCAAAAAACATTCCTTATATTTAAATAATATTGGCTTCATCAGAGCACATCTGCCCTCTGCAATGGTAAACAGTACAATTCTAAATTCTTGCTTCTTCATCAACGGTCTCCTGACCTTACAATACTGTCCTGTGATTGGTCAACACTGAGAGTTCATTAGGTCACATGGTCAGTTTACAAAATTCAAATGTTCATTTGGCTACAAGAAAAATACTCCTTTTTAGCTTTAAGTTTCCTTAAATTTAAATTACATCATGTTTTCCTTTATATAATTATGAGTATTTTGATACCTTATTTACATAAGTTGGTTATTATAAAGGGTGATTTCCCACCTTACAAAATTTCTAACTTTTGGCCTACACTTTTAGATTCCTGACATTTATTTACTAATCTATTTTATAATTTACATTTATTATTACTTAAACTCTGATTCTGAACCCTTTTTTTCTGATTTTAAACTATTTATTAAACAAGTCTGGACCCTTAAAATTATTTAAAAAATGGTTACAATAAAATCCTTTAACATATTATTCAATATCAGTATATTGCCTCTATGGCCTAGTCTACAATTATCAATTGACAAATAATATACATAGTGTTAATACAATAATTTGATTAGAACAGAATCATCCGGCATGCTATGTTTTAAGTATGGCCTACATGATTAAATATTGTATTTTACAATTAGCCACAATGATTAGTTAACTGCCATACTATTCAGCCATCCCATTAATCTTAACCAGTACTATTGATCAGTGATTAGGTTATTGTTCATGGGTTTTTGGTTACTAATGCATCACCTTCTGATTTTGCCCATAGGCTCCAACTATTTCTAACAACCTGGTTCATGAGTGTTACCCATAAGCTTTGGCATAAAACACAAACATAACTAGTCATGCCGAAACCTTTATGAACACCTTAACATTATTTTAAACCTCCATCACAACTCTCTATTAACGTGGTCCATGGGTTTTCTTTTTATATAAAAGTATTTAACCCACACTTCTGGCATTTCCCCCTCACTGACACTTTTTGTGTTTGGGAATATCACTGGTACTTCACTGACACTTTATTAATTGGGTGTTTGTTTGTTTGCACTATCTAATATCAGGGATCACTAACTTTATCCCACACTCTTTCATATTAACATAATTACAAAAGGTGTGTATGTTTTTATTATATTTATTATACATTTTAATTAGGTTATTTACTATCTGCATTGTATTTTTCTTTTACTATTTATATTAGACAGTCTTTCTTTTTCTATAACTAAAGGTTGCCTATTTTTATTTGGTCTATATGGATAGCATAGGCGACTCTGCCTACTATCATCCCTACTGAATTGAGCAGTTCTAGCTTTGGGACAGGGTTATCATTATGTCGCATTACAATATTTACAGGTTTTATTCAAACTTGATTAAAATTTTTATAAACCCAATAATCCATACACGTTATTCACTGTAAACAACAACATGAATGACTAAATTTTTGAAGTAAATTTATGAAGTTTAAATAAATAAATTTAAATTGCAGGTAAAAATAATACAGACCAACGTGGGTTATCCCTGAAGTACGTCCGCAACGTAGAATAGTTTTTGTCAATAAAATATAGGCATTAACAAATATAACAACATAATCTAAACAATTCGTTTTTATTGAACCACAGCTGATTGCAGTATACTGCATTCATGACTGCGTTGGAGGTGATAGATTTACGGAATCCTTTGTCGGCTAGTTTGTAATATTGTATACGAACATATTACATAATTACTATGTTACTATGTACATAATTTACTGTTGCTTCATAGTGGTTTTCCTTGATGGCCGATGTAACATAATCTCATCATCCTACTACAATGATAATACACATTCCGACCTCCTTCCTCGACACATTCCATCTGGACACCGCTCTGGAGTTATTTGATGTATTCGCACCGACACGCGTTCCGCAAGCGACCTTTGGAGTGACTGTCTCTTTTTTGTTGTAAATTGCATCATTTTTCTTCTAATACGATTTCAAGAAGTTCACAAGTATTTTTGGGTCATATGTTTTGACATTTTAAAATTAATCTATTAAATTTTTCAATAAATATAGATTGTTCTTCATGTTAATGGTATCTATCCACTCAAATCCCTTTTATATTAACACTACGAACTTACTGATATGTTCTTGATGTGTGCGTCTTACCTATTACAGGGATAAAAGTGTTATTTCGTATGTTGGAAATTAAGTTTTTTGTAAGTTCTAGACAAGCGCACTTCTGATGACTGTCAAAGTCTTGATCAATTTAAGTAAAAGTTCAGAATAATTTACACTCTTCTTCTATCGACCGTAACAAGTTTTATCTTTCTGCAATTATTCTCTACGCGTAACTTTCGAGTACTCGGAGTCGTCATTCATTGATCGGCAAAAACGTTCGATTACTAGTTGCAGTCAAAGAATTATTAATCGTTAAAGAAACAATAACTTAATATCAATTGGCACACGTTCCCACGCACAAAATCGTCTCCATAAAAGAAGTGGTAAATTCATTAACTCGCAGCTACGTCTGTACTTTTAGAGGTCACGGTCAAAGATATCGATGATATATGAAAGGATATAGGTGCTCTCAGAATTAAGCTACACGTGGACATTTAGGTGCACTAGGCCTATATAAACATATAAGTTCAATAATCTTCTGGAAGATGCTATACATAGCTGATTAAGCATAATATGATTTTGCAACTTTTGCTTTCAAATTCAAATTCAAAGAAAAAAGAGAAGAAGAAAAGTCTAATATTTCTAGTTTTTACACGCTTTTCAGAATTTAAACTTTATACAGGGAGTCATTTAATTTTACACTTGAAATGACTTGGCAGTGTTTACGTGGAGCTCTAATATAACGGTAAGGGGTAAGGTCGAGACTCGTTAACACTAATGCATTCTATTGGCATCCATAACACTTCTGCGGTCTTCATAATCGTCATTATTATGACACTCCTGATACACACTTCGTCATTCCATACAGTACCATCCTATGTAACGGTAATGTGTATAATACTCGTGTTCGACAGATACAGTACCACCTTATAGTTTCACTTTACACATGTCCGTTCTGTTACATCAATCACTTTAAATGCTGTAATATGAACTACTAAATCGGTTACGCTTTACACTGTACAATATATTCCCGTATTGCTTATAGGGTTGTCTCAGTGCGGTAAAGTTTTTCTTGAAGTCAGAGAGACGTTTTGAATCTCTCAGTGCACAGAACATCATACGTCTGAGGAAGCATACACGCACAGCAAGTGCGGAAAGTAGACTCTACATTGCAATAGTTCACAAAGACTGTTTTTACCAGCCCAAACATTGGTGCATTAGTTTGAAGGGAACGTCTTAGATAAATCTAACGTCAACCCTAAATTTTGGCTTAGATATGCAGACCATGCTTTTTTAGTTTGACAACATGTTGAGGAAAGCTGGACACGCTTTTAAGAGAGCCAAGTTCTCAAATACGTAATATTATGTGTATTGTGAAAATGTGAAAGGAAAACAAATTGACTTTCATTAATATATAGATCACCAAAAACAAGACATCTTAGTACCGTCGTCTACTGGAAACCTACTCACACGTGTCACTATTTTAACGTTGACTCTAATTACTTGGAGTATGAAAAGGAAGGTTGTTAGGTTTTGTATTCTCGTAAATATGGAGTTTTTTCAAATGTACATTAGATGCAGAGAAAGCTGAAACGTCTGTTTGGATATAGGTAAAAATGGTTATGACCACCAGTATGTGAAGGTTGTTAATTACACGATTGGGTCGGATGTCCCGTGAGGACACAGCGGAAATGAGAGGTACTGGCATAATGTGTACATTCCAGGAATCTCTGTAAAAGTGAGGAGACGTGTAAGGAGATGCGGGATATGGAAGGTGCCTTGTTTCTCTGAAATACTATAGGCAATTTAGTGACTAAAACTTGACTAAGTAGGCAAGTGCAGAGGAATATATTAAAGGGCCGGCCTAACTCCTTTGTAAGCAGAACCTTATAAACAGATACGCTCATGTTGTGGTCATCTAATTGAATTTAGATGCAGAAAATATGCATAAAAAAGGACAGTGTATTGAACGTCTACTTGGCACTTAATCCACAAGGAAGTAGGCGACATTAAATAAACTGATAGTAACCACTTGAATCAGTAAATAACCTGAATCCAGTAACATTTCTATAAAATCATAAAAAATGTTAAACCAGCACTTGTGTTTCCTGGTTAAGCCTGACTTCATTGTTTTAAGACTGCTTTGTTTTCTATTCAGTAACGCGTCGCTGTAGTCAATGTTGGTACACCGTACCAAAATAATTAAAAATAACAATGAACGCAAACATAACACCCGGAAACAGTAGCAATCAATATACTGCAGCGCAATACATCAATCCACGTGTGGTTGCTGGTCAGTTTATAAAGTCCGGCTGCACAATTGTTTACTTAATACGAGCTACACGTAGCCGCTTTGTTTGCTGTTGCTATTGTTTAAGTATACTAAACCGATCAGGTGTCAGCATCTTCCCCTAAGCCTTTAGAGATTTCAATGGGTTTAAATATGTTTAAAATCAATATCGCTTAATGTGCTGAATGTCTTGTAAAAGGTTAAACCAAGGTTTTTTTAATAAATTTGAGTAGTCTTTACTAACTGGCAAGTTTGTAAAGGATGATTATAAAACTCTACCATCTGTCTTTATCTGAAATTAGTGTAATGTTTAAGCACCGTAATTATGTTTTTATAACTTAAGTTTCACCCTTACTTTTGAGTCACTTCTGTAATTGGTAAGGCAAACAAGGAATACATGATAATTGAGAAATTGTGTAAGAAAACTAAAAACTATAGTAAACAGAGAAACGCTGTTTTCTGAACGAGCTGGACTGCTGGACAGCGATTTAATCCAATTGGTTGTTTTCACAACGTAAGTATTCATCGCTGTAGAAGAAACGGTAAATGAAAATATGTACCTAAAATACTTCAGAACTGAGGATTGTAACTATCTCTAGTTTCAGTACTACAGACTGGGTACAACAAACAATTTTTAATAAATTATGGAATCATAGGACTTAATACAAATTCTAACAATTTATACTCGAAATTTTAATAATTTTTTTTGTTAACTAATATAGCAGCCTCTTAAAATAAACTTGTTAGTGTTTTGCTTCATTTGTCTAAACAGACTTTTCTATTGTTTGAGCTAAAGTGCATTAATCTAACTAACGCTGAAAGATGTCTGTTGTAATATTAATTTAAAAGCTTCCCGTCGTGATAAAACTAGAATGATAGAAAACAATGAATAAAGGGGTGAATGACTAATGACACAGATTTTAGGAAACAGGCAGGTAGGGGTGGCCGATAAATTAATAGGAGTTTCTTTAATTTAATGAACTGTCGCAAAAAAATCGTTTGTAAAATCACTATTAATGTATTACAATAAAGTTTTAACTGGAAAAATTTAATTATTTTGCTCTCTGGTTGAACAGGTACATAACTTTAAAATAACTTCTGCTTTGACACTACCTGATAGAACTATTCTATTATTTGAAGGCAAACTACAGCTGTGACTTTACATAAGAGACATGGACACAGTCAATGACTTAGCATATTTCAATAGTAAACCAATAGAAACAGACGACAAAGTAAAAGCAAGGACAACAGCCCCGGTGAGAACAACCAATATACTTACAGTGGTTAGAATATAGTAATAATAATACATAGTAATAGTAATAATAGTAGTTGTTACAATATAATAGTGTTGTAATAATGACCGAGTACTTACGGAGTTTGATATTTTTCAAAAATATATTCTGTTAAACACTTTACGGACAACAATTTTATTTAAATCTCCATATTTTCTACACTATACTTATTTTTGTACTAGTTTACTTTTTGTACTGTGCGTGCTGTTTCTTGTATTTTATGGTCAGTATGTACAATACGTAATGCATGAACAACACCTTACATAAGTAAAAATAATATTGGTCATTCCTCAAAACAAATTACATTTTGAGATTTGTTTTTACAAACATATTACAGCGACGTTGTTAAAATTCATTCCCGGTTTGTTTGGCCGTGGTCCAATGTTTTCAACTGAAACAGACGTTTCGACATTACCATCGACTGCCATCCGCAGTGGCGTTATATACCACAGTACTGTGGTTAATCCTGCTGTGGTCTCTAACGTCTACCACCCAACGTTAGCAAAGCTCGAATTTTGCACTGATGATGGCGGTCGATGGTATTGTCAAACGTCTATTTTAGTTGAAAACAACGGACTAGGTCCAAACAGCTCGGGAATGAATTGTAACAACTTTGACTCCGGCCGTGTAAGTACAATGTTACAGTGTATTAACAGCTAATAGCTAGTAACTACTTAGACCTAGTCCATGGATCGTCCCAATAGGCATAGTAATTTCTAATTTATATTGTAGCTGTTAAACTTCCGAAATTCATTGTGTTAATTTACAGTATTGCTAGGGGCGTAAAACTGGATACTCCCAATAGTTTTCACCAGCAAGACTTTCGCTTAAAAATTTTAATTTACGCAGCTCTGCAAAAACGTATTCTTTAAAACTGAAAACAATGTATTATGTATAATGTATAATCTGCGCTGGCGTTTAGCGTCACAAATAATGAAAGAGGTGCTTTGTTTCCATACAGTAGGATTAGTCAGTTTAAAGTGCTTTTTGCTATTCAGTTCACGCCTCTTTATCTTCTTACTTCCGTATAGCCCCTCTCTATTATTTAATTTTCTAATGTTTCGAGTGCGCTTCACTTAACGTAAAAGTAACTAAATATTATGTAAAGAAATAAAAATATCGGTATGGAGAACCATACATAACTTCCACGTTCTAAGATTTATATTTAAAATCATTTTCGAAATGAAATATTACCATAGAAACTGCTTCTTTCTACTTACTGCTTCAGCCTTAACCACAGTACTGTGGTCACTAACGTATACCACCTCACGTTATCGCACTCGATTTTCACTGATGATGGAAGTCGATGGCATTGCCGAAACGTCTGGTTTTGTAGAAAACATTGGACTACGGCCCAAACATCCCGGGAAGGAGATTTAACAAAAACTACTTCTTTGTTGCCGATAACGTTGTACACATATATATAAAAAATATGCATAAAATTAATGGCTTGTATAAGTTAATGTTTGATCTCCATTAAGTAGTGCTCAAGTTACCAAAGTTTTAATATTATGATGTCCGTAATTAAAACATCAGAGCAGGTTTAGTGCGTATGAGGGGGTACACCGTGGACAAAAATTTTCAACATTTCCTATTGAGCGTTGCTTAGAGTAAAGCTGCGAATCTACAGTGTACGTTTCACAGAACAAACACGCGGAAAAGAAGGAGCGCTCCGAAGTCACTCATGGACCCTCAGCATCTTGCAGAGGGTTCATTCCCTAAAGACGAAAATTCTGTCTGTGAATCGTTCCTCTGTAAACACGTGCAGTTACACTGCCCAGCGATCCACAGGAAGCAAATCGCTATCCACGCTGGACAATTTTTCGGCTTGCACGCGTTATGTTGGTGTGGGTTTCGGCACTTTCCATTTAAAAAACGTGCAAATGTAAGAAAATAAACATGAGTGAGGCCAGAAATAACGCGAATTTTGTGTGTGTGTGTGTGTGTGTGTGTGTGTGTGTGTGTGTGTGTGTGTGTGTGTGTGTGTGTGTGTGTGTGTGTGTGTGTGTGTGTGTGTGTGTGTGTGTGTGTGTGTGTGTGTGTGTGTGTGTGTGTGTGTGTGTGTGTGTGTGTGTGTGTGTGTGTGTGTGTGTTCCCTGGCTTTTTATTGCAGTAATCATAATAATAAAATGGAAACGTAAACATTACATAATTGAGATATGCTTGCCTGCCACGAACGATATATTTTCTCTCATACATGATTTACATTAAAATGAAAAAATTATAATTTTATTGCCTGGCAACAAAATTATTTTATTTTTAACAATTACCATTGTTTGAAAAAGTTTAAATGAATTTTCAAGTACTTTACTGTTGTTAAACGTAAAAGGTTGCAGGTAAACTACCCCTTCCCCTTAACCGATCTTCACCAAAATCAAAAGACCTTGAGATCACTACAATTGAGGATGTATGCAAAAAATTATTTGATTCTGTTTGAATATGCGGCAGTTACCGTTCGTCATAGAAAAAATTGCCCTTGTTAAAACATAAAATGTTGCAGGTAAACTACCCTATTCCCTTAACCGATCTTCACCAAAACCAAAAGGTCTTGAGAACTCTACAATTCAGGGCAGTATGCAAAACATTATTTGATATTTGATTCTGTTTGAATTTGCGGCTGTTATCGTTTGCCATAGAAAATACCCTTGTTAAAACATAAAACGTAGCAGGTAAACTACCCCTTTCCCTTAACCGATCTTCACCAAAAACAATAGGTCTTGAATCAGGGCTGTATGCAAAACGTATTTGATTCTGTTTGAATTTGCGGCTGTTATCGTTTACCATAGAAAATACCCTTTTTAAAACATAAAACGTTGCAGGTAAACTACCCCTTTCCCTTAACCGATCTTCACCACAAATAACAGGTCTTGAGAACTCTACAATTCAGGGCTGTATGCAAAAGAGTAGTAGATTCTGTTTAAATTTGCGGCTGTTATCGTTTGACATAGAAAAAAATTACACTTTATTTAAAAAAAACCGTTGCAGGTAAACTACCCCTTTCCCTTAACCGATCTTCACCAAAAACAATAGGTCTTGAGTACTCTACAAATCAGGGCTGCATGCAAAAAATTATTTGATTCTGTTTGAATTTGCGGCTGTTATCGTTTCCCATAGAAAAAAAAATCCACAGACAGATAGACACACACACACACACACACACACACACACTTTTCGAAAAATGACTTTTTTCATGTTTTGAGTGTAGTACAATCAGAATCTGCAATAATCTCGAACACGATCTTTTTTGCCATCACCATACTTCCATTTCCTTAAGGAACATGGAAGTAAGAAGATAAAATATATATAAACATGAATTTAAATTTAAAATGGTAAGACTATTCGTCACAATATCTCAAGTCTTGAAATTTATTTATTGATAATATTACTTACAAAATGTATGTAAACCTGCAACGGGAAGGGAAGAGTGTAAGTGAAGTGACTCATCTGTCTCGTTTGTTCTCATGGCTCAGAAAAAATTGAAAGAGAGGCAAGATAAGTATACCGTAGTGTTATCAAAATGGTAATAAAAGATGAAACAGTGGAACACATAAACAATTTCTGTTTTCTACGTTGCACAGTCTCTCTTAACCGGGAGCTAAACATAAATAGGATGGAAGAATCATGAAATTCAACGGGAATTAAGTCATGTTCCTTTTACGGCCCTTCTTCTTGGACACTCTGGAAACGAGAGTAAAAAACTTAATTCTTTTTATGGTTAAACATAGATGCCTATGCTCCTATATAAGAGTTTTTTCAGTAGCACGTCACAACTATAAAATTTTACATTATTTATATACATTTATACGTTATATAAGTCGCTTATAAATTTTACTTTTTAAATCATTTTTAATGTAATACGTAAATAGCCAATTTAGTGTTCTCTACTGTAGAATTACAGGGCAATTGAATTTTATATAAAACATTTTTATCACCTTTGTTTACAAGCGATAATAAAAATTAAATATAAAAACACAAAGTTTATCTGAACATCGTTGTGTAAAGCGTGTATGCAGCGACTGTAGTCAGGAACAGTGCCGGCTGTAGCGGTAGTAACTGAACGCATGCGTATCGCGTATTGTTGGAATGATTTTATACTGCTTGTAATAAAACCTATGTAATAAAATTAGTAACAAAATAAAAATACTTACATTTATTACAATTTAAAAAAAGAAACGTTATAAATAGGGAATGCATTATGTTAGGCAATGCATTGTCTAAAAGAAAAAATTGCGTGTAAATAGATACAAATAGAGTAAATAAATTCTGTACACACTGAAAAATAAAATGACTATTTAGCTTGTATACAAAAATATTCCTCCTCTTGTGTATATTACTGTCAATGATGTGTAATACACCTTTAGCGCGTATATTGCAGATAGCGTCAAAGCGTAGAAACCAGACCAAGACGTAGAAAAAATTTGTTCCTCTCTTCAAAACGTGTCAGGAAAACTATACAATCAACATGTGAATTTAACTGTATTACTTACTCACTTAGTTTTTACAGACACTATTTACATAAGCTGATTTTATTTGTTGGTGTTTCTAGAAAACTGCTTTGAAGACAAGCAACGTGTTAAAGAAAATATCATGGAACTGTGTAACAATGCTGTTACGTAATGCAGAAAAAGTGTTATGTGATTACGGAACGTTCTGGTACATTGGAAAACGATCCCGCAGCTGTAATGCGTACGTGACACTTGACATGTGAGGCAGTATTACGTAATGCGGCACGTCTCGTGCGTTCTGGAACCATCTCAATTAGCCCAGCGGTGCGTGTTTCTGCGGAGGTCGCGCTGAGTGTCCTCTAGAATTTTTGATGGCTTGTTAAGGACGCATGTTATGGAACACAGAAGACTATAAATAGCCCATACCTGCTGCTTAGTTTTCAGTTATTATCAAGCGATATTACTGTGCGCGTTCAAGTGGTTTTTAGTGAAGTGTTGTGTTTTATAATCGGGCGGTATATTGTATTGTAATACAATTGTGTTCAATATTAGTTGACAAATATTGCGTGTGAACAATTTTTTATTTGATTTGTTGTAGGAGACTGTGTTGTTAATTACGAACTGTTTAACTGTAAAAATTAAAGCTGGTGATTAGTGACTTAATTGGTGCCTTGTATTTTGTTTTCCACTGTACCTACGACGATCAAGTAGACCGTCGTAAGAGTGGTGTCAGAACTGGGATAGAACGGTTAACAGTGGAAACAGTGGACTCTTTTTACAAGACGAGTGTAATTCGTAATTAATCGGAAAACAATGGATACCAGTCAGATGATGGAAGTTTTCCAAGCTGCTGCGGCAGACACGGGAAGAGAGAAAAAAAGAACGAAGACAAGAAAGAGAAGAGACTGAGGAATGTCAGAAAGCACTAATGTTAGAAACAGAAGAAAGACACAAAGAAGAGCGAAGACAAGTGAGGGAAGTAACAGAGGTACGACGTAAACGTGAAACAGAAGACATCAAGGAGTTAATACAGGAGCAAAAGCAGACACAAGAACAAACCGCTGCAGAGTTGGGTCTCTTACGAGGTGAACTTAATAAGCAAGTTACTAAAATGTCGGAGGTACAAGAATCAATGACATTAAAAATAGCTGAAGTAGAAAAATCTGTCTCGATTGTTGAAGAATCGATGTCTACAAAATTATCTCTCATAGAAAAATCTGTGTCAAATAAAAAATCTGCAGTAGAAAACTTAATGGCAAACATAAGAGAACAAATTAAAAGTGAAGTTGTGCAGTGCCTGAAGATGTAACCAAAACAATTTTGTGAAAAGACTGTACCAATGATAAAGGCAGAAAGACACAATGAAAATAAGTCAATAGAGAAAGTAACTTTGCCTGCAGTAGGGATAGTTCATGTCAAAGCTCCAACCTTTGACGGAAGCAGTTACTGGGCAACGTACCTCCCCCAATTTGAAGCTGCTGCATGCGCAAATAATTGGACAGAGAAAGACAAGACAGTTTAACTCGTTCTCTCACTAAAAGGACCGGCGGCAGAACTACTACAGAAAGTCCCACCTGACAGCCAAAACACCTATGCCGAATTGATAAAAGCTCTGGAATTACTGTATGGTGATAAACATTTGCGAGATGTATTCTGTACCCAATTGAGAGCAAGGCGACAGCATTCCGGGGAGAACCTTCAAGAGTTTGAAGCAAGTATCGACAGATTAATTAGACTGGCCTATCCTGAAGCGCCAGAAGATTTTCGAACGAGGTTTGCGATGCAGACATTTACTGCCGGTGTCAGAAATAACGAACTACAGCAAGTTTTACGAATGACAAGACACCAGAACAGTGCGGACGCCTTGGTATATGCTTTGCAATTTGAGGCCGCCAAATCAGCGTGTGGTTGGACAAGTCATAAAGTACGGGCGCTAAAATATCGCGACGGCACAGACGATGAGGAAGAAGAACAGGGAACAGAGACTCGACGGTTGGCGCCACAGAATAAAATACGAAAGGATGGAAGACTGAAGTGTTATAGATGTGGGAAACCTGGACATCTACAACGAGATTGTCTGGTCAGAATTCAGCAGCAGGGAAACGAGCAATAGTCGGTACAACGGGGTGTGTGCTGACTAACTGGAGAAACGAAGCCCCTAGATAATACGTAATTTCTACACTTCAGAAAAACAGCGGGAGCTTGGTGGTTACCGGATTCGTTCAAGAAAGGCCAACCTCGATTACAGTTGACACAGGCGCAACAGTTTCTATTGTGCGGCCCGACGTAGTGAAAGATCTCAAGCCAATCTGGTGCTCTTGCAGCTTGCGATCAGCTACTGGACGGCCTGTAAAAGTGTTTGGAAAAGTGGAGATACACCTACGCCTCGGTCGACTTGAGTTTAATCATCAAGTACTTGTTGCAGACATTGTGGATGAAGCAATTCTTGGTGTGGACGTTATGAACGCATACGGATTTATAGTCGACTTCAAAAACAATGTCTTGAGAATCGGAGGCGAAGAGGTAATGCTATCAACAATGACGACAGCAGAAAAATCGATGGACGTCGTAAACCAAATGGCCGTAACTGTTCCGCCAAACTCCGAAAAGATCATCATGGTTAGAACCGAGGTAGATACTAGGGGCAACCAGTGCTCTATATTCGAACCCCAGGTAGTCAGCACACCGGACATACTAATTGCCAGAAGTTTAGTAAATTCTGACGAAACAGGAAATGTACCTATTAGAGTGGCGAATGTTTTGGATCAAGCTGTCACTTTACAAAACAATACGCTCCTAGGCAAATTGACTCCTGTGGCCTGGATAGCCGGAATGATGCAACGAAGATCCAGTTGTGCTTCGGATACTTCCAAATTACCAGAGGAACTGCAGGAATTATTGAACAGATCTTCTAACGACCTCCCAAGTGGTGAGGTAAAAGAACTCAGACGGTTTTTAAATGAATTCAAAGATTGCTTTGCAGTTCGGGGACAGTCACTGTGATGAACCTCTCTTGTACAACATCGCATCAATACTGGGGACACAACGCCGATACGCCAACCTCCTCGAAGGCCTCCATTATCTAAGCAAGAGGAAATGTCTCGGTTAGTACAGAATATGTTGACAGAGGGAGTAACTTCGTCAACTTGGTCTTCTCCTGTAATGCTGGTAGCGAAGAAGGATGGTGGATTGCGTTTCTGCGTAGACTACCGAAGGTTAAATGACGTTACAAAGAAGGTAATCCATTACCTTGCGTTGACGATACACTCGACACGTTGTCCGGAACACAGTGGTTTTCCACATTAGACCTGAAGAGTGGATATTGGCAAGTGGGTCTTCATCAAAAAGACAAGGAAAAGACCGGTGTCTCGACCCCAAGTGGCTTATTTCAATTTAACGTCATGCCATTTGGACTCTGTAATGCACCGGCAACATTTGAAAGATTGATGAACCTGGTACTCCGAGGCCTGACATGGAAAACTTGCCTTGTTTATTTAAACGATGTCGTAGTCATCGGGAAGACTTTCAAAGACCATTTTGAAAACCTTAAGGAGGTTCTAACTAGAATTCACGGTGCAAAACTGAAGCTGAGTCCGAAGAAATGTTCTCTATTCCAGAAGGAAGTACAGTATCTGGGCCATCTGGTTTCGACAGCGGGTGTTAGCATGGATCCTAATAAAGTAGACACCGTAAGATACTGGCCAGTGCCGAAGAGTAAACACGAAGTTCGGAGTTGACTGGGGTTATGCTCATATTACAGACGTTTTGTGAAAGGCTTCGCTACTATTGCTAAACCATTACATGAACTAACGGAAAATAAACAAAACTTACAGTGGTTGAGAGAGTGTGAAGAAGCATTTAGAACTTTGAAAATTGCATTATGTTCGCAGCCAATTCTCGTTTTCTAAGTTCCGAAGGGAAGTATATCGTAGACACAGACGCAAGCAATACTGCTCTAGGAGCAGTTTTGTCTCAAGTGCAAAACGGTGAAGAACGAGTAATAGCGTATTACAGCAAGACCCTTTCTAAACCAGAGAGAAATTATTGTGTTACAAGGAAAGAGTTGTTGGCAATTGTCAGAGATTTGGAGCACTTCCATAAATATCTCTATGGGAGAGAGTTTTCACTACGTACCGACCATGCCGCGCTTGCATGGCTCTTGAGACTTAAAAATCCGGAAGGACAGTTGGCAAGGTGGCTTGAACGTCTGCAAGAGTACAACTTCAAAGTACAACATCGACGGGGGCGCCTGCATGGTAATGCAGATGGCTTATCACGAAGACTGTGCCCGAAAGACTGCCGACATTGCCACAGAAAGGAAGAACAAAACTCAAGCGAACATGTTCAAGCCATTACTGTAAATTTACTGACAGACGGCTGGACAACACAAGACTGTCGACAAGAACAGATGACTGACGAAGACATTGGACCGATCTTGACAGCAAAAGAGGAAGGTCGCCGCCCGGATTGGCAAGATATCTGCCATGGTTCCGAAGTTGTGAAGGGCTACTGGGCACAATGGGAATCTCTTACCTTAGAAAACGGATTCCTGAAAAGAGCTTGGGAAAGTTCAGATGGACGAGACGTGGTCATGCAGTTGATAGTTCCCCGAAGTAAAGTGCAGTCTGTTTTGAAGGAGATGCGTGATGGAACATCTGGAGGCCATCTTGGCGTTAACAAAACCCTTGACAAAATACGGAAGCGATTCTATTGGCTTCATCTTCGCCACGACGTAGAGGAATGGGTACGGACGTGTGAAATATGTGCTGCAAGCAAGGGCTCACAAACCAGAAGCAGGGAAAAAATGAGACAGTATAACGTCGGACTCCTGTTCGAGAGAATTGCCATTGACATTGCTGGACCATTCCCAGTTACTGACGATGGAAACCGGTACATCATGGTTGTAGGTGACTACTTTACTAAGTGGGTGGAAGCCTACGCAATTCCAAATCAGGAGGTTACCACTGTGGCAAAGCAGTTAGTTCAAACTTCTGTTGCCGTTATAGAGCCCCTATGGAAATCCATACGGATCAAGGGAGAAATTTCAAATCAGGAGTGTTTAAAGAATTATGCCGTCTACTCGGAATTCGAAAGAACAGGATAACGCCTCTGCATCCTCAGTCGGACGGGATGGTTGGGAGATTCAATAGGACACTTGAGCAGCATCTTTTGAAAGTTGTTGACGAGAACCAAACAGACGGGGACCAACGTATACCACTATTCCTTATGGTATATAGGTCATCAGTACACGACACACCCGGTATGACTCCAGCAAAATTGGTGTTTGGGCGGGAGATTCGTCTTCCTGGGACTTGATGTTTGGATCACCTGAGACTCAGTCCCAAGAGCCAAAGAACTATTCCTCGCAATTAGAAAACCAACTGCGAGAAATGAATCGCTTGATAAGAGGACGGCTGAAGATAGCCAGTGATAAAATTAAAACTCGGTATGACATTCGCAGTAATAGTGTGGGTTTCCAAGAAGGAGATCAGGTTTGGTTGTTTAACCAAAAGCGCCGTCGTGGTCCCCCACCTAAACTTCAGACTAACTGGAAAGGACCCTACACTGTGAAAAAAAAGATCAGCGATGTTTTCTATCGGATTCAACAGGAAGGACAGCGGAAGTTCAAGGTCGTCCACCTAGACCGCCTGGCCAAGTATTACTTCAGAGACGGTTTGCCAGTTCGGGACGAACAGGCTTAAGGAGCGGCAGTGTTTCGTAATGCAGAAAAAGTGTTGTCATTACGGAACGTTCTGGTACATTGGAGAATGATCGCGCAGCTGGAATGCATACGTGACTCTTGACATGTGAGGCAGTATTATGTAATGCGGCACGTCTCGTGCGTTCTGGAACCATCTCAATTAGCCCAGCGGTGCGTGTTTCTGCGAAGGTCGCGCCGAAGTGTCCTCTAGAATTTTTGATGGCTTGTTAAGGACGCATGTTATGGAACACAGCAGACTATAAATAGCCCATACCTGCTGCTTAGTTTTCAGTTATTATCGGGCGATATTACTGTGCGCGTTCAAGTGGTTTTTAGTGAAGTGTTGTGTTTTATAATCGGGCGGTATATTGTATTGTAATACAATTATGTTTAATATTAGTTGACAAATATTGCGTTTGAAAAATTTTTTATTTGATTTGTTGTAGGAGACTGTGTTGTTAATTACGAACTGTTTAACTGTAAAAATTAAAGCTGGTAATTAGTGACTTAATTGGTGTCTTGTATTTTGTTTTCCACTGTACCTACAATGATCAAGTAGACCGTCGTAACAATATTAAATACGTGATCCTTATTATTGGTAGGGAAAATATAGTTTTCAAACAAACGTGCCTCTAGTGCTACAAGACAATTTATCTAGTTGATTTCTAGCTATTTCTGATAGATTAACTAGTTTAATTTATGATGGATTACATTTTGATTGTAACTAGCTTACAACTCATTTGGTACGGTTGAAGTGTAATCTCCAGGATATTACTTGAATCACTTACACCCAAACTACTGAAGCTTGCTATTCCGCCGTAGCAATCTAACATTTAAACAGTCTACAACCTTCATCATTGGCTATCCCTTTGTTTATGCAAAATAGGTAAAGTAGTGTGTGCTGATGTGTTCAGTTTAACTGGCATTAGGGCTGCCCTTTCTCCCTAGAGTTAGTTACTCAAACAGATATTAGTCGCTAGTGCGAGAAAACACTCCTACCATGCATGCTAATAAGTCTCTACGAGGTAGGTCTACATTTATGTGTCAATGATTCCACCTAATAGGCTCCGCTGCGACACAGTTAAATGAAATTTATCTGGATGATTTCTTAGCTCTAATCTTAACAATAAATTTTATTTTATTTTTGAAGACTCGTCTATGAGGCTGGATGATGGGCTTTTAATCGCGTCGTACATAAAGAACGTGAATTTTCCATGAATATAAGGTACCAATTGTTTTAAATATCTGAAAATTGTATTAAATTAACTAATTTTTCCTATCATTCTTTTTCAAAACGTTGTATATTAGACAAAACGTGTGCTTCTTCTGCAGTTTTTTGAAATATTTGTTTCTTTTCCATGCTTCTTTTCCTCAGAGTCTTTACATTGCAGTACAAACTGCCTTTGGGAATTTATTTTTGGCATTGTTTCGTGTAAAGCCTTCACCTTCCCTTGTATTTTTTTTTCGACCATTTATTCTAGCTACGTGTACTTCCTGCCTTGTGTTTCCACTTAGTATTCCTTCAATTCTTGTGCACGCGTTTACTGTTGCTAAAAATTCCATCTATGAACTCTGAGTAATGCTACTGAATTTATCTTCAATAATCCACCTTTACGTTTTGTTCATAAAGTGGGTGTAGCCACTGTATTGTGTAAATTTACGTTGTTTGCTTTTAAAGTGTGTTATTTTGCATTGTATTTTTCGTGGCACATATATATTGAAATTTACCGACTTGTTTTTCTATGTTTCTATTATCTTATTTTTACACAGTAAAATGAATATACTTAAGATCGAATAAAAAGAAGATATTAGAAGTTGTGTAAAATTCATCAAATTTTATAACTTATGTTGGCCGTGTGTTTCATGTGGCTGACTTTTGTTTGAGTCATGTATGATGAATGCCATGCGATGGATTGAATCTGAATCTGAGTCTAGTTCTAATCTATTCGTATCTTCTCTCAGTGTTCTACTGATGTAATCACTCACCGTTTGTAATCAGGTATAGCTTTAATGAAAAATCACCGATGACAATTCCGCATCATGGCAGCATAATCGTTACTGTAAAACCGTACTGAGATTGCTTCCTTACATAATAATCCCTGCGTTCATTGTAGTGTAGGTAGACGACTGCGTTTGAGGTGTAATTTACTAATCATATAAGAATTTAAACAATTACAAACGCGTTCTTTTTCCTCTTATTATAGAAGATTTGATAAATTGAACTCTTTCAACTCCTACGAAAAATACTTTTATGAAGCCTCTGTTTTCTTGTTCCCTTTGAGTGTTTGCAAAATTTTCTTAAGCAGTGTGATTTGATGTATGGCAGCCATAGGCAACCTTTAAATTTATGGGGGCACATATACAACTGACGACCCCTCCCCACCCCATCAATGGAAAATAAGAAGGTGCGGAGTTCAATAGCCGGACGTTACAAACATTAATTTCGCTTTAATATACCCTAGTAATGTGAAACACCAGATCAAAAAGATTTGCAGTATTTCCATATAAATTTGTGAAATTTTTCACATTAGGAGTAGGTCATCATCAATATGTCATCATGCACACGCACGTTAAAACTAACAAAAGTTTAAACCAAAAAAAATGGTTTAAAGTCATATTTTGGGGGAAGACATAGTATAAATGACTTGTAGTATTTTATAATACACTACTTCAAAGCAGGTACAATATGGGTGCAGCATTCCTTTGTTCAAAAGAAAAGAAAATTACAAATTGGCGCGTCAAACCTTCTCTACGGGCTCGGGGTTGTCGGCCGCTGATCTAGCCGGCTGCTTGTGCTCAGTCCACGTAGTCATACTGGTGCCAGTACTGTCACTGACCACACACAATTCCAGATTTGTGTCTGGGACACAGTGGGCTTCGAAGTTACAAAGCATCAATAACAAACAAATATTTATATTTAAGGTGCACAATGTCTGCAGCCTGACAGATTCTGTCGCTACTTGACTCAGGCGATTAACAACAGTTCTAACATTCCTTTAGTAATATATTTTGAAAATTTATGTTTGTCCTATACACTTATCCGTATAGTTGTTTCATATTTCATCAGTTTGAAATCTCAACTTACTAAAGATAGGTTAATGTACTAATAATAATTATAGATGTAAATAAATAATTTTCAAGACTTGATAAATTGTAGTAATTTTATAACAAATAGTCTCACCATCTTATCTTTTAAATTTATGTTCATGTATATTTTATCGTTTTATTATTTAATTAGATAGTATTTAGTTAATTACACGTTAAGAAATATATGTTCAAAATATTATAAAATAAGATAATAGAGAAACTGTGGGAGCGCTGATAAACAAGCTTCGCTCGAAAAGGGAAAAGCACTTTAAAGTGATTAATCCCACTGTATGGAAACAAAGCGCCTCTCTCATTATTCATAACACTAAAGGCCAGTGCGGATTACCATTTTTTAATATTAAACTTTTTATAAAGTTATGTAAATTTAAATCCTTTGAGCAGAAACGTTGCTGATGGAAACTATTTTGAATACTCCGTATAACGCTTCCAGCAATGTCGTAAATCAAAAAATTTGAATTCAAATTCTACAACAGTAGACATTTGAGAATACAGCTAGCTCAGATCAACACCACAAATTAAAAAATTCAAGGAGATCCTAGTTGTAAGTTTGAAGTAACGTAGATCGCTGTTATCTGTTTGTAAAACCAATTCTCAGAATTCAATGTTTTGAGGCATAACAAATTTTTTACTGTTTATTTATAGTATTGTTCACTTATTACATACCTACCTATACATACCTATTGTACATACATATTAGTTCTTAAAATACGTAAACAAAATGAGGATGGTGTACAGAACATAGTATTTTAAATAATAGGCCTATTCTTCCCCGAAACTGTTACAACTAATTTAAAGTAGAGATTCTATCATGATGATTACAAATATAAAGCAAAAAAATTTACGTTTAACAAATCTAAAGGATACATACATGAAACAGAAGGAGACAAATTGGTGGCATAGAGGAGGGTGAGAAAGAGAGAGAGGGGGATAGAAAATTTATGCCGACATTAATAAATGTTATAAACATGTTCAGAAGAATGATTGATAATAATCACATGAAAGTACTTTACAGGCTGGTGTCAGTAGTATAAATTCTCTGTAATTAACTCCCGTCTTGTTCGTTGGCTACATAATTGTAAGCGTTTACATAACAAAAATTCTTCTTCTACTTTTCCTTCACCTCAAGGAGTAGGGTTAGAGCCTGTTCCGTCTTCACAGCCACCGTTTTCTTGGTCTGCCTCTAACTCGTTCTCTAAGAGGCTTATACTGCATTATGTTTTTTTGTATTCTCGAGTCACCCATACAATTTATGTGTTGTATCCAGATTTCTTTATTTTTCTTAATTTTATGGTTTATCAAGTATATATTCATCTCTTGCCTTATATCTGCATTTCTTATGCGATCTATTAGAGTGCAACCTTTGACTCTCCTGAAGAATTTTATTTCAGCAGCTTCAATTTGTTTTCTATGATTCTGGGTGAGTTTCCACGATTCAGTCCCGTACATCAATACTGGTGCCGCCATTACTTCATAAAATTTCAATTCTGTATCTTATCGTACTTTCTTTCACAGAGTCTTATGAATTGTGCCACACATCCTCTGGTATCTGTTTAATTTATCATCAACACCGTCTTCATATTCACAGCTTACGTCGCACCCTAGATAGCTGTAGTGAGATATTTGTCTAATAATTTTATTGTCTATTACTATTTTGGAGCATACTGGGAATTTTCCTTTAAATGCCATTATTTTAGTCTTTTACGTAGAAATTTTTAAATTATATTTAGTAATAAATTAAAATTGTATTTAATAAAAATTCAGGTAAAAAAACTTCGCATAATTCTTACAAAAGTAGTAGATATTCAATATATACACTGTTATAAAGTACATTGATCTCTATTACCCAAAACCATATATCGATCTAATAAAACGAAATATTTTAGGACTATGGGAGCAAATAGAACTCCACACAAGACAAATGTATACCTTCGTTTAGAGTTTTCAAACTTCAGAAAGTCAAATAAGTAATCAGAACAACGTGTTTTTCGTTTAAAGCTTCAACTCTCTAAATAGTTATTTTCATTAATAATAAAATTGAATATATGAGATGAAGCAATATGCAGTCTTAAATGAAAAAAAAAATCAGCCTGCATGACTGATTCTTTGACAAATATGTCACGTGATTATTGATGCAGTTATCGAAAACCTAAACCATTTCCGAACTGTAATTTTGAGCTTAAAATCTGAAAGTGGCTACTTAAACTCACCATTCGTCACTTTGTTCTACTGATTCTCTAAGCTTCCAGTTATGAAAAAACATTAAATTTTGTAACGTATACCTATATCTAAGTAAGGCGCACATTGAGCTGCGTGGCGCAGTACGGGCAGGGCAGAACAGGACAGTGCAGCAAGAAAAAAAACTGTTTGGCACAGTTGTCCACGTATATTGAATAGCAGATTTGTGAGGCAGTTTGACGAAGGCAGGAGCCGTGTTCTAAACAAACGTTTTGTGCGTATAACCAAAAAAATTTTGGCTGAATACATTGATTTGAGCCCTGAGTCAGATTCGGATGCCGAGTTAGAAATATTATTATTACTCTATCAGAAGTCAAGGAAGGTAAAGCTGTGGAAAAGTGAGTACATGAAAAAAAGAGGAACTCACGGAGAATTCGCACTGACAAGAGAATTCTTCAACGAACGATTTGTGAACTATTTCCGTCTGAATCGAGCGGAGTTTGAAGACGTTCATAGCACGATTCAACCTATTATTTACTCCGATGGATGCAATGCTCAAACACCCATTGAGACTGAAGAAAAACTTGCAGTACTTTTGAGGTAAGTTTTTTATTTTAATTTTATTTGATCTTTTCTTTAAGAATAATTGATAATACATAACAAAAATCTGGAAATAAATAATACATACAAAACAAAAAATAAGTGTAGAACAAATTATTATTCTGAAAAATAGTTAATGTAGGAGACGAGGTTGAAAGTTTCTTCATTAGTTTCACATGAAGCCATCGTCTCTCCAGAAGAGTAGGAAGGAGGTTGCCATGAAGAGCTTGTTGAAGCAGGAGAGCTTATTTGTGACCAATTCGACCAATAATTTGTCCTCGGGTGATGAATGTTCTCGCCTGTACCAACTCCAGAATGAAATTGCTGATATGGGGGAACTGTAGGTTCAGCAATATTCAGCAGGCGTGCCTCCTGTTGCGATACAGTGAGAAATACGTTTCTTCTCACAATGTGCTGAGATGCTGGAGGCATTTTTTGGTCTGCTTATACATTGACATGAAGAACAGGTACAGATTTCGTCCTTCGGAGCTGTTCTTTCTTCCAATTTTTTTCTTTCTTCACTTCTCTCTTTTGACCTTTTGCTCACGTTGTTCAATAGTCTTTTTTATTAAGTTCTCAATATCAACTTTTTTCACCTTCTTCTTTTGTTGTGGCGTTGGTGGTACAGGAGATTTAGCAGGCTCGTTGTTCCCAGACGAATTCAGTGAATCATCCTCTTCAGTGCAGACAGAGTTTGGTAGGGCCGAGTCTTCATCGTTTACCACGTCAGTAGGGTCATCATCACAATGTTGGGTTTCAGATTCTACATCTTCTTCACTAGGTGGTCCTGTACGGTCGTCATCGTCGATGAAATTCGTATCACGGTTTTCATTGACCATGTAACGTGCTAAAAATTCCATCTGGGCTTGGAATTTCCACGGTTTGATATCTGCAGCAGCCACTCCACTTCTTCTCATACGTCGCTGTCGTCGTAGGGCATCTCTATGATTGTTTCTTAATTTCGCCCGAGTAGATTTGGCCTCGTCACCTGAAAAAGAGAAAACAATAAATTATGTAATTAATTAATTACTAAGAACAACATCAAAATTGTAAATACTAATACAAAATTAAATGAGTATCAATGAAAAACTACCAAACTTATGTAAAATTTATTTAATTCTATTAATGTTAGTGCATCACATAATTAAATTAACATATATATAAATATTTATTTAATAAATGAACTTATTTATTTATTAATTGTAATAATTAAATTGACGAATTGAACATTAATGAGTATGTATTACTTTGTTTCAGGTATTTGGCATCTGGGGATAGCTACAAAAGCATTGGCTACAGTTACAGGATGGGAGATCGGACTGTAGCTAAAATTGTGAACGAAGTCTCAAATGCCATTTGGAGAACTATGCAGCCGTTGTATTTACCACAACCTACAAGAGAAATGTGGATGTCGCTTGCCTCAGATTTTGAATCACGATGACATTTTCCACACTGTTTGGGAGCCATCGATAGAAAGCATGTTGTGATCGAAAATCCTAATAAATCTGGGTCTTCATTCTTTAATTATAAACACAATTTCTCCATCGTCTTAATGGCAGCTGTCGACGCACAATACAAATTCAGTTTCATTGACGTAGGATCCATGGGAAGATTCAGTGACGGAAGTATTTTTGCAAGTAGTCGGTTGGCCAGAAAATTGGATAAGGGAACTCTACAACTCCCTCCACCTGCCGATCTACCCTCCTTCGAACATACATTGCCATACGTATTTGTAGGGGATGAGGCATTTCCATTGATGCGAAACTTAATGAAACCCTACCCAAGGAGAAGTGTTATGGGAAGCTATGAAAATAAGGTGTTCAATTATAGGCTTTCACGAGCAAGGCAAACTGTTGAATGCACATTTGGAATCCTAGCTTCGCGATTCCGAGTATTCCAAAGACTATTTGAAATTAAAGTCACCAGCGTTGTCGATGTCGTCAAAGCAGCTTGCGTTTTGCACAACTATTTACGCAGAAATACTGTAATAAGTGGTGATAATGAACAAAAGGGCTTGGATGAAAATCTACCAATAGGACAGCTACTTCCGATTTCAGGCAATCGTTCAAGGAGTGTACAAGCTGCTTTTTCAGTTAGACAGAAATTCACTGAATACTTTAATTCTGTTGGAAGTGTGCCGTGGCAAGAAGAAAGTGTTTCTCGGGGACACTATTGACTACTGACTGATGTATAGTAAAAAAAGTGAAAAATGTTATATATTAGGTATTATTTTCTATATAGGTAACTCAAAGTTTCTTACAGCAATTATATAATATTGTGATGTTATTCAATTTTGTTTCTTCTGCAAGGAGCGTAATTTCATTTTTCTTTTTAACAGCTGACGCACGTTTGACTGAAAAATATCAGTATCATCAGAGGTTTGTAAGTAAATTGATGTACTGATGATAAATTAAATTAAATAAAAAATAAAATAAATTAAATTAATTACAAACCTCTGACGATACTGATATTTTTCAGTGAAACGCGGGTCAGCTGTTAAAAATAAAAAGCGAAATTATACAACTTGCATAAGAAACAAAATTGAATAACATCACAATATTAGGTATTGTAATGAACCACATTTAAATTTATTTATATAATGTTTAAATATATAATAAATAAATTTTGAACGAACTTACCCTTTGTCAAGTTGAGTTCCTTTGCGATTTTATCCAGATTTCTTGTTTCAATTTAGTTTTCATTTTTTGCGAATGGCTGGTGTCGTATAACACTAGGTGGTTATGCACTAATTCAATCAATTTTTCTTCAATTGAATCAATTTTTAAAAAAAACACGCAATCAAGAAAACGCAAACTGGGGGCACGAGCGAAACGTGTCACACGTTTTCTGTGTCAAGTGTAGCATTGGCCACGTGTGGCGCAGTGCTGCCCTGCCCAGCTATGCGTCTCAATTCGCGTGGTTCCCCTCAAAATAGGGAATCACAAAATCTGTGCTGCCCTGCCTGTGTCACTGCGTCTCAATGAGCGACCGGTGGCCTTCATGCGCCCATTAGATGTAAATCTCGAGTTTCATACACAAGTGCATGTGAAGACCCGTTTCAGATAGCCTATATGCTGTGTAGACTACAGCAAAGATAATCGTAGAGGCATAGTCTTTTATCAAGTCATAGTCATGTGAAGCCTACACATAGTCTGTTTCCGGCTGAGTGCAGTGTTGATTTCTACTTATTACTACTTACTTATTATTACTACTTATTACCGTCTGGTGTTAACTATATTGCAATTGTTGTAACTACGCATATTGTTTGACAGGGAAATAACGTGTCCTTGTTGGCTCATGTCGAAACGTTTCTGATTGATTCGAAATATAATGGGTATTGATATTATACTGTCCTCTGCGAAGTACCGGTTTCTACGTTAGGCATCTCCTCTATCTTCTTGTTTTTCTAGAAGACACTTTTTTAAATAATATCTGTTGATGGGCAACAACTTAGTGGTCTTCAATAACGTTTTAGTGTATAAGTTTATAGCATTTTGTAGCCTTATATCAAAGCCTCCAGTTATGTCTACATTCTAGGCTAACGCTGATGTTGTTACAGCTCTGTTGTTACAACGCTATGCGTATGTTTCCCGGCACGATGGCTTATTTTGAAGCAAAAGTGTCTAATGTAGGCTACGTGGTCTTGCTGCTAGATACTTCGTCCAGTCATTGACTTTCTGGGTTCTCTCAGAAAAGATTCAATAATACGTTGAAATCTGAAGGCTGTTCTAAAGTTGAGTATTTTTAAAATAACGTAGTAGGTTGTTACAACGAAAATATTATATTACCGTTAATATTCTAATTACTGTTATAGCAGCATTACTAAATATTATTGTTATATTGCTATGACGGTATATTAGGGCTCCTTGCTCGGGACATTGTCGTCTGATTGCCCTGCTGCTCTTCTGTTTTTGTTGCTACTCAAATGCCGAGAGTCCATAAGTATTTTCATTTCTTGTATCTTATAACTTGTTAAAAACGGTTGTAGTTCACCTATAAATCACATAACTTCAGTTGGAATGAAAGCAGTAACTGAGTATAAATGATTTATTTATACTAAATAATGCCAACTCATAATAATTAATACCAACTGAAGCCTAATGTAATACATTCACGGGGTTTCTAAAAACGATTTTTGTGTAGATGTTCATCAAATTAATGGAATCCCTATTCTTTTCCCTCTCGCCCCTGTCTGCCTGTTCCCTAAAACCTGGACCATTATTCATCCGCTCCTTTATTCACTGTTTGTCTCCCATTCTAGTTTCGTCACTGTTGTAACTTTAAATTAACATTACAACAGAATCTTTCAGCATTACTGAAAATGATGTACTTTAATTTACACAAAATAATCATTCGTTCAATGCATTAAACAAATCAGTCATTTGTTTTGTTGTGATTTGTTTTGGACGACGACAAAGTCAGTTGAAAAAAAATAAATACACGAGTGTCTATTACTTAGAGTTTTGTAAATCCTAATTCCATTAATAAGTATTTGCCGCGCAAAGTCAATTTCAATCCGACTGCCAAATGTTATATAGTTCTCAATTTTAACGTATTTTATTAAAATAACTACTTACCTTTTTTTTACAACACAACGTAAGATGTGAAAACAACCAAGATGAAGCGCAATATAGAATGTTCAATTTTGCTACGAGAATCACATGTTTGACTCTAATTACTGGCGTTAGAGTTTCTCAAACGCATTTCAAATAACCTACTGCATACTTCTCGCTTGCTTTATCAATATGTTGCATATAGTCAAGTTGTAATTATTACAGTACAGTTTAAAGTAAGGTATACAATATATATATTTACAAATATTACACTGACTTCAAATGAATATGAATAGGCGTTCAGTACACGTTATTTAGAGACTTGGTGGTCGGTGAAGACTGCTCATATTGATTTGAATCTGGCTTAGTACTAAACATCGACATCCAGGACATTGAATAATACGCTTTCTGGACACATTTAAATCCTGTAAAGCTTAGAGGAAGAGACCAAAACGTGGTGGTTTAGTAAACAAACCGGACTCGTGCAGATCGTATTAAGTAAACAACTGTGCGGCCGATCTTTATGTACTGACCAGATACCGTACGTTTATTGCTGTATTGCTCTGCAGTTTATTGATTGCTACTGTTACCGGGTGCTGTGTTTGCTTTCATTGTTATTACTCTTTTTAGTACAATACAACAGTATAGACTATACCGGCGTGCCTCAGAATAAACAACAAAGTGCTCTTAAACAATGATTACTTGCTGAAACCGATACCTGCCATGCTCCGGACAAGGCCTTTCAGTGTCTCCACTATTATCAAGTCCAAAACCAAGCACGACAAAGTTGGAATTACAGAGACTGCTACTTCAGACAACAAGATGAACGAAGTCCAGATTAGCCTAGCATCAAAATTAATTTTGCTCGATTTCAAGTTTTGTATATTTTCTAGAAATATTATCGGTTTAATAACCCGTGTGGGAAAATGCCGTTTACATTCTGTGGGAGACAAATGTAATCAAACATTATACAGATTTCTTTTAATAGTAAATTTTTGTCTAACAATATAGAAAATTATTGGTACATCAGTCTGCTTATGGTACTACATTTTCAACTCACTTGCAGTGGGAATGCGGGCAAACCATGCGTTCCTATTTTACAATATTAGATTCTGTTCGCTAAAAGAAAATTGGAAAACGTAAGTAACAATAACAACACATTCTCTGATAATATCACCATTTTTCAGGCTGTTAGGCCGTGGTCTACGTTGTTCATGTTTATCACCAGACGCTTCTCTATTACGATGACGGACATCTTCAGCGGCGCGGAAACACAGATTACAGCCGCCCGCGAACGAACTTTAAGAATTCCATCAAATTATTTGTTTATTATAACACTAGACAGTCCTAAACAGAATAGTGTCAAGTTTGATAACATGTGTTTCCTCGTATAACAAATATAACTTTCAAGTTACCATATAATCTTTTCTGCAGGTTTATACATTTTCGGTAAACGATTTTTCACAAATCCCTAACGTATTTCATATTTTGTTAACCATACTTAAGTGCTTCAGTTAACAGGTCTCATTAAATGCATTCTAACTATTTATTTTTGCATTTTCTTAATTTCCATATACTCACACTTCTGCATGCAAACAGTAGGTTACTGACCAACTAGAACCTTTATAAAATAAATTACTTCTGCTAGCTAAATTGTCTCCCTTTTTTTTACAGCGGCCTCAGCAACCCATAATGGGAGTCAAGGCCTCATTTAACAGCCTCCGCCAGTGTCCCGGTCAAGTGCAGCTGTTCTCCAGTTCCGGCTCGCATCATAATTCACCACCATCATAATGTCCAGCCCACCTGAGTCTTCCAAGTTTTATAATTTTAACAATATCTGGTTCCTTCAGAAGAGTGTTCAGTTCTTGGTTGGTCCTTTTCCTCTGTTCGCCTCCCACACATATTGGAACAAAAATACTGCGGAGGATTTTCGTTCAAGAAATCAGCAGGTTTGACTCAGATGGTCCAGGTCTCAGAACTATATGTGAGAACTATGCGGATCAGTGTTTTATACAAAAGCAGCTTGATGCTACTGGCAAATGTTCTGTTCTAGAACAGGGTCTGAGTACAAAGAACCACCTATTAGCTGACGTGATTCTTCGCTTCATTTCTTCTGTCGTTCCCCGAAGTTAACTTGGCATCCTAGGTAAACAAACTTTTTGATTTATTTAAAGGAATAGATTCCAATTTGGACGTGGTTTGCTTCTCTAGCTTCCTGTCCTGTGACCATGTATTTTGTTTTGCTTTTGTTTATTGTGAAACCCAACCTCCTTGCGGGACCTTCAAGAGCAAGAAAGACTTCAGTGACTGCTCGAAGGGACCTCCCGATTATATCTAGGTCATCGGTGTATCCTAGGACCTGCACTAACCTGTTGAATACAGTCCCGGAGGAATCTATTCCAGCATCTCTCATAGCTTCTTGTAAGGCAATAATGAAGAGGAGGCAAGCAAGACCATCGCCTTGGAGGATTCCCCTTCCATACTCAGACTCTCCTGATAAGTCATTCTGGATCCCCATCATGCCCTTCACTGTCAGCATTGTCGTCCTACACAGTCTTATTAATTTCTTTGGTATGCCTAGTTTTTCAAGAGCTGTGTAAAGTTCTTGTCTATCAATGCTATTGTATGCATTTCTGAAATCTATGAAGAAGAGGTGATGGGTTTGTAGCTTATGTTTCCTACCTTTCTCCAGAATTTGTTGGAGTGTGAAAACTTGGTCTGTTGTCGATTTCACTCTAAATATCTCACTGATATCGACCAATCACCTGATCAGCATGTAGAAGCAGTTTTTGGTACAATATATAGGACATTATTTTATACGCCACAGGGAGAAGATAACTGCCTCTGTACGTAATTGTTACTTTCTAGTTGATCCCCTTTTTAAAAACCGGGCATATAATTGTCTTCTTCCAGGCTGTTGGCAGGTTTTCGTATATTTTCTCCTATAAAATGTTTTATTTAAATCTAAATTCTCTCCCGTTATTAATAAACAGTAAGTGAATGACACAAAGTCAGATTATTTTAATCAGTCCTGCTTTCATGTAAGGTCATGACTTGCAGCGTGATTAGTGTTAATGTTTAAACTGCACAATCAATGCTGAAGAGAATGTATAACTTGCAATTGTTGCAGTTACGATAAACATATATCTTAGCAGAATTTGGCAGAAATTAAGTGTTTTGGTTTGTCAGAAATTAAGTGGTTTTTGGTTATGTATAAAGGAAGATCATCCTGGAAAAGTAAAATACGTAGACACATTAACTGTTTGTCAATGATACACTGTCTACAGCCGGAACAAATAGAGAGATTTTGTCTACACAATGATGAAATAACACTGTAGGGAAAGTTTCTGCATACACATTCAAAGGTATGAAAAATTTTTAATCACTGCTAAAAAACGGGTAAAATTTTAGAACCAGAGTATGTGACTTCACCTAATCCATAAAAAAGTTAAAATATATATGGTTATAATGTATAATAAATAAAGTTATTCAGTTAAAATTAAAATTTGATATCTTACTCTATTTTATTTATAGACATTCATGAACGTATTTTAAACCCATTCATGATTCATGATTCAATATAATATTCTTCATTTCCGTAAGGTTTATTCTTGTCCTCCTCCTTTTCGCTCTACCGTTTTTATTCTTCTGTAGCTATTTTCTTTCTTCATCTTATTTTTTCATCTTTTTCTTTTCTTTCTCATTATTTTTGTATAAGCAATAAATTGTTTAATTTGGTGTTGCTTTTTCACTTATGTGATCAGTTTACTTTTACTATATGGCACACGTAAACATTTAGTAGCCTTGGTAATTTAGATCTGTACGTAATTATATTTGTAATTATTTATATTTTTTAATGTTAATTACTTTTATTTTTTTCACGACAAGAGTTTAATCTGGCGTTTTGCTGTGTTTTTGGTATTAGGGTGTAGTTTGTTGTTTTTCAGGTAGTCATTTCCGCTACACCTTCAATAATTTGTGGAAGTCCATTTTTTCAATTTTTTTTATTTATGGTCTGTATTTTCTGTCAGTTTTATTACAACAAAGAACTATTTTTTTTTTTTTATAGGGGGAAAAATGGTTTATGCACCGTCAGAGGAGGCCGTGCTTCCTCTGGTGTGTGGGACACTCACCCACTAAAAAACCCACCTCTAATTCAGACATTCCTATCCATCCTGGAACCACTTATCGTATTACTTCAGGATGGTGACTATTGCGCCCTTATCGGGCTCCTTCTAGTTGTTTCCTCACTTTCTACTGCCGGTTGGGTGCAAATTGAACCTTTCTTTTTTTCTAGTAGGACCGACTGAATAAATGCATTGATGTGGTCCCATTCCGCCTTACCACGAAGCATAAGTGCAACTACGCTTTCGGGCGTGACTTCCCCCGAGCTCCATTTCCAGTACCATCCTCTGTTTTGCGAATCTACAGCACTTGAAAAACGTGTGCGAGAAATCTTCATGGGGAAAGTCTCAATACTGGCATGCTGGGCTTTTGCATCTTTTCCATTCTATGGAGGTAGGTATTAAAATTGCCGTGGCCACTGAGCAAGTGGGTCAGATGGTAGGTGACCTCACCGTGATGGCGGCCGAGTTTGGTATGAGCCTTGCTGTCCATCTTCCGCTATCCTCTCTATCCCAACGATCTTGCCAGTGCCGGAGAGTGCGTTCCCTGGCTGCATCATCTCTTCTTTCGAATAAATGCTTCCGCTCTAAAGCCAACTATTCTATGGGAATCACTCCCGCTATCAAGAGAACTACTGACTCTGGCACTGTCCGGTAAGAGGATGCTACTCTGAGAGCTCCTCTTCTCTGTACCTATGCCATACGTTTTCTGTACTTCTCCGTCTTTAGTGCATCGGACAAGATTTCGCAACTATACAGAACCGTACAGATTCTGTGACCACCATCAACAATTGCCTCTTGCTTGTAGTGGGACCTCCTACGTTGGCCATTAAGTCTGCTGAGCTTTTTTGTAACGTTAGTCGCCTTATCAGCTGCATACTTCATTTGCTCCCAATAGGAAACATTTGAGTCTAGTCTCACCCCTAGGTATTTCACAGCGTTCTTTGTAAATACTGTCTCAGCTCCCACTTGCAGCGGTATTATAGTGCGAACCCGTCGCCGGATGAGCAGTACTATTTCGGTCTTATCGGTGGCCAGATCCAGTAAGTGTAAGTACTAAAATACTACACATTTATAAGAACATAATAATTTTTTAATTATTTATTATCAGCCAAATTTCTCAATACTTTTTATCCTTATTCGTCAGTTTTGAATTCGTCTAATCTATAGATTATTTATATTTAAATTTAAAACGTAAATAAATGATTTATCAAATTACTAACCAACATTACTATGTTAAAAATGAGCGGTTTAACAAGACTAAGGTGTTCGTGTATGGTGAAAATAACGTGAAGTAATTATCTGATCTATACTCATATTATACTAACACTGCTAATATTGAGCATTGTACCATGAGTATTATTGTGGCTGCGACAAGATGGTGTTGTATTGAATGGCAAAGCGTGTACCAGGAGTGTCATAACAATGACTATTATAATGGCTGTCGAAGTGTTACTCACCGGTTCAATGGATGGCATTACAATGCATTAGTGGTGACGTGATGTGACCTTGCAGTTAGATTGCAACGCCACATACACAGTGTCAGGTGTACACAAAATACACAATGAAGCGTACTAAATATTTAACTTAGTTGTAACATCAGCTGACTGAAATTCATCTTTTTCTCGTTCTTCTATCAGGGACTAGAGCAAATGACCTAGGAAAGGATACCCAAAGGAATATATACACGTCATCAATGCTTCCTAGGTATTCCTATACTTAGCTGTCCAACAAGCTTGTATTGCCAAACACTTCCTTAGGCAATCTGCTGTCTGGCATCCTACTGAGATGAGCAATCCATCTCTCTTTGTTCTCTGCAATACGATCTTGGATGTTAAGAATGTTCAACTCTTTAATTCTTCAATGCTGAAATTCATATCACTCAATTTTTTCCCTAAAATAAGTAATATTATAAATGTGTTTCCTTTTTGAAAATTTTCATTTCAAAATTTTAGTGTGCGTGCTGACTTATAAATGACGCTTTCCAGAACACTGTTGCACGTACATGTAATACAGCTACACCTACAAGGTTGCATTAAACTGTAGAAGTTCTGAAGTCCTCCTATATTATGTCATCGATTACTTTAAGCGGGACCTACACTTGTCGAGATCTGTACGTCTGTGTAATTAACTAATTAAGCTGTTAATTTTAAATGTTGATTAAAGTATAGAGAAGTTTAACCATATTTGTGGAAGTGTCAGAAGAACAATCCGCGGTGCGTACCAACAACACCGCGTGTTCATATATTTTATATTTATTTATTATATGTGTGTAAATTATACGTAATTTCTTTTAATTATCTGACGAACATTACTGAAATATAAAAAAGTAAAAGCCACTAGACGGATAAAAGAGGTAAATTTTATTCTATTCATAAATTTAAGTCTGATAAATCTGATTTCTCGTGGAACAATCCGTATATACTTTGCTAGTCTACGACTGTCGATTACAGTCTCATAATCCAGACTCATAGACTCACATATTACATAAGATTTAATGTTGAGTTTACAGTTAAAATTCCTTCGTGAAAGATATCAAACTTCATTTAACTGTATCACAGCGGAGCCTATTAAGCGGAATCTCGCAGTATCAGCAATACGCTGCCTAATTGGCATATTGTGTGTTCTTGCACATAGTACATTGACACACAAATATACCACGTAGAGACTTATAACATGCATGCTAGTACTGTTTTCTTGTAGGAGTGGCTAATATCTGTTTGAGTAACTAACTCAAGTGAGAAAGGACCACCCTAATGCCAGTTAAACTGAACACATCAGCACACATTACCGTTACCTGTTTTGCGTACACAGATAGTTGGGGTTGATGGCCATTGATGTAGGCTGTAGGCTGTTTAAATGTCAGGTTCCTACAGCGGAATAGCAAGCTTCAGTAGTTTAGGAGTAAGTGACTAAAGTAATATCCTACAGATTACACGTCAACCCTATTAAATTAATTTCAAGCTAGTTACAATCAAAATTTAATCCATTATAAATTAAACTAGTTAATCCATCAGCAGTAGCTGAAAATCAACGAGGTAAATTGTCTTATAACTCTAGAACCAAATTTATTTAGAAACTATATTTCCAAATAAATTTATTTGGAACCCATTTTTCCAGGCTAATAAAGGTCGGACTGTAAAGATTCCTTAATACTTTTACAGCGTTCTCTACTATCTTTAACATACCATAAACCGTCAAATCAATTCTCTAGAAAATCAACATATAAAACCGGTTTTTATAAATAATGTTTATAAATGAAGAATGAATTCAATATAAAGATAAATGAACAAAACACCAAAGTCCTAGTCTGTAGTCGCAAGGAAGAAGATCGAGTCAGAATAACTCTTGAAAATAATGTTCTCCAAGCAGTTAAAAAATATAACTATCTAGGAAGTATAATCACAAGTTATGGACGTAGCAGTAAGGAAATTGTAAGCATAATTAGCCAGGCTAAAAGTGCTTTCAACAAACAGAAAACCCTTTTCACTTCAAACACTATCAGCCTAAAAATAAGGAAGAATCTATTAAAAACATACATGTCGAGTGTTGCCTTATACGGGAGTGAATCTTGGACAATTGGAGAAAGTGACAAGAAAGACTCCAAGCATTTGAGACCTGGTGCTACAGAAGACTATTCAAGATAAGCTGGAGGGAGAAGATAACAAATGACCAAGTCTTTAGAAGAGCTCAGGAGGAGAAGAGCTTTCTACGAAATTTAATAGATAGAAGAGCTAAGTTTATAGGGCATATACACAATGGATTGGTTAAGAGAATAACAGAAGGAATAATTGAAGGGAAGAATCACAGAGGACGACCCCGTTTAGACTACATGAAACAGCTTATGGTCGATATGAAGTGCACATAATATTGTGAGTTGAAAAGAAAAGCAGAGAAGCGTGAAGAATGGCGAACTGTTCCCAACCATGGGCTGCTAACCTAGAAGAGAGAGAGATTTATAAATAACAACTGAGTAAAAAGATTCAATCTACGGGTTAATTATTTAGTCATCCTGAGATGTTTTAAGAGTAAAAGAACCCCTTCTTTCTATCCTCAGACGCTAGCTGTAATATATGTGCTGTTCGTTTATGATACAACTTTCAAAGTAATAGGCAATATAAAACGGGGAGAAATCGACACAATTTATTCATAGCATAGACATCCGACTCTTCATTATTATTAAATCTATTTTCCCGAGATAATCGTTCCTCATTCACGTAACCACATATTCCCCGATATTATCAATTGCCTTCTAGCACGCTTGTGAGCACTACAATCCTGACAGAGATATAAATTAATTGAAGAAAATCTTTCTATGTAAACAATTTATTTTCCTGTTTTTTTGCATACAACGAATTTTTTTCTTCAAACCTTAGTAAACCTACGTAAATTGATTTGGTTATTAAAATGTTTTCTATAAGTTTTATTTAAATCGTAAAAGCCTCCCGCATTTCCTTTCGTTCTCAATTATTCTACTTACCCTATTATCTATTATTGTAAACTTCTTATTTCTTTTGTAACGCAATCCTTCAAAACTATTCTTCCTCTCCCTCTTTATCTACTTATGTGCGGTTTCAATCTAGTAAACATTTTTAACACTGAATCTCATTTCATCTTTCTTTTTTCCATATAATATTCCATTTATATCTCCCTTCATAGCCTACACGAACGCTACTCGTTATTTATGCGTCATCTATGCATTTGTTCTCGTCAGAGACAATACTATCTATAGACTCCTTAATTTTGTAGTGACCGTCAATCAATAAACTTCAACGATAAAAGGTTTGCGAGGATCGGTCAAAAAGTATAACAGAAATTTTAAATTATTTTTTGTCGACGTTTCGGCAATATTTATTGTCATCGTCAGGGCCTGTGAACGGATACAAGAGAAAATATCAAACACAGCAGATCAATTAATTGAGTGAATGTGTTTGTGTATTTAAGTGTGTATGCGCGCGTGCATAGGCGTGTGCGTATATGTGTAAGTGTAGAGAAGTTGAAAAAGTTTGTTTTACATCATCAAAATAATTTACTCATTAATATTCATTACATATTGTTTTCTTAAATACATCAAGAAAATTATAATACCCCAGAACATAATTCGTACAATGTTACAATTTAAATTACCAATAAATTAAAAGTTCCTTAATAACATAGACAGTAAATGGTAAAAGTCACAATCTATAGAGAGTAAATTATAAAAATCAATTGACTTTATGAATTGATCTAAAAGGTTTTCTAAGTGAACAAACGCGTGAAGTTTGTGCTACAGAGTGTCTCCCTTTGCGCAATGTACGTATTGCTTAGGTTTGTTATAACCTCTGTCCAGCTCAGAGCAGCGCCTGAAATTCGATATGGCCTTGTCTCCGTCATGATACAGTACACTCTCACTAAACCGGCAGACATCAGACCAGGGTAGTGCCGGATCAGTGGAAATGCCGGTTATTAGAAAAAACGCATTTAAATGACAAAAAGTAGCGTATATTGTAGTAATGGTAAAACATGAAAAATCTTACTCCTGATTAAAACATCGGATTAAATATATATATAGTAAATTATCTTCCATTTTTTTCTTAAAAAACTCAAATTAGTTTTATGTCAAACGTAGGAAAAAATATAACTCGTAATGTACAGTACTATTCCATTGGAATGAAAAATCTGTCAATTTTCTTCGGTTTTTTGGCTTGAAACGCAGCCACTTTTAACACTTTTTCTTGCAGTTTTTTCAACACGAGAATTCCACAAGCAGATATGCTATTTTCTTCTGCCTACTTAATAGAAGTTGTGAAGCCGTCCACTGCTATATCATGGCCTACTGTATGAACAGCTGTCGGTGCTTCTCCCACTTCCTCCTCCTCCTCCTCCACCACCTCCTCCTTCTTCTTCCTCTTCACTGGTCACCACATCGATAATTTCATCGTCTGTTACAAACTATTTTTTGCATCTTCGTCACCCGCCAACCACTCGTTTACATCGTCCGTTGTCAAATCATCTGTCTTGTCTACTAGTGACGACATTTTGCACTCACGATCGTAAATTACGTGCACACGGCAAATAATTACACCAATAAAAAAGAACTGGAAACAAACATCCCTGTACACAGCGAGGGGACTAATGATGCACTGACGTCTATGGTCAGCGACTTGTTTCCTCTCCAAGCTCGCCAGTACCCGCCTGAAAACGTCTGACTTCTGGAGGGGCCGGACTACCGCAGTGCCGGATTACAGAGGGTGTACTGTATTAATAACTTAAACACTAGAAGTGTTGTTTTTAATTATGAAGAATAGAGGCTACTATCTTAATAGAATAAATGAAACTTGCAAAGAATTAGCTTTAACTTACACACAACAAATACACAATTGTAACATGTATGTGCAACTAGCATAAACGTTAGATAATTACAAATACATTGACTGCTCTGCTGTCTCCAGAAGTATTGATAGTTTAACGGGAAGTCTATCAAACAACCTAGAACATTCTAGACTCTTCCTCCCATCCAGTGTGGCAGGTATTTCCAGTGAAGGCCGCTGTCAAGTAGGTTCTAGTGTATTCAAGAACACTTGAGATACGGATTAAGCCGGTGTATAGTAAGGAGGGAAAGCTATACTGGACCTCTACGTGACCTATATAAAACCATAGCAGCCGGCTCGTCAGTTTAATTACGTGAGCGATTTTCTTTAGCGCGGACCGAGTGTTGTCGAAGTGAAGTGTTATTGTGTTAATAATTGTGTGGAACTCTGTTAATTGGCATTGTTATTGCGTGTGTTCAAATCTAACTGGAATTGTTGTACGAGTTGATTACGAATTGTTAATTGTGATAATCAAAGCTGGTTGTTAGTGACTTCATTGGTGTCTTATAATTTGTTTTCCACTGTACCATACGACGATCAGTTAGACCGTCGTAACAATATTTTCAGAAACGAATGTAGGCTTATTTGTTTAAAATACATTTCTTGTTCTTAAAAAAGCAGAATATCAAGTAAACAAGAGAGAAGAGTATGCTATCAGTATTGGAACAGAGACAAACTTACGGAGTCATATTAATGGCTGTACGAGATGCACTCAGTACACTCGGCATGTAGCATTTCTCTGGCGTTGATGCTGCAGTGCTTTGTTCCATTACTTAGATTGCATTTCACTGAATGCATTCCCCTCTCCCTGTGCAGCACAAAAGTTACCTCTTTTCTCGGCTATCAACTTTAATTTAAACCACTGAATTTAATAGCACCACCTAGCTTTAAATCCAACACATGTTATGACGCTGATACCACCAGTGGCGTATCTAGAATTGGGCCTTGAAGAGGTCCTGTTGTGTCGGCTTTAAATAAAAAAAGACATGTTAAGAACAGTCGCTGTTATAGTCTTCAAAATTGCTGAAAACATGTGATAAAATCCTGAAATCTATCCTATTAAAGTAAACGGAAATAACACAATACAAATACGTGCTGCTGAGTCATTGTTGACAAAATACTTATTGATATTTTACATTTAAAATAATGACTAGAGTTTTAATAAGAAAAAAGTAAACTACGAAAGTTTTGTACACAAACAAATATACACTTTTGGAAAGTTTTTTAGAGTTTAATTCGCCTTCATTTTTGGCCATTTCATTAACAACATCACTGAATTGATTTTCCATTATATCATATTCCAAAAACAGAAGAAAATGCTTTGTTATAAGTCTGTTTGTAAACTTTAAAAAAAAACATTGTAACCAACATTTAATGTGACACCATCCGTTAACTTACCCTCAAAGAGACCCGCATGTTATCTCTACTCTGATTAGAGCTCCAAGTTTGTTAATGAATCACCAAGTTTTTCCATACATTTGCAGCCTTGTGTAACAAACATCTATTTTCCTTTGCGTCTAACAATTTTCCAGAGTAAACTTGTTATTGATGTATTTTATAAACAACTTCACTATACTAGAATTTAAAACAACGTGGTAAACTATAACCGTAAACTGATCTGAAACTACGTCGATGGATAGATCGAAATTTTACAGTTTGTCTGATCTCTGCAAGGTATAGGTCACACCGGCTCACGATAATTTCTGCAGTTGTTTGGCAGTTGTTTTTACCAGTTTTGTGAGCAGATTTTTGTTGCCACCAGGGAAGCCGCAGGTACTTCACGTTTTCTTTCTCTATTTAACACTTCCCACGGAGGTGTCTAAAATATATTTTTTAATATTGCTTATAAGGTGTTCACTAAAATAATAACTGATTGAAGCCTTCCTGGCTCACATATCACAAATTTGAATGACATAAATAACATAGACATATTTTAAAAGAATAATTCAAGAGGTGTTTCTCCATATACTTGGTTATTAAGTATCTGCAGTAGCGTTTGCATTTTTCTGTCACGAAAATCTAGTATCAAATATTTTCCTTCCTGCCTTGTCATTCAAATCACTTAAATATATTTTATGACGTCTTAATATAAATTTATCTCTTTATCGTCATAAAAATAAAAACTAATATAGCCTACTACAAATGAACAATAAACTGCATATCTCATATTTTATTAAACACAAGAAAGATACAAAATCAAATAAACATTTACTGACCTCAAAATTGTTACGATCTTAAAGTTTCTTCATTTTTATGATTCATTCTCTTCTTCTTCTTCTTCTTCTTCTTCTTCTTCTTCTTCTTCTTCTTCTTCTTCTTCTTCTTCTTCTTCTTCTTCTTCTTCTTCTTCTTTTCCAGTATATAAACCTGTTCCTGAGATATAAACCTGTTCCGGCACCCATCTCATCCTCGGACAACACACGTCTCTTCTACCAATAGTTTTATAGTTCAGTGCCGCTTTCGGCAATTGATCCTCTGTCATCCTTTGCAGATGATCCCACCACTGTCTTCTGTAAATTGAAATAATTTCATATACCTTTATCGCTTTTATCAAACTATAACATTCAAACACTTCTTTTTAAAATCAGATAGGACAGCGTTAATTAAATTTTATTTTCATTTATATCAGCGATATTATTTTTAACTAGAATTTAAGGATTTTTAGAAGAATCCAATAACATATTTTTTTAAAAATGTAACTGATTGAATTTTGTAATGCACCTCTCGACAATTTATCAAAATTTTATCTATCGACTGTTGATCACTCCTGAATTTTTCTTTACAGTATGATGTAATTGCACTGTATAAACCTGAGGTGAGTGCGATAATAGTAGAGAGAATCGTTTGAATACAAAATGCGAAGTAAAGTTATTTAACTTTAATAAAATTTCTCGGGAATTCTAAATAGGATCAGGCCTGGCTACTCATTAACTGCAATGAATTATTCATCAAGAATTATAAACGCTGAGTAAAGTGTCTAATATAAAATATTCAATCGCCATCTGATAATGTTTATGTTTACATTTGGGCACAGTTTTATTAAACACGAAAATCACGAAACCCTCTTAATTTTTTGTAAATGTAAATAACCATCTCCATTCGTCATTTTTTAATAAAAAAAGGGTTTTGTATTATTTTCTTTTTTTTCTAAAAACTATCTCAAGGATATTACTTCAAAGGATTATTGTTGAATGAAACTGTTCTGTAAAACGAACTCGTTAATTTCAACACAAAAGTTGCTTGGACACATAGGTTACCGCTAGCCCTAATTGCAAAACAGCAATGTACAAATTTGCTTGCCTAATAGAAATAGTAAACCAAATATTTGTGGTGCTTGTACTATATAGCAAACTTATTTGCTCCCTGAGAAAAACTTCAAGGTAAGATAAAACTTTAAGGTCCTGCAATACTTATTTTCTTTTTTATTTCCTCATTACAAGAAGTTTACTTTGGGTACTTAACCTAACTTGTACTTTACATCACTTGTAGTTTAGAGTAATGTTTAGAATAATATCAGAGTAGGCCTAATAAAGTTTCAATCTTCACAGATGTATGCATTGCTGTTCACAAGAAATTATTCTTTCTCTCTGTCCCTTTAATCATTTTGCTCTTCTATGTTCCCTTTCTTAAAGTATTGTGTTGCCCGGTCATTCAAGTAAGTTGCTATTTTATCTTTGACTCTAATTAAAATTTATTTCTGACTTTAATAATTTTTTTTCAAGTTGTTATGCACTTATCATCTTGAAGTCTGTGTGGAGAATTTTGTTAAACATACACAAAGGAGCATTTACAATTTCTCAGTGACTTTTGTTTTGATTTATTTGTTAAATCTTGTTTGAATTGTGAAGTGAAGTGGAAATAATTATGCTATACGTCTATAATAAGCTTACATGTTCTACTTTACATCTTGGAGAGTAGTCGTTTGCATCTATTTTCAGACATTTGGTTATTTCCAAATTCCTATCCCTTGTTTTTAAACTTTATGACTACTTTTGGCTTTTCATAAATATCTAAATACATCGTGTTGACCACTTCCTGAGATACATTTCCAACTGTTTTTACCAAACTTCCAAGTATGTTAGTACTTGTGTCTCGTTCATTGGAATCTTTTTACGCCATAACTTTAAAACGTATGAGTATAACCTAATTTTGACAAATAAAGTGTCAAATTAGTCTCCATAAATCTGAGGGTGTCAATCTGAGGTTAAAAATTGTATAAACTATAACTATGGCGGAAACCTTACACATTAAATTGTGTAAAATGTAAGCAAACCAACCAAGTTTAGTGGCATTTTCATTAATAAGGAGCGCATAAACATATAACATTTTAACAAATAAGCACTTAAAGTATAGTTACTATCAACATCCCAATAGAAACGTATTACGATTAAGTGATATAAACATATGTACGAACGAAGTTCGTGTGTATGCGTCCGAATGATTATATAGTTTCTACAGCAACAGAATAATTGGGTTGTTTTGTTTCTTAGTGTATTCTTTAAAAGATGAGCTAAGAAAGATATGTCTAGTATTATTATGTGTCAAAACGTTTTCCTAAGGCTTACATGTCCGGCGCCAACATTACTGAGTACTGAGGTAATTGGGGTGGATTGGCGAATACTTTGCCAATTACTTGATCGGGTTTTCACTGAAGATGGCCTCCGATGTCGGGGCCGAAACGTCAGTGAACAATGGTAGCAGTAGACCACGGCCTAATAGCCCAGCAGAAAGAAATCACAACATTGTTATGGACCGTTTAAGTTAACCGCCTTTTTTTTTAATCAAATTATTCTATTAGCAATTTTCCTTAAACAGCACAAATGTTACATTTTCTTTAAACAATATTGTTGACTGCGGACATCAAAATTTTATTTAAGGATGGTTGGCAATATCTCAATATTATGTTCAACTTTCAATAAAACAAACGATGTTTAGAGAATCTTAAGCAATGTTTTTGATAAGTTGTGTGTAAGAATTTAAAATAAATTTGTTTTGTTCTTAGAATAAATTTACAACAAAGCCAATGAATATAATTATATTTAGCGTTGGCAACCTTCTACGTGTACGTTTTTTTGGTCACACTAATATTGCACTTTTAAAGTTCTATTAAAGCATACGTTTGTCAATTGTACTGAACTGAATACACTAATAATGTAAAGTTATACATTTCCGGGATAATTATGAGTGATTTCCGAGAGACTACATTTGTCGTGCGGGTCAGAATTTCCGAAGCAAGCAGTCAGCAACCTCGTTACTAGCAAGCAGTTAGTCAATGTATAATTCATTTCCCCAGAGGTACTGTGGACGACTGGCCAGTCTCTCCTGCGTCCTTTGTACACGTTAATTCTATTGCCACGGATTCCCTTATGCAACGGAAAATAGTTCCTGCACCTGTTTGTCTCTTTGCAACAATCGAGACTACAAACCTATTGCTTCTATTTCATGTAATCCGAGTCTCCAAAGCATACTTTCCTTTTAAAAATCGTATATATATTAGATCTATTTAAAATTGTTATTATTTAACATATCCTTCTATTAACATTAATATAATAGTAATATTAATGTCGGTCTGCCGGTGTGTAATTTTGTTATATTTACAACATCATATGTGTTACAGTTTCCTACATACAGACGTAAAACACTTATATATGTTAAAAATACACGACTGCCTTTATCACGTTAACATTTATATTTAACAATTTATTATTTATAAATTTTATATTTATCGATTAAGTTTTTTTTATTAATCAACTAACACTTTTAACTGAAAGGCTGACAAAATATTTTGGCTTTAATGACTTGTGTAGTTTTATAACATTTTTTAATTTTAATATATTTTAACGAGAAGCCTATCGAACATTCTCCACCCCCCCCCCCCCCGACCAGTGTGGCAGGTGTTGTCTCAGTCAAGTCCGCGCATAAGTAGGTTCTAGTGTGTTCAAGAACACTTGAGATACGCATTAAACCGGTGTGCAGTAAGGAGGGAAAGCTATACTGGACCTCTGCGCGACCTACAAAAACCAAAAGCGTCTGGCGTCAAGTCAGTTACGTGAGCGATTTTCCATAGCGCGGATCAAGTGTTTGTCGGCGTATTGTGTTAAGTGTTATTGTGTCATAATTAGTGCGTAATTCTTTATAGTTGACATTATTATTGCGTGTGAACAATTTTTACTTGAACTGAACTGTTGTAAGACACTATTTTGTTGATTACAAACTATTAATTGTGATAATTCAAGCTGGTTATTAGTGATTTCATTGGTGTCTTTTATTTTTTTCCACTGTACCATACGATGATCAGCGAGACGGTCGTAACAATATTATAGGCCCTAGAGTTAAAGTCGTCAAGATGTTATAGCCTAACTTAAATATAATAATAACACAGGTAACTATTAAATTATTTATTTATAGTTTTGATAATTATTTGTTAAGGTAATTTCATAGATACTGTTTTGTACTTCTTATCTAGTTTAACTTCCTTTCAGGCCACCTACGGCTTGTGAAACCGAACAGAGCAAAACCTGTATTGTGAACATAAGACTGCTTAGTTTCAAATTGTGTATTCAAGGGGCATATCGCGTACATCTTTTTCAAAAAATGTACTTAAATTTATACCATACCGTATAAGTGACAAAATAAACAGAATACGATACATAATTTATTATTACTTATCACTAAATAAATAAGGACAGGAAAATGTCACTGGTAATGACGTTGTGCATACTATAATTTAATACTGCTCAGAAAACGGTTGAGATTTGACCAAATTCCAATATTTTTAGAAAGGAAGTAGTGATCAACGGTGAAAATAAATTAATTAACGTTAATATTTGCAGCGTCAATTTATTGTCAAGTAATAGTGATGCTGTCACGTAATGCGCTAAAACTGCAGCCGATAATTAAAAAGCTAAAACGGCTTTTAATTTTACGATGCAGTCAAAAAGTGCTTCCGTAATTAAAGTTGTTTGACATTTTTATTCACTAATTTCAAATTTCGTTGAGTTTTATATTTACATTTACATTTACATTTACATTTACATTTACATTTACATTTACATTTACATTTACATTTACATTTACATTTACATTTACATTTATATTTATATTTAAGTTTTGTGTTGTTAAAAATGTATGTTCTGAACGTATTTTGTTATCAGTCGGAACACTGTTCGTGTATCAAAACTTTTTATGACGTTAAAATTATTTGTAACTAACAAATTTTACAGATTTTGAAGTATATCATTATCTTTACTGAAGTATACTATAAAGGTGGGCTATACGTCGCTTGACAGAAGTGGATTTTTTTTTAACTTGTAATGTTCTAGACACCAGTGCTGGTGCAATCAGGAGCAGCTCCTTGGGAGTGTAGGGGGGTATCAACTAGCTTAAAAATTGAATTTACCCATTTTCCTCGGGACAAAGGAGAAATTCATGATTCTTCCTGCCTAATTATAAAAATACATTTTTATAAACTCTTCTATGTTTTTCACCCACTGGACAAACTATATTACTATGAGTAGTAAAAACTCCGTTTGTTTATCAGTCTCAAAGATCTATTTCTGGTTTTTATTAATTCCGTTTTACTTTATATCACAGGGTTTGCGTTTTGCCCGTTCTAACTATTAACCAAAGCAGCTTAAGTATCCTTTATTATTCTGTTATTAGACTCGATTTTAGCAAAAAAGAGAGGATTATATCGTATTCTCAAAAATAAATTGTAACGGTTCCTATATGGAGCGAAATTAACACTTGGCCTAGATGGAGCGAAAATGTACTAGAGCCCAAACTGACAGGACTTGCAATAAAACACTCATTTAACAGTAACAAGTTTTTTTTATTAGTGTTTTCTTATTTCACTAACATGACATATTTTACATATTAGCCTACTCAAATAATTGGATTTTTGTATTCTGATAGCAGTTCCTAGTTCTTATTTTATCAACAACTATAAATATTTTCAATCTGTATTAATTATAACTAACAATCAGTTTAACCATACTATGCTTTTGTACCAACAATAATAAAAATCACAATATACTGCAACGATACAGCCATATGCTGTATTGAGCATTGATTTAAATAAATGTAAAAATTGTAAAATTATTATAAGTTTTGGAGTAAATGGACATGTCTGGGATTGTAAAAATGTTTCATTGTTACACTAGGGGAGAAATTAACCTGTTCCAACAGGCGAGGAACACCTGCTCGATTGTATGTGTGTTACGCGTGTATCTTGTGTGTGTTAGTGATGCATTTACAGACAGGAATCCCACCAGCCCTCCCCAATTAATTACTAAAATAATTATTTTAATTCACTGTGTGAAAACTAATTAGTGTATAAACAAACAAAAGGCACCAAAGTGTGTGTAAATTTTATAGTTATCCACAGTAAGAAAATGATGTTAGTAGGACACACTACGCGACGTCAGTGCGAAATAAAGTGTGCCAAAAATACGCAATTACACTAAGACGCTCAAATTAATACAGTGAGTGCTTAATCAAATTATCTATGATTTGTGCTATCTCGATACCTTACAAAACATTGCCATTTGCAGAAACTTGCAAATATATGACAAGGTTCGGGAGTGGGGGCTATCATGTGATCTGCAGGTTTCGACAGGACAATTTCGGAACCAACAGGTGCAGAATCTCGAGAGGGTATAAATTAAGGGTTCGACTGGAAGCCCTTCTCTTCATTTCAAGACACAGTTGCAGTCGGACACGCTGTCCGTCGGCAGAACAGTTTTAATTTATTATAAGTCTCATCTACGAACGAATAAAGACGTTTTCAGTAATTATGTTTACAATATTACGGGAAACGTAGAGTACCGGGACCGTTAAGTCAGCAAGAGTATCTACAGAGAGGCTACAAAGAGCGACGCGAGATGCTGGACGTTAGGAGATACTTTTTAGACGCCTAACAGCCGAACGAGATCCACCTCGCAGCTGATATTAATTCTCTGGGACGGACCACTCACTGCTGGAGAACGACGCTGGACTCTGGACATATCCAGGGTCACGCCAAGCCAGGAGTAACGGTAACCCAACTCTGGACAACGCTGGACCCCGTCAATAAGTCGTAAGGTCATAAAACTCGAGGTGACATGCATAATGCATTTATAAATGATTTTTTTTAAAGAGCTCATAAAGACTATATAAGGAGATAAGGAATTTAAAAAAAAGTTTATAATTAGGTAAATAATGTAATAAAGTCTTATGTAAATGTTTTAGTCGTAAGAATGAGCGATCGCATATAGATAAATATAGAAGAAGAAAAAAGAGTTTAATTGTGAGATAGTATTTTTTTATCAAAGAAAAATAATTGAAATGATTTGATATATGCATTTTGTAGGAAAAAAATAATTTAAATTTTGAATACGAAACAAATGCCAGTCTAAGAGTGATTAATATAATTTTAAATTTATTTTTAAAACATTGGTATAGACTGAGCAAGCTGAGGTCAGGTCTGATTTAAATGAATTCAATTAAAATAAAACTTAATTACATTTAAATTTTATTTCTTTTATTAAATTAATTGAATAAATGTCTAGATTAAGATTATTAACATGTCTAGATGTAAGAGTGTTTTAAATGTGTGTAACACCGTATAGCTTAAGAGATAAACACTTAATAATGAGTGATATCTTGATCGGAGATTATTAACAATGTTTTATTGTTTATAATGCTTTTTAAACAATAAACATGAAACTTTAACTACTCATAATTTTACTACGTTTATTACAGTTACACCTGGTATCGTCATAACTGTTTAAACACCTGGTATCGTTATAACTGTTTAAACACCTGGTATAGTTATAACTGTTTAAATACCTGGTATACCTGGTATCATAGGGCATGTTCTAGCAAAACTTTAATCATCATCAGTTTAAAAATGCTGTTATATGTATGCCCCTTTTTATATGAACAATTATCAATGCTATGGGCAATCAAATTAATCAAAACAGTACAACAAGTGAATGCTTCTAACACAGTTAATCATATGAATTCCAACACATACACATGTTCACAAGACTTGTCCTAAACAATAAAATTTCTTTTGTTTCATCACATCATTATGATAGCATTCACTATCTTTTATTTTTAACTACTATATTTTTAATGGGCATTAATACCCATAATTAGTAATACCATTAACAATGAACTTTAATCAAACCACCTGAGTGGATGCTTTTAACACCGTTAATAAAAAATTACAAGTATACGTCTATTAGATATGTTCTTATAAAATTCTGATCATTATAACTTGAAAACTTTATTAGTTTATATGCATGTCCTTTTCTGCTTTTGAACTGGTGAAGTGTAGTTGTTGTTGCGTTTTAATATATGGAAACTTCCCACCTGTATTTTGAAGAATGCTGATTCCAGCGAGAACCTGTGATGCTGCTGGTTAGGAGTGGTGCTGGTAGTTGCGAAGTGCGTGGTCATCCTCCTTCTCGGTAGCGACCCTTTTGGTTTTCTGGAGTAGGAGTACATATGGCTGACGGCGTTGGGGGGAGCTTTCTAGTAGACAGCTCTGCCGATGGTGTCGGATGTTCATGTCACCATCTCAGTCCTTCCTTTCTCCCGACTGGTCGGGGACCCTGTAACAGTTTTTATTTGTAATGGGCCGTCACGTAATACAACCGCCCCAAATGTCACACTTCTATTCGCACTACCACTCTGTCATTAGCCATAGGGAAACTCGCAATTCACCTTTGCGTTTCCGTTAGCATTTGCAAAATTCTAAACATTTACTTTACTTACTTTGACAATTTTCTTTGCACACTCACTCTAAACTTAGTGTTTTTAAATTTATATTTATTTTCTGCAGATAGTTTAGTGCAAGATTGACACGTGCTCCCAAATACGGGAAGTAACATGTGAGACAGACTCACACACCAATTAACATACATTCTCGTTATTAAATCAAGAAACATAACCCCTTATTAACATAACATGGAACAATCTAATTATTCTTAACTGAGACACCTTAGGAATTATGCACGTATAAAGATCAAAGAGAAGCTAGCCCAGCCGCCAGACCACGAAATGGACCGTCAAAGGGTTGAAAATAGAATGAAATCGAGCCACGCGTTCAGTTAACCCACTGTGATTCGGAAATACCTGCTGCAAATTGTCGATCAGCTGGTCAACCGGCATACTTTATTGCGTCGCCGCTCACTGCATACAGAACGGTCGCGCGGCTCACTTATCAAGGCGGCATTGCCTCCCAACAGCAACGCAGCCCGCACTGCCTCGGTGCGATCTTTAAACCGGCCGGGAAATTCAAATCCCGGCACAAAGTCTCTAAAACAATAATTTGAAGACTTCGATTCTTTTGCAATTTGCTAGCTGCAAGTTCAAATTTTAAATACACGTGTGGCTAGAAAAATGTAAAACACACATTTTCTACTGTATTTTGCATTAATGGTTTTATATTTCTACATTCAAGTTATTCAACGAATAAGAAAATTTTATATCAACGTTTTAAGTAGAGATCTTTTTGAGATAAGTATTTTCAGACTTTGTTGTCCTATCCTAGGCATTATTTGTTACGTACCAAATATTTTATGCTTAACGTGTTTGCTTGAATAGAGTGCTTATGCGAGGAAAGAGCTATCGTGTCGTTTGATACTACCAAAGACACTCCATAATACCTTAGTTAGGTAAAAAGACATTTCTTTTAAGTAATACTAAATCAGAGGAGTACAAATACGGAGAGATGCAACGCCAATGGCTGAAAACAAAATGCTTTGGAGAACGAGATAGTTGTGACGTTTCAAATTGATTTTCGCCAATGTATATAAGAGTTACATAAACTTGTCAAATTTAGATGTGTGTTACATTACTTCTATTTTTACTTTATCAATGCTTCGCTACATTGATGATTTAGAATAAATATGAAGTGAATAAGTTACATACGCTAGTATATATTGTAGCATACAGTACGCTTATATAATAGCATGTATTGTTTTTAATAATTTATTAATACTTCTCTTACTAATTTCTCAACACGCAAAATCGTTTTTGAAGTTTTGTGTGCCATTCGTGGGGTGTGGATGACAGTGATATCACAATCTCTGTGACATCGAAAGGCTTAAGATTAGACTACACTTAGTTATTTTTCTAAATAAATTAATAACAATAATAGTATTAATAATAATATAAACGTTTTATAGTTTGCATGCAGTTTGTCTCAAACTTCTCAATTTAAAAAAATATGCATTTTATTCGGCGATAAACAGAGATTTTCTAACGATCTTATAATTTAGCTTATTGGGGTTTTTTCATCGAGGTGGCTCATAAGTACGATCGTTCACCCACCTAAAAGTAACAGATGGTCTTCAGTTAAACCAACATTAACAGCTGCACATTCAGGTCATTAAATTCCCAAGTCACCATTATAGTGTTACGACTATATAGAACAGTCTACGTTTTTGTCGAATGTTCCAGAAGGATCTCGTTCTGATGTGTGTGGCATACGTGACTCTTAACGCATTCGCGAGATTTTTCTGGATGCCGCCAGCCGCGCGGACTGTGTCAAGGCCGCAATTAATTACTTCGTACACACTGGCGCTAAGACGCAGTTTGGAATCTTCTGGTCTGTGCGCGGATGTATAAATACGAGGCGGCAACGGCCTTAGATTCAGTATTAGTTGCGATATATTTATAGTGCGATCCGAGTTTATTGTCGGGCGATTACAAGTGATTATCGGGCGATATTACTGCGTGCGTTCAAGTGGTTAGTAGTGAAGTGTTTAATAATCGGGCGGGATAATTTTAATACAATTGTGTTTAATTTTAGTGGACATTTTATTGCGTGTGAACAATTTTTATTTGATTCGTTGTAAGAGACTGTGTTGTTAATTACGAACTGTTTAACTGTGAAAATTAAAGCTGGTGATTAGTGACTTAATTGGTGTCTTGTATTTTGTTTCCACTGTACCTACGACGATCAAGTAGACCATTCTAACAATAGAAATGATCAGAAATAATCATAATGGTGTTAGAAATTTTACGGCGGTCAAAAAAACAATCTTAAATAAGATCATAAACAATGGACCTGATCTGCTGCAGACTAACTGAAACTAGAAATTTAAGTTCACTTATTACTTCATTCTATCATAGTAAAGCAAACGATTTCACTTTATAACCCTTATTCAACTATATAGTGAAACACTTCATAGCCTGAACGTGTATAGAAGTTATGAGTAGACGATTATTTGGACAAACAAAATATAGTTTAAAGTAACTTTGCTTTAATGGTATTCGTCGTTAAAGGAGACAATAGGTTTTTGAATTAACACAACTATAAAACCTAAATAAAAACAGAACTGCCTGCTTAGTCAATTGCAATGAATTATTCAACAAAAAACAAACATGGTGAGTGGAGTACTGAGTACTTGTAGATTAAAATTTTCCAGCATGTATAATAGTGTTAAATATTTTTGTTAAAACATATAATGATTGCCAGTCTTCTTCAAAATAAAATATAGAAAAGAAAGAAAGGTAAAAAAATAAGAAATAAATATTACTATATACTTTGATAAATAAGTGTTTTATTTATCCTTCTTGATGTTTAAGAAAATATGTGGATTACACATGTTTCATTATACGCGTAAGTTTATTACATGTTTAATTTTTTTTAATGAAAAATGTGTAAGTAAATTTGGTCAAATAAAGCACGTTTGTTACACGAGTACATAGGATAACACTTGAATTGTTTAACTCAACGTCACGTGAATTCAAAAATCGTCGTACGCTCTAAGGCCTGTCTTTTTCGTAGGCCTCGGTTTACAGCCAACTAGCGGGTAAAAGCAAACAGTTCATTTGTTGCGAAATTAAATAAAACAGCTGACATGGCTCAAGCATAGTGTAAAGCACGTCGTCACATGAATCATATGTTTCAGGTAGCTGATAATACCAGCGGAAAATCGTGTCCTATTCTCTTTTAACTCGACTTCTCTTCATTTTTCACCATTTCTTTTCATCTGTTACATTTATTATTGAGAATAAGGCCTATTATTATAGATTATTTAAACTTGTCGTTGACCTAAATAGTAATTTTTTAAAATTGACAAAACTTGGAAGACAATTAATTACATTTCAAAAAACACGAAACCAGTTTAAAATGTTTCGATCCATTTTTTAATTTTTCCGATTTCGGGAAGGGATATATCCTCCATATCCCCCTACGTTCGCCCCTGGGTTAGGCTATTGCTTAGTCTCCATAAATTCAGAAAACACAATTTTATACTTACAGAAGGAACTAATTATATTTGTTTGTGTGTCTGTGTGTGTGGGGAGTTTCATAATTTTCGTCTCTATTTTGTTTAATCGTCAATAAATCTTGGAGAAATAATATACTATTTGATTATTTAACGATTAGAGTTAAGTTACGTGCTAGTGCCGTATGAATTTCAAAATAAACGAAACTCTACATTTACAATCTGTGTGTAAATAGAGTGTCCAGCAGTTATATTCACAACTGTTGTTTATCCTGGGGGGTTATCATCGAGCCCCGTGTGAACGTTTGGTGGAGAACATTTTTCCCGCGGAAAGCATGTTTGTCAAGATATAGTAGGACTGCAAGCAATCAAATACAGAATTGTACAGTGAAATTCTGTGTAACTCTTCTTGTTATTGTTGTTAAGAAAACAATATAACTATTATACGCTACTATGAAAATTTGCATATTAATTAATTCCTGGAAGCGTATGCAGATGTTACTTTCTCAGTAGAATCGAGGCACGGATGTACATTTGAGAGCTGTGGAAATGTCTGCGCTAACAAAGTTCTACGTGTAAAAAGACATACTTGTTTTAATAACAGCAGTAAGTAAACCAAATACGTGCACACCACGATTTTCAGTTACATTTCTTGCATTGTTTGCACCGAAAACATGACGTGGAAAGTTCAATTTTTATAAAAACAGGAAAATTGTTAAACCCGTAAAAACCTGTATATTCCGGCATAATCAATGAAATCAGAAGCAAAATGAATTTCCCGGGACCTGCATGTATGTTATTGAATTGCTGTACTTTTGAAAGGCCTTTAGTAACATTAATAACGTATAAGGTGATATGAAATGAAACTTGTTACTTATTGTAAGAACTTATGCCAAACTCTTTAGATCTGTTAAGTACCAATACACATCATATGTCACTAAAACGTATTGTTAACAAAAATTATATAGAATTTAATTATAAATAAAATAGCTTTTGATATCTCATATGGAACCGATATTGATTGAGAGAGTAAGCTAACGAAATTTAGACGCATCTGTAGAACGATTCAGAGGTACCTGAAGAACAAAACACGGAAGGATACCCGAATAAAATATTTACAAAACTGTGGTTATCCCCAAATTCTCGTGTGCTAGTGAGACATGGGCTCTTGGTAACAGAGACCTACAAAGGATTCAGGCAGCTGAAATGAAATTTCTAAGAGGGACGCAAAGTTGTCCTCTCCTGGATTGGAAAAGGAACAATGGTATTAGACGCGAATTAAACATTGTATCCTTTGTATCGTTACACTAGAAGATTGAAGACCACAGAAGGAGATGGTGTGAACACTTGAACCGTATGCCTGTTATCCGTCTACCCGTGGCTGCCTTGGGTTATCATCCTACTGGAAAGAGAGATGTCGGTAGACAGAGGAGGAGATGGGTTCCAGAATAAGCCTAGGGGCTAATCCTTGGAGCGGTGATAATGATGATAAAAGAGCTCTATAATTTATTATTGAAGTTGAAGAAGTTAGAGTGTAACAATAAAACATTATTATATTACTACATTAAAGATACACTTCATGTGAGTGTGTAATGTACCGTAATATCCAGTAACATGAAAATACACTTAGGTTGTTAATTAATCCTGTTAAAGTATCGAAAAGTGTCGATAAACATCGCGGATCTTTTTACAAATCTTTGAACTAAGCGATTAATTCACACATAGTTAAGGATACACACACAAACACACATATATATTTATTTTCATTGATATTTGTAGTGCTCGAACATGTAGGCTGCATGTTACATGCATATGCTTGAATATATTTATATTACAAGTGGTTTCATATTCAGCCACACATTGAAAACGAGTAAGCGACGTATAAATACTAGGCAGTAAATATACATGGAGATGGAAAGAACAAACAACGTGGAAATTTGTTCAAGTCAAACATTAAGTCGACGCTGATCCTACCTTGCTGAGAACACAGAAGCGAAGAGACACTGAAGATGAAATATTTCCATTCCCGCCATATACTCTCGTCCACTGGTTATCGACTGAAAGACATTCGTATATTCTATTTGTAGCGAAATACAAAAGGCTAACTCCCCTGAACTCACACACACACTAACATTCGTATTATTTGCACATAAGTTACTTTGTAATAAACAAGGAACGACAAACAAGGCTATCCGAAAGATACGTTTCACGTCAAAGATGCTAAAATGAGACTAAACAGAACCCACAATCAAAGGAGTCATATAGACAGAAATTCAAGGAAATATCTATTTGTTTATTCGAGAAACCGTGTACATATATATATGTACAGCACTTCATTTGTCCTTTTCTTACGTAGGAAATAACTTTACGACAGTTTCACGTATACAGTGTGGGCGAGTTGAACATTATTGCCTTGCCGTCAACGTGTCGTGTGTTGTGAGAACTTAGGAAATAACTTCGAACTAAACAAGTTTTTCTTTAGAAGGGGCCAGTTTCCTTCCTGACGTTTATATTAAAAAATAATTTTTGTTAGATCTATATTTAACGCGCTTGGCACTATGTTTTATTCTAGTTGGATGAACTGGTGGATGTTTTGTGAGGATCAAAGGTGCGTGTGAGTGCTCGCCCGCGCGCGCGCGTGTGTGTCTTATCAATAAAGGCAAAGCCTTATCTCCCCGACCATGTGTTCCTTCGCCTGCAGTCTTTTTATTCCTTTTTATTTCCACATAAAAGGCACACCCCATATCGCTGATCCCTGTTCACAAAATAGGCCGCCCCGCAATCTGTTCCTCGCGTCACCACCATGCCTTAACGAATATTTTGCAGAAAGATATCATGGTGGAGTACATGCCCCCTAAAACCTTGTTCCCCTCATGTTTATAACCTTTAAGAAAACCTTTGCCTCATTAATTCCACTCATAACCACCTCCTGGTAACTAATGATAATGTGATATATTTTTATAATATACACACACTTATTGTTTACTAATGGTACCTATAATCTCAATTTTCTATTGTAGTGTATTCATTCTTCATACCTAAAGGTACCACACATATAAACACTGTGTATATAACCTGACTGTTATTGTCTACCAATACAAAAATATTTTGTCTTTTCTACGTTTACTTCTAATCCGCATCTTTTACTCTTCATTTAATTTTCTTACTTTATATTCGATGCCATTAGAGTTTTGCGCCATTATTATTTAGTCATCTACAAAACGCTATTTATAGTGTGTAAAAATTGTAATTATTTTCTTAATATTAAGACTAAAAGGAACACCATTATTAGATTGTATTCCCTTGTAAAGGTGACGTCAATAACTACTCTGCTTTAGGTTATTGAAAAGTAAGTTTTTCTACATTCTGCCTGTTATGAACGTATAGAATATGATAGTTATAGACAAATCTCGTAGATCTTCGAAGAAAAGTTTTCCACTCTCACATTTTTCAAACCATTTTGACCAATTGTCATTTACTTTAATAACTAAATTCGTTTAGTGATAAATCCAACAGACTTTAACCTCCCTTAGTTGTGTATTACTCTTAAAGTGTACTCAGAACCCTGTAACTAATTCAGTCAAGGTGTTTTCTTAGGTGTTCTCATTAAACAGTTTTTCAAACTTTTTCTAACAAACGGTTTTGTCTGCTTAAATCTTATGTGTGATTATTATTATTCATCAAATTAAAAGTGATCATCAAATTCATGTGATTAAAAGTTCATCAAATGCTTTTACTGCTCTTTTACTTTTGCATCTAACTACATTTTAGTAATGTGCCGTTATCTCAGTAAATACTTGTCCAGTTTCAGTTTTTGTTTTCGTTGCTTAACTTCGCTCAGTCAAGATTACGAGTACAACTTTATCTCTTCATGCTGACGTAAGTCCATCTAAGTTTTATTTTTTGTTTATATCAAGGAATTTCCTCCATAGTCAGGTATCAGCAGTTCTACGTCTCTGCTTTTTTTTGTCTCTTTACATGCAGAAATTCAACGTGGATGGCGATAAATACACCTGACTCCTCATCACCACAGATCGACTTCCAGACTCAATCTCTATTCGTCTACCGTAAGTTATCACCTAAGGTACTCTCCCTTATATCCTCCCCTACTCCTTATCTTTCACTTTTCTTTGTGTCTTTTTCTAACTGCAGATTATCAATTAGAAGCCTATTCCTGTTTGTTTTCTGGAAGTGACAATGCAATATCAACGGCTATTTCTCACGTTATCTATGACGCCATCTGTAAATCCATGATTTTTCTTATCCAGTCGTTTCTTTTACTTTGTCTGCCAAACCTATCGGGTGCTCGTTTCCAAAATTCTATTCGTACATTAAAATACAAAAACTGACTTTTTTTATTTATAAAGTACAAAAACTGGACTTATTTTTCCTGTTATAAAAATTCTATATAAACATAGTTGTAGGAAGAACAGAAAAGAGACGTGGAATATACGATTTTTAGAAAAAGTAATTAAAATAACTTTTTATTTATTTTCCCCTACAGTATTGTTGATAGAAATAACCAATCAATGTTATTTCCACTACAATCAAAGTTTCCACTACATTTAGTACATCGTAACCGTCGTTATCAAGTCCATTCGCTCTTTCAAAATACAGCGAATTGTTCACGCATGGTTAATACTGGTTTTTTCGTTGACGATGTTTAGAACTATCCTTTACTTAGTCATGTCATCTGTTGCTCCTCCAGCATATTTGTGTGCTTTTATTTAGCCGCAAAATATAAAACCGTTGTAAAAATGGTAGGCTAATTATTCTTTCACGGTCTCTCTCCTACCAGAACGTTTACATCCGATTCTTAAACGTCTATAGAATGATATTACAATTAAGTAGGATTCTTTCGGGCCTCCGTTACCGTTAACAATTTATCCTAAATAATCTCAACATTTTCGACCACTAACAAAGATGTTGCCATAGAGCTAATAAAATTAAATAGTTCAATAAACTATTAATTAAATAGTTTAACAGCGAAGTCACATGAATAAACTAAGGTCGTGTGTCACATCAAAATGCAAATGATGTGATTATTATGTTTAAAAAATAGCGAATCTACATAATTTATCATTGTCATACAATTTCTTGTTTACAGATTGATAAAATATTTTTCATGCAAATCTGTTTTTTACATAAAAAATCATTGCTTTTGTGGTAACGCATTGTTTTTTTTGTGACGCTACTACATACTGCTTTTATGTTTTCGCAAATTGTTTTCAATACTTCTGTTTTATGAAACTTTACGTTTATTGTATCATTCTTCTTCTTAGTGGTTACACTTTTGCTTTAGCTTATGACAATGGATACAACAAAAACACTGTAAAAAATAGAAAACAAAATTAAATATAAAATAAAAACTGAACAATTAAGAATTAATCAAAATGAACAACACATAAATAACAACAACAATAAACATGGGCCACATTCACGTACATAAATAATAAAATGACAAAGCTAACAAAACTATTTAAAAACACAGACATTAAAATAGCATACAAAACTAAAAAAAATAATTTAAAAAAACTAAATAACCCACACAACAAAGATAAGACAACAACCAATGTTGTATACAAAATCGAATGCCAATATTGCAATAAATGTTACATGGGACAAACAAAATAACAACTGAAAAGACGTTATTTTGAACATCTAAATGCATACAAAAAAACAGAAATATATAAATCTAATTTGGCCACACATGCAATAAACACTGGACATGAATTTCCAGACATAACCAGCATAACACTTAAAAAACACATACCACATTTGGGAAAACACATAATGAACATTTGGGAAAATTTACAAATATACAAATACAAAACAAACTAATGCCTGAACAAATCCAAATCAATACAAAACATGAAACAATTTTCAAAGGACTCAACATCGAAAATACACAAAATACTAATAAATACACCACAATCACACACAATAATACCAATTTAAAATACCAAAAACCTTCAGGAAATCATAACAACAACCAACCAACACACAAGTACTCCACAAGATCCAAAATTAAAAAGGCTGAGGATGGCAACACTGGATGTTCCGAAACATGTTCCAAATAAAGAAAAATATCTTGAGGTAAAGTCACTATAAATATTAAATATAATATATATTGGACAGTACGTCTGCGTACGTTACTGTGCATTGTCGTAATTAGTTTAAAAAATTGCTAAATTAGAATAAATAATTATTATTTTCAACATCTGTATTGAAAGCTGTGAGTAACCAGGGAACGCGAACGCAGGTCGGTACATGCAGATCACGCCACACACACAGCTAAGATTGTGTACAGTGTAGTGTGTGTGTGTGTGTGTGTGTGTGTGTGTGTGTGTGTGTGTGTGTGTGTGTGTGTGTGTGTGTGTGTGTGTGTGTGTGTGTGTGTGTGTGTGTGTGTGTGTGTGTGTGTGTGTGTGTGTGTGTGTGTGTGTGTGTGTGTGTGTGCTAGTTGAATCCCGCGTCGCGTCACCTCTGAATAAATGTGAATTACATAACTAATTTATTTAAATTTTTTAAGTGCGCAGAAGTTATAACGAAACAAATTACGCCACGTTATTAATAATATAAAGACGCACACATGTGCAAAAGTTAGTGCAAAACAAACAATGCATTTACATGCAGCATAAATAAAAGTGAATAATAATTAGAATAATTAAAATATGAAAAACTATTAGTATATAATTATACATAAGAAAATTACCGATCGTTTGAACATCGTGTAGGCTAATAACCAAAAGACTTCGCATGTTGAAATTAAGGAATATTTGTGGAACGATTCATAGAAATCTTAGAAATAAAACAAGACACAGCACAAGGATTAAATTTTATAAGACAATTGCAACGCCCACGTTGATTTATGAGAGTGAGGTGTGGGTCATGACAAAAAAGGAAAGCGGCAAGATTCAGAGTGCTGAAATGCAGTTTCTTCGAAAAACTTTAAATTATACATTGCAAGATAGAATGAGGAATCAAATGAGGAATAGATATCAGAGCAGAACTCGAAGTAAATGACATAAATGTAATTATTTCAATTTATAGAAGATAATGGCGGTATCATCTGCAAAGGATGACAAAGGATCGATTGCCGAAAGCGGCACTCAACTATAAAGTCATTAGTAGAAGAAACTGCTAATGTGGGTTTACCAAGGATGAGATCGGTGCCGGAACACGTTTATATAACCGAATCCTTGAAGAGAAGAAGAAGAAGGAAAACATTGTACTATCTACTACTGTCATCACGCATGAGCATGAAATCGCAACAAAAAACAGTTAACCCGTTAAAAATATTCTACAAGTTTAATGCTTTGCCTATAACTTTCATCAGCACAAATTTGAATCGTGTTGATTAATACGGTTTATTTATACTTTTGAAACAAAAATAATTTAGTCCAGCAGTGGGTCGCGCCCCATAGGTTGAAAAACACCGTCTATACCGTGGCAAAAACAGACGCACAATGGAAATTTTGATACCCTTAATTTTCCATTTTATATCATCTCCGCAAATGAAGTAAACTTAACAAACACATCCGGTCTTGTGCGCGTTCCGGTGTGCGTGTGTATGAAGGAGAGAAGGAGGTAACAGCATAGCAGGAGTCACGTAATTCACATAACCGTGCAATATCCGAGGTCGCAGGATGTGACCCGCTGTGATATCTACATTTACTGCGGCCAGCTTTGTTTATATATACGTAATAATGTTTCATCTCTCTCACGTACTCACACACTCTCTTTTTCTATCTGCTGTGCCGCTAATGTTGCCCAACAGCGACAGGAGTGGGGACAATTTACATAGAGGTGTGTTTCACACAATAACTGAACTATATGTAACTTTTGAAAATGTCTTAATTTAATTTAAACTCTATATCTCACGATTATAAAGTTGAAGAAATATATATATATATATATATATATATATAAATTCAATCACTTTCTGCTACAGTCCGTTTCTTGATGTATATAATACATTTAATATTTATAAATAAATTTACTTCAAGATATACTTTTTTTCCTTATTAGGAACATGTTTCGAGAGCTCCCGTGCTCTCATCTTCAGCCTTCGCGATCTTACGTCTGTTGAAGTATTTGTGTGTTGGCTGGATGCTATTAAGGTTGTTTGTTGGTCTCTGGTATTTTAAAGTTGTATTATTGTGCGTGATTGTGGTATATGTATTTGTATTTTGTGTATTTTCTATGTGAGTGCTTTGAATATTGTGTCATGTTTTGTATTGATTTGTATTTGTCCAGGTATTAGTTTGTTTTGTGTTTTATGTTTGTGTATTTGTAAATTTTCCCAAATGTTAATTATGGTGCCTTTGTGTGGTATATGTTTTATTAGTGTCACATTGGTTATGTCTGGGAATTCATGTCCTGTGTTTATTGCATGTGTGGCTAAATTGGATTAATATATTTCTGTTTTTTTGTATGCGTTTAGGTGTTCAAAATAACGTTTTTTCAGCTGTTTTTTTTGTTTGTCCTATGTAACATTTATTGCAATCTTGGCATTCAATTTTGTATATACCGTTAGTTGTTGTATTATCTTTGTTGTGTGAGTTATTTAGTTTTTGTAAATTATTTTTATTAGTTTTGTATGCTATTTTTATATCTGTGTTTTTTAAATAGTTTTGTTAGTTTTGTCATTTTATTATTTATGTATGTGAATGTGGCCCACTTTTTGTTGTTGTTATTATTTATGTGTTGTTCATTTTGATTAATTCTTAATTGTTCAGTTTTTATTTTATATTTGATTTTATTTTCTATTTTGTTTACAGTATTTTTATTATATCAATTTTCATAACCAATTTGGTATATTATATTTCTTTCTTTGTCAGTTTCTTGTTTGTTTAGGGGAATTTTGCACATTCTGTTAAATAGCGAATAGAATGCTGCCATTTTATGTTGTGGTGGGTGGTTAGAATGGTTAGGTATAATGATGTTAGTAGAAGTTGGTTTTCTATATATTGCATATTGTATGTGGTTGTTGTATCTTGTGATGGTTATGTCTAAATAGTTGATTTTGTTATGTTTTTCTTTTTCGTCTGTGAATTGTATTTTAGGATGTATGTTATTGATTTGTTTCAGTATGTTCTCTGCATTTGTGTTTTTGTTATTTGATACATATAGCCCATCACCTACATATCTTATCCATATGCCATTTGGGTCATATGATTTTATAATATTTTGTATTTTGGTGTCTATGTGTTGTAGGAATATTTCTGCTATTATGCTTGATAATGGTGATACCATTGCTAAACCTTCTTGCTGTTGATAAATTTTGCTATTAAATTCAAAGTAATTTTGTTTTAGTATTAGTTGGAGGCTATTTATGAAAATTGGTTATGAAAATGGATACAATAAAAATACTGTGGACAAAATAGAAAATAAGATCAAATATAAAATAAAAACTGAACAATTAAGAATTAATCAAATTGAACAAAACACAAATAATAACAACAACAACAAATGGGCCACATTCACATACATAAATAACAAAATGACAAAACTAACAAAACTATTTAAAAAAACAGATATAAAAATAGCATACAAAACTAATAAAAATAATTTACAAAAACTAAATAGCTCACACAACAAAGATAATACAACAACTAACGGTATATACAAAATTGAATGCCAAGATTGCAATAAATGTTACATAGGACAAACAAAAAAACAGCTGAAAAAACGTTATTTTGAACACCTGAACGCATACAAAAACCCAGAAATATATAAATCCAATTTAGCCACACATGCAATAAACACAGGACATGAATTCCCAGACAACCAATGTGACACTAATAAAACATATACCACACAAAGGCACCATAATGAACATTTGGAAAAATTTACAAATAAACAAACATAAAACACAAAACAAACTAATACCTGAACAAATACAAATCAATACAAAACATGACACAATATTCAAAGCACTCAACATCGAAAATACACAAAATACAAATACATATACCACAATCACACACAATAATACAACTTTAAAATACCAGAGACCAACAAACAACCTTAATAGCATCCAGCCAACACACAAATACTTCACCAGGCGCAAGATCGCGAAGGCTGAAGATGAGAGCACGGGAGCTCTCGAAACATGTTCCTAATAAGGATAAAAAGTATATCTTGAAGAAAATTTATTTATAAATATTAAATGTAATACAGTATATATATTTATATATATATATATTGTAATATTATATAAAGAATGTTGTTGGTGATAATAAGAGATTGTGAAGTATGTGAGACTCCGAAGTAATCAAGCCCCACTGTTTGGACTAGCCAATTTGTAATAAAATAAGTAAGATTGATGTGTGTGTTCTTAAATTGGTGTGTATTTGGTGTGGCTCTCGACGTCTTACTGGCCTGAAACACTTCCTTAAGTTTCCCAGCTGGTCGAGTCCCAATGGTAGCAAGACCGGTCGAGTAGCGTAAAGTTGATGAATGAATATATCTGTTCAGCTTCGCCGAAAGTTTCAAAACAAAATTTATTGTTTTGAAGGAAATTTTAAAAAAAATTATGTTTATAAAAAAAAATTAAAAAATTTTTTTAATTTTATTAATTAATTAATTATGATCAATTAATTAATATAGGGCTGTGAAGTTTTAAACAGTGTAATGCTCTTCTGAAAATTTTTATTAAAGTTTTAGTATATTTTAAATAATCTATCACCACTCATAAGACTGTCTGTAAACCAATCGATACTTGTTTACATTTTTATTTTTTAGGTTATCTTCACTTACGGGTGGTAAAGTCCTTGTAGATTATCAATTAGAATTATATTATTGGTAATTAGTATTATTGAAGAAATAAAGAACTATTAAGTATTGAAAAGTATTAATGTTTTTTATTAAGTAATAGCAATATTGACTCTTATCGATTAGTATCGATTCTCAGGATATCGAAAAAAGTTACAAGTATATGATATAAAAATTATATAGGGTTCTTTAAACAGCCAGTTATTATCAAAGTCAGAGAAATCGGGCTAATATTTAAAAAGTATAACGTTACAATCAAATTAATAGTTATTAATAAACACAGACATTGAATAATAATTTGTAAATATAATAATTGTTTTCAAACCAAACAGCTGAGTTGAACTAAGAAGAAGGCACTGGGATCGTCAAAGCAAATGGCCGCCGTCAAGTTGATCAAAATGTTGCTCGTTCCTGCTGCATTCCAAATAATGTATTTTCTGGCAAAATTCCTGTTCTTGTGTCTGCAAATCTCTTGTTAAATGTTGTGTAGTGACTGGTGTAGTGATTCTGGGTTGTATTTAGTATGTCTGTGTAATTATAAGTCAAAACACTTTTCCCAATTCCGACACTAATTTGGTTAAGGTATTATACAGTTTTGTGGTGTTTTTCAGAGTAGAAATGTATTGTTTAGTGTTAATTAGTGTTTCTTGATCGTTTTTGTCACAATGTATAGGTTCTGGAAAGATTTTATAATTCACTCTCGACTTTACCGTAACGTACTGTTCGCCACTTATCTTTAACGTTGTAAAAATAGGTTAGATCGTCACAAAACTCTCGTTTATGTTATCCGTTCAAATACCAATAATCAACTAACTGTTTCCTTTAGTTTCAATTAAACTCTTAGCCCATATAATATTATCCTTAACATTGTTCAAAGATATTTTCACATCCTGTGTACACTTTACTATTTCACTATATAATTGCCTAAACTTTGGTTATTTGTCAATTTTATTCACTAGATGTGATTTAAATTAATCTCTCAGTTCATTCAGCTTATTTTCAGATTAAATAATGCCGTTTTATAGTGTTTTCTGTCCAAAAAATAGTAATTTCACTTTCAGTTTGGTATACTCTGAAAAGTCAAAACATCAAAATTTACTTCCTGTCATTATATAAATTCAGCCATTTTATCAGTTATATTTAATATTAATAATCCTATATTGTATTAAAAGGTTCCTAGTCCCTTATTTTCTGGTAATTAATCGAACTAGTTGTATTCTGAAACATTATTCTGGAATATATGACTCCCATGTCCAAATTTCTGAGTTTAGTCATTTTCATTTTTATTTATGATTCTGAATATATTTATTAAAATCTCTCTAAATGGTATGTGCAATTATATGGCATGATCTCAAGTTTATTTTGTCTAAACCCCTTTTGTTTATTTGCATTTAATTGAGCAATTTCTCTGTTTTGATGAAGTTTGGTTTCCATTCTTTTGGCCTATGATTTTTTAACAATTTTTCTTACAAAATATTTTACAAACAATATATGATGTGTAATACCCTCTCTGACTTTTACATATAGTATTATAAATTAAACATATTTTCAAATTGCACAAAAACAATTAGTATTGGTTACAATACAAATAATAGTTAAAACAAATAAAGAATATTTTTTTTAAATAAATGATTGTCTTCAAGTCAGACATTTTGTAACAAAATCCTTATTTCTAAACATGGAAATATGGCTTACAAAAAAGGTTTTTTACTAACTAACATCTTAATTACTCTCTACTATTTACAAGTGGTAACTATTTTTATAGTTCTGATGTTAGTTGTTTCAGACCCAAACAAATGGCCTTATATCTAAAACATTTTTAAACATTCCTATACTATATACATAAAAACCTTATATTTATATTCTTATTTCTAACTATTATTATTAGTAGGATTCTACAGTTTTTATACCGTCTCTTATACATTGTCTTTGGGGAATTGCACCCTGTCATTAACAAATAAATAGTATTAATTGTTCAAAAGGTATTATGAACTCTGTTTTTCTTTTTTCATGTAAAACAAAATGTTATTTTAAACAGATTCATGTCTTACGAACAACATATTGTCACAGTACACATTTTAAGTCATTGAAAAATGCATATTTCATTGCATCCAATGTTTGTGATTGCCAAGAATGAAACACAAGGTTCATTTTTTATAATACCCAAAACTATCACTGGTTCACTTTGCACTTATATATTATGTTAATGCTAAATGGTCGTATAGTCTTATTAACATAATAAATTGGTTAGCGTTTTTTCAATGGAGATTTGTTCCATGGGTACTATATTATTGTTTCATCTTAGTTCACAGGAAACTTTTACTTTATACACTCCTCTCTCTTAAATTTGTATACATGTGGTTTTTATTTCGTTATACTTTTGTTTTTAGATATTTATTTTGGGGATATAGGGATTTGGGTGTCTTTTATAAGAGCATGACATCTTCTTCAGGATGCTGCCCTCTTCTTCTTTCTTCAGTCTTCTTTTCTCCTGCCTTCTGGGACTGGTATCTTCTCCATCTTCTTCTTGTTGCCATCAGGTTACTTGGGATCTTCTCCATCTTCTTCTTGATTTCAGAAATACACCACCTGTGTTGTTTCATCTTGGCTTATTTTAGGGTTTCTATTCTATTTATTCTCCCTCGTTGTGGGTTTGGTCATATTCTGTACTGCTTGGTTATTTACTTTTTACCTTCCTGGGTTATACCTTGAAAACCTTTGGTTATGAGACTGGTTTTGGATGACTCATCACTAGTAACTCTTTTTACTTGAACTTGTATTTTCTTTATAATAATGATTTCTTTCCACAGTTGCTATGAATTAATTTATTTATATTAAACTTAATGCTTTCTTCCAAATTTAAACATTATAACTTCATTATTCTAATGATCAATTGCCATTCAATATTATGCATACATCTGTCACGCTACAATATATATATATATATATATATATATATATATATATATATATACTGCAATCAAGGAAGAGTATAGTATGTTTAATTTAAAGTCGTAATAAACATTAGTCGCAATTAAAAATAACTATTTTTAAAACATGCGCTAACGTGGACGGCATCTTTGCGTCTTGTTCTTAGTGTGCCATAATAGCAGTCTAGGATTAGACGTGACAGCGAGACCTACCCTAGAAACTATTCAATAGGTCAATCATACCTGTAACTATTCAAGTAATACCGTAGGCTTTTCAACTATTCAAGGAATAGATTTTTATTCCTGTCTGTAGGACATAAAAATATTGGCTTTATTTCTGATACGTTAATTTGGGAAGGAACAGCGAGAATCTCGATACACATGACAGCATATCCGATGAGCAGACAACACCGAATCTTGTAACCGCTCTATGCTTTTGGTATTTAAAGAGAGGTTACAAGTTATCTAGAACTAGGCAGGAGCCTAGAGAAGCAAAAATTATGCTGGGTCCAGTATGACGGGACTTGCAATAAAACTCAGCTGTAACAGAACGATAACAATTTATTTTCCTTCCTGCGCTGCTTTCACATCTTCAAATCAGAATAACATATGTGCCCAATCACAAGTATGAATACAAGTAAAAAAATAACAAGTATGTATAACTCTTAAGAATAACAAGTGTGTATAAATCTTAAGAATAACAAGTGTGTATAAATATTAAGAATGACAAGTGTGTATAAATCTTCAAATCTTCAGCATAACAATATATACATATAATATTAAGCACAACAATATATGTATATAAATCAATCAATATACACCCATATGTATATATAATTATAAAATCTTCTCACATCTCGTGGCTAGCTAGACACATAACAACACACACAGAACACAAGGTACACAACTCACAGTTACATTAGTTTTCACACGCATGCCCCTGGAATGCACGCACCCAACAGGTAGAGTAACTACAATCTTATAACTCGGAAGTGATAAAATATACGCCGATAGGCAACCCGTTCAGTAGAATAACAAAAGCCAAAACCCCCAGGAAGAATGATAATAATTCATGAGGCACAAACAACCGGACCACCCCTTTATCTAGCATTCCATTGATCAATGACCCAAGATGAGTGTGTGAACCTTAAGTTCCTTTCACATCATTAATTGAAACTGACAACTACGTCCTCTATTTTCAGAAGGTATTTATAAAATTCTAAACAGTTATTTGACTTCAAAAAATTACAAAAAAAGAATCAATCTCTATATACATTAGTAAACAAAATTAATTGTTTGAGGCATTACAATTTCTGAAGATTTTGACAATACATAATTTACTCAAAAAGAAAATGATGAATACATGTTTTATAGTCAAAATAACACAGCAAAGCTATAAATGGGAAGTCAGCCCATATGTGTTGGCCCGTTAAGAAAACAATCAGTTTAGCCCTTGTGCAAGGGGCAAAATCAATTAAAATATTCCCATTACATTAGGAATTAATTCTATTAGCCTCAAATGACTATAAAAAAAATTAATTAAAGAAAAGAATACAGTAAGGTGGTTGTGCTCTGGCATCTGAGGGAGCGCGCCCACATGTAGTTGACAAAAGTTGACAGGCATTCGACCTGTCTGAAGTTGTACCAGCGTGTCAGAAAAACTAAGTACCATTTTGTAATCCCAGAAAGTCCCAAGGAAAACCTCCGGAAAGTCCCCAGCCCTTAAATGTGAAACCCATAGTCAAATTAAAATTTATACACAGCTGTTCCAGCCGGAACAGAACTACTGAGCAATAATTAAATTTTGTAAGGAGTAAAAAATTAGATGCAACAATAAAATGGTACAAGATTAAAATCTCTCTGGCGCGCCCTCGCAGTGCAGCACGCACTTACAGGCATAGCATTTAGTGTTATTTAAATGAGTTATAAAAAGGTTTATGAAATTTAAGTTATAGTGTTCAGAGTCATGATCACAGCTCAACTTCCCGGTAAACAGTCTGGACACGTGGTCCCATGGCATCTATGCAATTTGCAGTAAACAGGCACACTGCCGGCCCGGCCCCAAAAAATGAAATAAAGTATAAATATCACCTCAAGTGTGCTGGCGAGTGCAACATAGGAATTCGGTCTCCGTCTCCCTCTTCGTAGGCGATCTTGACATGGTTCACAGCTTGAGCAGATGTTCAGCCCACAGCAAGCCAGGAACCCGGCTTAGTGCGAGAACCCTAAGAATTCAAGTAAATTAGAGAACTGTCTATACAAATGTACACCCGAGTTAAGGTAATTAACCTCTTAACGGGCCGCCAGCTAACTCTCAAAAAGCACAATATTCATTAATAAAAGTTTTTACAACCAGCTTAAAGAGTCTGAAAATCAGCCATGGAATAAGTAATTTGCATCATGAACAGAACTTATTAAATTGTGGCTTAATATAAAGTGAACTGTACTCAGTCAACATGCTTCGACAAAATTTTGCAGGTTAAACCGGCCACGTGCAGAGCAGTAATCATTATTTGATCGAAAAAAATTTAACAGCAAGTCACTCACAGCATTGAGAATGTTTTACCTTCAATTAAGTTTCATACACAGAAGCTCTCACACTTCATTCTCTATTCGTGAAGATAATTAACAAAGACTGCGACAGTATACTACATGCACCGACACAGTTCACTACTTGACTGCGCACCAAGTTTTTTTGATTAATTTTTATGTAATGCACTTTTACTATGAGAATGACTCTTGAAACTTCTCGCATTACTACAGAAAATACTAAGGCATGGCTATACAAAGGGCGTTGCGTACAACAGTAAAAAAAATATCTCTTACATAACTTTGTCAGGTCGCACACACATAAATACGTACTTCACACGATAGCATATATCTTGTTATTAAATATCCAAACAACTAATGAAAATAATTAATTCTTACCGGGAATCGTTTATTCTCTAGCCCATCATGTAGAGAGATTCAAACTGCGTAGAACAATACAAAGAGCGGAGACGAGACGATTTTCATAGCACATAGCCGGGCTGCGCGCGCAACGCACACACCGCCGCTCCCCTCACACCGTCGAACAAAGTCCGCTCCGCTGCCTCCCTCACGTATTTTACGATCACGAAACTTTCTAGAATTTTTTTTGTAACCGCCGGCTTCGAACCGGCACAATATGACAGAATTATAAAATAATAAACAACGTACATTATGACTATCGCAAAAGAAAAGGAAAGGAAATAAAAATTAAAAAGGAAAATATCTGACTTGCATTTTGAATTTTACAGGATGAGAAGGATGAGCATGATATGGGTTAATTGAATGAGTAAAATACGTCGTTAGTTACTTAGTCGATACAAGAATAGTCAATCTCCAAAAAGCACTGGAGAGGATGAGGAGTATTTATTAGGATCTTGTATATTATTGAAGGCAAATATTCAATCCTACCCCCTCGTGCATAACTAAAGGGGAAGGCAGGACAAGAAACACTAAGAAGGTTTGAAAGAAAATCATAAGACGTGTTTATCTCCCAGTTAAAGAAGATGGCGAATGGAGAATAAGAAATACCCAGAAGATAGATGAGCTATTGAATCACGAAGATATTGTAAGATTCATAAAGGCTCGACGAATACATGGCGCAGGTCTAGAAAGGCAGAAAAAGGGGCCGAGCTAGGATAAGATGGTTGGATGATGTGCTGGAAGATCTCAGAAAAATGGATGTGAGGGGTTACACTGAGATGGCAATGGGCAGGAAACTTTAGAGAAGATTGGTGATGGAAGCCAGGGCTGACATTAGGTTGTAGTCCTGAAGAAGATATATTGATGAAGGGAAATATCCAATTGTAGTACCTCTTTCTGCATAACTGAAAGGGAAGACAAAGATTGGAGTAAGTAGATTATTCAGTATACGAAATGAAAAGATTAACAGCCGATAGGAGGAGCTGTAGAACTGCATCAAATCAGTCATGCGATGTTGACACAGAAGAAAAAGTGAAATAAGTCTTGATTAACTGAAAATATTATTTTAAGGGATATTCTGGACACAGCTCGAAGTAATTATCTCACTGTATTTGACGTCTTGACAATTTTAATATTTCACAACAAATTCATTTTGGTGCTTTCACTCTTTTCGAAGAAGTTTTACAAGAATGTAGTTAACTGAGCCATGTAATCAAACACGTGTAATAAGATACTAATCTTGGAAACAAAAAATAAGTAATTATTACAATACATATGATTTACTATGCATAACTTCTTGAAGAGCAAATGGGTTTTATAAAAGGTAGGTCGACTGTGGATGCATTGTTTGCATTACGACAGATAACAGAGAAAAGTATAACCAGGAAACGCATATCGCTTTTGTTGATCTGGAAAAAGCATTTGATAATGTAGACCGTCGAAAGTTATGGAATATTATGGATAGACGAGGATATCCACAGCATTTAATAAATTCCGTTAATATCCTTTACAAACGTACATCTGTAGTCTTAGATCTGAATGGTAGGCTCTCAAGTGACATTCCAATAAATAAGGGAGTTAGACAGGGATGCTGTGTTTCTGCCCTGTGCCCTGTTTAATATACACATTGACGACATGTTGAGAGCATGGAAATCCAGAGTGACTTCGGGAATACAGCTTAACAAATCAATTTGTATGGGTTCCCTGCTATATGCGGATGACTAGTTCTTATTCAAGAAAATGAAGATGATTTACAAGGAGCTATGTTTCAATTACAAGAAGTGGCAAGAGAGTACTCACTGACACTTTTAGTAAGAACGACCAAAACCATAGCCTCCAAAGTTAAATATGCAGTGAGGACTAAGATAGTTATAAGCAACAGCACTTTAGAACAAGTGAGCCATTTTAAATATCTCGGCTGTGCAATAAGCTATGAATCTGAGTATGATATAAAAGAAAAGATAAATAAATTTATGAATATTTGTGGTACGATTCATAGAAATCTTACAAATAAAACAAGACACACAACAAGCATTAAATTTTATAAGACAAATACAATACCCACATTGACACATGCGAGTGATGGGTGGGTCATGACAAAAAAGGAAAGCGGCAAGATTCAGAGTGCTTAAATGCAGTTTCTTCGAAATACTTTAAATTATACATCGCTAGATAGAATAAGCAATGAAGATATCAGAGAAGATCTCGAAGTAAAGGACATAAATGAAATTATTTCAGTTTACAGAAGACAATGGTGGGATCATCTGCAAAGGATGACAGAGGATCGATTGCCGAAAGCGGCACTCAACTATAAAGCCATTGGTAGAAGAGACCGTGGGTCGTCCGAGGATAAGATGGGTGCCGGAACAGGTTTATGTAACCTAATCCTTAAAGAGGAGAAGAAGATGATTTAGTTCGATTAAGACTTGTATAGTCTAAATTTTAGCGTGCTTATTAATTTATTTGTTTATTCTTTATAATTTAAAAATTATTTATTTAGTTCTGCTCACTTAAACTTAATATTTATACTGAAACGACGATTTAATTAGCTTAAGTTTAAATACGATGCAAAAAGTTTTAAATCTCTTATTACGTAAAAAGTTTCCTGGTTATTTAATAAATTACAAGTTTGGTAAGTGCTTTACTTTTCGTGCTTACTAATAACTCTTCTACATAATTAATGAGCGCTGTACTTTTAGTTTAAGAGCCAATTAGTTTGTTCAGATGGACTTTCAACAACTCTCTGATAAAATAGATAGTGAGGTTATGACAGTATTAAATTGCATTTTGTAATGTGTCTACACAATAACTAGTTGGTTTATTAGGTAAACGTAACCTTCAATTTAAAAGTCTTATATACTTTTTTTTAATTTACCTTTTTAGTTAATGTATTATTAAGGAAATAATTATTAATCTACTCTAGAAAAATAATATTTTACTACTACTTATCATAAAATTATATGAGTATTTAATTATTATAAAATAAAAATGATACAATTTAGCTTTTCGGCTAAAAAAAATCATTTTTAGTAGTAATGGTTTCAATTGTTTAAAAGCAACCCTAACCCATAGAACTAGAACAACGGTACAAACTTATTCAGTAAACGACAATCATATTTGTTACAGATTTTTGCACAATATTGCGAAATGCGTTACAATAGAAAGTGAAGTTAAAAAACAGATAAGAAAGGCAATACGTAAAAATTAACATTAATTTAAAATTAAACTTCTTTTACACTAAATCTTAAACTACTATTATTTTTAAACTCGTCTCACTCACATCTGTTTGTCTTTTCAATCTCCACTCTCATCTAACGTCTCTCTGCCTAGCCAACATTCTCTTTGTTTTCTGTTACTTTTTTTACTTCTTTTCACTCACGGCTAACAACAAAAGAAGAAAAAGAGAAAACTGGAATTGGTAATATAATGGGCGTATGAATGTCAAGCAATTTTATTAAACTTGCTGAGTACATGTTTTCTAGGAATTTCTCTCTATAGCGAACAAAAAGAAGTTCTGTATACTCCCCTCAACTCGCTTTAGTTTCGTGTTTCGTCTTTCCATGACTTTTTACATTCAACAAAACGATTTAAACTTTGTTGTTCACTCTGTTAATTTTAATTGTATTGTTCTCTACGCATTGAGAATACGCTGTTTCTTAGAAACCTTTAATATAAGTGCGTAGTAAAATTGTTCTGTCTCAGTCACAACTCAGGCATGGCTGTATATTTAAAACACTTTACTCATTTCGTTACAAAAGACAAAAAAATCGATTTACTAGTAACAGAGACACAAATAACAGATCGCTTATATACAGGCACACTCACCAAATTGCAACGTGACGTGCTTATTACATTCCATCGTCTTCTTCTTCTTCTTCTTCTTCTTCTTCTTCTTCTTCTTCTTCTTCTTCTTCTTCTTCTTCTTCTTCTTCTTCTTCTTCTTCTTCTTCACAGCTTAGACTGTTTAGTCTGTTTCAGCTCTAAACTGGTCGGACCATCTCTTCTTGAGTCTTCCCAGGCTTCTCTTCCCTTTCGGCTGATACAATAAGACTACCTTGGGGAATCTGTCACTGTCCGTTCTGCTAATGTGTTGTTTCCTGCTTTCTCTAGACTTGTCAATGATTCCGTTTACTTCTTCAACTTTCAGTTCCTCTCTTATCTGATTATTTCTTTTCATATCTAATTTTGTATAGACAGCTATAGAATATTCATTTCCATAACCTGAATTCTTGCTATATGTCTAGCAGACATTTTCCTCGTTTCTGAGCCACAAGTAAGGGTAGAAACTGCCGTGGATTTTTATAATTTTATTAAGGACCCTTTCATTGCCTTGTGTTTTAGAGCACGTCGGAGAGTTCCTGTTATCTGGTCAAATTTAATAGTTTTCCCATTAACATCATCTTCGTTTTTATATGAGAACTTACAGCCTAATACTTAAGTTCTGAGACTTGTTCTATAATTTTACTACCCAAAACAATCTTAGATCTAACTGACCATGTTCCTTTTAAAGTCTCATAACTAAACAAAAATATATTTTGTTTTTGCCATATATTTCCATATTAAATTCAATTGCAAAGTTCTTAAATAAGTGGAACAACCTTTGCAGGTGATATCCATTTATGGCCAATAAAATCAGATCATCTGCAAACATCAGAGTCTTAAGCATTTTGCCCTCAACTCTGATTCCTCCATTTACACTTTTAAGCCAAATCCTAACAATTCCATCCAAAAACAGGTTAAAAAGAGCGGTTCATGAAGGGCAACCTTGTCTAACGCTTCCATTTATTTGAATGGGGTTCCGTTTGCTTTACTTGTATCCTTTTTTCCTCTTTCCTTTATTTTATTAATGCTTCTATAAAGTCATGTTGCTACACTTAGTGTTATAAAACTCACTTTACCAAACTGACGACGCTTAAATAGGCGTCAAATGGATTACCCACTACATCATGGCTTCAATTGCCCATACAATTCTTAATAGTGTAACAAGAAAGGGATAGGTAATAAACCAAGAATATAACTTAGTTTCAAACAGTTGTTTCGTTGTACTTGTTATAATAATAATAAACACTACGATAATGATCACCATATAGTCTCTACAATGACTAAGTTTATAAAAAATGTTTCATCATTATCATCTTCACGGACTAAACCAAGGATGGCTTGTTTCGGTCTCAAATAGGCAAAGATTAGAGTTATTCACTCCAGCACTTCCTCGGACGTCCCACACCTCTCCGCCCCCTCGGCTTATAGTTCCATAGTTGTTTGGGGATGCGGCAGTCATCCATTTGGCAAAGATGTTCCCACCAATTCAGCCGACACTGGGCGATCCTGTCGAGTATACTCAGAATATTCAGTTCCTGCCGTATATCTGTGTTTCTTGTATGATCATGGAGAGTATACCCTGCCACGTGCCTGAGAAATCTCATTTTAGCCGATTGGATGCGACTGGCAAAGTCCAATTCTCAGACCCATAAAGAAGTGTGGGAAGAGCCATCACCTTGTAGAATTTTATGCGTGTTCCTTTACTTGCTGACTTAAGGGTTCGCCTAATGGTCCGTTATCAGATCACAGAGACACAAATAACAGATCGCTTATATACAGGTACACTCACCAAATTGCAACGTGACGTTGCACTTATGTGTTCAACGTGTTCAACATCAACGTGTTCAACGTGAGGTTGAACTTATGCAACTTATTTACAACATCGTTGCTTGTATAAGACACACTGTAACCCAGGTATTTAAGATTGTTAACTTGTTCCAGGACAGTACCACCTATAACAATTTTCGCCCGTACGGGATCAGTTCCACGAAAAGCCATCACCTTGGTCTTACGTATTGATATTTGCAATCCAGAGTCGTTGCAGATTCTACGGGAAAATTTGTATTACGTTACAATTCTTTACTTACTTACGGGAAATCTACATTGCATGAATTTACAAACTGCCCTCTCCACTTGGTCCGATTATTAGCGGTAATATTGGCTGCACAAACATTCAGCACCCCCCTCATTTATAGATTTTGAAGGCGATCATCTTGACAGTATGTGTATCTTGACATACCACAATAACATCAGTTGCCGTGATTGAATTCTGAATACCCTACTGGCTTATCCCAAAGCGTGACACTCATTTCTAGCACACAGAAGCGGATTAGTAACACCATTCATTTAAAGAGACCCATCAGAGTTTTGTTGATCAGTTTTACAGCTACTGTAATCATTCTGTAGAACTAACTGTATATCTATTCAACACATGGACGCTGCCTAGATCAGATGAGATGCAACTAAATATATTTCAGAGTAGGACTCTCAGTCATATTGTTAGTCCAGTGGAAGAGGCGGGAGCCTGGAAGAAAAGATATAATTTAGAGCTTTATAATTTGTATGATGTGCCTGATGTGGTCACCTTTATTAAATTAAAAAGATTGGAATAGGCTGGACACATTGTGAAGGCAGAGTTGTTGGGAAGATGTTTGATGCAAAGCCAGAGGGTAAAAGGAAAGTTGGAAGGCAAAAACTGAGATGGATTGCCAGGGTGAGTCAGGAAAACAGGACTCTTGAAATCTTAAACTAGAGTAATGTGACTAAGAATAGAGAAGAATTGCAAATCTTCTGAAGAAGGCCAGGGCCCACAAAGGGCTGTCAAGCCAATAATGATGATGATGATGGTGATATCTATTAAAAGTCATAAGATATGTAAGAAGCAATTGTTTCAAATGCGCCATGTATTCAGAAACACAGATATCTACAACAATGTTTGATCCATGAAAACCTGTACCTTAGTTTACACAAAAAATGTTCGTAACTCTTTTATTAATTGCTGTCGTCTTTGGTAAATTAACAAAATACCGATAGTAGCTATTTCGTAAAATACAATCATCAAAAATTTCAAACGATAGTTCAAACGCAATTTAAAAATTTAAATAAGGCGGATTTTAAACTGATTGTGGTTTGAAACTAACAACCGTAGAAGTCTTTAGGAGCCTGTAGATGTTAATCTTTGTCTTGGCAATTGTACCAGGGATGTTTAAAATCCCGGCCGGCGTTTGCACGGTCAGTTTTATTGTGTAAACGGCGGAATAGTGGGTGTGTGACAGCTGAGGCAGTATGGTTGCAGGCAACACCGGCGCAGAATCTGCGCAACTCGATAGTCACTGAAAAAATATGCTTTGCTTAGTAGCATAATTAATTGTTAATTGAAATATTATTGTGAATTGTGAAGCTCGAATTTTTCATCAGTGTAAATGAGATTAAGATAATTAATAAATCTTGTGATTGTATTACTGCCTCTGGTTTGAATTTTCTATTACTCATGAAGATACGTTGAATTCATAGTAAACAAACGTTATAATATTCTGGAAGTATTATTATGTTTTGTCCCACTGTCACAGTTTCCAGACCTTACTCCGAGGCTGGTTTGGATACTACAAGTATATATACTACAAGTGTTTATGCGAGTGAGGCGTGGATCATGACAAAAAAGGAAAGAGTAAGAAATATCAAAACAATGGACTTTAAAAGTACATATCCAGTCAGGACTAAGATAGTTATAAACAACAGTACTTTAGAACATGTGACCCGTTTCAAATATCTCGGCTGTGCGGTAAGCTATGAATCTGAATATAACAGAAAAGAGAAGATAAATAAATTTAAGAATTTTCGTTCTACGATTCATAGAAATTTAGAAATAAAACAAGACACAGTACAAGGATTACATTTTATAAGACAATTGCAGTACCCACATTGACATATGCGAGTGAGCCGTGGGTCATGACAAAAAAGGAATGCGGCAAGATTCAGAGTGCTGAAATGTAGTTTCTTCGAAATACTTTAAATTATACATTGCAAGATAGAATAAGAAATGAAGATATTAGAGCAGAACTCGAAGTAAAGGACAAATGAAATTATTTAAATTTACAGAAGACAATGGTGGGATCATCTGGAAAGGATGGCAGAGGATCGATTGCCGAAAGCGTCACTGAACTATGAAGCAATTGGTATAAGAGACGTGTGGTCGTCCCAGGATGAGATGTGTTCCGGAACAGATTTATATAACCTAATCCTTGAAGAGAAGAAGAAGAAGATTATGTTTTGTAAAATAAACTTTCAGAATAAAATCATAATGAATGATAAGGACATACAATAAGCACAATAATTTATTATGCCTTACTCGTTAGGCAATTAGTGTAAGTAAATAAAACTATAATAATTAACTAAATTTAATTTTTATTCAATTTTAAGTGTCTAATATGTTTTAAGACATAAACGTTTATATTCCGCAAGCGGTGTAGGTACTTTGTAAATTACTAGCCCTCCTTCGTGTAGACACTATTAAATTACTTTTCAATAATTACTACAAGATTTAACAGTTAAATTTTAATTTAAAACATGTACTGTACAAGCATTAAAGATATTACGCATTTTGTCAAATAGTCTTATTTAATTACTCGACAAATCGAACAGGACATTATCGTGTTTAGGTGGTATATTCCATTGTTTGTTTGTACTCTTTATAACTCCATGCATTTTCCTATTCCCTCTTGAGTCAAAACACTCCTAAGTAAAGTACAGTTTCTTGTAAATAAAAACATAATTGAATTCTATAAATGTATTCTTTTTTCGTAAGTAAATATACTTGTAAATATATACTTGTTTGCAAGCTATATAAAGACAATGATCTGGCCACCACCATCCGACTGCATAGATTTCAATGGGCAGGACACATCATTAGGATGTAAGGCAACCGAATACTTAGCAAGGTACTGTTTCGTCAAATCGAGGGTAAAAAGCCTGTCGGAAGACCCAAGCATCACTGGTTTGAAGCAATGGCGAGGGATGCTGATACTTTACTTAAAATAAAACGATGGAGATTGATCGCCAAGGACAGGGAAAAATGGAGGCTGATGATTATGGAGGCTAAAGTTCGACTCCGAACTGTGACTCCACAGAAGAAGAAGAACAAGAAATATATTCTTCATTTGCTTATAATAAGTAAGAACCAAGGACTAAATTTTCCATTCTGAATACGACTATTATTACACAATGAAAGCTTTCATGGACATATTATTTATTTCTTCCTCATTAAACTACGCCATCTATAAATAAGAAAGAAATATCTCATTGGAGTGCGGTAACTATGTTAGTGGGGTGAGCAGTACAGAAGAAACAAGGAAGTTCAGTACCTCTCGCTACGAATATTATAGTTCGTTTCGTGGAGACTGGGATTCCATTATACTGCACATACAATAGCACCTAAGAAATTTATTAATAAACAAGAAATAAAACGCAGTCCGCTAAGAGAACTGTTGGGTTAAATTTTTTTAATTTAATTTAATTTTTCACAATTGACAATATTTCTATACGTTTAATGAAGAAATTTGTGTTAGTGGTTGAAATCACAATCAGAATGATCAATATTGCACACCACTATATAAAAATTATTCCGATTAGCGTTTTCAAGCTTCACAGCTCATCGTCAGATCAGGAATAGACAGAAAATATTTAATACCCAACCCTTCACCCCTCTCCACCACCCTGCTCACCCACAACAAACTAAAAATTAATGACCCTTCTCCACCCCCTAAACTCTGTCTCACCATCTGTACAGTTACATATTTTTCTAGTAAATTCCTTGTGTTTCAGTGTGTGTGTGTGTGTGTGTGTGTGTGTGTGTGTGTGTGTGTGTGTGTGTGTGTGTGTGTGTGTGTGTGTGTGTGTGTGTGTGTGTGTGTGTGTGTGTGTGTGTGTGTGTGTGTGTGTGTGTGTGTGTGTGTGTGTGTGTGTGTGTGTGTGTGTGTGTGTGTGTGTGTGTGTGTGTGTGTGTGTGTGTGTGTGTGTGTGTGTGTGTGTGTGTGTCCTTTTAACTACCCTCTTCCTCTCCACACACATGGGTCAGTCACACACCCTTATTTTAAAACAACCAATTAGTACTATGAAATATAATTCTAATCTTATCTATCTGCCCTCTCTCATTTACTTCTTAATCATGTTATAAAATATTTCTTCATTATCAAATTTAATTTTAATATTAATTAAATTGTCTAACCCTTTTTCTCTTTCTTTCAATATTTCTAACTCCTCTCTAAGCTTCCTTTCAACTGTGTTATTTACTACTTTTACAATTTCGTATTCTTCCAAAGGATTAACAAACTTGTGGTTGTCTTCTATGAAATGTCTTGCATATAACGAATTGGTTGTTCTATTACCTTCTCCACGTTTGTGGTCAGACAACCTGCATGCGAATTTTCGTCCTGTCTCCCCTAGGTACACTATAAGAATATAGAAAAAATTCCAGTATTACAGAAAAGCGGAATTTATAAATTAAAATGTAAAGACTGCAACAAAGTGTACCTAGGGGAGACAGGACGAAAATTCGCATGCAGGTTGTCTGACCACAAACGTGGAGAAGGTAATAGAACAACAATTTCGTTATATGCAAGACATTTCATAGAAGACAACCACAAGTTTGTTAATCCTTTGGAAGAATACGAAATTGTAAAAGTAGTAAATAACACAGTTGAAAGGAAGCTTAGAGAGGAGTTAGAAATATTGAAAGAAAGAGAAAAAGGGTTAGACAATTTAATTAATATTAAAATTAAATTTGATAATGAAGAAATATTTTATAACATGATTAAGAAGTAAATGAGAGAGGGCAGATAGATAAGATTAGAATTATATTTCATAGTACTAATTGGTTGTTTTAAAATAAGGGTGTGTGACTGACCTATGTGTGTGGAGAGGAAGAGGGTAGTTAAAAGGATGCACACACACACACACACACACACACACACACACTGAAACACAAGGAATTTACTAGAAAAATATGTAACTGTACAGATGGTGAGACAGAGTTTAGGGGGTGGAGAAGGGTCATTAATTTTTAGTTTGTTGTGGGTGAGCAGGGTGGGGGAGAGGGGTGAAGGGTTGGGTATTAAATATTTTCTGTCTATTCCTGATCTGACGATGAGCTGTGAAGCTTGAAAGCGCTAATCGGAATAATTTTTATATAGTGGTGTGCAATATTGATCATTCTGATTGTAATATTTCTATAGTTTGGATTTGTTTTGTTATATTTTCGTATTACTGCAGTCGTGTGAATTTAGAAAAAGAACTATTATAAATATTTTGAACAATTAAAAATTAGGTCAAGACTTAGTGAACGTCTGCCGTACTCTCATTAATTGTATTTCAGGTTTTATTCATATTTTCTTTAGTATACAGTAACTGAAGGAGATATTCAATATTTTAATATAATTAAAATATATAATTTTACAATTTATATTATACAGTGTGTTAGACAAAGAGGTTTACGCTTTTTATTGTTTGTAGATGTTATATTTTTTTAGCCAATTACGTTGAATTTTTTAGAATGGTATTTTTCGAGTGGAATTTATTTTTGTTACATACAAACAAAATGGTAGCCTTTCAAAAGAACTTAACTTTTGTTGTGTTTAAATAATTTGTACAGAGTGAATCAAAACTGATATTACTAAATAACCTACATTGTGACATTTTCTTTCTAAGGAGTGGTCAACACTATAACTCTTTAAGAGACAAAAGGTAATACGGAATAAACTGGATCCAATAAAACTAATAGCATCGCCTGACGATGGTGTGTATTCATTCCTGAAGAAGCGTCGTGGAATTTGAAAAACTTGTTAATTTATAACTCCCTTCACAAATGTTAACAATACGAAAGCACATACGTTTCTTTAAATTAATCCACTAGAATCGCGTCACGAACAGTCAAGTCTGGTGATGTTGATAGCCAGTAAGAAAATGCATTTTCCTAACTTATCTAACCACCTTGAAGCTGGTCAGTTAGTAAACCTGTAAAACAGTTTACATAGTGAGATGGGAAACGACAAGTTCCAGCTATAATCAAGAGCATAGGTAACTTTAAACCAAGAGACTGAAAATGACCTCCAAAGGTCGTTGTTTTATCTTACCGACATTGTAACAGATTACAATCAAACCATTCCCTTATATAAAACAAAAGTTATGGCTTTTTCTGGGGAAAATCATACTAGAACAAAGATTGTCATATAGGACTCGCCAATAGAACATGTGAAATATTTCAAGTATTTACGGCGCAGCATTACATATCAAGATGATAAGGGAGTTTAAAGCAAAGTCTCATCCAGTCGCTTTGTGGATGTATCATTAAACACTGAAATAATAAAACAAGGAAAGAGACGCAATTGAAATATTATAATGTAATGACCTATTACTTTTTGGGGATTTCACTTCACGTTATGGTGACAAATATAAAAGTTTGTTGCTGGGCGCCAGAGATAATTAAGAATCTCAGGGGGTTGTTAATAACAACACTTATGTTCAGGTCCTAATTAATAGATATTATATTTATCCTTTTAATACATTTAAATATATAACATATGATATTATTCGCATTTCAATTTGACAGGTTAATTACTTCTCAATTACTACTAACTTCTTATCCTTAGTTAATCATTACAAGTAAATCATGAATACAGTTAATATCATTTACTGCTTATGACCACTTAATTAGTCCATTGACTATGCTTTCAGATTTATGATTTTAATTACACATTAAATATTATTAATCATCAATAAAAGATTAATGAACACATAAACAATATTTATCATCAACAAAAGATTAATAAACAAATGTGAAATATTATTTATCATTAGCAAGTTATTAATGAAACTAGAAAATCTCCTTCTTTCTCAACATAAATAAACATTAATCAATAACATGACTTAATATCTAACATTTCATAAATATCAAACTATCATTCAAAATTTATATTAAATATTTTTACTTCGTACTCCTATTCTAGGTCGTAAGATATAAAACTCTACAGCATCTGAACAATTCGTCGGTTCTTTTAGAATTAAACGGGTTAACTGAGTAGACAAATTTATTACATGCAATTATTTGATTATACCGTTTAATGTGATACAGTTACTTGAAATCGCTTATCCATTCCTCCGTCTCGCTCGTTCCACACTTTACACATCACAACACAATTTGTATTACTCTGCTTTTTATCGTATCCACCACACTCGCGATAATCACTCGTCTCTACGTCCTCCGAAACTCTGACTTTTCATACGGTCTCGCACATAATAAATAAACTTCTTCGCACATGATGCCGCGCACAGAATAAATAATACTACTTGGCTGTTGATTGACAATTGGCTAATTTACTGTACAACTGAGTAATTAACTAACTAACTGATTGATTTCACGGATTGACTAACTGTGACTGTCTCTCTTGCTTTTACTGACTGATTCTCTTGATTTCACTGACTGACTCCCTTGCGTTCCTGCATCAGTTTCTTTTATAGTTTCACCGAAACTTCCCTTACTGCCGCTACTCTTAAAATTACCATCATTGGCTGAGATTCGAACTTGTTGCCGGCAAGTTTGAAATTGACCAGTAACCACTCGAAATAACTTCGCGCGCAGAGGTGACGCTTTTTGTAATTGGTGAATTCTTATAGACGCGCACTTTTTGCCGCGAGACCGTTTTCTCGTTAAAAACGGAAATCTGCTTTCTCCACCACCCTCGTTTATGACATTTTACTCATTGTATTTTGAAGGCCGAAAACACCCTAAATCTAACGGTACTGCTTTTTTTTTGCTGTTTTTTTAGCGAACAAAGTTTTACATCTTTACGACATAGAAAGCTGTACTTACAATACAATTTTACTTTGGGTCGGCGTCAATGTGTCGCCTCGCCCATACACACCTCTCACTTATATAACGACTATGCAGTATAATTCTTATCTGTATGTTTATTTATTAACGATACTAAAATTAATATTAACAGTTTACATCGAAATATGTAATTGATCTAAGTGTGTTTTACTATACAACTAACTGTAACCGATAGTGTTATGTTACAGACCATACCTCGACTAGTGTATGTTAGTGGGGCTTGGGTTAGAAAGGACAAAGATATAGATATACAATACAAGGAGCGGAAATGAGGTCCTTGAGGGCTAAAGAGTGTTGTACCAGGGGAGATCTTATCAGAAATGATAATTTAGAAAGCAGCTGAAAGCTTAAATAAGAAAATCTCCCGGTACAAAACGGAGTGGCGGTTGCACGTAGAGAGAACGGATCCAACTAGATTTGCAAGAAGAGCCCTTGACTATATCATCCAAGGAGGAAGAGAAGTGTGGAAAGTGATGGTTGGATGACGTCCATTGAGACTGGAACAGGCTACTAGTCTAAGCCGTAAAGGACGACGACGACGAGATAACTTTAAAAAATAAAATTGTGTCTAACAATTTGAGTTTTATGTAAATAGCCCCTTTTGTTGTTGTTGTTGTTGTTGTTGTTGTTGTTGTTGTCGTCGTCGTCGTCGTCGTCGTCGTCGTCGTCGACGTCGTCGTCGTCGTCGTCGTCGTCGTCGTCGTCGTTGTTGTTGTTGTTGTTGTTGTTGTTGTTGTTGTTGTTGTTGTTGTTGTTGTTGTTGTTGTTGTTGTTGTTGTTGTTGTTGTTGTCGTTGTTGTCGTTGTTCTCGTCGTCGTCGTCGTCGTCGTCGTCGTCGTTGTCGTTTTTGTTGTTGTTGTTGTTGGAAACTGCAAATACTTTATAAAACTTCTACAGCTCTTGATAAATCTCTTCCAAAACTTAATTTAATTTTCAGCATTGGTTAAATTGGTTATAATTTTGCCAGGTTTCGTGTGTGGCGATAGTGTATTCCGCGCACGGAGGTGTTTGAAGTAGATGTCACCTGAACTCGGACGTCGATTTACTGCTGTCGATTTTAATTCACACACAAGGACGGCATTATTTAACTACAGAAATTTAAAAAATCAATACAATTTTTATTTACTGCACTTTTGTTATTAAAATGTTTTTCATAACAAAGGAAATTTATTGTAAATAAAATGTGGTAACAATGTAACTCCATACATCTTATATTAAGGTAGCAGTCGTGCTTCATTGAAACATTGCTATAACTTGTACAAGTGAACAAAAGTTTATAAAATATTTTTTTTAGAAGAAGATAATTGTGTTACAGACGTATAATGTATATGCAGAAAAGCATATACATTTCTAATGTATATGTAGAAATGTGCAGCAAACCATGTAGAACATCAAAACAAATTTAAAACTATTTAAAATTTGATCTGCACATTTAGTTCGAATGGCAACTTTGCAATGACAGAAAAGGAGAGAATTATAGGAGAAACAAGTGGGTAAGAGAGAGCGCGCAACAGCTCCCATAGAAGCCAATACAAAAAATTTGGACGGCCAACACATACTATCACAATTGCAATCCTCCTCGCATGAATCTGTCAATACTACATTTCAGCTTCTTTAGTTTTAACGTTTCCATTCACGGAAGAAACAAGCGTTTTTTCTCCGATCCAGAAACTAATTACAGATATAATTATGTTTGTTATGCATATTTAAATAGTATTAATTGTTAGGAGATTTTTATTAATATCTCATGCAACGAAAATTACACACTTTCGTGTAATTATTATTATTGTTATTTGTAGTTAGGGTTTGAATCACATATTAGCTCTGTTTTATATACATAAAGAAATTAAAAATTGTAATAACAAGGCCAAAAGATAACACTAAATTAAAGGGAGCATCATTTATTATGAACTATAAACTTGTGATTGAATTCTAAGAGCCACATAATAGTAGATTCATATTAGACCCAAACAGGTACACACCCATAAAAATTACTAAGTACAGTGCGCTTAGAATCCTTGATATAAAGACGTCCCGTTGTGTCATGCCTGAAAATATCGAAATCAAAAGATTTAATGATAAAAAAAATTTGTTATGTATTCGAAAAGTCAAGTAATGGACGTGTTTAAAGGGCCATACACACGTTCCGGCTAGCTGGTGAGGCCTGCCTCAAGAGCGAGTGCCTTAAGGCAAACCGGAGCGTGCCTAGCGAGATTTGTCTCAAGGCAGATCTGTCACGGCAGCCTCAAGAGGCCGTTTGAGTAAATACGAAACCGCCACCGGTGGAAAATAAATACTGATGTGTTTTCCATCAAAACTGACTTCATACTTTCCTTTAAAGGCTCTTGTAATATTCCTCCAATCTTCGGATGTTTTCGACAACTGAAAATAACAAAAAATGTTTTTTTTACACAACATTAAAATTATTCCGGGTCTGCTGGTACTCGAGAAGTCGGTTCACTACTGGTTGAATTCCGCTTTGAGGTAAGCCTTGTGACAAACCTGAGCGTATGGACCCAGCCCCCCTTCATAATGGATTTGCCTTGAGCCGCACGCCGTAAGGCAGGCCTCTCCGTTTGCAGGAGAGTGTGTAGGGCCCTTTTGAATCAGAAAGATATCTTCACCCATTTCTGATAATAAAATGCATTATATCTTGTCGCTTGATTTTTTCCTAGAAGCTAGTCTACCTTTTCGTCCGTTTGTCTAAGCTGCTTCAATAGTCTACCATTAAACCCCTCATTATTCAATGTCCGACGAAAATATAATCTTCACATGATTTACGTGAGTTTCCTTATTAAGATTGTTATAGAACTTGCTCTAATATCTTTTCTGGTCATATAATTTCTATCATCTACTGTAGCTTCCGTTCGTGCAGTCTGCGTGCTATTGTTTGCGTTATTTTCCGCAAATGTGTTCATTGAATGTGTAATCCATTTTTGGAAAATAATCTCCGCGCCTCGTCTCATATAATTCGATTCCATAGTTTTATTTTATTTTTATTCTCTCCATCTCCTTGTAAAGTCATTAATAATAGTGACTTAATTGATATAACGATTTCAGTTTTACTACGATGCTCGTTTTATTGGTTCTAATTTTCTTATTACAAATCAATCGCCGTAAAGATTTAGATGAGTGTTCCTCCCACTACCTCTCTTCCTTTTAATACCCTTGTTACATTTCCCGTATGCTCTAATTGTCTTGATATTTAATATAAATAAACAAGCACACCATTGATTAAAAATAATATTATTTATTCATACACATAAGCCTGCTGTATGCAACTGTATAGCTTTCTCTTCCCTTGCGTAATTTACATGAAATTAAATATAATTTAGCCGATGGTACTCGGTAATTAATTTCTGGAAAAAATTTGTATTGGCGATTAATATGTAAATGATCAAATAATTTAATACTGTGATAGAATATGCAACGGGCGGCGCCCGTCTGCGTTCGATAATACTTTGTTAATCGAAACAGTGTTCATAGAGCCAACGTAAAATTAAATTTTGAAAACGATAACGACCGCAGTGTTTTTAATTTAGATTGAAATCACAAAAGCTGCAGCGTTTGTGTAGCCCTTTTTGTACTCAAAATCAAGGCACCCTATTCGTTTGTGTTTTGTTTAATACCAACTGCTAACTGTATTCAGACCTTTTATATAACACGAGTTTCATATAACACTACTTCATATAGTATAGCATAATATTGTTACGACGGTCTACTTGATCGTCGTAAGTACAGTGGAAACAAAATACAAGACACCAATTAAGTGTCTCTATTAAACAGTTCGTAATTAACTACACAGTCCCTTACAACAAATCAAACAAAAAAATTGTTCACACGCAATCAAATGTCAACTAATATTAAAACACAATTGTATTACTATATACCGCCCGATTATAAATCACAACACTTCACTATTAACCACTTGAACGCACAGAGTAATATATCGCGACTATAACTGAAAAACTAAGGCCGCTGCCGCCATGTATTTATACCTCCGCTCACAGACCACAACGTTCGAAATTACGTCTTAGCGCCAGTATGTACTACGTAATTAATTGCGGCCTTGACACAGTCCGCGCGGCTGGCGGCTTCGAGAAAACTCTCGCGAATTGCGTCTAGAGTCGCGTATGCCACACACATTAGAGCGCGATTCTTCTGGCACATTCGACAAACACGTAGATTGTTCTGTGATGTCGTAACAATATCTATGAAAGCATCGGTGTTTTATCAAAGTGGGAACCTCAGCGTGGTGAATTTTTTTTAGGTATAAAATATAACCAATAATTATTTTAATTGTAAACGAAAATTTATTATTAAAAATTACTTGTCAGATCAAAAAATCTCCTCCTATTTTTTGGAGTAGCTGTCACTCTTTCTTAGGCTCTGATATTTCTTATGATGTTTATACATGTATACAAGCACGTGTAAAGACAAGACAAGAATAAAGGGAATTCTTGATTAGCATAATTGAGTGATTAGCTACCACCACTACGAGTTGCATGGGTCACAAGTATTTAATACAACAGCTGCAAGTCGGCAGTATGTCACAATGTAGCCACTTGCAAGAAAAGACAGAGTTTTTAAAATCGATCAGTAGTTTACTTAAGTATTAAAAACGCATGTTTAATTCAAATAAATTACTCTTCCCTTAAATACCTTACTCTTCCTCTTCAGGAGTTTTTACTTGATTCGTGCACTAATCCTTCTGTGCATTAATCCATAGTCATACATCCTTCCGTCCTAACTTCTGTGCATTAATACATAACTCTTGAATTTTCATGTTCACAAGAGCGGTGGACGTTAAAAAAGAATGCAAATTGTACATTACAGCTACTGTAGCTGACTTTATTGCGTCAACTGGTAATGGAAACTGCAGCCAAGTACAACCACAATATTAAGCGGATAAATTTCATATTAATTAAGAGGTTATATGTAACAATTCATAATTCGTACACAACATTAATAAAAATGAAATCCACCAAGCAGAGGGAAATTTTAATAATTCAAAATATATGTCATTACATGGATTTTTATAGAATTTTCAGAAAATATATTTTTGATGAATTTTTGTATACCAAATTTCAGCCCAAAATATTAAACGCAACAGGAACAACACTCGATTTTATACGAAATTAGATTATTCGTATTCTTTATCGTACAGAATACGTGTTCTCTATTCGTAATGTATCGTACATTTTTTCTAGATTTAAGTCTCTTATGAACGATGAAATAATACTCTTTAAGATGAACAGAATATAAGTAATGGACTAATACGATTTTGGAAAACATCGAGTTTTGTTAACGTTCTACTTAAAATTTTAGCCTGAAATTTGACACACAAATTTATTGCTGTTAGAAATAAGTTTCTTACAAGCGTAATAAGAATTAATGAAGTATGCTTAGACTTACTACAGGTTTTTTTAATTTCTCTGCCCTCGATCATTTTTTTTATATGTTATGTTTAAACTATAAGATATTTTTAAAATCATTTTAAAAATATTCGTTTCCTGTAGTGACCCAATACATAAAAGCAGAGATATTAAAAAACACGGGAGAGCATTTTTTGAATAAAGAGGTAGGTGAGAAACAAAACTCATGGTTGCACTTTCTGCAATATTTAAGAAATTGTTCATCCCGAAGACTGTAGCCCTGTTTCTCAAAATTTTTAGGTAGGCGTACTTATTATAAGAGGATTATCATTGAAAATTACATTTCTACCCAACCATGTGACTAACTAGAAACATTATTTTGTAAAACATTTGTCCCTTGCGGAAAACTAAAAAACGTCCATCTGTTATAAACAATAATGTTAAACATCCGCGGCGGATTTGATGGGACGACTCATATTGACTTTGAAGGACCACAGCAGCAACAATACTTATTACGATGATTTCCTAACTTCGACATTTTTTATTGTAAACCAGAAATTATGTGGTAATGTAGTACTTGTACAAGTCACGTGAAATAATTTAGAGTCGTCTTATAATCCGCGTAGTTGTGCTAAAGATACGCGGTAAACATCCGTTCATACGATTACATACAAATACGCTCACTGAATTCACATAAAACATCCAGATTAAAACAAAATGTTATAAAAGAGAACAAGTGTGTGTGTTCCGGTGGGGGGGGGGGGTAATTCCAATCCGTGACGTTTCCATAGCAACTGAGCGACGACCAGAACTTCACATGACTCTAATACCGTTGGTTAATTTCAAAGAACCTGTAACGGCTCAACACAACAAGCAAAACGTTTGACGCTACGTGCTTTGTTTCATGAGTTTTCACACTCATTCGGACGCGTTTTGTCTGCCACTGTACCAGTTTTTTTCTTTCTTTTATCATTACCAAACGAGTACGACGTTATAGGGGAACGTTTTGACCACATGGGTTTAACTGTCATTGCAATTAGGGGTTCGCCAAACACGTGATTAGAAGCTGGTAGATTATTTTGTGATTGGCAGTAAATAATTATTGAAAAAACATTTGAGGGACGACACATGTTAGTTAACAAAAGAGTTATTCGTCATAAAAGAATAAAATAACTATATTCTTTATTAATAACTTAACTATATATTTATTCACGGTGATGCGCCGTTTACAGACTAAATATCTCTCTCGCTCCCCCTCTCCCTCTCACTCTCTTTCTCTCTCTCTCTCTCTCTCTCTCTCTCTCTCTCTCTCTCTCTCTCTCTCTCTCTCTCTCTCTAGCCATCTATATATCTGTGTGTCTGTCTGTCTGTCTCTCTCTCCCTCTCTCTCTCTCTCCACCTCTCTCTCTTTACACACACCCACACTCATAAAAATACTCAAGTGACTCAAAAAGCATGCCTTTTTGACAAGAACAAATGATTTATTAGAAAACAAATATTTACCCAAATCATATTCTTTATTTATTACTGTTTATTATTATTATACTGATTGCAAGTTCTTAAGCTCTTACGACCGGCGTCAAAATTGTTAAAATTATTATGATTACTAGCCGGGCTGTTAGCCCGTGGTCGACTGTTATTGTGTGTGATCGACTTTTCTATCGTCATCGAAGGCCATCTTCAGTGTCAAAAAGGGTTTGGCCAATTCACCTCAATACTGGGGTAGAGACTACTTGCCAGTATTTAATCATATGTACAGACTATACTAAGTCATATTAAAGTGTATGTTAGAGGCATATGTACAGACTATACTAAGTCATATTAGAGTCTATGTTAGAGTCATATGTACAGACTATACTAAGTCATATTAGAGTCTATCTTAGAGGCATATGTACAGACTATACTAAGTCATATTAGAGTCTATTTTAGAGTCATGTGTACAGACTATACTAAGTCATATTAGAGTATATATTAGAGTCATATGTACAGACTATACTAAGTCATATTAGAGTGTATGTTAGAGTCATATGTACAGACTATACTAAGTCATATTAGAGTCTGTATTAGAGTCATATGTACAAACTATACTAAGTCATATTAGAGTCTATATTAGAGTCATATGTACAGACTATACTAAGTCATCTTAGAGTCTGTATTAGAGTCATATGTACAGACTATACTAAGTCATATTAGAGTGTGTATTAGAGTCATATGTACAGACTATACTAAGTCATATTAGAGTCTATCTTAGAGGCATATGTACAGACTATACTAAGTCATATTAGAGTCTATTTTAGAGTCATGTGTACAGACTATACTAAGTTATATTAGAGTATATATTAGAGTCATATGTACAGACTATACTAAGTCATATTAGAGTCTATTTTAGAGTCATGTGTACAGACTATACTAAGTCATATTAGAGTCTATCTTAGAGGCATATGTACAGACTATACTAAGTCATATTAGAGTCTATTTTAGAGTCATGTGTACAGGCTATACTAAGTCATATTAGAGTATGTATTAGAGTCATATGTACAGACTATACTAAGTCATATTAGAGTGTATGTTAGAGTCATATGTACAGACTATACTAAGTCATATTATAGTCTGTATTAGAGTCATATGTACAAACTATACTAAGTCATATTAGAGTATGTATTAGAGTCATATGTACAGACTATACTAAGTCATATTAGAGTCTATATTAGAGTCATATGTACAGACTATACTAAGTCATATTAGAGTCTATATTAGAGTCATATGTACAGACTATACTAAGTCATATTAGAGTCTATATTAGAGTCATAGTCTCTACCTCAGTACTGTGGTGAATTGGCGGACTCCTGCCAAGCCCTTTTTGACACTGAAGACGTCCTCCGATGATAAGGCCGAAACGTCTATCACACACAATAACAGTCGACCACGGCCTAACAGCCCGGCTAGTAATCATAATAATTATATTGTTTCTTTAATATTATCCTTCAATTTTTAAAACAAAATTGACACATTAAAAAAAATCTTAAAGTAATGATAACGGTCATTCTAACATCTCTGGTATTTGATAATAAACCTTTCATTTAACGCTTGAATTACATTACGTTACCGGTAAACAAATCGGAAACAAAAATGTTCGAATCAGTATTTTTTTCGGATTACCGAAGTATAGTATCATAATGTTATATTTCAACGCTGTTGTAACATTAACTGAAATTAAATGAAATAATCTTTTTTATTCTTATTTAAAGTAATATATTGGAGCGTGTTGTATTACTTATACAGTATTGCATAATAATTATGTAAATTATCACGTGGTACTGTGTATTAACATACGACTGAAATAAAACATGTTCTCCAAAACAACGGATTTTTCCAAGCGAACTTTATTATAATAAAATGTCACATTTATTCTTAAAACAGTTACTAAAATTGGACTTTAATTATGAAGTAATTACAAAAATTATAATATTGATCGTTTCTTTTATGTAAGAAAAATCATCAAATTAAACCGTTTCAAGGGAGTTTTCTAATAAGGGTTTTTTCTTATTTACTTAAACAATATGCAAGCTTACCTACACTTTGTGTTCCGTAGTATACCGTACACTGAACGTAACATCGAATTGCCCATTGTTTTAATTAGGACTATGTCTTTTTCATTAATATCACAAACGAGCATTTTCTCTTTCAAGCAACTAAAACCGGTAATTTTTGTAACTGCTTTTTTCTTCAAAAAATTGTTTTAGATGAGTAACTATTTTGGATTAGTTATTCTGGATCAACAGAATTTGGATTTAAAAGGTTAGACTGCTAAAATTAATTATATTACGGTTGTCTGAGGCAAATAATTGCCATTCTAACTAAGAATCAAAGTCTATAGCGGTTATTAAAGTAGATTAAAACTGTTCTATATTGACTCATTTATCTGAAGAGCCGAAATCGAGTGCTCTCGCACCACGTAGAAAGCCAATAATGGGCGACAATTGTGTGTACACTAAGGTCATTCTCAGACATTATAGAAGCGGCTGTACCGTAAATTCTATCCCTTGTAAACGCCTGCACTTTGCAGATACGACTACTTAAGACAAGAAATCCGCTCTCTTGTTAAACTGTTAACTTGTTAAACTGAACCGCTCCAAGGTGCGGTGAAACAATATTACTAACTTCCATAATACTATCACTGTTATAACAATGTTTCGCGGAAAACTTGCCTTCTTCTTCTTCTTCTTCTTCTTCTTCTTCTTCTTCTTCTTCTTCTTCTTCTTCTTCTTCTTCTTCTTCTTCTTCTTCTCCTCCTTCTTCTTCTCCTCCTCCTTCTCCTCCTTCTCCCCCTTCTCCTCCTCCTCCTCCTCATCCTCCTCCTCCTCCTCCTCCTCCTCCTCCTCCTTCTCCTCCTTCTCCTTTTTCTCCTTCTCCTCCCCTCCTCCCTTTCTTCTTCTTCTTCTTCTTCCTCCTCCTTCTTCTTCTTCAAGTATTAGGTTATATAAACCTGTTCTGGCACCCATGTCATCCTTTCATTTAGGAAAAATTGTATCAACCTAATTTACACAGAGCAAGTAACACAAAAGAAACACAAAACCACGAGTCATGCGTAAGAAGCAAATACAACCAAGAAACTCCATAATTCAGTTTTAAACATTCAGTGTGACACGATACCTGGAAAACGGAAGATTACTTCCGTTATTAGTATGTTATGGGTTGCTGCAACCTGCTGTCATTGTCAAAACAAAATATGTTGCCTGAAACAAATAAAAAATTACCTGGTGAGTCCAAACGTACGCAAACAAAATTTTGTTTTCCATGTAAGTACACGGTGATTATGATTCGATTACTGTGTGAAATGTGTTTCTCATGTCAACAAACCGCAGTTAAAAAAAGACTTTTGAAGTTTTTGTGAACCAAAATTATTTCAAGGAATACATGAACGTTAAACGGCCAGGTTCATAAAAGTAATAACGCTGGAAGAACTTACTAGTCTGATACAGTAACACGCTTCTTCAACAATCACCACTACTCACAATAATGCTATTACAATAGTGCAACAGAACCTTTTTCAACCGGAGGAATTCGAGATTGAAGGTATTCAGATTTTCGAAAGTTAGAAATACAAAATAAATCCTATAAAACAAGGCAAAGTAGAATTAAAGTCGTCTATAAAAATATATTTATTACATACTTAAATCGATTTAGATGAAAAATAATCCGGAAGTAAGTATATTATCCGAAGAACATCTTGGCTCTTTCATCTGACTTTACTAGCACATCTGGCTTTGATCCATTGTCATTAAAACATTATAGTCATTGTCGATAAAAAACCGTCATTAATTTAGAGAATTCTAAATTACACAATAACTGTAGAACTTTACGAACTTCCATCAGAGAATTTACATAATATTGATGTTTGTAATAATATGTATTATAAACATTATTGATATTGTGTTTGTAACATTACCTAACCAATATGGTGGTAATATTAATACCAGTGTTTTTAATACCAGTAGTAAGTGAAAAATTATAAAAATAACTTTTAATAGTTACATAATTGACATCCCTATAATCTGTATTTAGATATAATATATTTTACTATTCTATATGTTGACAGGTATATGTATAAACGTTTACTGTACCAATTCTAATATTTAATTGTTGATTACTGCTTTTATAATTAATTACAAATACCATTACATTATGAGTAATTTAAATTGTAATATTGTATAAATTAAGTTCTGTGATATTATAATTTTCTCGTTGTCTTTAAAGAAAACATTTGATGATGTAAAACTAACTATCTCAACTCCTTCACATATACAAGGATACACACATACGCGCGCCCTCGCACACACACACTCACATAACAAACACGTTCACTCATATAATTGTTCTGTTGTGTTTGACATTTCTTTTGTATTCATACACAGATCCTGATGACGACAATAAACATTGTCGAAACGTCGACACAAATAAGCTAATATTTGTGTTATATTTTTTGACCGACCCTCACAAATCCTTCACCGGAAAAATTCGTTTCTTTTAATGGTTTTAAGAAAAGGTATAAACTGTTGAACTTGAGTATAACTAAATTTCCCCGTACGTACTTAACATCAAAAACACATACATTTATTTTTTACCTAATGATGTATTACGTGAGTATACATTATTTGGTTAACTGCACAGAGGAGCAGTGATTCCAGTTAAGAATGCACGGAGGCCACCGGCCGGGCCTGCGTCGTTATTCGTTATGAGCTACGAACAGAAACTAATAAATGGGCCAAATACTGGATCGCTTTTTAAGTGTTACTTTGACATTGGCAGACTCAAATTTAACCTTTAAGGCTATAAAGAGAAGTTAGGCCAGCCAAATAGCGGAAAAGGTTTGGCAATTATCGATCTTTTGAACAAATACGATTAATTTTTGCAAAATATAATCAGTGGTTCGAAGAACAAGGAATCTCAAAATTTAAAATGGACTTATTCAGCTTTTATCTAAAAAATCTGAAAATATTACATTGAAACAGATTGAATCTGTTCAGTTTTTATTTGTAATAATAGATACTACAACAGAAAAGATCAACTCAATCAAATAATAATCAGATATGTATCAATTTTCGAATATGAAGCAGGAAGGCCTATCAACTTAAAAATTAATTAACGTTTTTTTAGGATTTATAGAAATAACCGATAAAAGTGGGTTAGGCTTAGATAAAACGATTTAAAACAGTCTTGAGGAGAAATATTGTGTTTACGTTATATAATTTTAGTAGCTGCCACAGCTATAAGGAAAAGTTATTATTCAAGAGGGTTCAATGACACGAATTAAGTAAAGGCAGTACGGGGGCTGCAAAGTATTCCTCCAGGAGCCAGAAAAAAGATTTACGCCACTGTATAGAAAAATTAAACGCGTCTGTCTTTCCTTCGAATGTGTTCGGCTGCATGAAGCTAAAGTTCTCGAAGGTCGGTTGTCAACATAACTGTCGATTGTTGTAGTCGTACTGTTCAGTAGAACGGAAATCAGCTGATAACCTCATTTTTTGTGACATCCACCTTCAATGAAACCTATAATTTACTACAGGGATAATACGCAGGGACAACGTGAAGAGGTCGCGCTGTCATTCGCAAGAAACTGACCGCGAACTCTTTGAACGAAAAAGTAAACTACAAAATTCAGTGCTTCGCTACTACACCTCAAATGACGCGCTTTTGAAGTACGTGGATTCTATAAGAGCAAATAAACTAATGTACCGGTAAATAAATTAGATATTTTTTTTAATATTCCCTGTTATCTTTTAACGAGCAATTCACACCATTTTAAAATAAGTTTTCGTAAAATACATAAATACTAATCCAAACCGTAAAAAAAAAAAACAGCATTTGTAAATTAACTTTCCATGTAACGTTTAGATTAAAAACTAATTAAATCGATACGAAGATTTCTCACAGGACTACCACAGTTAGCATAAAGTTTACGAACTCCTGTTTCCCTTAATAAATCACTGTGTAACAAAACCTATTTTTACACTCCAACGTTTAAAAAAATTTTATTCCATTTAAAGATTATTAATTTATTTATAAGTAATTAATGTACGAACAGAATATTTAAAAAATGAGATTTATTAAAAATAAAAAAATTAACATGAGGGCTATAAGGAAAATTTATATAATTAATACTAGATATTATAGAATACTTACAAACTTTATTTTTTACTTTAATAACAGTGGCGCAACTGCCCGACCCGCAGGGTTCGCAATGCGGGAGACCTGCGGACTGGGCGGCACCCGCAAACATTTTACGAATGGGTACAAACAACTGAACTTAAGTAAAACCAAATTTCCATGTATGTATTTAACATCAAAATCAAATACATTTAGGTTTTACTGTTATTTTAGTTACACGTCTAATGATGTGTTAGAGGGTATAAATTATTTGGTTAACACCACAATAGAGCGGCGATTCCAGTTAAGGGAGTTCAGAATTGCATTTGAAGTAATGTATAGATTATGGCAACTACAATTGAAATTGCCTCCAAGTGTGAGTTTCGGTCTGTTATTAGATTTCTTCAAGCTGAAGGTCATAGTGCTGCAGAAATTCATCGAAGGCTGTGTAATGTGTATGGAGAAAATGTGATGAGTGATGGTTCAGTTCTGGAAAGGTGTCGAAAATTTAAAGGAGGGCGAATTGATGTCCATGATGAAGGAGGGCAAGGAAGAAAGTCCGTGGTGTTGTTGAAAGGGTAGACAGGATGGTTCGAGAGCGCCGTCGTTTCACAATTACTGAATTTTCTGCTGATTTTCCTGAAATTTCTAGGTCTGCTCTTTACGATATTCTTACTCAGAAGCTTGGTTATAGGAAACTCAGTGCTCGGTGCGTTCCCAAACAACTTACAGATGCCCACAAGACTCGAAGAATGGGTGCATCGTTATCGTTTTTGGACCGTTAAGGCAAAGAGGGTCAACGTTTTTTTAAACAGTATAGTGACAGGAGATGAGACATGGTTTCGTTTTGTTAATCCAGAAACAAAGGAACAATCAAAACAGTGGATGCACACACACTCGCCTAGCAAACCAAAAAAGTTTAGGCAGACTTTGACCAACAGAAAGTTAATGGCTACTGTCTTTTGGGATTGTAAGGGAATTTTACTAATTGAGTTTATGGAGCCGGGAATTTCCATCACAGCAGCTACATACTGTGAAAGTTTTAAAACAACTGAGAACATCAATCAAGAACAAAAGACGAGGCATGTTGTCACCAGCAATTGTCATCTTGCATGACAACGCACGACCTCACACAGCTGCACTCACACAAAAACCTGCTTCATGAATTTGGTTGGTAAGTCCTTGATCACCCACCTTATAGCCTAGACTTGGCACCAAGTGACTACCATTTATTCACTGACTTGAAAAAGTGGTTAGGCGGGCAGCGGTTTGACTCCAATGATGAGTTAAAGTCCAGTGTGGCAGATTGGCTGACTACCCAGGAGCGAACATTCTACAACGTGGGTATAGAAAAGTTGGTGCCTCGCTATGATAAGTGCCTCAACAATGGTGGTGACTATGTAGAAAAGTAGATTACATATATATGAAACTTTTGTATATAATAAAATTATTGATGTCATTCATGTGTCTGTTTATTGGTCTATCGGAGGTTAAAAAACAAGTAGCTCTCGTATGTATGTATGTATGTCTATATGTATTATAAAGACCTTTTTCTCTATCAATCTACTTTCTATATATAATGATAGAACAAATCTTACTTACCCGTGACTTTTTCTTTACCTGGGCGCCAGAACAAATCCCAGATACAAATGACACGGATTCAGCTTAGCTCAGAGCACAGAGACACACTACAAGGGCTACCTTTTAAGTTTTTACAAAGACAATGAAAGAAAAAACATTTTTTGATACAAATCGTTTTATTGTTTCTCAAAATATTCGCCTTTGAGATTTACACACTTTTGCATGCGTTCGAACCAAGTCTCAAAACATTTTTTCCACTCTGATGTTGGTACCTCAGAAATATGGTTTTGGAAGGATTCAACAGCTTCTTGAGGTGATGAAAATCGCTGTCCACGCATTTTTTGTTTGAAATTCGGGAACAAAAAGAAGTCGTTTGGCGATAAATCAGGTGAATACGGGCAATGAGACATTAATTCGATGTTTTCCTCCTTCAAATAATCAATTGTTTGACGTGCTGTGTGAGAGCTGGCATTGTCGTGATGAAGAATGATGCGACGTTTTCGGTTGTGTTTCCTGATTTCATCGATGACTTGTGGCAAACAAATTGTTGTATACCATTCAGCATTAACTGTTCTTCGATCTTCTAAAGCAATGGTCGCGACATGTCCAGTGTAAGCAAAGAAACAAGCGATCATTTTCTTGGACGTGCTTCGTGAACGAACCACTTTTGTTGGCTTCGGTTCAAGTGGAACACCCAAACAGTTGATTGTTGCTTAGTTTCCGGCTCGTACGAATATATCCAAGTTTCGTCTCCTGTTACGATGTTGTATACGGATTTTGCATTTCCTCGGTCGAATTTTTGGATCATTTCCTTACACCAATTGACACGAGCCTGTTTTTGAGTTTCGGTCAAATTATGCGGAATCCATCGGGAACAGATCTTTTTAACAGCTAAATGTTCACGTAAAATCGAATGTACTGCAGTCTTCGATATGCCTAAGGATGCCTCTATCTCACGGTAAGTCACATGCCGATCTTCTTTAATCATGTTGTGCACAGCATCGATATTTTTGGGAACAACAACCGATTTAGGTCGACCTTCACGAAATTCATCGCTGACTGAAGCACGACCACGGCGAAATTCCGCAAACCAATTGTAAACAGTCTTTTCTGATGGTGATTGATTGCCAAAAGTTGTACGAAGCGATTCGAGGCATTGTTGTTGAGTTAGGCCTTTATTAAAATCGTAAAAAATCATCCAACGAAAACCTTCACATGAAATTTCCATTTTTTCACAAACACTTTTGTTTTAAACGCTCACTGTAAACAAACTACTCGGCCAATATCTGAGCTGCAATTGTTTTACAAATAACATATGACAAATTTTTCAACAATGATAATGTCACATCTCACTAGCGCCATCTAGTGGTCGTTTGTAAAGACTTAAAAGGCAGCCCTCGTATCTCAGGATTCGTTCAGTGAGTGTGGAATTTAAGGGGAATCGTTACAAATGACTCTTAAAATTTGTTGAAGTTTGTTTAATTAACGATTCTGTTATTGTATTAATTTCTTTAAAAGCTAAGTTAATGACTTATTGCTTACCTAAATCTTATTGGTTAATGAGTGTGCTTGAAAAGTGAAGATTAAAACGTCCAAACGAACAATTGCTCTTATCTGGTTTATTTAGGGATTTATATCTCCCAAACCAGTGCTAAAGAACGGGTCTGCAATAATTTGTACGTTCAATACTACACCTTACTCTCCATTCAACACTCCTATATTACTTTATACCTAATCTTAATAATGAAATACAAATTTGAATTTATGTAGTGTCTTTTTAAAAAATTTTTATTGATTTAATTATTTATTTTGTTATTTATGTTCATTGATCAATGAATATATTTCTTATCTGATTGATGCGTCGACCGTAGATAGTAATCAGTAGAGATACTCCTTTTGATGGTTCGGCTCAGAAGAAATGATGTTGACCAATAACGTTGACTGATGATCCTGGACAATTACAGATGCTGTAGCTACTCTGGTGCACAGGTCACTTCACTGTTACTTAATTATTTATTAATTAATTATTTAATTAATTAATTTGTTATTACGCAGCGAGCTTATTTATTGAACCTTACTAGTTCCTCTACTACTGCGGACCACTTCGCGAACTGTTTATTTAAATAAATACTTTGCGTTGTTTTTGCAATTTAGCTCGATTTAACACACGTCTTGCTTATTTAATGCCCGAACGAAGAGTGCTCAATTCCCTCATTCTGAGTTGGCGTCTCCTCTAAATACAGGATTCTGATTGGTTGTTTCAAATAAATCATGTGTTTTCCACTTTAAACAATATCGAACAAGTCGGTCAAACGCACCTTAACAAGTTTGAGATGGTAGAGATTTACTGGCTAATTTCATACTTCCTCTGTTTGCAAATCGTTTGATTACAGGTATTTGCAAACGTGATTTCAAAGATCCGACCACAGAATATTATTGCTTTGGTCTTTCTCTGTATGTGTGTGAAAACACCTAATTCGTACCTAACCTAATTCTCTAGTTATATCTCTTGGCGTTCTTCTTCTATATAACTTCTTTAAATGTTAATTATATTAGTTGATATTTTGGATACTTATAGACCTTTAATTGCTGAACACTATGCAAGTTTTAGAATTGCCGTATATTTATTAGTTTCGAAGATATTGCAGTTTAGACAGAGATGGCTGCGATTATTCCCTCTAGCGATTACGCCGCTAGACTAGCACAGTTTGACACTTTCATATAACGATTTGATAGGTCGACTATATGAATCGTTATAGTATGTATACATGTATTTATGTATACACCCATGTAAGTGTGTGTGTAGTGCATGTAACTGTGTAAATTATGTACTCTTTGCATTAAAGTTTCGCCTACAACAAGTTCTGTAAGTCTATTGGCATTCCTGGTCCTCTAAAATTGTAAAAGTTTGTTGACTACAGTTAAAAATGGGTAGACAAATTATATTAAATGCTCCAGAACCCAGTACAGTATGGAGTGTGGCAAAATTATCTGACTCTTCGTTGCAACGTTATACGAATAATATATTTGCGGATACTGATTTAATATAGTGTTACTAATACTGCTTTAATTGTAATAATGGCGTGGTTGGGTGAATATCGTGCTCTTAATATTGAATGTATATGAAACGGGTTCTAATGATATATTGTTTGCAACGAAGTTTTATTTCGAAGATATTTCTTGATATAGATAGTGTTGCTGCAGTTTCTTGTTAAATAACATCCTTGATGTGGTCAACACTTGAATGTGGTCGACTGTTAAAGACTTTATCTTTGAGATAGACCTAAAATTTAAAAAAATCGCACAGGTATTCATGTAGATGACGGACAGTCTCCATGACATTAAATGAGATTCCCACAAAAGAATTCTCTGATAACATCCATAGATAGTCTCACCAAATGGATAAAAAAAGTTGAGGTATCTTATTGGAATCAAAGTTATTTATCTCTAAATTCATCGAACTATTATTATAAAAAGTAACTTTATCGAAGGAGAATATATCTCGCAAATAAAACATATTATGGATTAAAAAAGCGCCTGACATCTAGCTTCATCTCAAGAAGCACGAAATGCAAAATCTACAAAACACTTATCAGGCCAGTGCTGACATATGCTTCAGGACAGTGACAAAAAATAGCAAGAGACTTCTAGGTTGCTGTAAAAGATGGATTTTAAGAACAATATTTAGAGGAGTACAAGAAAATGGAATGTAGCGCAGGCGCTGTAATTATGAACTATACCATATTTACAAATAGCCGGACATTGTAAGGCTAATGTGGGTTGGACACGTAGAAATAATGGAGGAAGGACAGCCTACGAAACACATTTTCTACCAGAAACCAATGGGTAGTAGAAAAAGGGGAAGACCCGAGCAGGCCTTAAGACCCACCAAGGGTTGTAGAGCCACGGTTGATGATGAACTTTATCGAATTGGTAGTTACTGTCACCATATAATAGTCTTACTGAACGAAGGGCAGGATTATGGTCCCGATGTTTGAAATTCATTACTTGAATACGTTTCTATTATGAAATCGCAAGGTTTATAAGACATATAAAATCGTGTGACTGGGACTACCCATCAAAAATACCTTTACCTCTTCACACACAAAATAAGAAGCCTTAAAAAGTCTACCCAAAGTCTCTGACCTGATGATTCTGCCGGACACTTCTTCTTCCCCAGGCTTGGCCTTCTACACCTTCTGTGGGATTCGACCTCCTCAACAATCCTCCAGCATTCATCACTGTCTTCACCCGCAATCCTCCATCTCCTAATTGCATTGCTTTTCCGGACTTTCTTCAACCATTCCGTCCAAGTTTTCTTCGTCTTCCTACAGGGTTTCTTCTCTGTGACAGTTTTTCTCCATTCTGCAAACATGTGTCAGGCATCTAATCATATGCGCTTTAGAATGTTTACAGTGCACAGATATTAACCGACATCTAACCCCGATAACAATATAACACACCTAAAACATCTGTTACGTACATAGATGGAAATACAAGTCTAAGAAAATATATAAGCTATTAATAAAATAAAAAATATAATAATAAGCATTTGCCTGTGGTACAAGAATCTGTCAATACCGACCAAAAAGACGTGTGAAGCGTCACGTGGGAGAGGCGTGCTGAAAAAAAAAAAACAGCAGAAGCACTAAATTATGCACAGATGGTTATTAGAATTAGTACAAATAGATGTACAGATGTATAATTGAAATCTGTAAACATTATTATTATTCTGGTTTAACAAATTTTATTTTGCGCTCGCGCGCTCAGACTCATACACACTACACACACATACATATACAAGTCATATAAAATAGTTGTATAATTAATATAAGTCTATAGCAAGGAATAAAGACGACGACACGCAGAAAACAACATAAATCTAGAGATTGCAAAAATTTAGAGCGCACTGGCAGCGTGTCCGAACAAAACTGACTAAGGAGCTCCCCCAAGTCCGTTAATTCAATGTAAAGCCTACAAAATAAATTATTCGCTATGTAATTCTAAAAAATTGTAGTGGAAAATTAATAAACGCTATTTACAGGTAAAGCATTTTATTGTACAAATATTTAGAAACCAATGTAGAATAAAATAAAATATCTTTTTATATATATATAAACATCATTAACGATCATTAATCGACTCTTCACACTGAATACACTAAAAAAACGCGTCGGACTCTCTTCCAGAATGAGTACAGAAAATACTGCCGGAATTCATGGATATTGAAAGTTATCAGAATTAACTTCATCACTCGATCTCCTGCTCATATGTCAATATCAGTAAGCGCTGATAGTTGAGCATTGTTCTTAACGTCAGGTAAACAACCGGTTCGGTACCTTTTACCATCGTTTAACCCCCCCCCCCACACACACACACAAAATATTAAAAATAAACATATGTATTACAATACTCAGAATATATTTATAACAATACATAAACATGTTGATAGTACTTTTTTATCATTTTAATTACTGAATATATGACGAAAATAATGTGTGAGACGTTTTTTGTGCACTGAGAGAATGTCAAAGACAGAGGGTGAGAAAGAAAAAGAGGTGAGTGTTAAAATTATATAAGATCTTAGGTTGCTGAGATATTACAAGTTTCAAACTACTCTCTGTTCAATTTTCGTGTTCATAATCAAATCGAATAAGGAAGTAATTTTTCCCATCCCGAAGGTGCGAGAAGAAAGGTACGGTTAAGTGTGCTGCGGTCGTCGGTGCTGCAGTATCTGCGAGCTGCAGACGTGAAACGTTCAATTTATGGCTCACTTACTGAACCGCTAAAGTATAATGAATCCGGCTGGAGTACATAAAATCAGTTACCCGCTGTTTGCCGTGTAACAGCGATTCATTTACATTAATTAACGGTGCTTGTACAGTATGATACGGGGCCAGAGTAACAGCTCGGTGGTGATTTTCAGAAGCTACATTTTCACAAAAGTGTTGATTAAATGCTATTGGTTATTGATGAGTTTGTTTTCTTAATATAAAATCAATAGTAATATCAACATAGATTTCGTTCTATTAATCGAAGAGAGTATACTAATGTAGAGAAGAAATCAACTAAATACGTAATTACGGGTAATTCTGTTGGCCCACAGTTAAATCAGGGACGATTCACGAGACTGGTGAACCAGTAGATGAGCTGCAGATCATAAAATACACGGCGAAAGAGTTTGATACGTCGAGGAGGGCACGGGTTTCGCAACAGACCAATTAGAGGAATGAATTCATTAAGCCTGGAGTGAAAACAACGATAATTTTGTTTAAAAAATAGTTACAAAGGTTAAAAAAAAACATTTAATCTGTTGAATGAATTATTCATGACATCCGTGCTGTTTGGCCGTGGTCCATGGTTTATAACAAAACCAAACGTTTCGGCAGCTCCACATGGCTGCCATTATTCATCTGACACCGGCCGTGAAAGCCTGAGGAATAATTTGGTCTGTTCTTTAAACATTACTATTACCGTGCTTCAGCCCTTAAATCGTACTAACATAATTCAATATGGTATAAAAAAACTAGAGAATAATTATTTACAATGCTTACTGGTGGAAACTTCACTCCATAACCTAAGCAAAAGAACTACCACAATAACAAGAACACAAGCAAGAGGTGACAGGGAAACTGCATCAGAGGCAATGGCTCCAGCACCGTTATATTATAAATAATATACACCATCTAGCATATAAAATGGTATAAAAATGGATTTATTTGCAATTTTAAAAATTAGAAAAGCAATAAAAAGTAACAAAAATTTAACAAACGAACAGACAGAATTCTTTGCATCTCCTTTATTAAAAGCTGTTATTTAGTTTTAGAATTTCATTCATATTAAACTTAGTTTGTACAGTCACTAGACCTTATCTATACTAGCTTCTCCAACCCCTCCAACATACACACCCCACATACATGTCCATATAGGCCTACACGCCCTTGGCACACGTTCTTTGTATTTAGTTGTTCTTAGCAGCTCTTTGGGAATAGGCTGAAACAATTGTAAAAGAGTGTAAAAGAGAACAAGTGTAAAATGTTAGGAGAGATTTTAACGGAAGAAAAGATTATGAAAATACTAAAAGATTGCCATCGTTTTAATGTGTTTTTTGTAGATCAATAAACAGACAGGGTTAAGAGGACTGGCAATGGTGTTTAATTTGAATTGTAATAACGGTTTTGGCTATTACAATAGTAGCAAGAAACAATCATCTTTAACATCAATAACTTTGTATTTATTATACCCAAGTTTGTTGCTTTAAATCTTCTACACAGTACATAGGATGTATAAAAAACGCTGTAATCTTGTAGTAATTAAGAAATATTAACCTAATTTCAGTGTCAATAATTTTCATCGAATTAACATTAGTATATAGTGGTGTCTGCCTTAAGTAATATGAAATGTATTAGTTTTATTTATTTAATGTCAGCTATTTATTTTACCTTATTTGCCTTTTTAATAGGCCTGTTCATTATAGTTTGAAAGTTACTTAAAATAATTAATTTTTTAAGTTATGGAGACTTCCACAGTTATTATTTTTTTTCGTATGACCCACTGTGGACTACGTTTGGTTCAACTGATTCCTACCTTCTTCTTCTCTCTCTTCCTCCTCTCCCACATCTCCTGCAATTTTGATCGATGTCTCTCCCTCCTCTCGTCAGTCCAGATGGTACCTGACGTCTTCTTGGGGTTTTCTTGTAAACCTTGGGCATTTTTTAATTTATTTTTGAGTGGCAAGCATTCTTCAATGCCTTCTTGAGTAATCTGGAGATCCTCTATATCTTTTTGTGTTTCTTTGAAAGACGTATTGAACCTTTTGAACTTTCTGAAATAGATAAAAAGCTTCCCTGTTAGTCTGTCAGGAATCATTCTTTGAACACGTCCGTAGAAAGTAACTATTCTTTTTCTAATTAGGTCTGCCATTTTTTCAACATGTGTATACAGTTTATTATTATTATTATTATTATTATTATTATTATTATTATTATTATTATTATTATTAATTCGTATTCCAGCGTATTCTATATTTTTAAATATGGTGTAATACTATACAAAATGTGTATAATATGCAAAATCTGCTGTAAAGAATAAATCTGCTGTAAAGAGGTTAAGAATAAATTGTGAAACTACCAAGGGTTTGTGTGTTTTTTAAACGTTAGTAGTAATATGCTTCACCAAGATCCTAACGAGTCTTCAGTCAATATCGTAAAACAATAATTACATAAATCTGCCTTCCAAATCTCACATTGTTTATTGACTGACGCAAAATACAAATTTAAAATAGGACGGCACTTCCACTTGCATTGTTTACTTTTCAAGCATCTAAAGCTCGCTAGTCATTCGCGTGCGTCCACACACGCAGGTACATCTGAGCCTCGTTCACATAGACGGACAATCTCCCCTCCCCTGTTGTACTATTGAGTGTAACTATTGCACAACATCCTGTCAACACGTATTGCACCATACTGTTCCACAATGATCCAACAGTTCTATCGATTGAATTGTGCCATACTGTCACGGTGATATGATCCACCAGTTGAAACAATACTTTTCCTGTAGCCGGTCGGGTATCGTGACATACACTGACATAAATTATTTTGCAGTGACTTGTAATTAGGGCCATACATATCGTTGTGGTAATTACGTATAATTAAAATAACGGTATGTACTCTCGTCCCTTCCAAGCGACCCAGGGGGTGAGACCCAGAATAAATTCGCCCCACGCATTTACACGAACGCGTATCCGCACAAACGTAAGATAACAACTGTTTTATAGTCCTATGAAGTAGGTGTGAACATCAGGACAATCAAAAAAATCGTGCCCAGCAACATGAGGTCGATTTACTGGGTCCTCTTACTGCCTGTATTACATGTGCAGGTGCTTTCCAGCTTCGGGGTAAGTAGTCCGAAATGGTTGTTCAATTTTTATTTTAAAGTAATATTGCTTAATATAAAATTTTATGTGGAAAAATGGGGGAACTCTTTGATGTTAGTTAGAGGATATTTCGGAATGGAAGTCTGGTAACACTGCATTCTGCCCACACACCTCTATAAATAAATAGATTTCATTTTAGCCACCTATATATATAAAACACAAAGTCTGACGATTTATGTGTACTGAATACAAATCCACACCGTTACTCCGATTGCCACCAAATTTTGCACAGGTAACCTTTGACATAAGGCGAAAAATACTGTCTAACTTGGAATTTGATACTTTGCCACGTTCGCACGATTTAGCCCCTCTTAATAAATAAATAAATATTTAATAAATATAATTTTAATTATTTATTTAATAAATAAATATACCTTTTCGTTGATGCGTATAAAGATGTCAACAAACCATGGAGACTATAATTAATTACCATAGTAACAAATAAATAAACAAATGATATTTAGCGGCATCGGAACTGTACCTTTATCCGTTCCTGCAGTTTTTAATATTTTTAATATGCGATTTATTGATATATTTTGTACTTTTGTATACAGATACGTCTATATATTTTGTATTTGTCTTAAACGATTATAAAATTTATGGTTATACGTATTTCTGATGATGCAATGAATAAGTAATGAAATATATTAAATACTACTACTAAAGATGTCAACAACACCATGGAGACTATAATTAATTACCATAGTAACAAGTAAATAAACAAAAGCTATTTAGCGGCATCGGAACTGTACATTTATCCATTCCTGCAGTACACTTTCGATGTTGTATATAATATGCGATTGTATCGATATATTATGATGTGGAAAAGAAGAAGTATACTAATTGCAAATTGTCCCATTACTTAATGTAATTCGAAATTACGTGTTGTTTTCATTTGGTAGTTAGGTGACAACGGTTTTTGGTTTTTAGATTACTGCTGAAATAAATAAAAGCCATGGTTGAGGAAAACATAACGTTTAATGTGTTATATAATGCTTCTAACACAGTAACACTTAAAATAAAGAATTTAGCGTTTTTGATTTAACAGGTACTTTATAAATATCTCCAAAGGCTTTATAAACGGGTACTTTTAAATCTCCAAAGACTGTTGCACGAACACAATATTTTAGTACAAGTTAAAATAGTACAAGTGTTGAAAAAAGCTTTAGAGAGAATGTGACTAATGAGTACAAAATTGTTATACGAGCTGAGAGAACGCCATATAGACTTAGACAATACAAATTACAGTATATTAAAATACTTATTAAAAGTCAAATATTCGCGTGCGAAGCCCCGGGTAACAGCTAGTATATTAATATTACAAACCAATACCTGTAATGTGAATCAAGATAAGAGCGACCCACCCTCTCGTATTTACAGGTTTTAGAATTATCGGAATAGGCATAACACTGCTAAACGTTAGAACTGTTATGCTAAATTAACAAGCAATACAAATAAATAAACAGCCTGGTAACAAATAAAAAAGAATTTCTGTTTTTACGAGTATAGACCACAATAGCATCATAGTTTGTCAGTACCCTATTGTCTAAAAAATTGTACTCAATACTATGCAGTAGAATACACAATATTCAGTATAATAGACCTATACAGTACATATCATTGTATACAATTCTGAGCATTAAGTACCAGATTGTACAGTGATAAGTACTGATATATTACAGAAATAAAACAGCCACCAATTGAATGATTTTAATAACGAATGTTTTTATTATATTAAACTGCCATACTGTATTATTACCCAAATTTAACTTTACAAAACAAATTATAAAACTATGTCATCAAACATTATCTTGTGTCAAAAAAGGACTTGACCTAACCTAAAAAACGTTCAAGTTGTTTTAATAACTGTTTTTTTTTTTTTTAGTTTTGTGAATGTATACTCTAGAACTAAATAATCTAATTGGTTGAATAGTATTTACGTTATAAACTGTAGTATTATATGGTATTGAATTTGCATTGTATAGTATTTTTATTATCATTTACTAACGACTGAGTTGTAGGGAAAGTACTTCTTCACCTATAATGGACTGGAGAAATGTCCAAACCCGGAGCAGTACACAGAACAGTTATCGACAAAGCTGAGAAAAATTAATAGAACTCATTATGCTTATGCTACCCAACTGAATTTTAAGTATGGATTAGATGATACAATATCTGTAAGTATCAACAGGTAACGGAGATTTTTTACTGTGTTTTGTTAAATAATTGTTGTGGATAAATGAGAACAAAAGTCAGAGGGCAAGACACACTTGATTTACTTAGCAAACGAACAGTGAACAGTTGTTAACACAATGAAAGACTTGTTTATTATGCTATTCATTTCCTCATCCTTGCTGCTGTTCAGTTATTCAGCAGATTAATACTGAAAGCGACAAGACATTATTTCTATTGAATCCTCCTAGCCTTCTCTTTTTAATAATTCCACTATGTTTGCTAATCATCAGTAACAATCAGAGGCGTATTTACGGAGGGACGAACGGGACCAGACTAGAGGACAGACCCCCCCCCCCAGAAAGTCGAAAAAAGCTGACAAAAAATTTTGTTAATCTCTTAATTTTTAGGATTAGTTTTTGACTTCCATGTTCCATAAGGAAATAGAAGTATGGTGATGGCGAAAAAAATAGTGTTCGAGATAAGGACTGATTCTGATTGTACTACCCTCAAACATGAAGAAAAGTAATTTTCCGAAGTGTGTGTGTGTGTGTGTGTGTGTGTGTGTGTGTGTGTGTGTGTGTGTGTGTGTGTGTGTGTGTGTGTGTGTGTGTGTGTGTGTGTGTGTGTGTGTGTGTGTGTGTGTGTGTGTGTGTGTGTGTGTGTGTGTGTGTGTGTGTGTGTGTGTGTGTGTGTGTGTGTGTGTGTGGATTTTTTATGGCGAACGATAACTGCCGAAAATTCAAACAGAATCGAATAATGTTTTGCATATATGCCTGATTTGTTGAGGACTCAAGGCCTATTCATTTTGGTCAAGATTGGTTAAGGGGAAGGGGTAGTTTACCTCCAACGTTTTATGTTTTAACAAGAGTAAAGTACTTAATTTTGATAAATAAAGTATCCTGAAAAGAATATCATAATAATCCACTATAGAAAGGTAGATGAAATATCTATAAATGAAAGGGGTAGTTGAAGGGGGAGGGGATAATTTTTTATATATGTACCGGCAACAAAGAAGTAGTTTGTTGTTAAAATTCCTTCCCGGGCTGTTTGGCCGTAGTCCAATGTTTTCTACAAAACCAGACGTTTCGGCAGTGCAATTGACTGCCGTCGTCAGTGAAAATCGAGTATACGTTAGGTGGTTTACGTGAGGTGACCACAGTACTGTGGTTAAGGCAGAAGAAAGAAGTCGAAAGAAGTAGTTTCTATGGAAATATTTCATTTCGAAAATTATTTTAAATATAAATCTTATAACATGGAAGTCATGTATGGTTCTCCATACCGATATTTAAATATACAAACAGGTTTATTGCCCATATTTTGCGTATACGTTTGAAATTTGCGATACAGAAGATCAAATGCAGTCAATGAGTATCTTGTAAACAAGTTTCAATAATGTGTACGTTTATTGTGTTATTATCGTGTATGTTCATAGGATTGATTTTAGGATGTTATCGCACGTTTTTCAGCCACTTTAAAGATAGTAATATTGATATTTTTTAGTTTTTTCTTTTGTATGTGGTGGACTTGATCGAATCCACCAAGCTAAATTTAAGATATGCCACTTATAACAATTGCAGAATGCATTTTTGAATACATATTGTTATGTTCCTTGTCTAGTAGGCCTACTATTTGTCAAATAAATACTGAATTTATGAATAATATGTCTTCACGGCATAAGTATCACTTGGAATATGATAAATTCCAAACAATATAACATACATATTTAACAATATAACAAACAATTCCAAACATATGATAAAGCAAACAATATAATTTCTGACCATGTTATAGCCTATATGTATAGTAGATTCTCACTATAGGCATAGTGTACAGTGGATTCAAATGGATACTGTCCTTACCACCTAGTTAGTTGTCAATCAATGTATTTCTTCTGCTCCAGTGGACTCTCCTCTTCTAGGTTAGTAGCCGATAGGCTGCTTGGCAGCAGCTCGCCATTCTTCACGCTTCTCTGCTTTTCTTTTCAACTCACAATATGATGTGCAGTTCATATCGACCATAAGTTGTTTCAGAGGGGTCGTCCTCTGTGATTCTTCTCTTCAATTGTTCCTTCTATTATTCTCTTAACCAACCCATTGTGTCGTAGTATATGCCCTATAAACATGACTCTTCTGCTTTTTAAATTTCGCAGAAAGCTCTTCTCCTCCTGAGCTCTTCTAAAGACTTCCTCATTCGTTATCTTCCCCTCCAGCTTATCTTGAATATTCTTCTGTAGCACCAGGTCTCAAATGCTTGGAGTCTTTTCTTGTCACTTTCTCCAATTGTCCAAGATTCACTACCGTATAGGGCAACACTCCACACATATGTCTTTACTAGATTCTTCCTTATTTTTAAGCTGATAGTGTTTGAAGTGAAGAGGTTTTTCTGTTCGTTGAAAGCAATTTTAGCCTGGTTAATTCTGGTTATAATTTCCTTACTGCTACGTCCATCACTTGTGACTTTACTTCCTAGATATTTATATTCTTTAACTGCTTGGAGAACATTACCAAGAGTTATTCTGACTGAATCTTCTTCCTTCCGACTACAGACTAGTACTTTGGTCTTTTGTTCATTTATTTTCATATTGAACTCATTCTTCATTACTCGATCCATTGTGTCAAGAATCATTTGTAGATCTTCGTTGCTCTCTGCAGTCTGCAGTCACTGCTATGTCACTTGCGAACCTAAGCATGTCCCCCACTTTTTCCCCGTGTATGTTTACTCTGAGATGAGTGTCTTCTTTTACTCTATCGATCGCTTCTTGGACGTGCAAGTTAAACAAACCTGGAGATAGAGGACATCCCTGTCTTACTCCTTTCTCAATGTTCGCCTCCTCTTGATGGTTTCCATGACATTTTCTCAATGTCAAACGGCTTTTATATTACTTTCTATTCCTCGAAGGATAATTCGGGTAATTATTTTCGATGCATGAGACAACAGGCTTAACGTTCTGTAGTCCTCGCATGATCCAGTATTCAATCTTTAAGGTATAGGAAATAATACACTAAGAAAAGTCTTCTGGCAATTCTCCTGTCTCATAGATTTTTCAGACCAATTCATACCTCCAGTGAACACCATTCAGATAATACTTTCACCCATCATCTATCCTTCGTCCTTACAACATGATTGGCCCAATTCCATTTACATAGTGTGACAGTAGGCCTATATCTCATCTCCGACAGCCTCCTAATTCTTGAATTGGAGACACATTGTTCAAAATTTATAATATATTTCTTTCCATGTCTGTCTGTACAATCATTAATTTCTGTACACTATTTCTTATTAAGAGACCTAATTTGGGCACTGTATATTAGAATGGGAGTTATGTATTTTTTCCAAACCAGAATTTCTACATTGGTAGAGTTTCCTTTTTTTTAGAATAAATTTAAATGATCAGAATTTCTTCAAAGCGCGTAAAATTTCTTTAGTTCAGTAGACGTTTTGGTTTTGAAAAACTAACCGACTTAAATGTAATTACGTTTGACACCTAATTAAGTAATTACAAATTGATGATGAATAAATTACATTTATTGTTTCTCATTAAATATGTTTTGGGTGCATTTATGGTAAGGTCAGCTTATCTAGATCTAACAAAACATAATTTCTAACTCAATAAAAGAAATCAATAAATAACTCAATAAAAATACTTTCAACTAAAACATCATCAGTAAACTAAAGGTTGACTTCAAAGGGTAAATTCGATACAGAAATTTATCTTTTGGAGAAAAACACATTATTCATGTATTTTCTATTTTTACTTCCATGTTCCATAAGGAAATGGAAGTATGGTCATGGCGAAAAAAATCGTGTTCGAGATAACGGCTGATTCTGATTGTGCTACCCTCAAAACATTAAGAAAAGTCATTTTTCGAAAAGTGTCTGCGTGTGTGTCTGTCTGTCTATCTGTCTGTCTGTGTGTCTATGTGTAAAATGTTTCCTATGGCAAACGATAACAGCTGCAAATTCAAACAGAATCAAATAATATTTGGCACACATCCCTGAATTGTAGATTACTCAAGGGCTATTGATTTTCGTGAAGATCGGTTACGAAAAAGGGGTAGTTTACCTGCAACGTTTTATGTTTTGACAAGGGTAATTTTTTCTATGACGAACGATAACTGCCGTAAATTCAAACATAATCAAATAAGTTTTTTCATACTTTCTTGCATTGTTGAGGACTCAAGGCTTACCGATTTTGGTGAAGATCGGTTAAGAGAAAGGGGTAGTTTACCGGCAACGTTTTATGTTTTAACAAGCGTAATTTTTTATGACGAACGATACCTGCCGTAAATTCGAACAGAATCAAATAATTTTCTACATATGTGCCTGAGTTGTAGAGGACTCAAGGTCTATTGATTTTGGTGAAGATCGGTTATGGGGAAAGGGTAGTTTACCTGCAACGTTTTATGTTTTAACAAGAGTAAAGTACTTAATTTTGATAAAGTATCCTGATAAGATCATAATAATCCACTGTAGAAACGTAGATAAAATATCTATAAATGAAGAGGCTAGTTGAACGGCGTGGGGCTAATTTTCTATAAATGATAGTTTAAGGAGGAGGGGATAATTTTTTATATGTGTACTACGTTATCGGCAGCAAAGAAATAGTTTGTTGTTAAAATTCCTTCTCGGACTGTTGGCCGTAGTTCAATGTTTTCTGAGAAACCAGACGTTTCGGCAGTGCAATCGACTGCCATCAGGTTAATGGTTAATGGTTCCGCCTTCTATTATTAAACACTTAATATTTATTTTTAATATTTAATAATATCTAAAACGAGACATTTTAAAATGTAATTTTCCTGGTCTTAATCGCTACAAAGATGGTTATTAAATCACTATAATCTAAAGACGAACCAATGTCTCGTTTTCAGTTGAAAGTACCGCTAGATTTGATACCCTGTCTTGAGATACTGTTGATTGTAGGTACGATTTAATAAATTTAAGTTTACTAAACGATCTTTCACAAGTAGGCACAGACACTGGTAAAGTAAGAAAAATTTTTAAAGCTGTTGCTAGTGTTTTGTAGGCTTCTAATCCCATCGAAGAAAAGGGTTATAGCAGTCACTGAGGTGTAAAGTTCATTTGTTCTCCGTTAACGTTTGCCTTTTTTAATAAAAGTATGACGTCTTTCAAGTCACGAAAAATTGTTTACTGTTTAGGTCATTTGGATACAGTTTTGCAAGCTTTGTGCACTTCATATTGATTTTGGAAAGCTCTTCCTTAAAATGTGTATGTCCCCATCATTTACGTACTTCTCAAATACAGAGGAACCCAAAGCGTTTTTCTAACTCTTTTCTGTTAGGGAAATAGCTTGAAATTTTAATTGACAGTTTGTCCAAAATTTCTATTAGTGAACGTCCTAATTCTTGCCGAACGGTCAAAGCAGAATCGTCTGCATACTCCCCTGGCATCGTGCGCTTCCTTCGTATCCTTTTTGTAATACTGACACCCCATTCATTACATACCTGCTCTGCCTTACTAATAACATTGTCACACAGCTCATTCCTCCAAACATTTAATTTGTCCGTTAGCGTCTCCAGAAGTGTCGATGGCCGAATAAAGCTTATTCCTTTGGTCTGCAAGATTTTCTGGAATTTGTCCATAGAAGAAAGAATATCTGTCCAGAAAAACAGCAAGGCCACAAAACCAAAGTTTTCTATCGCATTAATTATTAATGCTGCATCTTCGATCGTATCAATTGTTTCAGTCGGTGTATCCCTGTTTCTCCAGTGCAGCGATCATTTCATCCAGCTGAGTGGATATTGCTTTCACCACATCTGCTTTTGAACTCCACCTGGTATCACAATGTCCTTTTAGAGTAATATTTACGAAGTCTTTAAGAACACTCCACCTATGAGAAGGACAGGAAAAGAAGGTGAATAGATGTTCCACTGTCCCAAAAAAAATGTCACTGCCTGAACATTTACATGAGCTGCATGAATTCCAACCAAGTTGAGTGAATGGTTTTCACGTGGAACAAACACAGCCAGTGGATTCAAATCTATCATTCTCTTCTAAACTCCTGAAGAGTACCAGCCATTTTTTCTTGATTGTCATATGACTGACCTTTGCAAAGATTCAATCCATCTCTTTCAATTTTACTTGTAATAGCTTCTGTGACCACCTCCGCTGTTTTCATAACTAAATGAGTAAAATTTATAAAGGCTTCCTTGATATCAACAGAATTGCGTTTAATTTCAACAAATCTTACAATCTTGCAGCATCTGGTGTTGTGTCAAATATAATACTCACGTACTTCGCCTTCTTACATGCAGTAATAATATATTTGCGCACTCTTTCTCCTAACAGGCTTATTATTTCATTTTGAATAGTTGGCGAAACATACGATATGCACCCTGATTTACGAGAGATTGAATCCAAATGAGATCTCATGTCAGGGTCATATTTAGCCAAGTGTTTTAAAAAAGCCAGAAAGTTTCCAGGATTTGGATCGTTAGTAACTGACTCTCGATATCCTCTCAGTGCCAGATTTTGTTGTGCAAGAGTTTGTTCTATGCCAATGACCGTTCGAGGATTTCTTTCCATGTCTTAGCTGCTTTACTCATTTGTTCTTGTCGTAGATCATCAATCAGTCCCCCTTTGTTTAAAGAACGTTCCAATTCCTTCCATTCCAAAAACGCAGAGCGATGAGCAGGACTACTCTTATGATCCTGAATAACGGGGATTTAACTTTCGCCATGACGAAAACCCATTTTCACTATTGAAATGGCTTCTTTGGTAGTTTTTTCTTGTGGAAATAAAGTGCAACAAAAGAAAAATAGAGACTTTTTAGTTAGAGAAAAACATCCAAGTGCAATTTACCTTTCTGCCATTTTGCAAGGTTTTATCAAACCAATACTTGTTTAAGGATCGTCCAGCTTCATCTTCAGGAAAATGGCCGTCCTTGTTCTGAAACTGACACTTCCTCTATCTTCCTCTATTCACCATTATATCTCGGAAGGATTGAGATATCTTGCTTGGCCAAGCTTCCATACCTTGTAGTGTAGCACCGGGAAAACGGTCTACATTGTTGCTAGTAATGTTCTCTCGCCTGAAATTTCAAGACTGCACGATGCAACATAATCCATGTTACTAGAACCAAGTGAATCTTTTAACTATACTTTGACACTTTCACAGTTTGAAATATTCATGCCGTTGACTTTATTGTATTTATGAACAGCCTCGTCGCTAACAACATCCATTTTATGATCGCAAGTTGATTCCTTGTTAATTGTACCATTTTCACACTCATGGTTTCTTTTCCTTGAATAAGAGACTTGATAAACTCTTTGAAATTTGTAGTCTTTAATCTTTCTTTCCTCCTCTTCCAAAGCGGGCGCCACTGAGATTACTTCATTTCATATCAGCTTCAAATGAAAAAAAAATCGATTTTCAATTTACGTGTATCTGTCTATCTCTCTGTCTATCTGTCTGTCTGTGTGTAGAATGTTTCCTATGGCAAACGATAACAGCTGCAAATTCAAACAGAAATAAATAATGTTTGGCACACATCCCTGAATTGTAGATTACTCAAGGTCTATTGATTTTCGTGAAGATCGATTAAGAAAAAGGGGTAGTTTACCTGCAACGTTTTATGTTTTGACAAGGGTAATTTTTTCTGTGACGATTACATACACGATTACAGATGAAGACATACACGTGAAGTATTATAGATATATCCAGAAGACGAACAAACCAAAATCAAACCGCACACTCAAGATACTCATCAACAGCTGATGATCAACACTCAGCTGCATTGAACCAGAAAGAACTGCACATACGTACCCCACGTAACGTTTTTTTATACGTTTGCAAATAATATATTCGTCTGTATACGAATAGCAATTAAGATTATCTATACAAAGCTAATACTCCCCCCCCCCAGCTTCGCCACTGCTTTCAGTAGCTCGTCAACTACGTACGTTTTCTTGTCCCTCTGGTGGCTTTTTTATAAGCGTTAAAAGTTCAGGCTTCAACATATTTGTCAAAAATGGGACACTGTTATCCTCTAACCATTTTATCATATCCTCCTTTTTAGAATTCGAGGTGGGTGCCTTATTTATCTCCACATTGTGAAAGGCTGCATTATCCATTACAACAACACATTCAGGAGGTAGGTTGAGAAGAAGTTTCTCTTGCAACCGTTTTATGTAATTGTCTTTATTCATTTGGTCATGGTAATCGCCACTCTTTCTTCCAGCCTTCCACATTAAAAGACAATTCGGTATGCAACCCATTTCGCCTCCAGCGTTGATAATTATCAGCCTTTCGCCTTTAGATACTGCCCGGTGTATACATTTTGCACTGTCGTCTCTCCACGATTTAGATGACACATGACTAGAGAGTATATATGACTCGTCCACATAAACAATTGGTCTTTTCTCTTCCCTGTGCTTAATGAGACATTTTAAATAGTGAATACGCTTTTGGCAATTCACTCTTTTCAATAACAACTTTCCTGTTATTTGGGGTAGCTTTCCACTTAAAACCTAGCGATTTCAAAATGACTCTTAAACTACGGTTGCTACCTTTAAAATTAATCTTTTCTTGAAGGGTTTTCCTATTATATCTGCGGTTGGAAGTCTCCGTTCAGCCACATACACTTCATGAATGGTTCTACAAACAACGCATTTATCGAAATCGTCGATACTAGTAACGGGTTTGTCCCTTTTATATTTCTTTGGAGTCGAAAATGAACATGTTAGACTGCTATCCTCATCCATTTTCTTGGCTTCTTGCAATATTGTCTGAACCACCCTCCTTGGACACACATGCACCATCCTCCTTCCACATGCACCTGCTGTTCTCTCTTGGCATTTTGAATGAGTACAATAAAGCCGCCGTTACATTTTCCAGTTTTCATTATTGCTTGTGCTTCATTTTTCATGAAATCATAAACGTTCTTTATTATCTCCCTGCTCTGACTATGCAGTTTCTTGCCTTTTAATTTTGATACAAACTCTGACATATTTGCCAAAATTGTGAAGCACAAACACAAAATATATGAATACACAATTGAAGACTCATTACACTAACAAGACGCACCAACGAGTATAAACAAAATGGTACAACACAGATTACGCAATACACTTCGAGACGTAGCCGTGCACTGAAGTAAAATATCGGTATGGAGAACCATACATGACTTCCATGTTCTAAGATTTATATTTAAAATCATATTCGAAATGAAACATTACCATAGAAACTACTTCTTTCTACTTATTGCTTCAGCCTTAACCACGGTACTGTGGTCACTAACGTATACCACCTGACGTATTCGCACTCGATTTTCACTGATGATGGCAGTCGATGGACTGCCGAAAAGTCTGGTTTTGCAGAAAACATTGGACTACGGCTAAACAGCCCGGGAAGGAATTTTAACAAAGAACTACTTCTTTGGTGCCGATAACGTAGTACACATAAAAATTCTCCCCTCCCAAATCAACTATAACTTTCATTAATGGAAAATTACTCACACCGTTCACCTAACCTCTTCATTTATAGATATTTCATCTACGATTCTACAGTGGATTATTATGAGCTTCTTATTAGGATACATTATTTATCAAAATTAAGTACTTTACTCTTGTTAAAACATAAAATGTTGCAGGTAAACTACCCCTTTCCCTTAACCGATCTTCAACAAAATCAACAGACCTTGAGTTCTCTTTAGTTCAAAAAGGTATGCACAAACGTAGTCGATTCTTTTTGAATTTGCGGCAGTTATCGTTCGTCATATAAAACATTACCCTTATTAAAACATAAAATGTTGCTGGTAAACTACCCCTTTCCCTTAACCGATCTTCACCAACACCAATAGGACTTGAGAACTCTACAATTCAGGGCTGTATGCAAAACATTATTTTATTCTGTTTGAATTTGCGGCTGTTATCGTTTGCCATAGAAAAATATCGGTATGGAGAACCATACATGACTTCCATATTCTAAGATTTATATTTAAAATCATTTTCAGCCAAACAGACAGGCTGTGTCTTACCTGCCTTTTTATTGCTGTATTAAATGAAAAATATTATATTACATTAAAATGAAAAAATTATAATTTTATTGCCTGGCAACAAAATTATTTTATTTTTAACAATTACCATTGTTTCAAAAAGTTTAAATAAATTTTCAAGTACTTTACTCTTGTTAAAACGTAAAAGGTTGCAGGTAAACTACCCCTTCCCCTTAACCGATCTTCACCAAAATCGAAAGTCATTGAGTACACTACAAATCAGGGCAGTATGCAAAACATTATTTGATTCTGTTTGAATTTGCGGCTGTTATCGTTTGCCATAGAAAATACCCTTGTTAAAAAAACGTTGCAGGTAAACTACCCCTTTCCCTCAACCGATCTTCACCAAAAACAATAGGTCTTGATAACTCTACAATTTAGGGGCTGTATGCACATAATCTTTTGATTCTGTTTGAATTTGCGGCTGTTATCGTTTGTTTCAAAAAGTTTAAATAAATTTTCAAGTACTTTACTCTTGTTAAAACGTAAAAGGTTGCAGGTAAACTACCCCTTCCCCTTAACCGATCTTCACCAAAATCGAAAGTCATTGAGACCTCTACAATTCAGGGACGTATGCAAAAAATTATTTAATTCTGTTTGAATTTGCGGCTGTTATCGTTTGCCATAGAAAATACGCTTGATAAAAAACGTTACAGGTAAACTACCCCTTCCCCTTAACCGATCTTCACCAAAAACAACAGGTCTTGAGTACACTACAAATCAGGGCGGTATGCAAAACATTATTTGATTCTGTTTGAATTTGCGGCTGTTATCGTTTGCCATAGAAAATACCCTTGTTAAAAAAACGTTGCTGGTAAACTACCCCTTTCCCTCAACCGATCTTCACCAAAAACAATAGGTCTTGAGAACTCTACAATGTAGGGCTTTATGCAAATAATCTTTTGATTCTGTTTGAATTTGCGGCTGTTATCGTTTGCCATAGAAAAAATTACCCTTGTTTAAAAAAAACCGTTGCTGGTAAACTACCCCTTTCCCTAAACTGATCTTCACCAAAATCAACAGATCTTGAGAACTCTACAATTCAGGGCTACATGCTAAACATTATTTGATTCTGTTTGAATTTGCGACTCTTATCGTTTGCCATACAAAAATATCCTTTTAAAACATAAAACGTTGCCAGTAAACTACCCCATTCCCTTAACCGATCTTCACCTAAAACAATAGGTCTTGAGAACTCTATAATTCAGGGCAGTATGCAAAATATTATTTGATTGTGTTTTAATTTGGGGCTGTTATTGTTTGCCATAGAAACAAATTACCCTTGATTAAAAAAAAAAGTTGCTGGTAAACTACCCTTTTCCCTTAACCGATCTTCACCAAAAACAGTAGGTCTTGAGTACTCTACAAATCAGAGCTGTATGCAAAAAATTATTTGATGCTGTTTGAATTTGCGGCTGTTATCGTTTGCCATAGAAAAAAATCTACAGATAGACACACAGACAGACACACACGCAGACACTTTTCAAAAAACGACTTTTTTCATGTTTTGAGTGTAGTACAATCAGAATCTGCAATAATCTCGAACACGATTTTTTTTGCCATCACCATACTTCCATTTCCTTAAGGAACATGGAAGTAAAAAAAATCCAGGGGATGTTTGTCATTCAGTTGACAGCGGATTGTTTCAATTCCAACTGCATACAACCCGTCCTTCCTTACTCCGCCTGTCGGAACTGTTTCAAGGTCAAACTCTCAGATTGGTACGAGCTTGTATACCCAGCACTTGCTTTTGCCCCATTTAATTAACTAGTGATCGGCAGCACATTATATTATATACTATTGTTACTGTTGGTGTTATGTTTACTCTCAAAACATGAAAAAAGTAATTTTTCGAAGAAAAGTGTCTCTGTGTGTGTTTGTGTGTCTTGTCTGTCTGTGTGTCTGTGTATAGCATTTTTTCTATGGCGAACAATAACTGCCGCAAATTCAAACAGAATCAAGTAATGTTTTGCATACATTCCTAAATTGTAGAGAAGTCAAGGCCTATTGATTTTGGTGAAGATCGGTTAAGGGTAAGTGGTAGTTTACCGGCAACATTTTATGTTTTAACAAGAGTAATTTTTTCTATGATGAACAATAATGCCGAAAATTTAAACAGAATCAAATAATTTTTTTTTTTTGCATATGTGCCTGAGTTGTAGAGGACTCAAAGTCTATTAATTTTCGTGAAAAGCGGTTAAAAGGAAGGGGTAGTTTACCTGCAACATAAACAAGAGTTGCAAGTATGTTGTTTTAACAAGAGTAAAGTACATTATTTTGATAAATTAAGTATCCTGGAAAGTAGGTCATTATAATCACTGTAGAAAGGTAGATGAAATATCTATAACTGGATAGTTAGTTGAAGGGGAGGGAGTAATTGCCTATAAATGAAAAAGATAGTTGAAGGGGAGAGGATAATTTTTTTTTATGTGTACTACATTATCGGCAACAAAGTAGTAGTTTTTTGTTGAAATTCCTTCCTGGGCTGTTTGGCCTTAGTCCAATGTTTTCTGCAAAATCAGACGTTTTGGCAGTGCCATCGACTGCCATTGTCACTGAAAATCGAGTGCGCTAACGTGAGGTGGTATACGTTAGTGACCACAGTACTGTGGTTAAGGCTGAAGAAAGAAGTAGAAAGAAGTAGTTTCTATGGAAATATTTTATTTCGAAAATGATTTTAAATGTAAATCTTAGAACACGGAAGTCATGTATGGTTCTCCATACCGATATTTTATTTGTATTATACGATGTGTTATGACAAACATAAATTTGCATTTTATTGTTAAAATGCTGTGCTCTGCAATTGTGATGGACTATATAATCACACTGACACTGGTTAGTGATTGTGTTTTGCTTAGGTACTAAAAAATGTCAGCATGTCGATAAATTAGCAAACAATCTAAAAATAAAGTAAACAAAACTAAACAAAATACTTTCATCAAAACTTTATATAAAAATACATTAAATTAATATAATCAAATATATAATCCAAACAAATAAATAATAATAAATATATAATAATATAAAATTAACACTCTAGCCAGTAGAACAGGCTTAATAATTTCTGCAGAAAACAAAAAATTTCTCACGAACATTAAAAATTTCACAAAATTCCTGCTAACAAATATTGGCCGAATAGAGAGGGTTAGAAAATTTAAGTATCTAGGGAAAATAATTCAAGAAAATCGCTTAGAAAACTCTGTTACGGAAGAAAGGACTCATAAAACGGAAAGAGCATATGGTATAAGTAAAGATATTTACAATAAAAAATGCATATCTTAAAATGTGAAAATAATGCATTATAGTACAGTAGTGAGGCCAGAATCCCTATATGCAAGTGAATGTCTAGCATTGAATTATAATTTAGACACACTAGAAATATTGGAAAGACGATTTATTAGGAAAATATTAGGCCCACAAAACACTTCGGAAGATTGGAAATTAAGAAGTAATGATGAAATATATCAAAGTATAGAAAATGTAACAGAAACAGTGAGAAAAATAAGACTAGTAGTTTCTGAACATTTATATAGAATCGAAGACAATAGATTAGCAAAACAGATCTTCAAATATCTGTGGGGAAAGAAGTCAACATCAAGTTGGATTAAAGAAGTCAAAAAGGATTTAGTAAAAAGTAATATAGACGCAGAAGAAGCAATTGAAAGAGAAGTTTTTCGAGCAAAATTGTTAAAATTGGAAGGAGTGTAGGGTAGGAGAGAGAAAAATGCAAGTTTAAAGTGGACTGAAGACAGGAAGACGAGATATAGTGAAAAGATGAAAGAATATTGGAGAAAAAGAAAAGAACAAGGGATAAAGAATTGAAATTGGCATGTGGTCCTCAGATGGCCAATAAAATAGTAAAAAATTAACATACACACACATACTCACAATCCCACATTCTCTTAAAAAACAATCTTATACACAAGCAGTGGGTTAACTTTTGGAATTTTATTCCAAGACAATACATGGATATCTTGTGAACACTTTTTTTCTATTTCTATGTAACTCTGGTCGTCTAAAATAAGATAGCTGGAGATGAACATAATGCACAGTACTTAACACATTTTCAAGTAAGGAAAAACGTTGTGTGTTTGTGTGTAGTTAACTGTCATAGTACGCATGAGACTATTTTAATTTTTTATTTCAGTTAAGCTTTAATGTGGCCAAGAAAGGAAATGGAGGGTACAAAGAAAATTTTTATTTTGATCGGTTCGACGAGCTGTGCACATTTGGCAATTCTGTGATGCCCCACATTATGTCACAACTAGCCGCATTTATAAAGAGAGACAGTTACTGCCCATTACCCCCAGTAAGTACAGTGTTTTTATTGTTGTACACATCGTGTAACGTACACTCACAAGATACAATATCCGTATATTACTTCATGGCTGATAGAATATGTTCGTTAGGTTTCTGGTTACAAAATCATGAAACCTGCAACAGAGATATATAACAATAGTTAATAACTGGTCATAATAATCGCTGTGGTTGGTAACAGTAATGGATTCCATACGCCTATTAACCATTGATTACAAATATTTAATTTAAGTTTAATTTTCACTTATTTGTTTATTATGGAAAATACATCAATTTTATTTTTCGTTAACTACAGAACTACAGTATAATCTTTGTAATATTTCACAAGAGATGATGATAGAATGAAAACATACAGTTCCTCATACACTATTTTCTTTGTGACTTTTCAGTTGCCCATGTAAAAATCAAAAAGATTTGTTTTACCTTATTTAGAAAAATGTGGTGATGACAAAAAAAAGTTCATGTAATGAACTAATAGCATTCCAGGTTTAATTCTGAGCATTGGTTCTTATGGGAGCTGTCGCGCTCTCACCCACGTGTTTGCCCTATACTTCTCTCCTTTACTGTATTTGCAGTGTAGCCATTCATACTAAATGTAAAGTACAAATTTAAAGAGTTTTATAATTTATTTGTATTCTATACGCTGTGCTGCACAGTTCTATACAAATCATAAGTCTGTAACACAATTGTCTTCCTCATACAAAAATATTTTATAAATATTTGTTACTTGTACAAGTTAGAGGAATGTTTCAAGCTGCCTAATACAAAATTTATGGAGTTCATTTTTAACACTTTTTATTTACACTAATAAAATATACAATAATTTGTAATCCTTCACTGAAAAAGGTTCACTCCCTGTATCAGTAAATCGACGTTTTTGTTTGGGTTCATCTACTTTGAACGCCTTCACTGCGCGGAATGGACTATCGCCACACAAGAAACCTGGCAACAGTGTAGCCCATTCAACCAATGCTGAAAATTAAATATAGGACGGCCATTATCTCCAACTGTAGAACACTTAAATATTTGGTAACTTTTTTCATTTTCCTAAGAAAATCTTATCTTTCCCTTATCTAGTTTTCACTTTGTCAGAGGCGGTGGCTAGGATCACTGTCAGTTCTAGTGCAGTAGTAACACTAGTTGTCATTAGATTTTTGTTGTGAATGTTGTGTTGTGTGACTGTCCAAAGAGTACATGTGTTCTAATTGAGTAACATGTAATCTATTCATTTAAGATTTAAGATAAATCTCCACTTAGGACACATTTAGGATGTTCATGGTGTTTGTGTATTTATAATTGTTCAAGTATGTTTAGTTTTCAATCCTTCATGTTTCTGTTTATTGAAAAGGCAAGAGCAGTGTACACTAGAATGAGCAGTTTATTCAAAAATCATGGTTTAACAATAAACACAAAGATGAGACTTTTACGCTACCACGTATTCTCGATCCCCTTCTACAGTGTAGAATCTTGGAATTTGACTGAAACACAACTAAAAAATTTGAATCTTTTGAAATGTGGCTTTACCGTAGAATACTGAGCGTTTTATGGACAGTACATATAACTAATGTTGAAGTTCTTAGAAAGATGAAGAAAGAAATGGAAGTTATTAATACAGTAAAGATAAGAAAGCTTCCGTGTCTGGGACATCTCATGAGAAATGAACAGAGATTTTACTTATTGCAGTCCATACTACAGGGAAAAGTGCTTGGAAAGAGAGGAGTTGGCTGACCGAGGATTTCATGGCTGAGAAATGTAAGGACCTGGTTTGGCATAAATACAACTGACTTATTCTGTGCAGCAGAACAGAAAGTTAAAATAGTCTGTATGATATCCAACATACGAAATGGATAGGAACTATCAGCAGAAGAAGATGTTTCTGTATAGGATTTTCATTTGTTGATAACTTTGTGCACACGTGATATGTGTCAGTGGTTTGCAAAATTGGATTCAGCGGTGGCATGCAGTGCCTTAATATGTTCATTGTACCTCTGTCTAAAGCTGTGTGCTGTCTACTCCACACAGAATTTGCAGCACTGTGAGCAGTTTAGTTTCTTTGTCCCTGGTAAATCAAATTTGTCCAGCTCTTTGTGTGTGCTCCTTTTGACAGAGTGTGGTTCTGTTTTGTTTATGGTTCTGTAAGTGACGTAGCTTGTCTTTTGTTTTTAATTTTTAGCCAAATTTTCCACAGCACTTATTAATATAGCTGAGTGTTTTGAATTTGTTGTTTTCTTTTTCTGTAGTATAGGTTTTGTGTAGGAGTCTATTTGTGTTCTGTTACATCTGTTGGCTTTTGTTAGAAATTTATTAATTTCAGTTTGTCATTCTATGTTTGTAGTTTGTGTAGTATGAATCTGAAATCTGTTAGTTTACCTTGAGCATGGAGTGACCAGAGCCATTATGTACCAAAATGTCAGTTATAGTGGGTTTTCTGTATGTTCTGATTCATAGGCACAGAGTTACAAAAAACTCTGGTAGCTGAAAGACAAATTTTGCAATCTAAATTTACTGATGTAGAAAAGCTGAAATATTTGCCCCTTCCCCCTCCACACACACACACACACACTCACGCAGGAGTATGTATCATTAGGTTTAGATGGTGAATAAGATCAACAATTTTTTGAAGTGAAAACTTCTTTAGGCGCACCGCGTACACACTTTTTCCTTGGCAGTAAATAAGTCTGATCCGTCAGGCTCCGAGGTGAAACGCTCATTCGGGTAAACTCGGGGGAGCCGAGTTTATGAGTTTAGCCGAGCGAGGGAGAAACAGTCAGCTGTGCCCTGCTGTGTTTAGTTTTGTCACGGAATCTTTCTATTACTTTTTTAATAATTATACTTTATTTGCAATAATAATTAATTAACATGTTTTCGAATACAATTTAATATTATGAGTGTGTGTACTGTGTGATAAATTTCGTTGTCTACAAAAGAAACAGATACGTAATAAGTACGTATCTGTCTATACGTAACATTCCATTGCAGTTTGTTCAACTTGTCGAACCAGTATCCAGAAAAGATCTATTCCCCAAATGGCTGTATACAACGGTTTTGAATATCCTATAATTCCAAATAATTTACTAAATTGTACATTAGATTTAGTGTCAGAAAGACTGATTTCTCCCAGAATTCCTTGTATGCAAATAAGGAGACATCGTAATGTTCATGGCTAATACGGAGCGTATTCCATGAGGGCAAGCAATATCAGCTTCTTTTTTACTGACGAATCTTGATTCAATTAATGTCAATTCATCCGAGTTCAGTTTTTCTCCGTTTCCAATTTTTGTAAGAGAATTGGAAAACATAACGTTTGCTTGCCTCATAACCTCTGTGAGTTCATAGATTTTCAAATTGCGCCACGCTGTCGGCCCTGTCATTCTGCGTTTTATTTGCTTGTAAATCGGTGTTGCTCTGACTGGAGGTAATTGTCCCAAATCACCAATTAATATTACATCTAAGTCACCAAAATATTTTGTAAAATTACCAGTTATTTGCTTAAGACGTAAATTGATTTCCTCTAGAAGCTCTGCGCAAATCATACTTACTTCATCGATTATTATTGCTCTGACATATTTAAATAATGACCTGTATTGATATGCGACTTCTGTACTCAGTGGTAACAATTTTGAAAGAGATATTTTCAAAGCTGTGTGAACAGTAGTTCCATCTATTGCTACAGCTGCTTTCCTGTCGATGCACAGGTTATATAGTCATTACAGTACCAATCACTATCAGAAAACCGATTATATATTTCCATTTTAAGTTTTATAACGAAAGTTTTACCGCATCCGGCTGGCCCAGTGAAGAAAATCTGTAAAGGACTATTATCATTTTTATTAGATAATAATTTGTTGATTACATGCAATAGCAGAGCCTTTTGTTTTTCATTAGCCATCCTCATAGCTGCACAAAAATCCGTATTAGACATAATATTTTTGTTTAGCAATAGCACCAAGTTTAATTAGAGTAGCTAATCGAAGATCGCCATTTATTTCTGAATTCGGATTATTATACAATTGTTCGAATGGATTTGTTCCGGGTATCTGTTGGCAAGATCTCGTATTTCATCCTCATCTAGGGGAGTTTCCTCCCGGCGTAATTCTCTACAAATTTCAATAGTTTTATCAATGTCTATATTTGACTCGAATTCTATCCCCCTTTGCAGTATTATATCCTCATTATCATCATAAATGGAAATAAATTTCATCTCTGCTAACATTTCCTCTTCTTCACTTCGGAATGGACAGACAGATGGGAATGGAATATCTGTCAGATTTTTAGACAGATTTCAATCAAAAGTATTTATCTCGTATTTTAGTTACCACAAGCCCGTTGTTTCTTTCTTAGATTATGATAATATTGAAGAAGATATTGATTTACGAAATCAAAAACAACAAGATTCAGCAGAATCATTGATACATAGTTATAAGTGCGCACATTGTAGATCTAATGAGTATACAAATGAAAATAAATGATTTTATCTATATACGTATATATTGCGACAATACAAGCATATGCTGTAATGCGCATATATGAAATAAAATAAATATTTTAATTAATTTTAGTAATATGTAGTAGACGAGCAGGTGTGAAATTGGAAGCTGGCTTACAAACAGGTATCAACAGGCTACATCACGCGATTACCGCTGTGAGCGTGTACACAAGTAAATAGAGTGTGTGCGTGAAGCCTGTTCGAGCCTGAAAGCTTGCAATCTCACCCCAAATAAATGCTAAATTAAGATTTTATTTAATTTTAAGCAAACCATAAATATTAGAAAGAGTGTAAAGACTTCTAAAAATGCGTAAAAATCAGACCCATGTGCAGTGCGAATTCTATGTAATTCTGACAATCAGTGCGAATTCTGTGCGATTTTTAAAGCATAGTAATTACAATAATGATGCGATCATTATGATAATTACATATCATATGTTTAATTGAATTAGACAATATTAGATCACCTTGAAATCCGCATTAAACATTACGATTGGGGAAAAAGTGCGAATATGTGAAATGAGACGAGAGTGGAGGAACAGACGCTGTGGACAGTTTTTGACATGCAGATTCCTGAGCCAACAGGTGTGGTTTTTTTGGTGAATATAAATACGAGCCCAGGAGAGCCAAACTCTCTCTTCTATCAGTATTCAGTCGTGGCGGTACGCTATGTCCGTCTGAGACGCGAATCTTTAATTACTTCAGACAGAGTTAGACGCTATGTGTAACATCGACATGATTTTTATATTATAAACTGTAAAGCATTAAGGAAAATGTTTTATTTCAAGTAGTAATAAAAAAAAAGTACCGTAACTAAAATCGTCGGACGTCTACAAACAGTCTACAACTACGAACATCAACTCTAGACAGAGGACGATAGAACATCAAGCTGAGGAACGATACGCAGACCAATAGAGACGGTTTATATAACAACAGCAGCCGATCCAGAGCAACACGTCATTCCATTCTACAGCCAGCAGATGGGACCATGAAAGACGAGAGACGGGAGGACGACCAGTGGAACCGGAAAACGCAAGAGGACATCCAGTAGGAGAAGACCGACTGATCACTGGAGGACATGGGACAATCTGCAGAATTTGATGTGACGAAAAAACAATTTGTAATAATAAAAGAATAAAGACATTGAAAGAGATTAATAAAAACATTTTAAATTAAAGAAAAACTGTGTAGATAGAGATAAGAGAATGTAATTTACTTGTAAGCAGAATTTTTTTTAATGATATTTTCTTTAATGATGAACAGTCAATGTAAAAATGTCATATTTTTGCACATTTCTGCCAATTGCAATATCTGATGTGGACTACAAGGTGCTCTAACGATGGATAATTTAATTACACATGTCCAAAGTAATTACCATCCTAATAGAATAATCCGTGTTATTACTACGCACTTAAAATCGCACTGAATTCGCACTGCGCATCCTTTTCACGCCGTTTTCTCATTACACATGCGTATTAATTTTATACATATTTTGGAGTCTTTGAATTTTTTCTACCATTTATGCTTTTCTTATAATTAAATAAATACTGTAATTTGACAATTATTCAGGGTGAGATTGCAAACTTTCATCCTCGAACTGGCCTCACTCACACACATCACTTACTACTGTACACACTCTCAGCGACAGTCGCGTGAGTGTTCAGGTCAGTTCCTGTCTGTCTACATTCCGTATTTTTAACATAAACTCAGCTTCCAATCTCATACCTGCTTATGTATTACATATTTATAAATTTAATTTAAATATTTATTTTATCTATTAAGTGCACTGTACAGCATATGATTGTACTGTCGCAATATATAATATTAATTTTTGCCTTGTTCCTGATTCGTCCAAGTAATATCATCCATAATAATATTAATATCATTCATATAATATATATATATATATATATATATATATTACTTAGAATCGATTACGATCATCATAGAAATTTTCACTTCGGTCGTGCGGTCTTAAGCACACACTCTTTTTATTAATGAGCGTGTGTAAACAATCATAACTTTATATTTTAAAAAGTTGTAATTTTATGGTGTCATATGACACATCATATTTCCAAACAAGTGTTTATTATAATTAATTAATGTTAAGTGAAAAAATTGTATTCACATCAAAATAAAATTCTGAATTCAGGTCAGGTTAAATACTGAATTTCTAGGAAAATCACTACAACAAATTTGCAAAACATAAGACACTAAACATCTCCAAAAATGCATTGAAACATCTCCACTTATATAAAGCAAAATTTTGACTATAAATTACATTACAGGAAATAAATGTGTTTACAGCTTTCTAATGATCAACTCCATTTGCAGTAAGCCACTAAAGACCATTCTGCTCTACATGTTGTAACTGGAAATGTAAGCATGATAGTTCACTCAGTGATTACACTAGCGTTTAGTTTTCTTTTAGTATATTTATGACGTCTAGAAATTACAGAATTTTTATTTCTTTGTCTGATAACATTGGCAAACATGGACAGATGAAAATTTAAGCGCTGACCATCAATGTATTCTATGAAATTGCCCAAAACTTGGATGTCATATACTTTTTTTATTAACAGCTGATATGATTTCAGCATCTATTCTGTTTGTTGTTTGAAATCTGGAATTATTTAGGTATTCATTAAGGGAACTGAGGATGCAGTCAAAAACTATCCTTTACGGCAGTAGTCTTTTGGTGACTGAAAAATGTGGTATTCACTGGGGCAGGACACTTTGTGAACATGAGGTAAAGTTAGCTTTCTACACCTAACAGGTGTTTCAGTGGGTATTATTGTTATTTAATTTTCCTCTTCATTAGGAACATTTAGGTTTCATTTAGGAGCATTTAAGCTTTTTAGAAGCATTGGGTTTTTAAGTCACAAACCTCCTCATCAAAATATAAGTGGCTATTTTTCCCAGAAAACCTGGATGGGACTAACAAAATGAGGCTTAAAATTGCAAAATAACATGTAATAAATACAATAATAGTAATCAAAAAAATTACAATTGCACACCAAAATTTAAGGGGAAAAAAATGTTATCCAAGAGTTAGAAAAACAAAAGTAGACATTTAGAGTTTTATGTATTTGTAAAAGTTATTCTCAAAACAATCTTTTTATTTTACTCTTCAGAAAATAAAAATAAAAAAAATTACAGCATTTAATCCATCTTTCTTCATGGGAGCATATCTGAAAGTTAACTAACTAAAATAGGAAAACCCAAACTGCAAAATAAAAGTTGCAAGACTAGCGTTGGACAACAAAAAGAAATATTAGACAAACCCTAGAATATAGAAATCTTGCGAGCTTGCCTCTGAGAATCTTACAATAGAAAGATCGCAATAGAAAATCGATGATTATCAATAGTAGATCCATCACATGAATCTTATAAAACGTAGATGTCTGAAGAGGCCTATTAAGTAACAGAGAGATTAAACTATGAATTCGGAACAGTTAGGCCAATTACATAACACCACAATGATGAAAGTCTAATGTATGAGGAAGAATAAGAAACAGAGGCATGTTCTTATTGTAGTAAAAAAGTTACAATACGTTAGTAATTTTAATTTCTACACAATTTAGGTACAATTATTTGATTTTACCTCAAAACTGTTATCAACATTTTATTGATCTTTCAATAACCCTTTTCTAATTTGTTCCATATTATGTAATGACACTCAACAACTTTGTCTTTTCCACCCTACCACTTCTATCTCACTTTCCCAATTTTATATTTATTTTTGGTGTCAACTGAGTACAGTAAAAGTTAAAAAGAATTCTCACCGTGTTCATATCAGAATCATATTTTTCTTCTCCAATTTTATTTAAGTAGTGTATATGTAACACATTACCACTATTTCGTGGAAAACTGTGTGTTTCTTTCACTATAAATGTTTTGTAACATACGTTGCATGTTATTATTTAATTTATTAGCAAACATATGCACATGCACGTCAGTTTCTTATCGTCTAAATTTAAAACTTTTGACCATATTCTTTATTTTCAAGGGACAGTATAATGGAAGCATCGAACTCCCAGTAAAATATGCTACTTCAGATCTTCCAAACATTCCATATGGAGATTTTAGGATGGAGATGATTTTAATTAAAAAACATGATGATGGCAGAGAAGAAAAGTTGTATTGTATTCGAGTGTTTATGCTTGTTACACCTCAATAAATAAAAAAAGCTCTGAATAGTTTAAATCTGTATAAAGAGACAGTTGTATGAAGTAATTAAGTTATACGTGTTTTGTGAATACAAAAAGAAATAAAAGTATTCTATATTACAAAATAAAGGAATTAAAATTACAAAATTACAGAATGAAAATCTCTTTACAAGAACCTGAATATTATTTAGATGTGAATAATTTCATAATAGGTTGAACGTACTTTATATTTTGGAAATGTGAATAGACTCATGTTCCTTCAAGTATATTTTTTTTTATATAACGGTAGTGTCAGTATTAAAATACTCATTGCATCAGTACTATGATCAAAGGTATAATCACTATAACTTGGTTATTATATTCCTTCAAATTATTATTTTTTTGCTGATGTATTTTAAAAGTAATTCATAATTAGTTGAATTAAATTAGAATTAATTTAAAGGTACTATTTTACCTCATACCTAGCCATCTGTCACGCACTTCCTATATTCCATAAACCTTTTTAGTTTTGCCATCATTTTTAAATCCTACATACCTCATCTAAAAAACAGACTCCTAACATACAGTATCTGATATGACACTATCTTTGAGATTTTCAATTTTATATGCAAAACTGTACATGTTTGGTTTAGTTCAGTGTACTTTTTATAAAGTGTAAGCACTTTCCATATTGTATATATTTTTCAATTTATAAATACAAGAAAGTTATAAATATTTTTCAATTTACAAGAAAATTTATGTTATCCACGCTTCAAATTTTGTCAAACTTCTTTCACCTGAATATGTTAAAAATGCATTTGTAAAATAAAATTCAAACATTCCAGTTAGCAATTAATATTGTTAAAATACATTATTCGTTAACAGAGTATACAATAAACAATTAGCCATAAACGATCACTGTCTTCACGAATTTAAATTTAATACGATTTTCAATTTTCCAAGATGCATTAATTATGAACTGCCTTGAATTAGCAAAATGATTTTCTACCGAGTTTACCAAAATTATTGTTTCTTATTGATCCTCATATTACTAAATATTTCATCATTCTGAGATGATTACTGTACTAGTACACGCTAAATAATTTGTTCCATATCTACTTACTGTAGATCAACATATTATTGTGGAAAATGACAATGTATATGATCCTGACTCCTTCATTTGCAGATCCAGTTAGTTCTAAATTTGATATACAACTTTATCGGTAGTATTGTGTAAAGCTTTAAATATCTATGTTTTTTATATTAGTTTGGATTTGCTCCTATTTTATATAACAGGGTGCGTCAGCTAAATCCGGACAAAATTCAATTTGAATTTCCCGCCATATATGACTTCAGCAGTAGTCGATTGTTGGCGTTTAGGTAAGCCAGCTGTATGTTTAAAACGCGCATAACCTCAAAATGGGTGAGTTTGTGAAATCGAGTGCGGAATATAATCGATGAGCGGCAGTAATTGAAGCCCTTCGCGCCGGGCGTTCGCCGACCGAAAATATTCGCTTATTCGGGTACCCGCGATCGATCGTTTACGACATCGCGCAAAAGTACGCACACGCGGAGAAGTCCGAAGAAGGTTCCGCGAACCCTGTAAGGCAAAGCCATTCAAGGGAGAAGACTGCTAGGACCCCAAAGGGCTCAAGAGATTATTTCAGAAGACCCAAGATGACCCAGGGGTGCCTCTTTGTAAATTGTCCACCACACTTGGGATGAGTGAGGCCACCATGCGTCGAACCGCAGAAAAGGACCTGAGATACACGTCTTATGTGCTCAAGGTACAACAAATGCCGTCTGAGGCTGCCAAAGTCCAGAGAGTTGCCCGCTGCAATGCAATTTGCTTCATTGTTCATTGAAGCACGAAGCTGCGGGTCGCCTCAGGTTTTTTTCTAATGAAAAGATTTTTACTGTTGATGCAAAAGTGAACAGAAGAAACGACCGTTGGCTCGCGCATGATCCCGAGGATGTCCGTTTAGTAGACAGGACGAACTTTCCAGCCAGTGTTCACGTCTTAAGCGTCGTCTCCAGTGAGGGTGACGTCATGCCGCCACATTTCTTTAAAAAGGGAGAAACCATCACGATGGACGTTTACCTCCAGATTCTGAGAACTGTAGTGAAGCCATGGATGGAAACTGTGGCCTCCGAGAGACCGTACATCTTTCAACAGGACGGTGCACCTGCTCACACAAGCCATTTAGTGCAGAACTGTAGCCTCCGGGAGACCGCACATCTTTCAACAGGACGGTGCACCTGCTCACACAAGCCATTTAGTGCAGAACTGTAGCCTCCCGGAGACCGCACATCTTCCAACAGGACGGTGCACCTGCTCACACAAGCCATTTAGTGCAGAACTGTAGCCTCCGGGAGACCGCACATCTTTCAACAGGACGGTGCACCTGCTCACACAAGCCATTTAGTGCCGAACTGTAGCCTCCGGGAGACCGTACATCTTTCAACAGGACGGTGCACCTGCTCACACAAGCCATTCAGTGCAAAACTGTTGCCTCCGGGAGACCGTACATCTTTCAACAGGACGGTGCACCTGCTCACACAAGCCATTCAGTGCAGAACTGTAGCCTCCGGGAGACCGTACATCTTTCAACAGGACGGTGCACCTGCTCACACAAGCCATTTAGTGCAGAACTGTAGCCTCCGGGAGACCCCACATCTTCCACCAGGACGGTGCACCTGCTCACACAAGCCATTTAGTGCAGAACTGTAGCCTCGGGAGACCGTACATCTTTCAACAGGACGGTGCACCTGCTCACGTTGCTTAATAATTTGTTGTTGATTCACTGCTCGGTCACGACAAATTGGTGGCAGCTGTGGTGGGATAGGTTGCAAAAAGACCTACATAAAGGTGTGAATTGATAGGGTGGAGATTATCATAAATTTGGCAGACGGTTCTTTTGCATAAAAAAATGTGTTATAGATAATGTGTTTGTTGTTAAATATGATTGTTTAAACGGTCGTTACTAATGAACCATACAAAAGAAATAATCTGTTCATTATATGATGTTTGAATTTTTAAAATAAGAATAATTTTATGTTTATGTAAATGTTAACATAACTGACGTAACTGGTATGCCTGGTTTGTTATGCCTGTATGTACATTTATTATGCAAACTGTTATTTTCTGAAATATTAGCTTCTAAAAAGATAATAGGAATGTTATCTGGTATATTTACATTTTACGTAATAGTACATTTTTAACTATATTTAAATATGAACGTGGAAATGAAGTCAAGTTGATACAGAAGTATGAATATATATTTTCTTTAACATTAGATGACTTATTATATAGAGTCCGCTTGGACAGAGGAAATGCAATAGTGCTTTGAGATATTAAATGAATCAATTTGCATCATTTTAGTAAAGAGGATTCGGGATTGAAGTAAGCAAACATATATTGGCATATCTATTATATCAGTTAGAAAGATAATTGTTTAAGACTGTTAATACCTTAACGTGTAACTCCCTTATATATTCATTTAATGTATATGGGATCGGGTTTAAGAAAAAGTAAAAATAGAACCGAGTTTATGTCTGAATCTCGAAATTTTGGTTTACCTGTGGGACAAGTGACTAATAGAGACCAGTTGTCTCCTAACTTGTACATGCGAGTAGGGACCAGAGTAGGTACCATCACCGCCCACTACCAACACGTAAGTCCAGTAAACTTCCTTCTGTGTCACAAAGTACTCCTTTAACCGCACCAGTTGTCAAGTTACCTACAATTCGTTTTGTACCTCCGTTAGAACAAACCGTACCCTTACCTGAACAGCCTGTGTATGATATTCCCAAGAAATCTTCATAACTAGTCGCCCTATTTACTACTTACCCATCACCGACCCAGATGTATTATTAGAAGGATGCGAAACCCTATTACGTACGCTTTTACAACGGATAATTCAGAGATATATTAATGGGCATTCGAACTATACCGACGAAGCAAGGGTGAATAGAGTAAAAATAGTTAAACTTGAGATAGAATTCACTACGTGATCTTGTAAACGAATGGGTAGTTTGTGTGGGTATATTTTATTCTTATTATTCGGAATTCTTATTTGCATCAGTTTTGACATTTTTATCATTTGGTACTGTGAATATAGTGTTTTTGAACTGCTACGGTGTACGTTGACTGTTATCACTTCCCGCAACCACAACCACAGAGTAGATAAGCACCCGACAGACAGTTATTAGTGTCGCGATTGTTAAATCTGGTTTTCTTATATTTCTGTTGTAACACGCGTAGTACTATAAACAAAAATGGAACCTGAAAAAAAGGTAATTATGACCATCCCAAAAACTTCTAGTGTTAGAGGCATGATTAGAGACCTTACTGTTTCTAATCTCATAGAGAATAGGTCCGGAGACGGCCCTGTAACTGTAACAGAATTCTTTAATAAAATAGATCGTGCAGCTAAATCCGGAAATTGGACGGATACGGACAAAATTAACGTGGCTGACCGGATCAGCCGCGTTATATCTAAACAGTAATGAAGAAGCTACTCGTGATGATACAACATATCAGCGGTTTCGAGAGATTTTCATTGAACGCTTTAAAATAAAACACCTTGATCAGTTCCACTATAGTGCTTTGCAAAACGCGACCCAGTATAAACATGAGACCCCTGAGCAATTTGCAGACAGGTGCAGACGTTTATGCTCACGGACGATTAGACAAGTAGGCCTACCCGAGCCTACACAGCAGGCTATAATTAACGATGAGGCAGAGAGACGTATGTTAGCTGCCTACATTAACGGTCTACAGGGAGTAGTGGGAAAACAAGTAAGATACCGTATGCCATCAACTCTTACAGAGGCTATACAAATAGCTACAACGGTAGCAGAAGTTGAGGCTGTAGAGACGCGAAAATCGCATAACAAAGAAGGAAACCTTTTCGCCATTTGCTTTAATTGTAAGAAATCGGGACATATTGCAAAGAATTGTCGCCAGCGTAAACAATTTATAAATACCGATGGATTTAGGAAGCAGAGAAGTAGTAAAGTTACTAACAGTTATAATAATAGAAGTTATAATAATAATAAGAGTAGTAGTCCTAATAATAGTAATACTAACCGATGGGAAATGACCGGCAATAAAGATGACACTCGTGTACGATGTTACGCTTGCCAGAAGCCAGGACATTTCGCTAGAGATTGTAAATCGAAACGGGCACACCCAAACGAAGCGGGTTCGTCAGGAAAAGGCACTGGACTGTCGAACTAGAACCCCGAGGGAATCAAGAGGGTTTCGTCCACCATAAATTCAGTAGTGTTAGAACTCAAAATCCTCAATACCATGTGACCGATGTAATGTGTGAAGAATTAGATGACCAAAATCAAATGTTAATTAATGTTACAGTAGGACGAAAGGCCTGTAGATTTCTATTAGATACCGGTGCGATGATATCTGTCTTAAAACCCGGCATTAGCCAGAAGAGAATTAGGGAGAGTAGTATAATAGCGAGAGGAGCAACAGGTGATAAATTGAAAGTGTACGGAGTGTAAAAAGTAGGACTATCGGTCGGTAATAATTGTAGAATGTATCATGAATTTGTTGTGGCTGATATTAAAACGAGATATGACGGATTCATTGGCGTAGATTTGATGAAAAAATTAGGGATGAGAATTGATTTCTCCACAGAGAATGTGTATGTTGGTAATAACATAATTAGTGTAAGCAATACGATAGAGATTAAATCATTAGGTACAGATGAGGAAGAGCCTGATCAACTCACCGATTCTTCACCTATTACGGCTACTATCAGTAACACTTTAATTCTGAGTAGTAATGAGAGTATATGTAATGTAGTTACGTGTGAGAATTACTCCATCCCGCCTATGTCCGAGATGCTTGTTCGGGGACGCCTGAATATGGAAGCATCAGAATTAGGCGCGCGAATCAGTAGAATCAATATTGATAGGATGAGTATTGGTAAAACAGTATTGGTAGAACCAGTGGAACTTAGTGTTCACGGGCTACGAGTTGCCAGAGTAATAAGTAATGTTTCAGTAGATCAGACTGAAATGGTTAACCAGAAATCCATGATAATGAAGTTGATAAATTTCAGTAGGGAAGCGTTGGACATCCCTAATAATAGTGTTCTTGGGGTAGCTGAGACGTTTGATGCGGAACCCATAGCTTTGAGGAAGAAACTGAGTAAGATAATTAATGTTGTAAAAAGTGAGAGTCAGCTCAGATATAGTAAAATAGATAAAGAGATTAGAGATAAATTAGTGCATTTGAGTAAAACGGATTTTCAGATTTTGTGGCCTGTATTGCGGAAATATATGCATTAGGCATAAGATACAGACTGGAGATAACCCCCCTGTTGGAAAGAATCCTTATAGATTGCCACATGCTTTAAAACCTGTTGTTGACGAGCAAATTAGAGATATGTTAAAGAAAAAAATAATACGTCCATCAAACTCTCCGTGGTCGAGTCCTGTAGTCATAGTGAATAAACGAAGTCCTGATGGGAGTCCGAAGTATAGATTTTGTGTTGACTATCGAGCCTTAAACTCCATTACGAAGGGAGATGCGTACCCTTTACCTACTATAACCGAAACATTGGATACATTAAACGGAAGCATACTTTTTACTACCTTAGACTTATGTAGTGGTTTTCACCAAGTGAGTGTAGAACCGGCAGATGTAGAGAAAACCGCGTTTACGATACCTGGTCACCATTACGAGTTCGTTAAAATGCCATTTGGGTTGTGTAATGCCCCTGCAACATTTCAAAGATTAATGGATAATATACTTATGGGAATTAAGGGAGAAGAAGCATTAGTGTACTTAGACGATATTATTATTTACAGTAGCAGTGTTGAACAACATGCTAAGAGATTAGATAAAGTATTACAGAGGTTAGATGAACCTAATTTGTATATTCAACTGTCCAAATGTAATTTTGCTGTAACCGAGGTGGAATATTTAGGTCATATTGTAAGTGATAAAGGAATAAGACCAGACCCTAAAAAGATTTCAGCCATATTAACTATCCCCGACCTAAAACTGAACGTGACGTTCGAGCCTTCCTAGGTTTAGTTGGGTACTACCGTAGGTTTATTAAACATTTTGCCGATATAGCTAAACCTCTAACTGAATTAATAAAGATAAGAGCACAGCGTAAAAAAGCTTTACGTCATTCCCATTCATAATAGTATTTCTGTTTATCTTCTTCCTAACCACAAGTGTAGTAGCATTTGTTTGTGGCATACGTCACAACACAAAAATGCGGAAATTATGTACAGACACTCCAGCCACTACGACTTCTCGCCCAGTGCAACAGACGGAAGTCGTCTACGAGGAAATTCAAGACACTCCAAGAGTTCGATTTGTACGTGGACCAGTGACTCCAGCTACTGGATCGTCATGACTGCTACTGGTACGCACACATCCCACCCCCACCCATCAGTGATCAACGATAACAACAACACGCTCACACAGTAGTTAAAGTAAACACAACTCTACGGAACTAGTGATACAGAAATTTTTAATTTTTAGTGGACGGTTATATTAAGTGAATTTAACAGCAGATTAAAAGACGGTGTAAGATGAAGAGAAAAGTTTTTTTTTGTGTGTGTAAATGATTACTTAGTTTAAATATAGCTTGATTGATTTAATATATATGATATGAAAAGAACTACCTTATAAAAAAGGACATATAGCTTGAAACTGACAAATAAATTGATTACTGTATATATGTGTGGAATAGGTAAGATAAGAAATAGTTTTAAGTTTATTTTGTTGTTTTATGCTTAGATGTTTTATTTGTTTGTTTGTTTGTGTGTGTTGCAACACTCAGGACACTAGGATGTTGGAAAAGCAAGGCACTCCGGTACCTTCCTTTTTAAAGCGAGGGAGTGATGTAGTAAGGCGCAAAGTTTCTTTATTTAATTTATTACAATTTCGGTATTAGATTTCTTTCTTTCTCTTATCATGAGTGTGAGATATTTTATTTAAATTTTTCTCACTGTTGTCATGCGCCAGTTGTTAGTAAAAACCACGAAAACAATAACTTCCTATATTCCCAAGCCTGTACAGGAGGAAAGGACCTTTTTAACCTTTGCACACGTCACAATGCCTTGAGTGATGACCTCTCTCCTGATTGGTTGTTTGATGCTCCTGGAGGCCCAGTCCGAACCCTGTGACCCGGGCGTGGTCGCATAGTAACCGAAATCTATAAAAACTGACAATACATTGAGATCGCGTTCTATTTCGCTCTTATTGTTCTTAGTCTGACATAGTTCGCATATACTGGGGAACGGGTCGGTGTGTGTACCGCGTGCGTCGTAGACATGTGTATTGTATCACTCCTCATAGCTACTGTGTGGTGTGCTGCGTGTTGTAAGTACTGAAATGTAATTCTACAAGAGTGTTCAAAAGTGTTAAGAAGAGTATGATCTAAACATCAATTTTGTTAAATGTTAATAAAGTAATGTTTATTGTAAAACTAGACTCAGTAACCAATTATTTCACACAACCTACTCACGTTGCTTAATAATTTGTTGTTGATTCACCGCTCGGTCACGACAGGGTGTTATTGAAAGGGTGTCTAACAAGTCCAGGTACCCCAACGTGGGCAACCCTTCAGGCCAGTATTGAGGCAGCATTCGCGGATTTAGACAAGGAGCAGTTGAAGAGAGCGTGCTCACGCTTCAGAACAAGGATGGTGGCAGTGATCAGAGAAAACGGGGGTTTTATCGAAAAAATATTTTTGTTTTATATAATAATAAATTATTAAATATTACTGTTCTATTATTGTTTTAATAAACTGTTTGTTTTGTCCGGATTTAGCTGACGCTGACCCACCCTATATACGTATTATATGTTTATACATGGCTTATATAAAATTTTTCAGTGGCGTGAGGTGAACGGAAGCAAGTGAAGCACTGCTTCAGTAATGATTGGCGACACACTAACTGCAGTTATTTAAAGTAAATGTTATAATTTAATTTAATCTAATTTTAAGTAACTAAAATAAAAATTCACTGGAATTTTCTACATGACTGTTCGAAAATTGTTTAAATAGACTGATTTCACGCGCTGGCTCTGCAGTGGTAGGTGAAGCAGGTTCGTCACAGCTTGGGTTAGCCTGATGTAAAGAGATGCGCGCGCACGTAGAGCGAGATAGAAAAACGCCTCTGCAGTGGTCGGTATAACTGAAGGTGTAAAGTTTGTTGGTATCGCTGTGCGTGTACATTATTTAGTACCTACCGCATTTAAACCATATGCGTTTCCGTTTTTAACATTTGAAGTTATAATTATACCTTATTAAATAGTGCGTCTTACATTTTATTTACGTTGTATTTAAACGATACGCATTACATTTGAAATTATAGTTATATATTTTAGAATAGTTTCAATGTTGGTTTAATATATTTTCTACAGTGTCGGTTTGTATAATAAAAAACGTTTTAGAAAAACCTTTTTCTTTCCGGTCATTCAACGAAAAAACTGAAATGATACAAATTGGTAAGCCGGGCCTGATTCTTTTAAACTTAACCCAGCTATCTGGAAAGTTTACTAAGCATTTACAGTCTAGTATGTACAGCAAATGTAAGATGTTGGCTGGTAGTGGTGAACTAAATGCACTATTTTGCTGGTATTGTTTGTTGTTTGGAAATGACAGGAACACTAGCTGGACCAAGACTGGATTCAAACATTTAGGAAACCTAGTTGAATTTATTGCCGGCCATAAAATTACTGTGAATCATCTTCCTTCATCATTGTGTATTGCTGCTTCCGGTCAGAGTAGAATAGAAACTGCGTTAGATGACCAACTTAAATCGGAGATATCCGCTCTGATTAAATCTAGTCGATGAAACCAGAGATATTTCAAATAAATCATAGTGCTCTATAGTTTTCCATTATTCGTATAATGGAGAGGTAAAAGAGAGATTTTTAGGATCCAATGACGTAAGTTGTGATCGACATGCCCAGGCTACTGCCACGCTCATTCGTCAGTTTCCTGACTGAATTTGAATGCAGTCAAATAGACTAGTTGTTCAAGTCTACGATGGGACGGCAACAATGGGGAAATTTTAATTGGAGTAGAGACCATAATTAAAAGAACTAATCTGCAAGCTCTCTTTGTCCATTGATATGCTCATATTTTAAACCTTGTTGTGTCTCAAAGTGTTAAGCAAATACCCGAGTCCAAAATATTTTGTAACATACTTAGTGGTATTGCAGCCATTTTTCGAGATCTCCGAAACGGAATTAATTTTTGTATGAGTTTGTGCAGCTATGACCCGATCTGTGCCCAATGAGGTGGAATTATTCCTCTGGACTTGTAAATACCATGTACAGGAACAGCTGTCAATTGCGTCAATTGTGTGACATATTCAATGCCACGTTAGGTCACGTTGAAGAGGTCGAGTCTGATATTTTATAAAAAGTAAAACGATAACTTTTACAATTTCTTGCAGCATTTGTGTATCATTTTACACTTTTTAAGGCCCACATAGTTTAAAGTCAACCATTGCCCACAATACTGTGGTTGTACTGGCGAACATCTTGTCAGTTTTTTGAAGATGGCCTTACACTGAAGATGGCCTCTAGATGTGAGGCTGAAATGTCTAGTCCAACGGCTAATACCTATCGGCATGAAGAATATGGAAGACCACGGCCTTACAGCCTGGATAATAATTTTAATGGTTATGACACTGGCTGTGAAGCCTAAGAATCAGATTAGCGACTCAGAACGTATATAAAGTAGATCAATGTACATGTCAGCCCACTGGCCACAGCAAAATGGCTCAGTCTGAAGTAGTGTGATAAACAGTCCCTGGCTAGAGCTCGACCGCCGGAGGAGGGGTTTTATTTTTAGTTTCCTCTCCTCATTAAAAAAAGTAGTAGTAGTAGTAGTAGTAATAGTAGTAGTAGTAGTAGTAGTAGTAGTAGTAGTAGTAGTAGTAGTAGTAGTAGTAGTAGTAGCAGCAGCAGCAGCCAGTACTAGTAGTAGTAGTAGTAGTAGTAGTAGTAGTAGTAGTAGTAGTAGTAGTTGTTGTTGTTGTTGTAGCAGTAGTAGTAGTAGTAGTAGCAGCAGCAGCCAGTAGTAGTAGTAGTAGTGGTAGTAGTAGTAGTAGCAGCAGCAGCAGCAGCAGCAGCAGCCAGTACTAGTAGTAGTAGTAGTAGTAGTAGTAGTAGTAGTTGTTGTTGTTGTTGTTGTTGTTGTAGCAGTAGTAGTAGTAGTAGCAGCAGCAGCAGCAGCAGCAGCAGTAGTAGTAGTAGTAATAGTAGTAGTAGTAGTACCAGCAGCAGCAGCAGTAGTAGTAGTAGTAGTAGTAGCAGCAGCAGCAGCAGTAGCAGCAGCAGCAGCAGTAGTAGTAGTAGTAGTAGCAGTAGTAGCAGTACTAGTAGTAGTAGTAGTAGTAGTAGTAGTAGCAGCAGTAGTAGTAGTAGTAGCAGCAGTAGTAGTAGTAGTAGTAGTAGTAGTAGTAGTATTCACATTATAATTGTTTTTTTTTATTGGCCATCTAAGGACCACATGCCAATTTTAATTCTTTACTCTTTGTTCTGCGTCCAATATTCTTTCATCTTTCCACTGTGTCTCTTCTTCCTGTCTTCAGTCCACTTTGAACATGCGTTCTTCTCTCTCCTACCCTGGACTCCTTCCATTTTTAACACTTTTGCCAAAAAAACTTATCTTTCAATTGCTTCGTTTGTGTTTATATTATTATTTTTTCTAAATCCTTTTGACTTCTTTAATCCAACTTGATGTTGACTTCTTCCCCACAGATATTTGAAGATCCGCTTTGTTAACCTGTTGTCATCCATTCTATATACCGTAAGTGTCCAAAAAGTAATAGTCTTCTTTTTCTCATTCTTTCAGTTATAATTTCTATACTTTGATATATTTCATCATTACTTCTTAATTTCCAACCTTCTGAAGTTTTTCTTGGGCCTAATATTTTCCTAATAATTTGTCTTTCTAATATTTCTATTTTGTCTAAATTATAATTCAATGCTGGACATTCACTTGCATATATGCTTTCTGGCTTCTCTACTGTACTACAATCCCTTATTTTTGCAATTTTAGATATGACTTTTTATTGTAAATATCTTTAGTTATTCCATATGCTGTTTCCGTTTTATGAATCCTTTCTTCTATAGCAGATTTTTCTAAACCACTTTCTTGAATTATTTCCCTTATATACTTAAATTTTCTAACTCTCTCTATTCGACCAATAACTGTTAGTAGGATTCCAAGGTTGCTCCGACTCAAACATTTGATTCCAGTTGTTGGGACTCCCCAGAACCCTCGGTCCCAATGCATGGCATGATGCCATGGTGGATTTCTCTTTCAAGTTACCATGTGGGGTAGTGTCTTCATTTAGCGGACTTTCCATACTGGAATTGAAATTGTATAGAGTGAAAAGTAGGAACTAAATTCCGAGATAAGATCGGATTGTTAGTCCGAAATTATTGTTTTTTGTGGTTTACTCCACTAAGTTCTTCCACTCTCTCTGCCATTAAGAACTGAGATGCATCATCTGCCTTTGAGACCGTTGACCGGGTTTCACCTGTAACCCTAGGCAGGGGCCCTTACTCGTTGCTATCATCCGGAACCAGATGAACCCAAGTTCTTGAAGAGGTTTGCTCCTCTAAGACTCTTCCACATTTCGTGCTATTGGATCATTGAGATCTCTTCCACCATTCCGTCCGTTGGTCTTCACAAGCTCCGTTAGCATCTGTAGATACAATGTGGCTACAGAAGGTCCCAGGGGCAACGATGGGGTCGTGGACTTGACTTACCCTCTTAAATTGTTTTTATTTTAATATTTTTTATTTCTAAACTTTGCTTGCATACATCTACATGTACAGGCCGCATTTAAACTTTTCCTAAGAACAGTGATAAATGGATAGATGTGTAATTTGAATCAGTAAATAATTATCATTCAGTTTTAACAAATATTCTTCAATATTGTAATATATTTTATGTACTGATGTTCCTCTTAATTTGAGAATGGTTTAATGTTTATTTGTTATTAACTTTAGTTAAGTTTAATTCCTGATGTTGGACTCGTAGTTGTAAGTTGTTTACGCCCCTCGTTGGTTGCGCCACTTTGTTACCGTTCGTTTTTTTATTACTTGAAGTATTTGTAATTATTTGGTACTATATTTATTTATAAAAAAAAATAGTAAATGAAATTATTATTTTCTTTTTTTTATTGAATTTTATTTAGTTTAGTTAATTTATTCCATTATTCAAATTATTTAATTCGATATTAAACGGTTAAGAATTATTAATGAATGTTGATTTGCTTTTCATCAGTTTTAGTAAAGTTTTATTTAAAGAAATGTTTTGTCAGTTTGGTTCGATTGTGAAATCGACTCGTCGCATGTAGGTTATTTGCTGATTCACTCCTTTTCGATGACGTTCCAATTGCCTAGGTTTGTTCACTCTTCCTTTCCTACTAGAGAATCTTTTATTCTAACTTTATTTAATAATAAAACTCTTTTTACATTATATTTATTAGTATCTATTTTTTTTCAAATTAGTGTTACGACTCTCAGGTCGAAAATGTTGGTTTCCCGGATCGACTCTTTACCTCGGGTCGATTGTAACAAAATTAAGTTTTTATATTTAATAATATTAATTATAGGATTCTTTCTAACTGCTATGAAAGGTCAGAAATACTATTAGGAAGTACAATACTAACAAATGTTTAAAAATCTTACTATTACACATAAAGTTAATTTTGTTTAAGTATTGAATAATAATTATTTAATTTAAATGTCCAAAGTCTATAAACATGGCCGCTTCCAGTTTGGATTGATGACGAGAAATTCAAAGATGGACGCTTGGATTCCACCTCAAAGACTACTAACGTTTATGTCACTGTTTCTTTTAAAATAAATTTTATTTGAAGTGTCCACTGTAATTATAGTTAATTCTCTTTTTTCCTTCACTATTGTGTAGTTAATAAGTGTTGGTGAAGTTATTCTTAGTGATGTGTAGTAATAAACGGTGCTTGTATTATAAGGTTATTTTCTCACCATATCTAGTAGAAATATTGCTTTTCACTTTTTCATTTCTTTTAGTTTTATTTTTTTCTTTATTCTTTTCTAGCTTTATACTTTTTAGATTTGTATTATCTTCATTTTTGAATTTAGTTTTGTTTTAGATATAATTTTCTTAATTTTCCCCACTCAGAATTGATACTTTGTTAAACTTTGGCTCCCGGCTTCACAGAGCTGACCTGTACGGTTTGCTGCCTAACAATAGAATAATCATAATTTCTTATTCCTGCAACGGTCTTGACCAATTTTTGCTAATTTCTCATTGGTCAATAGATTTGAGTTCAGGGGTCACATGACCATCATTATTTAAATTATTTGGTTTTTTCAATTTCCACTACTAATTACTCTCTGACTATTACTTAATTATGCTTAACTTAATTGACATCTTGTTTTTCCTGGTAAAATTACAAACAATTTGATACCAAACATGACCTGTGTGTATGAACTAATAGATATTTTCGGTGATTTACAAAATCAGGTTTTATAGGCAATTTTAGTCATTTGGCCTTCACAAAATCATGTTCTAATTCCTTAAACTATTTAATACATTGTGATTACTATAAACATAAAATCTATTTAATAATTCCAGCTTATCATTACTAATTTACAGTGGTTTGACCTTTTGTTAACTATGATTGGCAATAATTTTAATGTTTAACATTTTCCTAGGCCATATCGTTTCTTTACTATCTTGTTTTATTCTGTTACAATTACTATTTGTACTGTTGGTTTAATACCTTACTTTTAATTCCAAATTTTTTCTCTGTTTTTTATTATATTGGATTAAAATGCTTATTATACCCTTACTATTGTACTTCCTTAACAAACTTTATAAACAGCTTAACTTAGTGTCATGTTTCCATGATTGTTGTTCTAATGATTCTTCAATAGATAAATTCACTTTTAACAAACATTAAAAAACTGTTTAACATACAAAATTATCAACTCCTTTCCCTGTCTATCCAGGTCTGTTAGTTGATTAATAACACAGAATACTAATATGTACATGAAATCAACACAATTAAACAATGTCAAAGCCTTTCCTTTTAACATAAATAATATGGCTTAAAAGGCACAGAACCTTCAATCAATTAATATTAAAACTTATAATGTGACGGAACAAAAGTCCGTCTTCAGATTTATTTGCCTTAAAGAGATATTTTATTGTAATTTTTATATAATAAAGATGGTTAGGTTGCAATGTTCTAATTTACAGTTAGAAGGGTTGCAGGGGTAAATGTTTCCCTTAATGGTGTAGTAGGGGGTGAAGTAAGGGCTTCACATGTGTTTAGGAAGGACGAGAGTTCCTTCAGAGTATATTTGGAAGACGATAGGTCTGCAAATAAAGTTGTCCCTGGTTTTTTTTGTGCACTTCATAGGTGGTGCAGCAATTGTGAGTTAGTGTCCCCTGCATATTTTGAGAGTGAGAGATATATTGAGAGAGAGAAGTATTGTGAGAGGTATTGTGAGAGAATGAGGGAGATAGAGATTTTTAAAATAAACAGAAGCTATGAAGATTTTGTAGAGAGGTTAGGTGGAGAGAGAAGTAATAATAATGACAAGTACTTACCTTATAGTGAAGTAAAGGGTGCAGTAGTAGATAACTGTGATGACGATAGTAATGACATTATAACTTACCTAATCAGGACAGATAATACTAAAGGTGACAGGACCATACCCTATGATGACAAGTTGTATAATAAATTGATGTGGAATAACCCTATTAAATACGATAGTTTTGTAGAAGAATATAATAATTTAAATAAGTATTATATTAATGATGCTAATATAATGTTTTCAAGGAAAAATAAGTTGTATAGACCTAAGACTCGACTGTTGTTTGATGATGGGGGATAAATATTTTATTGTGTTATGAACATTTAATTATGTGATAGTGTGATTTCAAGATGGACTGTTTTATCAACTGATTTATGGTCAATGATTAAATGATAATTTGGACTGTATATTTTTGTGTGTTGATGTCAATGTATTTGTGTATTCTTGATGTGGTGTATTATATGTATTTTTGTGTAAACAATGCATGTAATAGGAAGGTATAGTTTAATTGATTTAATAATAATTATAACATGTTTCAAACTAAATAAATAATTGAAGAATAATTAATTGTGATGATGAATTTAAATAATTATGAGATCTAGATTCTAATGATTAGTAAATGAGTATAAATGAACATACATATGTTCAGATATTGAGTTGTATTATTATTGTAAGGTAAGTGATGAATTTTCTAGTGTTATATTAAAGTGTAGTGTTGTAAATAGTTTGGGTGATAATGATAAATAAGGCATATGAATTAGTCAGAATTAACTTTATTGGGAGTTAGAGAGAATAAGAAGTTGAGATACAGGTAACACCCAAAGAGAGTATTAGATATTTTAGGGACACAGTAGTTAGTGATTATATGTAGAGAAGATGAGTAATATGTAATTAGAGAATAAATAGTTGATGGTGATATTTTGTAGTAAGGATGAGGTGGTAAGGTGTGATCAACGTGCGGCGTTGTGGCAGTTTCCGTAATTATAGAAGGGTAAGAGTGTTTGCCGATATTTGGTGGAGGGCAAAAGGTTATGAACGCGTATATTGCCAGGTAGGGTACACACATCCTAGTACAAAGAGGTAATAGAAATTTCACTTAAAGAAGTGAACGGTATAAATAGAATTAATGTTGAAGGGGTTGTTATGGAGAGATTGGTATCATAATATATAAATCTGGTTGTTAGTAGTGGTTGTTAGAAAAAAGGGTGAGTAAGGCTAGATAGATAAATGCCAAAATAAGATATAGATAATAGTGAATAATAGAGAGTCACCCAAACTAGGTAAGTATTGATGAAAAGATTAGAAAAAGAAAATTCATAGTAGAAAGGTGATGTAACAGAAAGGTTAATAATAAACTTGAAACTTTTTATAGAATCTTATGGTAACAAATGTTAAATAATTAAAAGTTGATATAAAAGAATGGTAAAGAGTTAATAGAGAGTTGATAATAATAATCTTATAAAGTTTTGATACAAGTTGTGTAAATGTGAATTGTGTAATGTAAATGTAACAATGTTAATGTTTGATGTTCAATGTTTTGTTATGTTTTATTGTTATTGGTAGCAACGGTAACTAAGTTCAAGTATTAAAGAAATAATATTGATGTTGCTATTGAACATACAAATATCGTTCTGATTCTGTTGCAAAGAAATAAAAGTATCGTTAAAGCTGAGTAAAGAAAGTTTAAATAAGTTAGAGTGTCTGCCATAAACAAATTGTGTTGAATTTTATATGATAGAGATAGTTGGTGTTGCTTTGAAAATTAAAAAATTGTTTACGTGTTATGAGTTAGTAGCCTATAAGGAGATGTTTTTCTCTTATGATGGAAAGAGTAAAGTGGTGTTGACTGGAGTCCAGTCGGGGTAAGGCTAGTAAGGTAAACGAGAAGGCATCTGTCGTAAATCTTGTTTTTTTTTGCTATTTGAAAATTTCCTTGTTAAGAAAATCAATGCCTCAAACATAAACCAATGCAGCTAAGGGGAGACATATCAGTCGCGGATGTGGGAATATATATAAGGCCACAATTTTAAGATTTTGTATTTGTTGTTTCAGAGTTTAGTGGTGTCGTGACGGCGGTCCTGAACTGGCCTGCACGTCAGAGCAGGAGCGCTAAGTGCCAAATGGCCTTATGGTGTTGGGATCTCTTCTGAGAAGTCCAGTAAGGTCAGATGGGTACTGTCACCATAATTGGACCAAGGGTAAGTGATTAAAATTTTTCTATATAAACACTACAGGGGGTTGTGGCAACATATCTGGGCTGATCCCTTTAGAACGTGTGAATGAGTCAATGAGAGTTTTTATGTTCCGGCATAAAACCTCTCATTGAGGGGGTTTTGTGACGGAACAAAAGTCCGTCTTCAGATTTATTTGCCTTAAAGAGATATCTTATTGTAATTTTTATATAATAAAAATGGTTAGGTTGGCTTCCTGAGAGATATAAAACACGACGCAATTTCGTCTGTACCGTTCGATTCAAGGTCGAGGCCTACGTGCGTATTGGCAGCGATGTGCGCAAAGCAAGTTGAAAATCAGACTGAAACGGCAGTAATAATGTCAGAAACGTAATCACAATGACGCAAAACCATGACGTAAGCCAAATAAAACATTGGAATAATGACGTCATAACACTACTACTTGCATAGATTGTAACCATGTATTGTCCCCAGTCTTCATACTACTGCCAAGGCGTCAACACACTATAGAAATTCGCCGGCAACTAATGCCAGCAAAGGTGATTTAAACCATAAAATTTAAAATATAAAGCAACAGTAAATACAAACATGACTTGAAATCAGTGAATAACAGTTTAAAAAATGCAAAATTAGAGTCAGTGCTACAGAAAGAGAAAACCAAAGTAACCAGGAAATCTCGGCCGAACATCGATCAACAAATGTGAAACTCTTGACCAGAACTTCAAGTCTACATATGCTCAGGGAAGTCCAAAATTAAATCAATCCAACTTTTATTAATTTGAGCTCAAAAAATTGAAACGAAATAAAATGTAACTTTGTAAATGTGTGTGTGTGGGTGAACGCATGGTAGTATGGATGTGCCGGCATATGTAAAGAAAATGAGGCGTTGGTTTATGGGTAGTGTAATCTAAATAAAATAAGCAAACTAAAGAAACAGTAGATTAGAGAAAAAAATGGTAATACACCAAATTAAGTATTAGAAAGAAGGAACGAAAATAATGAATAAATATCATTGGCGAAAGTAGCTGTAGGCGCCATTTTGTTTAGGATTTATATAAGACGCCATTATTATCTGGTAATTATTACATTATGCAAATTCAAGTTAATTAAACCGAAAATTTATGCTACTAAAACCGCTGTCAGAGTTTTATTTCACGCTACCACTGTTTCTGAAATCTCGCTGAGACAAGAACCTGGACCTTAGGAAAATTAATAATGTTATTCGTACCATGTGCTCAGGCCGGAAGTGCGGTGAATCGCATGTAAGTAATAATTCTTATTATCAATTTTTATATATGTTAAGTAAGAAGTTAGAAGTGTTAGCACAATTGTCGCCCAGAACTAGGGACTTTCTTGTTTATAAGTTAGAAGTGTTAGCACAATAATTACTTCCCTAACATTCACATTTATTTTTAGCTGTCACTATTTAGTGTTTTCTTAACTATATTTGTTTATTTGGTTCTTTCTGTGGTTTTTGTTTACATTTAATATTACTGACTTAATCATCAAGCAGAATTATCACTGTTGCACACCACTATATAAAAATATTCCGATTAGTGCTTTCAAGCTTCACAGCTCATCGTCAGATCGGAAATTGCACACCACTTTTTATATAGTGGTGTGCAACAGTGATAATTCTGCTTGTGATTTTAACCACTAACACAACTTTCTTCATTAATCTGCTATTAATCATCAAGCTTCACAGTTTTATCTGCATGATTAATGATTATCACTATTTTTCACTCATTAACTCACTTCTTACTGATACATTTTTTAATGGTTTCCTTCTTGTAGTCTAAGGTACATTATTTTTTATCTATTCTACACTACTGTATTGTACTTCTTTCCATTTATTTAAGTTTTGTTTATTTATTTTTACTGGTTTTTATGTTGGATTTATTTAGTCTTATCCTTGGTTATTAATCATGGTCAATTTCGATAGTGATTCACTAACTCAATCTAAGGGGTTTTGGGGTATTGTTCACGGTTTAGTCAGTCTGTCTGTGTTTGTATATAGTTTTAATGTGTTTGTATATAGTTTTAATATTACGGAACGTTTTGTTACGTTACAATATGTATACATGCACATATATATTGTTACATATTGTAATATTTTTAAATTCTACGTATCTCCAATAATATATGTGTTATGTGGTTATACGCCTCACGTTGTATGCGCCAAAATGTAATACAACGAATCTAACGTTTCCTTGGTTTAAAGAAACCGTTTAGGATTGGTTAAAAACCCCACGTTGTATGCGCCAATATGTAATACAATGAATCTAACGTGCTGTTTGTTGCTTGTTATTTACGGTTAATAATTACTAGGTTGTTAAGGATTTACAGTCTCACGTGGTTGTTGACCATTTTGTAATATAATTTCTTGTTATCGAATGTTTACTCATTCTAATTGTATTTATTATAGGGGTTAACTAATTGAACGCATTTATTAATGGAATGTTATGATTAGATTATACCATTGAAATGAGTTGATTCAAGCTGAAGGTAGCCTTATGGAATAACATCACCCGAAGTAGTCGTTCCTCAATGTTGCTTCTGAATAATTTATTTAATTGTGAAATTAATTATGTTGGTATTATTATTAAGTACTCACTTCTAATGTAGATTATTCATGGGTGATAACAATGTCCACAAGTTTTCGTCATTAATAAAGAATAAAATATTTGAAATGCTTCATTGCCGCCGGTGATGAGTGCTACCAACTGATCTCAGAAGTAAACATAACCTTTACTCTACTACTAAAATCTTTTTACCGAATGAAAATAAATGCATGCTCCATTAATGATGAAAAAAGGCGATTTATTTATCGTGTCAACTGATCCTTAATCCTTATTAAAACAATCAATTTAATTATCTTTGCTTTACAATAAACAATTACGTTTTATGAAACTCGTATCCCAGGGTTGGTACCTTGTTACATAAATTGTTGGTTGACAAAAATCGTCAAAGTTAATTTTAAACAATAGGTTCTTTGAACTGCAAAATATGAAACTAAAAGATGTCAATTACTACTAGAAAGTCTAATAATAGGAGAGTGATTACGTCAAATATAGAAAATCTTAAACTAATATCATAAAGTTCACAAGACGACTGGCGTCTAATGGTGAGGTTAAACTTGGTTTCAAGATTATACACAATTAACCTTGATTTGTGAATAAAATATTTTTAACAGTGAATAAATTTACAATATTAATAATGGTTAGAGTCTTTTTTAGTGTTCATAATATTTCATATTGTTCAATAGGTTATATAAACTTATCGTATAGGTCGATAATTCTAGTAAGTATAAATAATTGTCACTATACTTTCCTTAATTCACTTAATTGCAATTTATTATACACTATGCAATTGAATATACACTGTTAGACCTTTAATAACTTTCATAGCTTTATACTTCACAACACTTTGATTAATTTCGAATAATTAGGTTGGTACGCCCCGTGTTTACTTTCGATGCCGCACTGCATTGTGGGTGAATCGCGAATTACTGGAGCGTGGATCCCGTCATCTGCACGGCTTGGAAACTAGAGATGAACTGTCAAAAATTTGCGCGTCGTTTCTCGCTGTTCCTAAAACGTTCGCCCCACAAATCTCGCTATAGGTGATTTGATTGGTCAGAATTGATGACATTCTTTTGTTGACACATCCTCCCCGCGTTACTAAAATTATTTAATTTTGTTCAAAGCATGGGTCTTCGGGTTTGAGAGTCTAAAAGTGACGCCAAACTTTTTAAAAAATATATTAAAATAATTTTTAACTAATATTACCTCCTTATGCTCCTTGTGAATGTTTAATTATTATTACCATTGTCTGGCATTTGTTTTGATAAACATTTTGACATCCCACAAGACATAATTCAGTTTACAATTAACAAAGATAGTATTTCTTACTTATTACCTATTACAATATATTGATTAAAATATTTCTTACAACTATTATATTAACATTTTGAGGTGACATAAATTGAATATAATTACCACAAAGTCCATAGCTGTGATAATTTAACACTAAAAACATATAATTGTGACATAAATATAGAATCCTTGGCTAGGTTTTATGAGGCCTATAGCACCATGAGATAGTTTAACTCATTATATTACTCTGGTCATATTTTAATGGTTTATTACATTTGATACATACTTTGAATTAACCATATCAACTTTTCGTTAACTTTTTTCTACTTAAGACATGCCTTGTTTCTTGTATATTATCACTTAAATTGCATGAGTTCTTGTACAAGCAGGCAGCTTATTATCTCTACTTATTTCTATTTAATACACTTGTTATATTAATAACACCTTATTTCTAATTCATCATTTGAGTTTCTTGTAATTTGATTGTAATTTCTTACAATGGTTTATTACATCTCCTTATTCTTATTTGCTTGTTAATTTATACATAATGAACCCTGTATCTAGGTGTATCAGGTCATGTTCATTAGAAACTATTAATTGATTATTCTTTTTGATATTTATTGGTTGGTATTTTGATCAATAGTTAGTTTAATTATCACTGATTGTTTTAATACTAGTTACATGCATTAGTTATTTCTATGGGTTTTTAATGTATCATGTGAGTCCTGTGTACTCTCTCACATTTCATCACGTGCGTGATTCTTGCGGTGTAGTATATACTAAGCAATGCAGTTCCGAATAAATTATTGTCTTCAATAATGGCGAAATTTATTAATTTAAAAAAATAAATCATTCTTCTTCTTCTTCTTCAGGGCTTAGACTATTTAGTCTGTTCCGGCTCCAAACTGGTCGGATCATCTCTTCTTGGATCTTTCCAGGCTTCTTTTCCCTTTTGGCTGATACAATAAGGCTACCTTGGGGAATCTGTCACTGCCCGTTCTGCTAATGTGTTGTTTCCAGCTTTCTCTATACTTATTAATGATTCCATTTACTTCTTCAACTTTCAGTTTCTCTCTTATCTGATTGTTTTTTTTTCATATCTAATTTTGTGTACCCAGCTATCGACCGCAGCAATTTCTGTAGCCTGAATTCTTGATATTTGTCTAGCGGACATTGTCCGTGGTCTGAGCCATAAGTAAGGTAGGAACTGCCATGCATTTTTAATAATTTTATTACTGACTCTTTCCTTGCATTGTGTTTTAGGCACGTCGGAGAGTTCCTGTTATCTGGTTAAATATATTAATTTTCACATTGATACCTTCTTTGCTTTTTATGGGAGAGCGTACAGCCTAAATAGTTAAATTCTGAGACTTGCTCTATAATTTTACCATCCAAAACAATTGTAGATCTAACTGACCATGTTCCTATAAAAGCCATACATTTTGTTTTTTGTCAGATATTTCCATATTAAATACTTTCGCAATGTTATTTAAGGAGTGAAACATCCTTTGCAAGTCATAATATACCAATCCTATACCTTGTTAAAAGATAAGTGGTGTCGTGTATTATTAAAATATATTTTTTGTTTGTGTACTTGTAAGTTTTATCGAACGTGAATTGTGTCGTTCGGAAGCGTCTGGTAGCCTGCGTGCCTTACCTGTCCCTTCTCGCACTTTTAGTAATTCCGGGTAGGCGCCAAATTGTTTTTCTTGAAAACAATTAAAAGTTTTTATTTGTATAGTATGGTGATTTGTTACCGAAAATTCGAATAGTTCGCCGTCTGGCTTGTAACTGATTCTCGTGTGAGTGGGGGAACACGTGTTGCCAACTTGAATTAATGTTGGTTATGTCGACCCACTGCTAGTAAACAAAACATACATAATATTTTCTACAAATAAATACTGGACAGTTTGTTATCAGTACGCACTTTTTTGTTAGGCTTTTGCTTGTTAATTATCGTTAACGCTTCATAAAAATAATAACTGTTATAATAAAATTTTAGCCTCGGCAATATAATCTCTCGCTCTGCGGAGCGCTAGGTTGGCAGTGCAATGTTTACAATTCACTCTGGTTATTATTTTACAAAATAAATCTGCCAATTGGGTTCTTTTAAGTAAGAAACAGAGGTTTACATAACAAGATAACAAAATTAGAACATATCATTTAAAGTTTGTGATCATTAAAATTACACAAAGTTTGCTATAAATTAAATATTATGGTGTTGAAGTGTAACAGTGTCGTTGTGTAACATAGGTTATCATGTGTTCATTCAATGTTTACAAAGTTATTTCTTTATTCTATCAATCCTTGAAAATATATTCAGTGATAGTGAGAGTTTTATTATATATTTAGAATTTTTGAAAGAGAGTTTGTTTTATAATAATCAAATAAATTCAGCAATACTCAACGTTAGTAGACATGATGGGTATTGTCAGTCGTCCATGTAAAGTAATGGGCCGATGTGGATTCTTCCTACTTCTGATCTTGGGCTCAAAAAATGGTTGTCATCTTCTTCAAGTCGAACTACAGATATTTTCCGGTCATCTGGATTAATTCCGAGCTGGTCCTTGGTGTAGATTAGTTGTAATGGCCCCTCATCTGTTGTTCTGGTACACCTTCTCAAAATTGTGGGCACTTATGCTGTTTTTCTGTTGAAAATTTGGGCCCTTCACGGCGTGGCGTCTCTCCAATTTAGCGTCACTACATAAAGTATTGTTCCTAACTGAAATTAGTCAATATTCGGTTGTTGTCATGGTTACTCAAAGTTTTTGATTGGCTGAAATTGGCTAAAGAGTATTGTTAGGGTATTTGAATTTTTATTTAAACTGGTTACAGATCTTCTAAATGTAATTAATCTTCAGTACTCCCTTTTTAGTAGTAAATATTATCACCACTGTTCATATTTTGGCTCAAGGATCAATTTGACATCCAATATTATAGTGTTCACTTAGGTATCAACATTTTGACAGTTTTGTGAATTTTATTTAATTATACTGTTTTCTTAATTTACATTATTATCATAATATTTCTGCCTTAACATGATTGTCTATTTGTATTTCATAGTTTATGTGGTTTAGTCTTCCTAATGTCAGTGTTTAATTCTATAAAATTGAAGTTATTTGTAGTTGACAGTTGGGAATTTGCTTAGGCTTAAACAGCAATTGACTATTTTTCTTTAATTACTGATATTCATTTTATTCTCCTTGTAATGGGTTCTGATTGTTTTAATACAAGATTCTGTTCATTTGTTCAATGTTTAAGTCGGTTCTTGTAATTGTGTGTAATTTTATTGTTTCCCTATATTAATTTGTCTACTGTCATAACTCATTTTTAGTGTCATTGTATTTGAATGTATCGTTTGTATCTTGTTTACTGGTTTCTGTTGGTTTTAAAATCTTATTTCTTACAACATATAACATAACATCTAATGGTTTTAACAATTCCCATAGCTATAATTCTTATCATTTGAACATAATTATTTGTAACATAAACCTTATTCATTAAAACATAATTATTTGAAACATATTATTCACTCATACTCTTCAGTGAGTAATAATTATTTTATAGTGTCATCAAAGGAAAACAAATATACAAACATTGATTATCTTTTAGATTGTAATAGAAAATCCTTACCACTAAACTTATTTGACCTTGTGTCATTAATTATGTAACCTTATCCTATTTCACTGTCTCTTACTAAATCATATACTGATTATTAATTGTTTTTTTTATAATTTAATTTTATAGAAACTCTCTATCTGGTGATTTAACACTAATACTCTTTGTTTCTTAACTTTCCTAAAACTATGAATTACCCCTTAGGCCTACAATATTAATTAACACACATAACTTATCACTTATAATTTAGTTTATTCACTTATAAACTTGGACACTGCTTTATCAGTGTTTTTATCACTTTTTAATGGGGTTTTATTCTCACTTTGGGGTATTCACTAACACCTTACACTCAATCTTCTTTTAGTGTTACTGGTGGGTTAATATTACTGTATTGCTTACTAAAAAAAATTCTCTTTCTTACATCTCTTTATAAAATGTTCACCATCATTACAATTTACTACTCTCATTCTATCGTGTTTTATTGTACCACTGATATGTTAGTATTATGCTAATGTGATTTGTCCTAGTTTACTTTATCTGTTTGGGGTTATTGTGCCCTTCTATATCTTAAGTACTTAATGATTAGTATCTCTAACTTGTCTGTCCTTACAATTATTAATATTATATACAATTTTCATTAGTGAGTCTATTTCTTTGGTTTAATACAAGTTTTGTATTCCTTCTTGGTTCACTTTATTTTGTCATACTTTATACGTCACTTCCTTAGTGTTGTCGCTGATTGTATCATTACAGTTCCATGTTAATTGTCTTATTCTTCTTATTTACACTTATGTTGGTGCGGTGGCTAGTTCTAGCCTATTTGCAGTTGTCATCATTTATGTTATTCTTCGTCCTTTGGGGCTAGTTCTACTCTCTCACTTACCATCTATTGGGCTATTCAGGTTAAATCGTCTTATTTCTCTATTTACCATTTTGGTTTGTTTATTTGTTACTACTTTATTAATATAAGTTACTGTTCTGACTACCTTGATATGTCTGATCGTTTTATTATTCTGATTCACCCGTTCTTCAATTCTAATTCATCCCTTTTTATATCTAGTGTTAATGATTAAATAATTTATCTTGTCATGTTTTCTTCATTATGGTTAGGTGAAGATATATACCATTACAACCTATATATAATCCTATATCAATCCTATACCTATACAAGTCATAATAAACCAAGAAAACTGAAATTTTCGTTTATAAAATTAAAATATAATTATACAAAAATGTTATTAAAATCTTTATTGCTCAAGTATTTTTTACGTAAGTTGTTGGTTGGATTGAAAAGAGAGATGGGTCAATAGAGACAGCAAAATAGGATCTCGGTTGTAGAATAAAAAAGTAATGCTAATAAAAATAAGAAAATGGGTTCAGGAAGTCTGGAAAATCTGGGACGAGGGAGTCAAGCACTGGTGACTCTGATAGGAGTCGAAGAATGGATTAAAAGCAACTACAGTCTGAGCAACACGCCGTATGCATGTGTAAACTACTAACAGAGATAAAAACAAGTGAGAGTCTCCATGAAATACCACGTGGCAACAATGCTCACAAGAAATATCATAGGTCATGCCTTTTTCTAAGGTTTGCACAGACTCTAGTGGAGAAATCCAAGTCCATACAAGGCTACAACACTTCAAAAGGAAATGAACAAGCGTGCACCGGCTATCTACTTCTTTTTTAAATATCCAACATAAATTGAACAGGCCAAACTTCGTTTCATACAGGGGTACTTATAGTTAGCGTCTCATAATTCTATAAATTTTCAGCTGCTGACATACATCATACACTATACGTATATACCAGTGCTGCTCAACACTTTTGCGCCTTGAGTCACTTTTATGACTATAAAAATTAGGCGTGACACTTGGTGGCACACGTGCACACACACACACACACACACACACACACACACACACACACACATATATATATATGACGGTCTCACTGCTCGTCGTATGGTACAGTGGAAACAAATACAGACACCAATGAACTCACTAATCACCAGCTTTAATTAATCACAAACAACAGTTTGTAATCAACTTGTAGTACAATAATCCAAGTTAAATTTGTCCACACGCAATAATAATCTCAGGTAACAGAGGTCCACACTAATTATAAGACAGTAACACTTCGCTACAATACTTCAATCACCAATCGATTCGCACTAAGGAAAATTGTTCAACACAACTGACTGTGGCCAGTTGCTGTGGCTTTTTATAAGTAGCGCACGTGTTCTAGAATAAACTTTACATCCTTAACTGCACACCAGTTTAATTTGTATCTCATGTGTTCTCCATAGCACTTTGGAACCTACTTTAGTGCGGCCTTGACTGAGGCTACACCTGCTAGTAGACCAAGGCTGCCCAACCCCAGGCCCGCGGGCCACATTATGGCCCGCGTGAGCAAGTTTCAAAATTCCCACCAAGTTTAAAAAGTGTCGCGCGCCGCGAAAACAACAAGTGATGCGCGTTGCGCGCGGTCACGCGATTGTTGGCTGTCCCGCTCGGAAGGTCAAGTCCCTTTGTGTTTCGAGAACCAGTCGGAGCGAGTTCGCGCGCGTATTTATTTACAGTTGCAGTTTTTAATTATCTTCCTTGAAAGTTATGTACCTAAAAGTGTTTTAGTGATTTTAAAGATCGTACTGCTTCAAAAATTGGATATATCTGGTCAGTTTTTGTTAAAAACAACAAGAAGTGTTTACTTTGGCATTGAAAGGTATGTTATTCATTATTACCTAATTTTAAGTTTTCCCCACAATAAACTTGATTACAAGTTTTCACATTAGGTATTCAGGAAGTAAAGTAAAAAATGCTGTTTGTTACAGTATGGCTCACAGCAAATCAAGTACGTCGAAATCGGCAGAGTCCTACCGTGTTTTTCATGATGAATGTGAAAAGAAATATTGTTTTACTGAAACCAAGGCGCAGAAACCCATATGTTTACTTTGCTGTACTACAGTAGCTGTTGCAAAAAAATATAATTTAGAAAGGCATTATATGCAAAATCATAATAATTTTGAAAAAGAGTATCCTGTTGGTAGTGCCATCACAGAAGATTTTTTAAAGAAAAAGATACGGGAACTATTCAACCAACAGAATATTTTCGTTAAAAGGCACGACGAGCTTGAATCTATGATCAAAACATCTTACGAGATTTCTTTGCTTTTAGCGAAAATGAAGAAGCCTTTTTCTGATTGAGAAATTGTTAAAAAGGCTTTGACAATCTTTGCACAAAATTGTAATGACCAAAACGTCAAAGCTAAAGCCGACAGTCTTTCACTTTCACGAAACACTGTTACGAGACGGGTGGAGGAGATGTCAGTTGATATCAGCGACCAGATCCAAGAGATCGTAACAAAGTGCAAATACTTTCCGTTGACGTTAGATGAAACTTGCGATTTAACGAGTAGATGTCAGTTGGCTATTTTTGTTCGTTGCATTGATGAACATTGGAATGTATTTCAAGATTTACTAGAATTATGTCAGCTGGAAACTACAACCCAAGGAAAAGACATTTTTACGAAAATTAAGGAACGCGTTGAAAAAAAGGCTTTACCATGGGAGAAAATGAAATCTATTTGCACTGATGGTGCACCTGCAATGACCGGGGAAAAAAATGGTTGCGTAGCTTTGTTACAAAATTACTTCGATCGAAAAATATTTTCGTATCATTGCATCATCCATCAGGAAGCGTTGTGTGCAAAGGACATGAAGTTGGGTGATATTATGGACCCGGTAGTACGCTGCATAAATTACATACGTGCAAAAGCTCTTCACAGACGTTAATTCAGGGTTTTATTTGAAGAAGATATCAGCGAATATGGAGAGTTACAACTGTACTGCGCTGTGCGATGGCTTTCAAGGGGCAACATGTTGAAACATTTCTTTAACTTGAGAGAGCAGGTGTTGGAATTTTTAGAGGACAAAAAGGGTGTTACCTTTGGAAACTGATTTACTGAAAAATAAATCCTGGTTGAGTGATCTTGCATTTCTTGTTGACATTACTAATTACCTCAATATTTTAAACCTCAAATTACAAGGCAAAGATTGTTCACTTCCGACTATGTTTACTTTGATAAGCGGATTCAAAGCTAAATTAAATCTGTTTTTAATTAATTTAGCCAACGAAAATATTGACCTTTTTCCCACACTCAAAGATTTGAAAGAGAAGCTCAATATCGCCACTATCAATTGTACTAAGTACGAATCTAAAATTAGATGCCTATTACAGTCGTTTGAGAGCAGATTCCAGGACTTTGAAAGTATAAAAGAAAATTTACAAATTTTTGTGAATCCTTTTACAATCAGTTTGACTGAAATAATCAGTTATCCTGCCAATATTCAGTTGGAACTCACTGAACTGCAAAATCATTCTGCACTAAAAAACCTTTTTGCAGAAAAAATATCTTCAAAGTCACAAACTTCTTCAGAAGAATTTGTAGATTTCTGGAAATTGGTGCCAAAAGAAGACTTTCCTGCAATAACTGACTTGGCCTTTCAATTTTTAAGTAGTTTCGGATCAACATATGTTTGTGAAAAGATTTTTTCAAATCTTAATTATATAAAAAATAAATAAAGTCTTCTCTAACTGAGCAACATATTTCATATTTGTTGTTACTGTCAACATCTGATCTGACGCCTAACATAGGAAAATTATTAAAACAGAAACAATTTCAGAAATCACATTAATTGTACCAATTATTTATATTTAGATTTTGATTTTTGTTAATTTTGTTTCTTTATTTGGCAGAAGATGCTATTTATTTTATTTTAATAAACAAAAATTTCAGAATGTTGCATTTCTTTTGTTGCACAATATCTTAATTTAAGGCTTATTGTTATCAAAAATAACAAACATAGGAACCGTCAGTGGTCAGTGGCCCGCCTGTGATTTTTGAATCATCAATTTTGCCCAACTGTTAAAAAGGCTGGGCAGCCTTGTGCTAGACTAATGGAGGGACGGGTGGATGACGCTCTCGGCTGTTCGAGGCGATTCCATTCGTTTACACACACACACACATATATATTTTTTTTTCTATGTAAGTAACTCGATGTTTCTTGCAGTAATTATATAATTTGTGATGTTTTCAATTTGTTTCTTCAGCAAGTAGTATAAATTTCGTATATTCTTTTTAACACCTGAAGCACGTTTCACTGAAAAATATCAATAAAACTTATAGTTTACCTTATTTCTTTTCCATCTTGCGACTTCGTTATATGTCATACACGACATGTTTCGGGAAACATGTTCCCATCTTCAGGTTTAAAAACTGTTTGTTCTCACATGAAGAACTTGTCAACGCAAATAAAAACTTATACTAACATCATTAAAAACACACTATATTAATAACGTACCGCGCGAAGAATCAGTGCGCACTGTTCGGGTTCATAATCGCAGAACAGTTGCGATTATGAACCCGAACAGTGCGCACTGATTCTTCGCGCGGTACGTTATTAATATAGTGTGTTTTTAATGATGTTAGTATAAGTTTTTATTTACGTTGACAAGTTCTTCATGTGAGAACAAACAGTTTTTAAACCTGAAGATGGGAACATGTTTCCCGAAACATGTCGTGTATGACATATAACGAAGTCGCAAGATGGAAAAAAATAAGGTAAACTATAAGTTTTATTTCAATAACGCGACTTGGAGACCATAAATCACAAATTATGAAAAATATCAGTATCATCAAAGGTTTCTAAGTAAATTAATAACAATCGAAATAATTCTATTAATATAAAATTAACTATAATCGAATTTGTATTGAGTTTAATGTAAAATAAAATAACTGATAATCGATTTAGGTCGATTAGTTAACGATTGTTTTAATGTTTATTTTCTTCAGCAGCTGTTTCCTCGGTTATATTTGAAATTTTGTTGTTTATATTTTATTCATTTTTATTTTTTAGTAAATTTATAATTTTAAATAGATCGTCTTGTTTTGTTTTTATTTGGGTTTGTCCTTTAATTAATAAATTATTGTTATTGTGTTTGTAAATGTTAAGATTTTTCCAAAAATTCATTTTTTGACCTTTTTGTATGTTTTAAATTAATTTTATATTTTCAATGTTTGAAAACTGGTGGTTATTATTTAGACAATGTGTGACTAAATTATAGATTTATAAATATTTGGTTTTAAATATGCATTGCGGTGTTGAACGAATCTATCTCGTAGTTTTTTCTTCGTCTGGCCCACGTAAAATTTAATGCAATCTGGACATTCTATTTTATATATTCCATTTTTATTGTGAGTATGGGATTTAGTTTTAGGTTTTATTTTATTAAAAATTATATTATCTGTATTATAAGATATTTTTAAATTAGTATCTTTAAATATTTTATTTAGTTTTTGAGTTATATTTCCGTAATAAGTGAAGGTTGTATATTTTATATTATTATTAATAGGTGAATTTTTAAATGTAGTGTTCTTAGAATTTTATTAGTGATTTTATGTTTAATTTTATTTTCTAATTTATTAATAGTTTAATAAATTATTAAAAATGGATACAAAATAAAAACAAAAAGTACTTGATAATGGTTGCGAAACCGAAAGGCCTCGTTCGAGGAAAAATTGTATATAGCAGGGAAGCAACAAAATTTGACAAAGTTGTTATGAAGACTGCTAACATAGAGAAAATAACTGATATTAAAACACTCGTTAACTAATCGACCTAAATCGATTATCAGTTATTTTATTTTACATTAAAATCGATACAGATTCGATTATCGTTAATTTTATATTAATAGAATTATTTCGATTGTTATTAATTTACTTAGAAACCTCTGATGATACTGATATTTTTCAGTGAAACGTGCGTCAGGTGTTAAAAAGAATATACGAAATTTATACTACTTGCAGAAGAAACAAATTGAAAACATCACAAATTATATATATATATATATATATATATATATTTATTTATAACGATTCATATTAGCGTCCTATCTGAGCGTTATATGAAAGTGTTAGACTGTACGAGTATAGCAGCGTAAGCAAGAGAGAGAGCGTACAATCGCAGCCATCTCACTCTAACCTCGCCACAGCGACGTCCGCTACCGGAACGAACATGAAATTTTACTCAATTCAAATTATCAGTTCAACCTGCAATAACTTCCAAACTAATAAATATAGGGCAATTCTGAAAACAGCATTGTGTTCAGCAAGCAAAGCTTTATAAGTAGCCGCAATCTCAGTTAATATAATTAACAAGTGAAGAAGTTATACGGAAGACGAACGCCAAAAGGAATAACAAGAGAATTATACTACATAGGAATTAGGTCTTTTCACACACACACACAGATAAAGACCTAAGCAACACTATTCTGTGGTCAGATCTTTGAAAACACATTTGAAAATACCTGAAATCAATCAATTTGCAAACACAGGAAGTACGATATTGACTAGAAATTCTCTGCCGTTTCAAACCTGTCATGGGGTGTTTGCTCGACCTGTTAGAGATTGTCGAGACTGGAAAAACGTATGATTTATTTGAACAACCAATCAGAAGCCCGTATTTAAAACAGACGCCAACTCAAACCGAGGGGTAGCGTTACTCTTCGATCGAATCTTCAATGCGCTAGTCGTGTATAAATTACGTGCAGAAATTTTACAATCACGCAAAGTTGTATTTAAGTGCGAAATTCGAGAAGTAGTCCGCAGTGAAGATGAACTAGTACCGTACAACAACTCTCGCTGTGTAAAACAACATTAATTAATTTAATTAATTAATTAATAATCAGCCGTGAAGTGACCTGAGCTACAGCGTGCTACAGCAGCTGTAATTGCCAGAGCATCTTTCTACAGGATTGATCAACACCTTTTCTTCTGTGCTAAACCATCAAAAAAAGGACCTCTACGGATTCCTATCTTCGGTCGACGCATCAAACAGTAAAAAATAGATTCATTGATCAATAAAATAAGCACTAAACAAATAATAAAAAGCAATAAACAATTTTTAAAAGACACTAAGAATCACACACTTTGTATTTAATGTGTAAGATTAGTCATAACATAGAATAGGAGTGTAGAATGGAAAGTGAGGTGTAGTATTGGACGTACAAATTATTGTAGACCTGTTCTTTATCACTGGTTTGGGAGATATCAATCTCTTAATTCAACCAGATAAGAGCAATAGGTCGTTTGAACGTCTTAATCTTTACTTTTCACACACACTCGTTAATTATAAGTGTTAGGGTAGCAGTAAGTCCTACAATTAACATTTTCAAGAGTTTAAAAATAATTAAAACGTTAATTAAACTTACTCAAGAAAATATATAAAGTGCTATTTGTAACGATTCCCCTTGAAAACCACAATCACTGAACGAATCCTGAGAAATTTGTGTCTCTCTGCTCTGAGCTAAGCTGGAACCGTGTCATTAGTATCTGGGATTTGTTCTGGCGCCCAGGTAAAGTAATCTCACGGCTAAGTAACGTTTTATATATCATTCAAAATATTAGATAAGAGTGTTAGATAAAAGGTAGCGTTGTAATATATATATATTATGCATATTGTTACGACGGTCTACTTGATCGTCGTAGGTACAGTCGAAATAAAATACAAGACACCAATTAAGTCACTAATTAATTTTCACTTTCACTTAAGCTTTAATTTTCACAGTTAGTAATTAACAACACAATCTCTTACAACAAATCAAATAAAAATTTTTCACACTCAAAATAAATGTCCACTAATAATTGCAATTGTATTACAATTATTCCGCCCGATTATTAAACACTTAACTAATAACCACTTGAACCCACACAGTAATATCGCCCGATAATCACTTGTAATCGCCCGACCATAAACTCGAACCGCACTGTAAATATATCGCAACTATACTGAAAACTAAGGCCGCTCCCGCCATGTATTTATACCTCCGCTCACAGACGAGAACATTCCAAACTACGTCTTAGCGCCATTGTGTACTATGTAATTAATTGCGGCCTTGACACAGTCCGCGCGGCTGGCGGCTTCGAGAAAAGTCTCGCGAATGCGTTGACAGTCACGTATGCCACACACATTAGAGCGAGATTCTTCTGGCACATTCGACAAACACGTAAACTGTTCTGTAATGTCGTAACACTGCCTCCTCCTTAAGCCTGTTCCGCCCGAACTGGCAAACCGTCTCTGAAGTAATACTCGACAAGGCGACCTAGGTGGACGTCCTTGCGAAAGGTAATTCTCTTGTTCTTCGAATTCAGTCTCGTGTGATCCGAACATCACGTTTCCAGGAATGCGAGTATTCCGCTCAACCACTAGGTTTTCTGGAATCACTCCCGTTGCGTCATGTACTGATGACCTAAATACCACTGGCTGATCCAAGTCTGTTTGGTTCTCGTCAACAACCTCTTGCGTAAACTCATCTTCAGCCACTTTTCCCTCGGGCACTTCTATCAACTCAGAAACAAGCAAGAGTTTTGTCTCGACACCCATAGTTGGCTTTCCAATCAATTCTTTTGTCGTTACACTTACTTGTACTTCCTCTGATAGTTCTTCCTCCATTTCCGCTTGCAATATGGAGGGTTCCACTTGACCAGACCTGTTGACTTTTTCTTCGGCCAATGCCACTTGCTTAATCGAATGGTTGGTAGACCCTGTCATTTAGCCATGCAAAGCTTTATCTTCTCTTGGCCAACTTTCAGGACATTCTCTCTTAAGTCCACAACGAATTAGTAGGCATTCATAATGTCCGTGCCAAGAATCACTTCATCGACAATGTCTGCAACAAGCATTTGGTGGGTAAACTCGAGAAGACCCAGCCGTACACGTACGTCTATCTTTCCTAACACATTGACGGGGCTTCCAGTCACAGTCTGTATTGTACAAGAGCTAATTTGAGGCCGTCGGTTTCTAATTAAGTCAGGGCGCACAATAGACACTGCAGCGCCCGTCTCAACTGTAAATGATCTTCGTTTACCTTCCGCAAATCCATTAACGATCAGGTTTCCATTAATCTTATGTAGCGTGGAAACTGTGTGCTGTTCTGGGGCTTTACTTCTCCAATTGGTGCGATCACTCTATTCTCTCGGTATCTTTTTGCACCTACAGTCTACCTGTAGATGACCACGTTTCCCACAGTTGTAAAATTTCGGTCTTCTGTCTATATCCCATCGTTGAAATCGTTGCGACTCTCTTGAACTTCTGAATTCTTTGTCCGACAACATTGTTTTTCTGCACCCATCGTAACGGCAATGTGATACAGGGATCTTCTGACTGCAATGTGATGGCACAAACCCATTAATGTAGTGGGACGCTGACTTGGCAGCTTCAAACTCTTGGGCGTGAACAAGAGCTTCTGAGCTATTTCGGTGTCTTGCTATTCGTAACACTCGCTGAAGTTCACAATCTCCGATGCCATCAATAAATGTCTGCACCGCAAACCTTAATCGAAAATCTTCTGGTGTTTCAGGATAGGCCAATCTAATCAGTCTGTCGATACTTGCTTCAAACTCTTGAAGACTCTCCACGGAACGTTGTCGTCTTGTTCTCAACTGAGCGTAGTACCACCATCATCATCTCGCAAATATTTATCACCATACCGTAATTCCAGAGCTTTTATCAATTCGTACAACAAATCAAATAAAAATTGTTCACGCGCAAAATAAATGTCCACTAATATTAAACACAATTGTATTACAATTATCCCGACCGATTATTAAACACTTCACTAATAACCACTTGAACGCACACAGTAATATCGCCCGATAATCACTTGTAGTCCCCCAACCATAAACTCGAATCGCACTGTAAATATATCGCAACTATACTGAAAACTAAGGCCGCAGCCGCCATGTATTTTCATACCTCCGCTCTCAGACCAGAACGTTCCAAACTACGTTTTAGCGCCAGTGTGTACCATGTAATTAATTGCGGCCTTGACACAGTCCGCGTGGCTGGCGGCTTCGGGAAAAGTCTCGCGAATGCGTTGACAGTCACGTATGCCACACACATTAGAGCGAGATTCTTCTGGCACATTCGACAAACAGGTAGACTGTTCTGTAATGTCGTTGCACTATATGTGTGTGTGTGTGTGTGTGTGTGTGTGTATATACATATATATATGTGTGTGTATGTGTGCGGGGTGTAAGAGCCTAGGAAGCATGAAGGTAAACATGGATATGGATATATGGATGTGTATTTAGAGATGAGGCTTTTCAAAACCCACGACTATATTTTAATTGAGTTATGTGTGAACCATGTAATAATAATAGTTTTTATATTCATAGTCGGTATGTTCAGTAGGCCTTAAGCTACTAAATACCGTATTACACTAATTTCATATTTTAAAAAATATTTTCCATTATGTGAATTCACATTTAAGCAAATGTTGTATTTAGGAAATACAAGTAATATTACAAAAAACACCAAGAAGTAAAACGGTAACCACAGAAAGAAGTAAAAACAGAATGTTGAGAGGGAAGACATAAATGGGAGCGGGGAGAAGTTGAGAATGTCGGCTCTCTCTTCGCCACGCGGCAACACGTTGGACAATGTTGTCTTGCAGCCGGTATGAAATTTTTATCGCGGGTAACACACTTACGTGAGGTTCTTACCGTATGTTTTCCGTTGTAAATAATTTAACAGTATTGCACAAAGTATAATTTATACGCTGCTTTTATGGCGTCGTTTATGACACACGGGAGGTTTCATACAATTTATATGTGCATTAGTAGATGCAACGTATGAATTTTACGTATACACAGCGGGCAGAATACAATACACTTGGTGTCCTTACCGACAGCATGAGACGAAAGAATTATTTAAAAGTTCAGCATACAAACTACCGGGCTTTACACTTTTTATTTCAAATTGTCTGTTATTTGTTCATATCAGATGTTCTTGTCTAATGATATTCAGGTTAACAAATTTGAAATCAGTATATAATTAAACTTTCAGTATATTGTATTGATAGAAAATTGTCAATTACAGTAAACACCCGATTTTTGTAATAAAAAAATTAAAAAATGCTAAAGGTTTTCAGGAAAAACCTAAGAAGAAGACAGGTGCCATCAGGACTGACGGAAAGAGGGAGAGACATCGATCAAGAATGAAGGAGATGTGGGAGAGAAGGAAGAGAGAGGAGAAGAAGGGAGGGACCAAACGTAGACCACAGTGGCTCATATGCAAAAAAAGACACCCGATTGTCCGCGAAATTGGGTGTCGCAATCGCCGCGGATAATCCACAATATCCACGCAGAAAAAAGGCATAAAGTAATGAAAATTGTTTGTTAACCTTAGCTATTGACTTAAAGTAAAATAAAGCAGTAAAACCCCCTTAAGACGCCTATCAAGAGACGTCGTGAAAACCGCATATTAAGCGGTATATTACCATATAGAAAATACTGAAAATGTGTAACTAATAATCACATTTTCTATGCGGTATAATACTAAATCACATAGACTTACATTTTGTCAAAAGAAGTTGTACTGGAAAATTGTCTTACGTGTATCATTTAGATTGAGTATTTCTGAAATTAGTACCGTATATATATGTACAAAAGTCAAAGTGCCTACTGTATATATGCCTATAAAAAGTCAAAGTGACCGTCTCCCATGTTTTCGTGCGCAGCAGGGATTATACTGAGGAATGAATTACCCCAAACGTATGAATTAAAAATGTCAGAATAATACATGTCAGCCAGTGGCGTGGCGTGGATACATAACACCTGTTGCCGGTTGTGATAGGCCTAAAACTTGACCTTAAAATTAATTCGAATTTTCTCTTGTACCAAGTGTTCTTTTTAGAGCATTTTCTTTCTATCTTTGGCTGGGAGAAGAAGAGGGTCCCGGTTCAACGAGATTTGACTTTCATTATACTTACACAGAATAAATCAGAACACAAATAATCGAATTATAAATAATAAAGACAAACAGAGAAACACACGACTAAACAAACACAACAAAATTGGTACGTAGTATCTGCTGCACGTCACAGTCGAAAACGAACACAGCTGCTAACTGAGTGTTTTGCTGGTTTATACAGCAGCAACACATTGGAAGGACGAGTGTGTGTGTCCCTCCACAGTTTGTACAGTGAAACTAGTACGAGGTCAATGGCCGTACGCAGTAAAACTTTGCCTATGTCAGAGCCGGCAACACAAGACGGTGCAAGTGCCCAGCAGTTCGAAAGCAATGCTGCGCTTTTCTTCAAGTTTCCCTACTAATATTTTCGGATTTCAAAATTTCAGTAACTAAACTATTTATTCTGCGATATAATTAATATTATTTTCTTTTGCTTTTGCCGCCGGCATCAGCGGTTACATGGACGCCACGCTACTGGTGTCAGTAAAGTCACTGCTGACCTGTCAGCAAACATCACATATAGCGTTCAACGTCAATATCCGCGTTAATTAATCTAGTAGAGTACAACGGTTCTCAATTATACCGCGTAGACATAAATACAAACATACTGATAAAGTTAAATATTAGCAATAATGTTCCCACAGTCTCAGTAAAGTACGTATGCCCGAATGACTCATGGTCGTGCGACAAACAATATTGTACCTCTCGGTGAGAGGTACCACACTCTGCCTCTCGAACATACCTTTACATAAATTACATAAGCTTTGATATCTAATTGTTAACGGTAGTTAATAAAAAGTTGTATTAAGATTGTGAAACTAGAACCTCTATCATTCAGCTGAAATATATTTCTCCTTATTAAAATAAATCCGCGGATTGCCGTGGATAATTATCAGCAGCGCGGACAATAATGAGTTTACTGTATATTGAGTTGGCAATAACCGGCAGAATAAAAAATTATTATCAAATTCACTGGACTGCAAAGCCGTTGTCCAAAATGTCCTACAGAGTTAAAACCAGACGTTTCGGCCAGAGTGAAAACCATGGTGGTCGGACTCCTCATTGGTGCGAGATCAGAGATTTTCGATGCCCGAGTAGGATAAAGTTCAGACTTAATTGTCTTAGAGATTCATAGCATCCAAAATCTGTTTTTTCGCTACTAAAGATGACCGTCATAGGAACGAACGGCTGAAACGTCTGGTTTTCACTCTGTAGGACATTTTGGACCGAGGTGACAAATCCGGCCATGAGAACATTCAGAATAAAATATTGTTTTAGACTGAATAAATATCAGTAGACAATTTTAATACAGTCCTTGCTTCGTCCTTGAAATGCATGGCAAATACGTACTATGTATTTTGTTATTCCCGATACGCGTCTTAGTACTCACGAACATAAGTAGTGACGTGTGAGCAATTGATATTTGATTGATTGTGTCTAAGACTTATACCAGTCGAAGTAATCTCATTCCTACACCAAGCGCTATCTTATCTTTGATGTAAGTGTTGGTATTGTGTTCTTAACTCTCTATATAATTCATATTTAATTGCTCGACTGCACAAGTAGGTCAAACATATTAGGCGATTAAAACGAATCAAATCGTATCAGTCAAAAAACTGACCAAAAACCTTCCTGCAGTGGTCAGTTTTTTCAGCAGCACTTTTCTTCCACTTTTCCGATTATTATTTTTTTTACGCATTTGACTAAGTGCAAGTTGGATTCTATTCCAAGTTTAGAGTTACATGTTTATTTATTTCCACGTCCACGTAAGCTTAAATTTTGGCTGCCGATGGTTGCAGACATTTCTGAAATGTCTGCCTCCTATTAATGTCAGCAGGACCAAGCGAATGGCAACAGTAGCCGTGTGCTCCACAGTGGGGAGGGGTGCGTCAAAGTAAGAGACAAACACGTCGTTTTATTGAAACTGCGGTCGCTGGCAGAAACCCTCTTTGCTGCTGCCTCGCCTCTACCTTCCCCTATCTAAGGACCATCAGCGCCTCACAAACACCACCCCCGATCCGGTTCAAACGCCCTCGGGCGATTCTTAATGAACCGAAATACAGATACCCCCGGGCTTAATTTCTCTTACCCCCTTAGCAGCTTGCCTCCTTTCAACCCGTTTCCCTAACTCTCATCAGGGACCCATCCAAGCATCCTAGCATGCTGAACACGTTGCTACCTTCGCCAACAACATGAGGGCTCTCTGCCTCGCGGAGAGAGACCGACGCGTCAAGGCGTCTGCCTACTGAATTCGAGAACGGTGACACTTGTCGCCTGGATCAACACAGTCGCAGTGCCACGACATAAATTATTCTTCCTCCGAAGGCGGTCTCCCTTTCCAGTCTTAGGAACCTGTCAAAGAACCAGCCCAGTTACTTCTGGCAGCCATTAGGCTCGACCCAGATGCTGCAACCAAGACACGGATGCAAAAACGCCCCGCTATACAATGCAATGCAATGCATTGAAACTGTTGCTCCGAAATTTTAATACGAAAACTGTACGATGCATGGCGACATTACGTGTAAGTCATTCAGGGACGGTAACCGAACCATTACGTGTATTTTGTTAACCAACACAAGCAGCCGGACAGTCTTTGAACCGAAAACGACGGTTTGGTAAAGCTACCAGTGAACTAGAACTATGTTTACTCGTGTTTTACTTTTACTTTATAAGTAGAAGCATTTCTTCTTGAAGAGCAAATGGGTTTTAGAAACGGTAGGTCGACTGTGGATGCATTGTTTGTAATATGACAGAGTATAATCAGGAAACGCATATCGCTTTTGTTGACCTGGAAAAAGCATTTGATAATGCAGACCGTCAAAGGTTATGGAATATTATGGATAGAAGATGATATCCACAGCATTTAATAAATTCAGTTAAGATCCTTTACAAAAGTACATATGTAGGTCCTGGATTTGAATGGTAGGCTGTCAGGTGATATTCCAGTAAATAAGGGAGTTAGGCAGGGATGCAACAGAAATGCCATGGAATGGGAATACCGATACGAAATGAACACCTGTACACATTATGCTTCCCCGATGACCAGGTAGTTATAGCCCAGGATGAAGACGATCTAAGCTACATGGTCAGAAATCTGAATGAAGAATACACAAAGATGGGATTGAAAATAAACATAAAAAAAACTGAATACTTGGCAATTAGAGATGAAGAAACAACAGATTTAGAAGTAGACGAAAATGTTAAACTTAGAGGAACAGACAAATTCAAGTAACTAGGATTCACACTGAGTAAACAAGGCAAAACGGAAGAGGAAATAAAAAGTAGATTAGGGCAGACTAGAACAGGGATTAGACAATTACACAGTGTTATATGGAACAAAAGGATTAGAAAAAGCACCAAACAAATGATATATCAGACCAGAGTCCAAAGCATTATGATGTATGCAGCGGAAGTATGGATTATTAACAAAAAGAATGAAAGAAAGATTCTTGCAACGGAGATGGAATATTGGAGGAGGTGCTGTGGAATAACGAGAGCAGACCGAATAACAAACGAGGAGATCAGGAAAAGAATTTATCAAACGAGGAGATCAGAAATTTATCCAAAATGATGATTAAAATTGATCATATAAATTTCCAATATACCATGTTAGGTTAAGAAACATTGTAATCTTTAGTTATAAGATAGATGTAAGTAACATTGTATAAGTGCAAGTTTTGTGCGGGAAAAAGTGCTAAAATAAATGTGCAAAAATTTTAATCAGTGTAAAACTGTACAATAGAAAAAAATTAATGATTTACATAATCAATTTTTTTTATACCGAGTGGGGGTATATATAACGATTTATAATAGCGCCCTATCAGAGCGTTATATGAAAGCTATAGACGGTGCGAGTGTAACGCAGTAAGGAAGAGAGAGAGCGTATAATCGCAGCCATCTCACTCTAACCACGACACCGCTACAGTAGAATCCAGTTCCAACAGGTAATTTTACTCAAAGCGAATTATCAGTTCAACGTGCAATAACTTCAAAAGTTGTAAATATACGGCAATTCTGAAAACAGCATTGTATTCAGCAAGAAAAGCTTTATAAGTAGCAGCAAGCTCAGTTAATATAATTAACAAATAAAGAAGTTATACGGATGACGCACGCCAACAGGAATAACGAGAGAATTATGCTACGTAGGAACAAGGTGTTTTCACACACACACACAGATAAAGATCTAAGCAACAATATTCTGTGGTCAGATCTTCGGAAACACATTTGCAAATACCTGTAATCAATCGATTTGCAAATACAGGAAGTACGATTTTGACAAGAATTTCTCTGCCGTTTGGAACCTGTCACCGCGTGTATGATCGACCTGTTAGAGATTGTCGAAACTGGAAAAACGCAAGATTTATTTGCAACCAATCAGCAGCCCGTATTTAAAACAGACGCCAGCTAAAAGCGAGGGGTAACATCACTCTTCGTTCGGTACTGAAACACACTAGACGTGTATAATTCGCATACAGAATTTTTTTAAATTACACAACAGTGCAAATTCAGTTCTAAATCGAGAAGTAGTCCGCAGTGTAGATGAATTAACAACATTCAATAACACTAGCTGCGTAAAATCACCGTTAATTAATTAATTAGTTAATTAATTAATCAATCAGCCGTGAAGGACCTGTGCTACAGAAGGCTATAGCATCTGTAATTGCCAGGGCATCTTCCACAACATTGATCAACCCATTCTTCTGTGCAACACCATCGAAAGGAGGACCTCTACAGATTCCTACCTTCGGTCAACGCATCAAAACAGTAAGAAATAAATTCATTGATCAATGATATAAGCGCTAAACAAATAATAAAACAATAAACAATTTTAAAAAGACACTTAGAAAAGCACACATTGTATTTTAACTATAAAATTAGTTTTAATTTAGGATAGGAGTGTTGAATGGATAGTGGTGTGTAGTATTAGACGTGCAAATTATTGTAGACCTGTTCTTTAGCACTGGTTTGGGAGATAGAAATCTCTTAATCAGACCAGATAAGAGCTATAGGTCGTTTGAGCGTCTTAATCATTACTTTCCACACTCACTCAATAATTATAAGGTTAGGGTAGAATTAAGTCCTACCATTAACAAGTTAAAGTTTCAAAATCATTTATTAAAACATTAAAAATAATAATAAAAAAACTTAAAAGAGTTATTTGTAACGATTCCCCATGAAAACCACAATCACTGAACGAATCCTGAGAAAGAGTGTCTCCATGCGCTGAGCTAAGCTGAAACCGTGTCATTTGTATCTGGGATTTGTTCTGGCGCCCAGGTAAAGTAAAATCACGGGTAAGTAACTTTTTATCTAACACCACAAAAATTAGATAATTGTGTTAGACGAAAGGGAGCGTTGTAATATATATATATATATATATATATATATATATATTACTTTAATATTTATAACTAAATTTACCTCAAGATATACTTTTTTCCTATTAGGAACATGTTTCGAGAGTTCCTGTACTCCCATCTTCAGCCTTCGCCATCTTGTTTCTGGTGAAGTATTTGTGTGTTGGCTTCTGGATGTTATTAAGGTAGTTTGTTGGTCTTTGGTCTTTTAAAGTTGCATTATTGTGTGTGGTTGTGGTATCTGTTTTTGTATTTTGTGTATTTTCGATGTTGAGTGCTTTGAATATTGTGTCATGTTTTGTATTGATTTGTATTTGTTCTGGTATTAGTTTGTTTTGTGTTTTAGGTTTGTAAATCTGTAAATTTTCCCAAATGTTCATTATGGTGCCTTTGTGTGGTATATGTTTTATTAGTGTTACATTGGTTATGTCTGGGAATTCATGTCCTGTGTTTATTGCATGTGTGGCTAAATTGGATTTATATATATTTGGTATTTTGTATGCATTTAGGTGTTCAAAATAACGTTTTTTCAGCTGTTTTTTTGTTTGTCCTATATAACATTTATTGCAATCTTGGCATTCAATTTTGTATATACCGTTGGTTGTTGTATTATCTTTGTTGTGTGAGCTATTTAGATTTTGTAATTTATTTTTATTAGTTTTGTATGCTATTTTTATATCTGTGTTTTTAAATAGTTTTGTTAGTTTTGTCATTTTATTATTTATATATGTGAATGTGGCCCATTTTTTGTTGTTGTTCTTATTCATGTGTTGTTCAGTTTGATTAATTCTTAATTGTTCAGTTTTTATTTTGTATTTGATTTTATTTTCTATTTTGGTCATAGTATTTTTATTGTATCCATTTGCATAACCAATTTGGTATATTATATTTCTTTCTTTGTCAGTTTCTTGTTTGTTTAGGGGTATTTTGTACATTCTGTTAAATAACGAATAAAATGCTGCCATTTTATGTTGTGGTGGGTGGTCAGAATGGTTAGGTATAATGATGTTAGTGGAAGTTGGTTTTCTATATATTGCATATTGTATGTGTTTGTTGTATCTTGTGATGGTTATGTCTAAATAGTTGATTTTGTTATGTTTTTCTTTTTCTTCTGTGAATTGTATTTTGGGATGTATGTTATTGATTTGTTTCAGTATGTTCTCTGCATTTGTGTTTTTGTTATTTGATACATATAGTCCATCATCTACATATCTTATCCATATGCCATCTGGGTCATGTGTTTTTATGATATTTTGTATTTTGGTGTCTATGTGTTGTAGGAATATTTCTGCTATTATGCTTGATAATGGTGATCCCATTGCTAAACCTTCTTCGACCTTCATCGAAAATACACAAAATACAAAAACAGATACCACAACCACACACAATAATGCAACTTTAAAAGACCAAAGACCAACAAACTACCTTAATAACATCCAGAAGCCAACACACAAATACTTCACCAGAAACAAGATGGCGAAGGCTGAAGATGAGAGTACAGGAACTCTCGAAACATGTTCCTAATAGGAAAAAAGTACATCTTGAGGTAAATTTAGTTATAAATATTAAAGTATTATATACATCAAGAAACGGACTGTAGCAGAAAGTGATGAAATATATATATATACATATATATATAGGCAGGGATGCTGAGTTTTCCCAACCTTGTTAAATATATACATTGACGACATGTTGAGAGCATGGAAATCCAGAGTGACTTCGGGAATACCGCTTAACAAATCAATTTGTATGGGTTCCCTGCTATATGCTGATGACATAGTTCTTATTCAAGAAAATGAGGATGATTTAAAAAGGGTTATGCTTCAATTACAAGAAGTGGCAAGAGAGTACGCAATGGCAATTTTAGTAAGAAAGATCAAAACAATGGACTTTAAAGATACATATCCAGTGAGGACTAAGATAGTTATAAACAACAGCACTTTAGAACAAGTGACCCGTTTCAAATATCTCGGCTGTGCGGTAAGCTATGAATCTCAGTATGATAGAAAAGAGAAGATAAATAAATTTAGGAATTTTCGTGCTACGATTCATAGAAATTTAGAAATAAAACAAGACACAGCACAAGGATTAAATTTTATAAGGCAATTGCAATACCCACATTGACATATGCGAGTGAGCAGTGGGTCATGACAAAAAAGGAATGCGGCAAGATTCAGAGTGACGAAATGCAGTTTCTTCGAAGTACTTTAGATTATACATTGCAAGATAGAATAAGGAATGAGGATATCAGAGCAGAACTCGAAGTAAAGGACATAAATGAAATTATTTCGACTTACAGAAAACAATGGTGGGATCATCTGCAAAGAATGACAGAGGATCGATTGCCGAAAGCGCCACTGAACTATAAAGCCAATGGTAGAAGAGACGTGGGTCGTCCGAGGATGAGACGGGTGCCGGAACAGGTTTATATGAGCTAATCCTTGAAGAGAAGAAGAAGAAGAAGGAACTTTATAAATCGTTTTTAATATACCTATTTTTCGTGTAAAAACTGATAGTATCTACCAAAATCGTCGAACATACAAAAACGTTATAGGGCTATTTCAGTTTGTTTATAAAGAGAATTCACTTCGGGTGGTGCAACGTTTACTAGACTTTGAACGAAACTGACCTACACTGTTAACATCAGGACCAAACTCTGCGTTGACGTCAGCGTTCAGGCGCTCGGTAACTTTCCACTAAAAGGTGCGCATACATTATATCGAATACATAGTTCGACTGATAACATAAAAGTCTACAAAACAACAGGAAACTGATTTTTATCGATGTTAACAATCACATGTTAATAATTAACAATCACGATGTACTCAACTTCGTGTATCACCGAGGTTATTCATTATGTTGCGTGGATCATTATAATATGTTAAAAAATCGGTATTGAGAATCATACATGACTTCCATGTTCTAAGATTTATTTTTAAAACGATTTTCAAAATAAAATATTTCGATAGAAACTACTTATTTCTTCAGCCTCAACCACAGTACTGTGGTCACTAACGTATACCACATCACGTTAACGCACTCGATTTTCACTGATGATGGCAGTCGATAGCACTGCCGAAACGCCTGGTTTTGTACAAAAAACATAAACAATATAAAAAAAACATTGGACCACGGTCAAACAGCCCGGGAAGGAATTTTAACAACAAACTACTTCTTTGTTGTGGATAACGTAGTACACATGACATATAAATAAAAATTTTCCCCTCCCACTGCAACTATCATTTTCATTTATAGAAAATTACCACACCTCCTTCAACTAGCCTCTACATTTATAGATATTCCATCGACGTTTCTACAGTGGATTATTAAGATCTTCTTATCAGGATACTTTATTTATCAAAATTAAGTACTTCACTCCTGCTAAAACATAAAATGTCGCAGGTAAACTACCCTTTCCCCGTAACTGATCTTCACCAAAATCAATAAGTCTTGAGTTTTCTACAATTAAGGAACGTACAAAAAAATATTAGATTCTGTTTGAATGTGCGGCAGTTATCGTTCGTCATAGAAAAAATTACCGTTGATAAAACATAAAACTTAGCTGGTTAACAACCCCTTTCCCTTAACCGATCTCCACCAAAATCAATAAGCCTTCATTCCTTTACAATTCAGGAACGTATGCAAACAAATATTTGATTCTGTTTGAATGTGCGGCAGTTATCATTCGTCATAAAAAAATTACCCTTTTACAACGTAAAATGTTGCAGGTAAACTACCCTTTTGTCTTAACTGAACTTCACCAAAATCAAAAAACCTTGAGTTCTCTATAATTCAGGGAGGTATAAAAAAAATTATTTGATTCTGTTTGAATTCCCGGCAGTTATCGTTCGTCATAGAAACAATTACCTTTGTTAAAACATTTTGTGACGTCTCCCTTGTTAAGATATCACAAATGTCGGGAACCAGTTCAATTTGTTACCTGTTAATTGAACTAGCTGCCGTTGTTAGTAAACCTTAATCACTAACAAATTATAACACTCTACTGTTCAGGAATTAAGCAAGGATTGTATAAATTTATTCACTCGTTGGGTGTTAGCAGAAACATCTCTTTATTAACATGTTTATCTCTCATACTTTACTTTACTTTTAAAACTCAGATTCTAAAATTTCTGCATTAATTATATTGAAAATTTACTTCTTATTCTTTTTATGTCAAAAGCATTCAGCTAGATATTGTTTTTTAGTACCTCGGATCCGGGACTCAACTTAGTTATGTTTTTGTTACAACTTCAACCAAATTATTAGAAGAAGAATTTTGGTTGTAAATTTTAAAATTAATTTAAATCTAAACATCGTAATGTCATTCCTACTTCATTACAGTGATTACCAAAATATATATATTAAACTTTTAAATTATCAAAATTTCTTTACTGTTCTTTTGTTACTGGTCTTGTTGTTTTACAATGAATTTGTGTTACAAATATTATGTTTTGATATCACCTGAATATAACAATGCGTAGGCTGTGTGGTCCATGATGGTCATCTTCAGTCCTCTTCTAGGGTGTGATCCACGGTTGCTCTTGAAATTCCATGAGGTTGATTGTTTCTGGTAGTCTCTTCCTAGACGATTAGATTTTGGGTTCTAGAAGTTCATCCGGTTGCTGTTTGTGTTATCTTCTTTCGGAGTCGGTAGTTTACATTTTACTTTTAGTTACAGTTTTTATTTTATCAGCACTAAAATCTGGTAATTAACATTTCTCACCATTTACAGCTTGCTAAGAGATTTGTCGGCTAAGTTTCCTTCTTTTTTTTTTATACATGTTTCCTCACGCACTACATTATAATTTTGTTATTATTATTATTATTATTATTATTATTATACTAGATAGGTCAATTTGAACTCATTATAAACGTGATTAAATATTATTTAACGGTATACACCTACGTGTATGTTCGCAACACAGCAGCTACATCCTTACATCTCGGTGTCTATCGGGCGAATGCGTGCAATGTTTAGCGGCAAGGGTTCAGTTGCTGGCGCGGTTTTACGCACTAAGAAAATAGTTCGTTCTTTTAAGTTATATTAATTATTTACTAATTAAGTCGTAATACATTATTTTACCTTTTGGTTACGAATTATGAATTTCTTTATTTATTTAGTACGTATTTTATTTAATTAAAGTAATTATTATTATTAGCTAAATAACACCGTTCTTAATGTGTTGGTACGGGACAATTTGCACGTTGTTGCATGAATCTAGGCATAGGTAAGGGGTGGATAATACTCTTACTTATATTGAAAGCAATTTTTTATTTGTGCGATTTAAATATTTTTTTAAATCGTCACATCCTCCTGCACTTAACGATGATGTTGGGGTGGTGGGGTAATAATTAAAATCTAATAAACACAATTACATTTGGGCACAGAATTTCATACTGAAATTTCTCTCTCTCAGATTATTTCTATCTATCAATTGATTATCTTACTTATACAAAATATTTAAATTCTAATACATCTACTACACATAAAATACACAAAAACATAAATCTACCTTATATTTAATTCTTACATCTACTACCGGTTTTTTTTGTTTGATTTCTTCACTCGTTTTACTGAGTTATACTCATGAGTATGTTACTAATAATAATACCGTATTGTAATCACAATCGAATTACTTTTAGTTTACTTCGCTAGGAATTAGTTTTTTCTTTCTCGTCAGCTGACTTCTCATTCTTTATATCATTCTCGCAGGACTTTAGCTAAGGTTGATCAGGCCTCGCTATTATTCGTACGAGGGTTTTGAGTGTATACTTATTTACGATATAGTATGTTGCAAAATCTTATCGTATTCCTGTATAAGTATATACAACATATTTTATTCTCAATACTTAAATAGTATTCTCGGTTTTCTTTGTTTCTCGTAGTCGTGCTTCTGTATTTTGACACGAAAAACATTTTTTTTATTTGAGACAGATGGCTTCTGCGAACGTAATTTTCTGTATTGGGTTCATACAGAGCTACAGTAACGGGGGTGATGAACTTATAAATTCTGTAGGGGCCACACCATCGGTATGAGTTTTGCAGTGGTCCTATCAACCGCTTTACTCATTGGATGCGTTTTATACATTACTAAATCACCTACCTTATATTCTATTTGCCTATTATTCCGCTCATGGTATTTTCGTGATTTTCGTAAATTCGCTCTCAAATTTGCACGAGCTTCGTTCCATATTTTTCTTACGTTATTCTTATTCATGTCACGGGGCAATAACACATGGATTTTCCATTTCGTGGTTAACGGATGGTTGGGTTTATATTTGTAGAGTAAATCAAATGGTGTTGATTTATAGCCTTCATGATACGCTGAGTTGAACGCAAATTGTATCCACGATACATTTTGATCCCAGGTTGTCTGGTCTTTAGCGTGATAAGATATTAGAGCTGATTTTAAGTTACGCAAGTATCTTTCTGCTAGGTTTCCTTGCGGTCTGTACTCGGTCACTGTAATATGATTTATCCCTAATTTAAAACACATGTCGTTAAATTCTTTCGATTTAAATTGAGGTCCATTGTCAGATATTAGGTTTAAGGGCGTACCGTAATCCTTAAATAGTCTTTTTGTAGAATTTTTATTGTCGTAGATGCTAATGCACGTCGCATAGGATACATCCACACGAATTTAGTGAAGGAGTCTACACAAATTAATAGCATGGTATTTCCGGATTTAGAACGGGGATAAGGTCCAGAATAGTCTATGTATATCTTCGAGAAGGGAGTTGTGGGTATCTCTGAGATTAATTTTCCTACTTGACTGATTCTTGCTGGCTTGCTCAGGGTACAGATTTCGCATTCTTTCACGAACTTTTTTATTTCACTGTTCATATTTTCCCAATGGTATTCCTTGCGAATACGATGTATAGTTTTCCTAATTCCCATATGAGCTCCAATGGTCGATGAATGGTAGTATTCCATTAGCATAGGTTTGATTATTTCCGGGGCGATTATTCTCAGTAATTTTCCGTTAGCCTTTTTAAAACAAAGTACTCGTTTACTCAATGTATATTTGTCAGAATAATTTCCTTTTTCTATTTGTTCTATTATTTTGCACAATTTCGGATCCTTTTGTTGGTGGTATGCGATATCCTTAAATGCAAGGGGAAAGTTAGTAATTAGCGTATTAACGGTAGTGGTTTCAACATTTTCTTCGCCAGATCTAGTATTGGGTAGGTGGAACATGCGGGATAGAGTATCGACTACTACATTTTGAGTACCACGAATATGTTGTACTTTGAACTTGTAGCAATTCAATCTTAACACCCATCTTCCGATACGACCTAACTGTTTTGGGTGGTTCAATAACCATGACAAAGCTTGATTGTCGGTTTCTAGTAGAAATTCCTTATGTTCCAAAAATGGTTTGAATTTGTCAAAGGCGAATACTACGGCTAAACATTCAAGTTCATAGGCTGAGAACTTCCTTTCTTGCTCGGTCAATGTACGGGATGCATAGCTGATCGGGAGTCTAGTATTATTTATTTCCTCCTAATGCTACACTTGAACTGTCGGTCTGTACGACAAATGGTTTACTGAAATCTGCTAACTGCAATACCGGTGGGGATATTATGCTTTCTTTAAGTGTTTCAAACGCGTCTTGGTGTCGAGTAGTCCACTCGAATTTCGCTCCTTTCTTTCTTAAAGCATTCAATGGGGCTGCTATATCCGCTAAGTGAGGTATGTACTTGTGAAAATAATTAATCATACCTAAAAATCGTGCTATACCTTTGGCGTCTCTCGGCGGTAAGAATTCTCGGATTGCGCGTGTACGTTCGGGATCGATGCTAACCTTACCTTCGGCAGATATTATGTGACCTAAGAAGGAGAATTGATTTACTGCGAAATTAACTTTACTCGGGTTTACCGTTAGTCCAGCTTTCTTTAACCTGGATAATACTTCACGCAAGTGATCAATATGTTGATCCATTGACTCACTATATACTACTATATCATCAAGATAGTGATATACAAATTTAAATTTAACATCATGAAAAATTTTTTCTAACAGTCTGCTACATACTGAACTTCCTTGTGATATACCGAATGGTACTCTAGTAAATTGATATAGATTAAATGGGACAGCAAAAGCAGTTAAATGTTTTGATTCCTCAGCTAGTGGGATTTGATGGAATGCTTGGTTGAGATCCATTATGGTGAAGATTTTCGCTTTTGTAAAATAGTGAAACGCGCTGTGAATGTCGGGAAGTGGTATCGATTCAAATTCTATACTCTTATTTAGCTGTCTATAATCCACGACTAGTCAATGTTTGTCAGTTCCTTTTGGTACTAGGAATGCAGGTGATGAGTATGGAGAAGTTGATGGTTCAATGACGTGCTGATCAAGGAGTTTGTTAACGTGGTTTCTCATTATTTCCATCTTGGGCGGTAATAATTTGTATGGATGAAGTCATATTACCTTGTTGTCACTAAGATTTATTTTATATTCGATTAAATGGGTAAATCCTAACTTGGGAGTGAGTACTGTAGAAAATTCCCTTATTAACTTTTGAATTCTTAGTCTCTCATTTCCTTTTAAATGACTCAGACTAGACTCTTGGTGCTCTGATCGAATAGTTGAGGTTTCACAATTAACGTCGTTACTTGACTCGGAGTCGAACTGATATTTTCGAGTACGATCAAATCTGAAGAAATATTGTTTTGCATACATATCAAGGATTAAGTCAGTTTTACTTATGAAATCAGCGCCTAGTATTAAGTTTTGTCCTAACACTTCAGCTACTAGCAGGGGAATATACCAAGTAAAATTCTTTATTTTTAATTTCACCGTAATACTGCGCGATATCTTTAGGTTTTGTTTATTTGCGGTGGCACACTTTATGTTCACGTTTTGGCTACGTTTAATCAGATTATGACTATCTAATACGGTGGCTAACTGTTGACTAATTATACTACGGGTAGATCCGGAATCAATTAAACCCAGGGTATTCGTTGCTCCAAGGCCTATCTGTACGTAGGGTAGTTCGCAGATACTTGTTTTACATGCACCAATAGAGTTGCACTTCTCAATAAATCTTGTTAGGTAAGGGTCTATGCGTTTATTTTTATTTACTTTTACTCTATGATTATTATTGTTTTTACCTTTCCTTCTGGTGCTGCGGAAGACGTAGGATTTTCGTTCTTCCAGCTTCACATGTTTTTTGATTGGTCGGTTTTTTGTTGGTAGCGCTTTTGTTTACATACCTTGCTAATGTGTCCGGCCTTTCCACAGTTATAACATCTTCTTTCCTCATTTACTTCGCTCGTAGGTTGTCGGGGTTTTGATCTAGAGTATGAAATATGGGGGTAGCTTTGGGTTTTATATGTACTTACGAATCGCTTATCGCGGTAGGTTCGGGTATCTGTTCCAATTAGTAGAGTTTGGAATGAATCTCTGTGTTGAGTCTGGGACATAGAAACGCGTCTGTTCTGGTCAGAATACCAGACGTTGGACGAATGTATACAACATAGTTCTAGTTCGGTGAAAGTGGTTGGTCGCTTCATGAGTGCTAGGCGAGATCGCTCCTCGGGAGATAGTCCGACTAAGATATTGTCTACTAACTGTTGTTCACTCCATTTGACTTGCAGCAATAAAGCAGATTCTCTTATTTCAGATATATAATGAGCTAATCTCTCGTATGCTCCTTGTACACGAAGTACTAGTTTCCGCTTCAATTCTTCGTAGATACCGGTGGGAATGAAATGTCTTACTAGGGTTGTATGAAGTTCTTCTACTGGGGGATTATGCCTTAGGGATTCTAACACACGATCTTTTAAAGGAGATCTACATTTAGGTAAAATTACTTGTAAAAATCTGGTCTTAGTTGTCGCAGATCCTTTAATTGTAAAAGATGCTTAAGAAAATCTAGGAGCTTTGTAATATTCAGCCCATCAGTGATTTGTATGTCCGACAAAATATGTTCTACAGGGTGGGTTATGTTTCCATAAAGCTCTGTAGTTAAATTAAATGGAGTCGTCATTCTCGGTTTTTCCGGAGATTGATTCGTCGGCAAGTGAGAAGGTAAATCGTATGTACGAGACATATTCTCTAGTTCATTAGGGAGTAACGTAACGTTTGCTGCTTGGATATTTACTTGACTATCAGTTAACCGTTCTTTAAATGGATCTATATTGGATTCCTGCAGAAACTGAAACTTTACAGTACCGGTTTGCTGTTCTTGAGTAGAAGATTGGGTAGGGGAAATATTTAGTTTCGTCATTGCTTCTTCAATCTCTTCTAATCTAAATGATTCGGATCTTCGACGTAATTCGCGCATTATCTCGGGTAATTGTTGTAATGCTTCCTCCGCGAATTTTTGTATATCCGGTGGGGTAACTTTATCACCGGGCCAATTCAACAAATTGGTGATACGGCGGGTCAGATGTTCGATTCTTTGGGTGGTGCATAAAATTACTGCGGGGGATTTTTCATCACGCAGGGTTTGTGCGATCGAAGTTAGTTCTGTATACTTGTTATAGCATGTTTCCTTTTCGCTTTCAAAATCTAAAACACTTAAACGATTAGTGTAATCGTTAATACACTTTAACAGTGAGGGTTTGTCCGGTTTATTTTCACGTAACGTTTTGCGAAGTTCCGCGACAGTTACATCTGAGTATGGAAGACCACGCAATAATGCTTCATAGCTTAATTCGTCTTTCAACAACAAGTCAGGGTTAAATTGAGCCATTTTTGTTAATAACGTCGTTTAAATAAACGAAGTATTACGTACGACAAATCTTATATCAGCTTAAACACTTGTAAAGCTCGACTTCATTTAAACACATACATATATCTCTTATTACACATAGAATCTTATATTAATTAATCAAAATAAACTTATCTCACAACAATTCAATTTTCTGTACTGTCATAAATAATTAGTCAAAACAAAACGCTAATATCATTGTATAGTAGAGAGAAATTTACATACGAAAAGTTCATTCCTTTAACAATAGCACAAAGGGTCAGCTGTTTTGGGGAGCCTCGTTGTTTGCATAGGGTGGTAACACAGGTAGGACAATTCAGAACAGGAAAGACTCGTGTCTAGGATTGTCTGTTAAGTTAGCGAGGGGGGTTTTGAATGATATGCGTGCATACAAAACGGGAGAGTTTACATTCCTCAACACGTATTTAACATGAACTAGCTTGTTCATACCGACAGGTTTAGAATGGAATATTTACCAGCGATGGCTTGTTTATTACGGCAATGTCAAGATACTAATATTATTATATCTTAATTAAAATTTTACTCATTTATTTATTTTTTTTTAGAGTGAATAAAATTATATTTGTCAAACTTATTGTTAAAGAATTATAACAATATACAATATAATTATTAAAACAAAAACACAATACATAATTATTATTATTTTACAAAGTAGCAGAGTGGCGCAATTTTGTGACGTCTCCCTTGTTAAGATATCACAAATGTCGGGAACCAGTTCAATTTGTTTCCTGTTAATTGAACTAGCTGCCGTTGTTAGTAAACCTTAATCACTAACAAATTATAACACTTTACTGTTCAGGAATTAAGCAAGGATTGTATAAATTTATTCACTCGTTGGGTGTTAGCAGAAACATCTCTTTATTAACATGTTTATCTCTCATACTTTACTTTACTTTTAAAACTCAGATTCTAAAATTTCTGCATTAATTATATTGAAAATTTACTTCTTATTCTTTTTATGTCAAAAGCATTCAGCTAGATATTGTTTTTTAGTACCTCGGATCCGGGACTCAACTTAGTTATGTTTTTGTTACAACTTCAACCAAATTATTAGAAGAAGAATTTTGGTTGTAAATTTTAAAATTAATTTAAATCTAAACATCGTAATGTCATTCCTACTTCATTACAGTGATTACCAAAATATATATATTAAACTTTTAAATTATCAAAATTTCTTTACTGTTCTTTTGTTACTGGTCTTGTTTTACAATGAATTTGTGTTACAAATATTATGTTTTGATATCACCTGAATATAACAATGCGTAGGCTGTGTGGTCCATGATGGTCATCTTCAGTCCTCTTCTAGGGTGTGATCCACGGTTGCTCTTGAAATTCCATGAGGTTGATTGTTTCTGGTAGTCTCTTCCTAGACGATTAGATTTTGGGTTCTAGAAGTTCATCCGGTTGCTGTTTGTGTTATCTTCTTTCGGAGTCGGTAGTTTACATTTTACTTTTAGTTACAGTTTTTATTTTATCAGCACTAAAATCTGGTAATTAACATTTCTCACCATTTACAGCTTGCTAAGAGATGTGTCGGCTAAGTTTCCTTCTTTTTTTTTATACATGTTTCCTCACGCACTACATTATAATTTTGTTTTTATTATTATTATTATTATACTAGATAGGTCAATTTGAACTCATTATAAACGTGATTAAATATTATTTAACGGTATACACCTACGTGTATGTTCGCAACACAGCAGCTACATCCTTACATCTCGGTGTCTATCGGGCGAATGCGTGCAATGTTTAGCGGCAAGGGTTCAGTTGCTGGAGCGGTTTTACGCACTAAGAAAATAGTTCGTTCTTTTAAGTTATATTAATTATTTACTAATTAAGTCGTAATATATTATTTTACCTTTTGGTTACGAATTATGAATTTCTTTATTTATTTAGTACGTATTTTATTTAATTAAAGTAATTATTATTATTAGTTAAATAACACCGTTCTTAACGTGTTGGTACGGGACAATTTGCACGTTGTTGCATGAATCTAGGCATAGGTAAGGGGTGGATAATACTCTTACTTATATTGAAAGCAATTTTTTATTTGTGCGATTTAAATATTTTTTAAAATCGTCACAAACATAAAACGTTGTAAGTTAACTACCCCTTCCATTAACCGATCTTCACCAAATACAAAAGGTCTTGAGTACTCTACAACTCAGGGCTGTATGCAAAACATTATTTGATTCTGTTTGAATTTGCGGCTCTTATCGTTTGCCATAGAAGAAAAATCTACACACAGACAGACACACACACACAGACACTTTTCGTAAAATGACTTTTTTTCATGTTTTGAGGGTAATATAATTAGAATCTGCAATTATCTCGAACACGATTTTTTTTCGCCATGACCATACTTCTATTTCCTTATGGAACATGGAAGTAAATATCGGTATGGAGAACCATATAATCCAGGTTCTAAGATTTATATTTACAATTATTTTCGAAATGAAATGTTTCCATAGAAACTACTTGTTTACACTTATTGCTTCAGCCTTAACCACAGTACTGTGGTCACTAACGTATACCACCTCACGTTATCGCACTCGATTTTCACTGATGATGGAAGTCGAAGGCACTGCCGAAACGTCTGGTTTTGCAGAAAACATTCCTCTACGTCCAAACAGGCCGGGAAGGAATTTTAACAACAAACTACTTCTTTATTGCCGATAACGTAGTACATATATAAAAAAAATTATCCCCTCCCCCATCAACTATAATTTTCGTTTATAGAAAATTTACCCCCACCCCGTTCAACTAGCCTCTTCATTTATAGATACAGACTCTTCATTCATCTATTTTTCTACAGTGGATTATTAAGATCTTCTTATCAGGATACTTTATTTATCAAAATTAAGTACTTTACTGTTGTTACAACAACAAATGTTTCGGGTAAGCTACCCTTTCCCCGTAACCGATCTTCACCAAAATCAATAGGCCTTGAGTCCTCTACAACTCAGGTACATATGTAAAAAATTATTTGATTCAGTTTGAATTTACGGCAGTTATCGTTCGTCATGAAAAAATTTCTCTTGTTACAACATAAAATGTTGAAGGTAAACTACCCCTATCCCTTAACCGATCTTCACCCAAATCAACAGACCTTGAGCTCTCTATAATATAGGGACGTATACAAAAAATTATTTGATTATGTTTGAATTTACGGCAGTTATCGTACGTCATAGAAAAAATTACCCTTGTTATCACATAAAACGTTGCTGGAAAACTACCCCTTCCTCTTAACTGATCTTCACCAAAATCAAAAGGCCTTTATTCTACAATTCACAGATACATGCAAAACATTATTTGATTCTGTTTGAATGTGCGGCAGTTATCGTTCGTCATAGAAACAATTACTCTTGTTAAAACATAAAACGTGGCTGGTAAACTACCCCTTACCCTTAACTGATCTTCACCAAAATACACAGACCTTGAGTACTTAACAATTCAGGAACGTATGTAAACAAATATTTGATTCTGTTTGAATTTACGGCTGTTATCATACGTCAAACAAATTTACCGTAGTGACTGAATAAAGTATTTACCTTATTTTGTTTGTCCGTCTGGTGGCTTTATTTCTATCTTCGTTACTACTACGCGTTTCGGGACATATGTCCCATCCTCAGGTATTGTCACTCAGCAGAGGTCGTCATTTAATTAAAATATCAAAACATAAAAACTTATAACATAATTTACACATATTCAACAATAAAATGTTTAAACTTTGGAGCACGCACAAAGCCGAGATGCGCATCCCGGACTACAACGGTCGACTGCTGAGCCTATGACTAAAACGCGTAGTAGTAACGAAGATAGAAATAAAGCCACCAGACGGACAAACAAAATAAGGTAAATACTTTATTCAGTCAATATATAAATAAGTGGCTTGGACACCGGTAAACATGGATATAAAATTTACCGTTGTTAAAACATAAAGCGTTGCTGGTAAACTACCCCTTTCCCGTATCCGATCTTCACCAAAATCAACAGACCTTGCGTACATAACAATTCAGGAATGTATGCAAAGAATTATTTGATTCCGTTTGAACTTACGGCAGTTATCGTTCGTCATAGGAAACATTACCCTTGTAAAAACAAAAAACGTTCAGGTAAACTACCCCTTTCCCATAACCGATCTTCACTAAACCAAACAGGTCTTAAGAACTCTACAATTCAGGGACGTATGCAAAACATTATTTGATTCTGTTTGAATATGCGGCTGTTATCGTGTGCCATAAAAAAAAAATCTACAGCCACACAGAAAGACAGAGAGACACACACGCAGACAGACGCACACACTTTTCAAAAAATGACTTTTTTTCATGTTTTGATGGTAGTACAATCAGAATCTGCCGTTATCTCGAACACGATTTTTTTTGCCATCACCATACTTCCATTTCCTTATGGAACATGGAAGTAAAAATATCGGTATGGAGAACCATACATGACTTCCATGTTCTAAGATTAATATTTAAAAACATTTACGAAATGAAATGTTTCCATAGAAACTACTTCTTTCCACTTATTGCTTCAGCCTTAACCACAGTACTGTGGTCACTGACGTATACCACCACACGTTATCGCACTCGATTTTCACTGACGATGGCAGTCGACGGCACTGCCGAAACGTCTGGTTTTGCAAAAAACATTGGACTGCGGCCAAACAGCCCGGAAAGGAATTTTAACAATAAACTACTAGTTTGTTGCCGATAACGTAGTACACATATAAAAATTATCCCCTCCCACTTCAACTATAATTTTCATTTATAGAAAATTACTCCCACCCCGTTCAACTAGCCTCTTCAGTTATAGATATTTCATCTACGTTTCTACAGTGGATTATTAAGATCTTCTTATCAGGATACTTTATTTATCAAAATTAAGTACTTTACTCTTGTTACAACAAAAAATGTTTCCGGTAAACTGCCCTTTCCCTTAACCGATCTTCGCCAAAATCAAAATTCCTCGAGTCTTCTACAACTCAGGCACATATGTAAAAAATTATTTGATTCTGTTTTAATGTGCGGCAGTTATCGTTCGTCATAGAAACAATTACTCTTGTTAAAACATTAAAGGTGGCAGGTAAACTACCCCTTTCCCGAAGTATGGTGATGGCAAAAAAAATCGTGTTCCAGATTATTGCAGATTCTGATTGTACTATCATCAAAACAAGAAAAAAAGTCATTTTTCGAAATGTGTGTGTGTGTGCGTGCGCGCGCGCGCGTGCGTGCGTGCGTGCGTGCGTGCGTGCGTGCGTGTGTGTGTGTGTGTGTGTGTGTGTGTGTGTGTGTGTGTGTGTGTGTGTGTGTGTGTGTGTGTGTGTGTGTGTGTGTGTGTGTGTGTGTGTGTGTGTGTGTGTGTGTGTGTGTGTGTGTGTGTGTGTGTGTGTGTGTGTGTGTGGTTTTTCTATGGCAAACGATAACAGTCGCAAATTCAAACAGAATCAAATAATTTTTTGCATACAGCCATGATTTGTAGAGTACTCAAGACCTATTGTTTATGGTGAAGATCGGTTAAGTTAAGGAAAAGGGGTGGTTTACCGGCAACGTTTCTTGTTTAAACAAGGGTATTTTCTATGGCAAACGGTAACAGTATCTGTGTGTGTGTGTGTGTCTGACTGTGTGTCTGTATGTCTATCTGTCTGTCTATATGTCATACATTTTTTTTTTAGGCAAACGATAACAGCCGCAAATTCAAACAGAATCAAATAATGTTTCGCATACAGCCCCGAATTGTAGTTCTCAAGGCCTATTGTTTTATGTTTTTAAAAAGAGTAATTTTATATATATGACGAATGACAACTGCCGCATATTCAAAGAGAATCAAATAATTTTTGCATACCTCCCTGACGTAGTATGTACTCAAGGTCTGTTGATTTTAGTGAAGATCGGTTAAGGGAACGGGGTAGTTTACCAGCCACTTTTAATGTTTTAACAAGAGTAATTGTTTCTATGACGAACGACAACTGCCACACATTCAAACAGAATCAAATAATGTTTCACATGCATCCCTAACTTGTAGAAAACTCAAGACCTATTGATTTTGGTGAAGATCAGTTAAGAGAAAGGGGAAGTTTACCAGCAACGTTTTATGTTTTAAAAGGGTAATTTTAGTTTACTGACGAAAGATAACTGACGTACATTCAAAGAGAATCAACCAATTTTTTGCATACATTCCTCAATTGTAAAGTTCTGAAGCCTTATTGATTTAGGTGAAGATCGGTTAAGGGAAAGGGGTAGTTTACCAGCAACGTTTTATGTGATAACAAGGTTAATTTTTCTATGACGAACAATAACTGCCGTAAATTCAAACATAATCAAATAGGTTTTTGCATACATCCCTATATTGTAGAGATCTCAAGGCCTGTTGATTTTGGTTAACTTCGCTTAAGGGAAAGGGGTAGTTTACCAGCAACATTTTATGTTGTAACAAGAGAAATTTTTCCATGACGAACTATAACTGCCGTAAATTCAAACAGAATCAAGTAATTTTTTACATATGTGCCTGAGTTGTAGAAGACTCGAGGCATTTTGATTTTGGCGAAGATCGGTTACGGGGAAAGGGCAGTTTACTGGAAAAATTTTTTGTTGTAACAAGAGTAAAGTACTTAATTGTGATAAATAAAGTATCCTGATAAGAAGATCTTAATAATCCACTGTAGAAACGTAGATGAAATATCTATAAATGAAGAGGCTAGTTGAACGGGGTGGGGTAATTTTCTATAAATGAAAATTATAGTTGAAGTGGGAGGGGATAATTTTACTTCCATGTTCCATAAGGAAATGGAAGTATGGTGATGGCAAAAAAAATCGTGGTCGAGATTATTGCAGATTCTGATTGTACTACCCCCAATATATGAAAAAAAGTCATTTTTCAAAAAGTGTCTGTCTGTGTGTCTGTCTGTCTTTCTGTGTGTCAGTAGATTTTTTTCTATGGCAAACGATAAGAGCCGCAAATTCAAACAGAATCAAAGAATCAAATAATGTTTTGCATACAGCCCTGAGTTGTAGAGTTCTCAAGATCAATTCTTTTTTGTGAAGATCGGTTAAGGAAAACGGGTAGTTTACCAGCCACATTTTATGTTTTACAAGGGTAATTTTTTCTATGACGGACGATAACTGCCGCACATTCAAACAGAATCAAATAATGATTTTCATGCATTACTGAATTGTAGAGGACTGAAGGCCTGTTGATTTTGGTGAAGATCGGTTAAGAGAAAGGGGAAGTTTACCTGCAACGTTTTATGTTTTAAAAGGGAAATTTTATTTTACTGACGAACGATTACTGACGTAAATTCAAAGAGATTCAAACAATTTTTTGCATACATTCCTCAATTATAAAGTCCTGAAGGCTTATTGATTTAGGTGAAGATCGGTTAAGAGAAAGGGTTAGTTTACTGGCCACATTCAATTTTTTAACAAGAGTAATTGTTTTTATGACGAACGATAACTGCCGCACATGTAAACAGAATCAAATAATGTTTTGCATGCTTCCATGAATTCTAGAGGTATTTAGACATATTGATTTTGGTGAAGATCAGTTAAGAGAAAGGGGTAGTTTACCTGCAACATTTAATGTGATAACAAGGTTTAATTTTTTTATGACAAACGATAACAGCCGAAAGTTCAAACATAATCAAATAAGTTTTTGTATACTTCCCTATATTGTAGAGAACTCGAGGCCTGTTGATTCTGGTGAAGGTCGGTTAAGTGAAAGGGGTCGTTTACCGGTAACATTTTATGTTGTAACAAGAGAAATTTTTTCATGACGAACGATAACTGCCGTAAATTCAAACAGAATCAAATAATTTTTGATTATTTCAAACAGAATACAGCCCTGACTTGTAGAGTACTCAAGACCTGTTGTTTGTGGTGAAGATCGGTTACGGGAAAGGGGTAGTTTCCCTGCAAAGTTTTATGTTTTAACAAGGGTATTTTCTATCGCAAACGATAACGGCCGCAAATTCAAACAGAATCAAATAATTTGTTGCATACAGCCCTGAATTGTAGAGTTCTCAAGACTTATTGATTTTGGTGAAGATACAGCCCTTAGGTAAAGGGGTAGTTTACCTTCAACGTTTTATGTTTTAACATAGGTAATTTTTTCTATGACGAACGATAACTGTCGTACTTTCAAACAGAATCAAATATTTTTTTTGTACGTTCCTGAATTGTAGAAAGCTTGTCTATTGATTTTGGTGAAGATCGGTTACGGGGAAAGGGTAGTTTACCTTCAACATTTTATGTTTTAACATAGGTAATTTTTGTATGACGAATGATAACTGCCGCAAATTCAATCAGAATCAAATAATATTTTGCATACCTTCCTGTGCTATAGAGCAATCAATGTCTGTTGATTTTGGTAAAAATCGGTTAGGGGAAAGGGATAGCTTACCTTCAACATTTTATGTTTTAACAACGGTAATTTTTTTTCTATGACGAACGATAAGTGTCGCACATTCAAACAGAACCAAATATTTTTTTGCATACGTTCCTCAACTGTAGATATCTCAAGGTCTGTTGATTTTGTTGAAGATCGGTCAATGGAAAGGTGTAGTTTACCTGCAACATTTTATGTTGTAACAAGAGAACGTTTTACATTAAGAACGATAACTGCCGTAAATTCAAACAGAATCAAATAATTTGGAATAATTTTGTACATATGTACCTGAGTTGTAGAGTACTCATGGCCTATTGATTTTGGTGAAGATCGGTTAAAGGAAATGAGTAGTTTACCTGCCACTTTTAATGTTTTAACAAAAGTAATTGTTTATATGACGAACGATAAAAGCCGCAAATTCCAACCGAATCAAATAATGTTTTGCATGCATCCCTGAATTGTAGAGAACTCAAGACTTTTTGATTTTGGTGAAGATCAGATAAGAGAAAGGTGTAGTTTACCGGCAACGTTTTATGTGATAACAAGGGTAATTTTTTCTATGACATACCATAACTGCCGTAAATTCAAACATAATCAAATAAGTATCTGCATACATCCCTAATTTGTAGAGTACTCAAGGTCTGTTGATTTTTGTTAAGATCGGTTAAGGAAAAGGGCAGTTTACCTGTAACATTTTTTGTTATAACAAGAGTAAAGTACTTAATTTGGATAAATAAAGTATCCTGATAAGAAGATCTCAATAATCCATGTAGAAACGTAGATGAAATATCTATAAATGGAGAGGCTAGTTGAACGGGCTGGGGGTAATTTTCTATAAATGAAAATTATAGTTGAAGGGGAGGGGATAATTTTTTACTTCCATGTTCTATAAGGAAATGGAAGTATGGTGATGGCAAAAAAAATAGTGTTCGAGATAATGGAAGATTCTGATTGTACAACCCTCAAAACATTAAAAAGGGTAATTTTTCGAAAAGTGTATCTGCGTGTCTGACTGTGTGTCTATGTGTAGATTTTTTTCTATGGCAAACGATAACAGCCGCAAATTCAAACAGAATTGAATAGTTTTTTGCATACAGACCTGAATTGTAGAGTACTCAACACCGGTTGTTTTTGGTGAAGATCGGTTAAGGGAAAGGGGTAGTTTACCAGCAACACTTTATGTTTTAACAACGGTAATTTTTTCTATGACGAACGATAACTGTCGTACTTTCAAACAGAATCAAATATTTTTTTTGTACGTTCCTGAATTGTAGAAAGCTTGTCCATTGATTTTGGTGAAGATCGGTTACGGGGAAAGGGTAGTTTACCTGCAACATTTTATGTTTTAGCAAGAGTAAAGTACTCAATGTTGATAAATACAGTATCCTGATAAGAAGATCCTTATAATCCACTGTAGAAACGTCGATGGAATATCTATAAATGAAGAGGCTAGTTGAAGGTGGTGGGGTAATTTTCTATAAATGAAAATGATAGTTGAAGTGGGAGGGGATAATTTTTATTTATATGTCATGTGTACTACGTTATCCACAACAAAGAAGTCGTTTGTTGTTAAAATTCCTTCCCGGGCGGTTTGGCCGTGGTCCAATGTTTTCTACAAAACCAGGCGTTTCGGCAGTGCTATTGACTGCCATCGTCAGTAAAATCGAGTGCGCTAACGTGAGGTGGTATACGTTAGTGACCACAGTACTGTGGTTAAGGCTGAAGAAAGAAGTAGTTTCTATCGAAATATTTCATTTTGAAAATGGTTTTAAATATAAATCTTAGAACATGGAAGTCATGTATGGTTCTCCATACCGATATTTTTATAAGTTTTATATGTGTACTACGTTATTGACAACAAAGAAGTGGTTTATATGGAAACATTTTATTTCACTTTGACAAAATTCTATATTTTTTTATGAATATCGAACCGAATTCATGTAAATGATTGGGACTGTATGAGTACCCGCAATACATTTCGATGTTTTATTTAATATGCGATTGTATCGATATATTACTGTGTGGAAAAGAAGAAGTGTACTAATTGTAAATTGCCCTATTTCTTAATGTAAAGCAAAAATACGTGTTGTTTTCACTTGGTAGTTAGGTAATAATGGTTTTGGGTTTTTAGTTTACTGCTAAAATAAATAAAAGCTGTGGTTGAGAAAACATAACATTTAACGTGTAATACAATGCGTATAACAGAGTAACACTTAAAATAAAGAACCTAACGTTTCTAAGTTTACAAATTGGAAAAAACAACAACAAATACAAAATGAAAAATTCAAATATTTATGGTTAATGAAAAAACAAAAACACTGTATTAAGGAATGACAACGTATGCTCTACATATTGTACATAATGGATGTTTGTTTTTTGTTAGTCACAAAATGAGTACTTGTCAGAAAACGAATTTTACCAAAAAAAACGAGTTCTGCCACAAAAAAGTGACATGTAGGCCTAGGCCTATAATAATAGGCAACTGATATTAAATTCGACGCACAAGAGATGAATATACTTAATAAAGGTTTCAAGTACAATTTACCAGATTTAAATAAGAACCACGTAACTAAAGAATTGATTATAACCGAAGCAGCCATAAAAAGTGTAACAGATTCACAGACACAAAACGAGTTGAGAGTTACAATCAACAGAAAAATAGACAGACATATACGAACACATGGCAACAACTTTAAACCATTATCTGACAGTTTAAAAAAGAAATACGCAAGTGAAATGAAAACCATTAAACAAATTAAACATAAACTAAACGAACATAAGGCCTTAGCCACTAAATCAGACAAGGGCAACACTATGGTTATTTTACCGATAGACATGCATCAACAAAAAGTATACGAATTTATCCATAGCAATAACATAAGAGCCATAGATACAACGAAGTATGTAAAATATATCAACCAAACGATTAATAAATGCACACACCTTTTCGATGAAACCAAACGCCGCCAGTTGAAACCCATTAATCGCACATGCACCCATGTTCAACGGGTTACCTAAGATCCATAAACCAGGTATACCGATAAGACCTCCTGTTAATTACACAACAGCCCCGGGTTATAAATTATCCAAGAAATTGGTCCAATTGATAAAAAATAACATAACCAAAGACAACAATCATTCTATAAAAAATAGCATTGAATTAATAAAACTAACTAAAGACCTTAACATTAATATTTCTTTTATGAATTTGCTAACTGCTATAATTTTTTTATTGTTCGACTAAGCTTTTCGTCATTACTGACATCTTCAGGTCTTAAACAACCTTTAAGACCCTTAGGTTGTTTAAGACCTGAAGATGTCAGTAATGACGAAAAGCTTAGTCGAACAATAAAAAAAATTATAGCAGTTAGCAAATTCATAAAAGAAATAGTAAGGATGGCTGCTAATTTAAACAATACGAAGAATTAACATTAATAGTCAGCATAAGTTAATCTCCTTTGACATAGTCAACCTCTATACAAGCGTTCCAGTACAGACAACCTTGAACATTCTAAAAGATAATTTAATAAGAACAGGAAAGTTAAATCTACAAGAAATAACAGAATTGTAACTTTTACTAGACGTAATATTGAAACAAAATTATTTCATATTCAATAACACAATTTTTATTCAAGAGAAGGGTCTTGCAATGGGTTCACCCTTATCCGGTTTGTTGGCTGACATTTTCCTGAATAACTTCGAAAATACATATTTGCTATCACCACATAATAAATGGCAACGTAACATTACATTTTATAAAAGATATGTAGATGACACATTTATTATCTTCGACGGGACAACGAGACAGGCAAACATGCTGTTACATTACATGAATAACATCACCAAAAACATACAGTTCACACTCGAAATAGAGTCAAATAACACAATAAATTTTTTGGATTTAACTTTTATGAAACACAATAATAAATTTCAATACAGGATATACAGAAAACCCACCACAACTGATGGGGTCATACATGCCGATTCGTTCCACCCGCACTCACAAAAAATGGCCGCGTTCAACAGTCTGATACACAGACTATACAGTGTACCTTTAGATCCAACAAACCATAAGGAAGAAATAGATATAATTAAACACATTGCAATTGCAAACGGGTACCGCAGCTCATTAGTTGAACAATTGATGCTTAGATACAAACGCAGAACTGACAACCCTCACCGTATCACGATGGACGTAATATATAGGGCGGTTGATTATACTAATAACTTCTCAATGCTCATTAGAAATACATTTAAAAAACATAACATCCATATCATATTTAGAACAAATAACAATATCCAAAAAATGTTAAATAATGCCACACGAACATCAATTGAAAAAAGAACGGGTGTATACAAGATGTATGTGATGACTGCGACATGCATTACATTGGTCAGACAGGCAGAGGTTTTTTCGAAAGATATAAAGAACACTTACCCACGAGCATTTCAAATATGAATAAATCAAATTACGCTAAACATCTCGCTTCATTAAATCATAATTACACAAATTTTGAGGCAAATTGCAAACCCTTACATATTTGCAAAAAGGGTAGATATATGGATGCAGTAGAAGAGTTTGAGATTTACCGGGCCTTCAGAAATAATCCTAATAATATACTAAACGAACAGTTGGCATTTAAATCACATACATTATATGATAAGATTATAGACAACATAACCATAGAGTACACGCCCCAACACAACAATAGATAACATGATAACACAAATAAACTGTATAGTACGTCTTCAACCGGTGTCGAGTGCGCACTCACATCCGCGTACGTCGCTGTGTTTGTATAATATATACATAGATGTACTTTAGTGTCTCCTTTTAATGTTTTAACGAAGTCATAACTGACGGATTTTTTACTCTGATGATGGATTAAGTTTAATCCGAAACGCGTAAGAAGACAGAAACCAAGCGGTCACAGTGACGGATTAAGGTAAAATAATTTAATTATTACAGAAGCGATTGAATTCTCATCTTCCACTGCTGCTTGTCCATCCAAAAATCTTCCTCAATTTCCCTCAATGTAGTGTGAATTTCTTCTGTCCAGGTGATAGATGGTCTTGTTCTTTTCCTTCTTCCTGGTAGGGTCCATTACATAACTTTCCTTGCCAATCTTTCCTGTGCCATTCTTTTCGTGTGTCCATACAATTGTAATTGTTTTGTTTGGATAAAATCAACAATTGAATTTTTCACATTCATTCTATCCTTAATTACTTCATTTCTCGTTTTCTCAAGTCTGGATACTCTTGCCGGACATTTGCAAAAGTCCGTCTCTGCTGTCATTAATTTTGTTCTTGTGTGTAGTCCCTGGGGGGGGGGGGGGCAAAATTACCAGCTGCTGCCTTGTAGTTGGATATTGATTTATCAAAGGCTAAAGGATGTAAACCTTGATTAAAAATTGCTTAGTCCTCCAGGTTGAGGTTTAATGCAATGGGTCAAATCCTCATTAATTGGAAAAAAGAAAATGTTAAAAAAGCAAATAGATTGCAGCCGGATGAATTCGATAAAGGTAAACGACTAAAGCTACTTAAACGGATTATGAGAATTGAAGTATGGAATATACAAGTTTTAAGGGAAAAAGTAGGGGACATTATTAACAATTTCAAAAGTAGAAACCTCTATATAGTTGCATTGTCTGAAACTTATTTTCTTAATGGTAAAATAATAGCAACTCATTAACAGACTCAGCGGTCGGCGATAGGGTAATGTGGATAAAGCATTGTGACTCCAATTGTACGTACCTGCGTCACATGTACGAATTCAATACCAAGACGGATGACCGCTCGGCGATTGGGTGGCCGCCGACCTCTATACTTAGGCCATAATGATATATGAAATAGTCGATTACAAACAACAAACAAACAAAAACCGTAGTACGAAAGCTTACACGGCCGGAGTCATTTTGGTTAAAATTACTTCCCGGACTGTTTCGCCGTGGTCCAAAGTTTTATAACAAAACCAGACGTTTCGGCAGTTCCACCGACTGCCATCTTCACTGGACACCAGTAACGCTAACGTGAGATGGTATACGTTAGGAGCAACAGTACTGTATACCACTGTGGTCCTAACGCATACCATCTCACGTTACTGTATACCACAGTACTGTAGTCCTAACGTATGTCATCTCACGTTAGCGTTACTCGTTTCCACTGATGATGGCAGACGGTGGCACTGCCGAAACGTCTGGTTTTGTTAAAACTTTGGACCACGGCCAAACAGCCCGGGGAGTAATTTTAACCAAACAAAAAACGCGCCTCGGCAAAAAGAGTAAAGAAGAACGTCCAAAAACAATCGATATGACCAACTACAAACCTATGAAAAAGGCAGTAAAGAAGGAAGGGATCTTATCCGTTATCTGTCCACCAACGCATAACATATAATTTACGTTACTAGTTTTGTAAACCTATTAGATAAAGCTGTAAGGTTTTATACCGGTGATTATACATTTTGTTGAGTGGTAGACCTATTGGTAAAAATTGTTTACTAACAAAAAAATATCGTGTTGTATGTCGTACTGCAAATGTTATGCAGTTTCTTATGTTCAGCTTTCTGAGATCTTTGAATCTACTTCGAATTCACAGGGTTGTAGTCCCTTGCTCTACTACCCATCGCTTTCTGGTAGAAGACATATTTTTTAGGCTATCTTTCCTCCCCAAATTTTTTTTCTTGAGAATTCGCAACAATAGCTTTTTTCACGAGGTGAGGTCATCAGCCTCACGCCCAACCCCCAACCTGGAGGGTGTTCTCCCCTAGACAGCCTGCCTTCATCTCGGCTATAGAGCCCTGTCCAGCATCGCAGTTCACTTGCCATACCTATGCCATTCAGTTCCGCTCGATGATGTTCAGCTAGTCCATCAGACTACTACCGTCTTCGGACCCATGCCAATACTGGTGAGCGCTGCAGCCATCCACTATTTTTCTCGACTACCCAGTCTAGATCCGTACTGTTCTGCAAAAACAGGGTCACCTCGTGTAAGATGTAGCTCTTCACCACGCAGTACGGTCTTGGCTGGGTTCCACTGGGGCGCCATCGCTTCCTCCAACCCTGGGACTAGTGAGGACCACTGTCCAGTCAACCCGAAGGTGCTACTTCTCCAAGTTCTCTCGAATATATTGGAAGACACTATATTTCAGTATATTTTAAATTTTTATTAACACATTCTGTACAGTCAAAGTTTTTATGCAATTTTTTTATGTAAAAGTATTTTCATGTTAATTACCTGTGCATTCGCTTTTGGGATTAAAAATATAATTTTTATTAACATACCAAGTAGTTTGTCTTAATCGACGATCTATTTGATTGAAAACATTAATACAGCATTTTTTATTAAACACTGATAGTAAATTTTCGAAATATGTATATTACGCTTTGTCACCTATTAATGTTATAAAGACCACTTGATAGGGCTAAAAAAAAACACTGAGTTATTACGAGTTTGCAAAACAGTTGATTTTAATTGAGTTACGAAGTTTTCATTCATCCATAAACATTTTTTGTAAGAACTACAATCATTCAGGGGTTACTGAAATAATTTTAAAAGTTAATTTATTCGTATAACGTTTGTAAATATTAATTGTATCGTTTACTTTGAATACTTTATTTAAATGTTTCATACTTTGATCACAAAAGTTTAACTGATTAAAAAAATTGGAACCTGAAAAGTATAATCGCTTAGAAAACTGCTGAAAGGTTTTATTGTTTGGTTCCAAATTATAACAACAACAGACCCTAAAATACACGTCGACAGAAAGAGGGTCATTGGTACATCGCGCGGATGAGATGGATTTCGGAGCAGGCTGAATTAGGGGAATGAAGTGAATAAACCTGGACTGCAAACAAAGTTGAACTTGTGTAAAACATAATTAAATTTATTGGTCTTCCAAATATTACACTGTTTTCTGACTTAGGCAAAATGTAAATTTAGTATAAGAATAAACTTCCTGTTTAGACTGTTTTGGTTTCAAGGAAATAAAGAGAACGAAACAGCGGGGCACGTGCCGCCGCCACACACAACACATTTGAGTCACGCGTTACATGAATTCACGTCCCAGTAAAGAAAGATTAACATCTGTTGTTCATTGTTCAGATTCTACACATGACATGGACGGTATCATTATACTGGACATTTTTTTCTAACAACCAACGATTTTTTTATGCCAGATGAAGTTATTTGACTTCAGACGAATCGAAAATCGTGTTCAGTAACATGCAGTCGGTTTACTGGATCCTCTCACTGCCTATTTTACACGTCCACCTGGTGCTTTCCAACTTCGGAGTAAGTTAGTTTGTATTTATCGTTCACTTTTATTTTTAAGTCAGCAGCTTATTATCACACTTAATTGTGAATTAATATTTCTTTTTAAGTACGATCGTGAATGTTACATCAAGTTACACAAGAACTTGAGAAAACGTAGTAGGAATATGAACGTACCTGTATTTACGTACATCTTACAGCTGACTGTCTGTATGAACGAGTAAATAAATATTTATTTTATTTAAGTTAAACGAAAATTTTAAGTAAATATTTTAAGAATATATTTTTTTTAATTTTTGAACATTTTATAAAAACCTTCAGTTTTTGAAATTTTTCTGATTATAATATTTATATTTGTCGAAGATTTAATTTTGTAAATGTTGGCAAGTCGAAACTCTACCTCTTACGAATCTACGTCATGTTGCGGTACTATGACGGTCACTACAAATTTAAGGATTTATTAAAAACAATATTTATATGTTTATCTGAACGGCAAGGTGGTTTATTTATCATTTTGGGCGGCAGGAGACACTTTAACTAAATGAAAGTCTACCTTTCTAACTGGAGAAGGTTGTGTGGTAAGAGGACAAATGGAAGAAATCATTGAGCTGGCTAAGACTCACACTGGTTGTGACACCATGTAGACTTCTACATTTTTTCAAAATTTTTGATTCCATTTTTGGCCCATGATGTCGCTAAAGTTTTAAAAGTGTCCATTTTTTTTTTAATGCTACAACACTACATTTGGGTTTCAGTTAAAATTCCTTTATTTCTGACACCTGGTACGTACTTTTAAATTTTTTCAAAATTGTTAGGTCCAGTATCCTGAAAATATTGAAATTTCCAAGCCTGAAAACTTATTTACATTGTGGTTGCAATTTTCTTTACTTTTGAACTCTGTATGAATTGATGCGATTTTTTCATAATTTTGGTACCATTTGTGAGCCTTTGTGTCTCAAATTTCTGAAATTTGCAATCCTGAACACCATATTATTTACACTGGTGTTTAGAATTACCTTCAATTTGAGACCCCACATGTTCTCTCTCTCTCTCTCTCTCAAAGGGATTTTCATCGGCTATTGCCGCATACCCACACCTAACCCCCATCTTTTTTTGTCCTGTGCATCTTCTTCTGCCAAGTTATGATGTTTCCATGGCCTTCCTCATGTTTTCATACCAGGACAGTCTAGGTCCAGCGCCGGCGCAAGGGCCATGCGAAACATGCGGCCGCAAGTGGCGCCGGCGCGCAGCGCGCTGAAACTGAAATATAAAATTTGGCGCCCCTGAATACCTACAATTTTTTTTAAGTATTAAATACAGCTATTTTATTTAACAGTGCTCAGCACTTACTATTTAGCGTGTTTGAATCAAATGAAACGAAGCGCCAAGGACATCGATTTGTAACATACTTACATAACATACGCCTGCATGGTCAGGGGCTGTGCGGGGCGAAGGGCTTGCCCGTCGCCCGCTCGTGTACTACGTCCCGAGCTTCAGAAGAGCTCCTGCCGTAGGGACTACTGATGTTCTGGATTTAGGGTGTGGCCTGCTACCGGCCGTGGGTTGTCAATTAATTATTTAATTGAGGGTGAGTGTTCGCCGAGGCCGGGTCCAAGATTCTCCTGGCACAGATTGGTAGCGACCGAGGGCGCTAATGAGATGGTTGCCCTGGAATCGGGCGGAGCGACGATAGAATTTGCGGGACAGTGTCCGTATAGTGGCGTCCAGGGAACGGACACGCAGGGATTCACGGATGGTTTTGTTAGATGTCAGATAATGGGCTTTGCATGCCCAGCTCAATCCTCGGTCGAGGAGAGACTGAAGCTTTCGCTCATGGGTCTTGGCCTAGTAGCCCCAAACGGGCATCGCGTATGTAACCATCGGCGCCACATACGTGGAGACGATAAGCTTCCCTAGGCGGCGGGTCATGGCGTTGCTACATAGTATGGGTCTGAGTTGATAAAGACGATGGGCGGTCTTTCGGGCTACTTGCGCAGAGTGTGTCCGCCAGGTGAGACGTCGGTCGAGGTGAACCCCGAGGTACCTGAATTCTCGAGACCAGGGCAGAAGTGTGTCGCCTACGTAGAGTCTGTCGGGGAACGCCTGCAAAAACAACTACTTTGCTTCAACGCATACTACTTGTACCGCTTGTGTGGTATCATACTAGAGCAGACGCTCGGCGGCTGCCTTGTATTTGTTATTGTTGACAACCGCGAGGTGGGAGGTGGTGTGGTGACTCACTCATTGCTTGAGATGCGCATGCGCGCACAATATTTTCGTGTCACAACACGAAACCTGACCCCAACAACCCAACAGTACAGTGTCAACAAAACAAGTGCAATACACACCAACTGTCTGTGTCTGTCCGGTTAATTCTTTGTTATGAGTATCCAGTGAGTCGTGAGTGGCGCGGATCGCAAGTGAATACAATGTTTATGTGTATACCAACCAGTTTAATAATAATAATTACTCTTTAATAAAATAACTTATAGGACTAACACTAGTAAGTTTATGTGTTTATCGACATCGTTTATGTCAGTACTCAGTATAAACAGTAAGGCAATATCAATAATATCATGGCGGAAAAAAGAAGCCTTCGGGTACGTTTTATATAAAACGCAAAGCAAATATGGAAAGAGAAGACCAAAAGCAGGCCAAAGCAATGAGTAAATTTTTCTTTAGATCAGAACCATTTAGTGCTGATGCTGAAGCTGAGCCTTCTTTCGTTGAAAGCAGCGTTGAACTTGAACCTCAAAACGTTGAACAGCATACACAGCAGGTAAGAGTGCATTTATTAGTATTAGTTTAGTAAATAAAATCTTAACCTTAACCATATATATTGTAGCATGACAGATAATCCACTTAAATCAATTACCAGATGATCATTAGTAAAAATCAAGTATATGGAATATTCAGAAGGATCCAAATGAAAACCAAATAAAAAGCACAATAAATTACCATTATAACAAGAAAAAGTAAACATAAACAAAAAATCTGCAACTAATATAATTGTACAACAAATTAAAACCCCAGAAAACTAAAATTAAAATAGCAATAATACCCAGGTAGGATAGGAGCAGGCAAGGAAGCTACCCAGACCAAGTAAACCGACAAAGTAAACAGACCAGTATAAACAAAAGTGTATAATAACGAAATGGTACTGAAGAAAGAAGATATCTAAAATAAACAAATATACTTAATGAACAGAGACAAGTGAAGATCACATAGAATAAAGGAAGTGGAACACGACCAATACCCAATAGAAAAAAACAAAACAAAATAGGGAGAAAACAAAAACCCCAAAAGAAAAATAAATGTCACAATAGAAAGTATAACACCCCAACAAACCATAAACTCATGTAAAACAAATAAAAACAAAAAGTGTTTAAAGTGCTAAGTAGAAGTGCACCCAAAAAAGTTATTATATAGTTTATATAGACAAATCTTAACAGTTCCCCCATGGTTAAACAATTTGATATTATAGAACTATGATAGGACTAGTGATAATATCAAGAAATAACCAGGGACAAGTGCAAGTTATTAGATTATAATAAATAAACTTTGAGAAGGTACATGAATTACTGTACAATTAAATAACTTTAAGTGTTTTTAAATAGTATCATGAATGATATTTAATCAAGTAATATGGTGAAGGAGCAATGACTACTCTTTCCAATAAAATGCCACTGTTTATATGAGAACATTCCATAGAATAAATAATATAAATAGATAGCTTGGGTTTAGTACATAAAGTGACGGGGAATACATCCCTAAAATTAAGAAAACAGATAAGACTGTACTAAATAGTTTTAAGGGAGTGTTAAATATTTAATGGAACAAAATGTTAGGTTCCAGTTTCCATATATTAACTCTATAAATAGTCTTTAGAAGTAGAGATTAATACTTGTATTTATCAAATGTTATTTTGTTTAGTAGTTTTAATTAGGAATGCAATATCTGAATGTAGATACCATTCCTAGATAGTTAAATGTTTTTTATAAGTTACTGTAAGTAATCAGTACAAAAAAGGTATGATTCTAGATACCAGATTTAATATTAAATAATTGTTATGTTTTAATTGTTTAAAATCAATACTCAATGTTATAGTAGTAAAGGAACAAATTATTAATGAATATTATATTAGAATAGAAGGTCAGAAAAGGGTATAAACTAACTGTATTATTAAACACTTTGCAAGTAACAACAGATAAAGTCTAGGCCAGATATTAATTTAGACTACATTATAATTGACAAATCTAGCCCTATAAACAAATTAAACTGATGAAATTTATGTAAGATAAACCTGCCATATAATAATACAATGTAACTTATACTTTATAAAGATATTGTCAGAAGATAAGTAAAATTATAAATAAAAATGGAATGTATTAACTAACATTTCAGAGGAGGAGTCATAGATAAATGAATTTGTATATAAAAACAAGAATTAATGAACTAAATTGCAAGAAATTAAGTAAAAATAAACGATTATATCAATCTTAGATTCAGTATAATAATAATAATTACATCAGAGAAAATGGCTATTATCTGGTCAAGGACAGGAAACACTTATTTGAACCTACTATTCCAACATGAAAGAAATATAACTTTTTTAAATGAAAACTTTGTAAAACTATATTAATTAGTATCAAAATAAGCAAAATAGATTAAAGAAACCGAATATGTATTTAGTATTTCATACAGTTAATTAATAACGAAAATATTTTCCGGGTATAATGTATTCAAATAAAATGTATCGGAAGCTAAGATACTCGTAATTTGAAACAATGTATAATATATATTAAATTGGCTAAGATTTTCAGGAGACGAAGGAAATGAGAACAGTTAATTATTATCCGTTGAAGCGAACACTTAAACGAGGTTTTGCTCCGTATAACCTAAACTAATGGCGTACGATAATTCAACCGAGTTCAGTACAAATTGTGTAATTTTTTTAATTTGAATTTTTAAGTTGTGAACCAGTGAAAACAAACAATAAACAGTGCATTACAGATAAACAGAACCACACACCTAAATAATTGAAATAACACCACTACCAAAAAATTTTACGGACGAACAAAAAAGGTTATATACGACACATTTAACCAAAGTGGAATAGACATCATAACACACATTGACACCAAGTGAACTAATAAACACTACACCAGGAACACTCAATTAACTCCAGAACTAATATACACAATTGCTGAGACGAATAAACGGTGAAAGGACATCTTTATTGGAAGAAATATTCATCGAAGTGATAGACGTTCAACTGCGCATGCTCCTGTCGGCCATTTTGATTTTTCATCATTCTCATTGAGGTGGAGCAAACGAATTTCTAGACTGCATTGGTTCGAAATATATACTATATAAACTTCATATATTACTTAATAACGTTGTAATTGTTAGTTTTAAGACATTTCTAATTGTAAGTGTTATACTTTCTTGGCCCTACCCTTCTCTGGCTATTCTAACATAACCGTTAAAAGAACAGATTTTATATATACAGTTAATGTAAAGTTTTTGTCGACCGGCCCTGAGTACGAGTCGAATATCGATTATTATCGATATTTTTTAATAAATTTGTTAATAAACCTTCTATTTATGCAATTTGGTTGAATTTTTCTTTAAATATACTTAAAGAATAAGTTAACTCAAGGACACAGACTAACCGAAAGGCGGTATATATGAAAATAAAGAGCACATAGAAGAAGAAGAAGAGCCGTCTATCGACTAGTACTGGAGTTAACCAGATTAACTTAAAAGTGATTTACAGAAAGTGACACCACTACACTATCAACCATAATACCATTTAAATTTTAACACCAAACAAAAACCGCAATTATTTCCTAAATATTAGTAATAAAAAACACGAACAAAAATATTTTTTTAGAACAACAAAAATTTTAAATCTAGAAATAAAATTTTTTATTTCATTCTTCAAATAATAACTTTAATATTTTGTAAGTCACGTTACAAAATTGGTGCTCACAACAGTGTGGCTTAACGTAGACACAAGAAACGTTACAAAATTGGCGTTTCCAACGTGGAACTTAAACAACAAACATACAGTTTATTTAGTTTTGTTACAATATGTTTAGCAAAATACTAATACTTAGGCCTAATAACCAATGTATACAATTTTTTAGTGTTTTGCACAAACTATTTAAAAAATGTTTAAGCCAAGCGATTTAACAATAATTTACATATTTATATTTAACGTTTAAACAACTAGCCTGCATCTCGTTCAATCAAAGCTGTATCATTATTATTGTGTAAATATATGTTTCAGAATTCCGATTCCGAGGGAAATGTGGTCATTCCATCACCATCACTGAACTCACTTCAAGACTGCGGAGAGTGGCCAGCCAAAATTACAGATGACATTCGTCAAATACTTGTCGAGAACGGCCCTGTACAGGTTAAAAATTTTAATTTTCCTATTGACAGTAGCTCAGGCAGAAGGTTCACAGTTGCCAATTACAAAACGAAATTACCGAATGGAGAAGAAATTGCCAGGGAATGGCTCGTGTACTCAACATCAAAAAATTCAATATTTTGTTTTTTTGCAAGCTCTTTAGTAATGATGATATATCCCTTTCTGGAACAGAGGGGTACTCTGATTGGAAAAACATGTCAACGTTTTTACGCCACCATGAAAAGTCACCTTCTCACATAAAAGCTTCCCTTTCTTATCGAGAACTTTTCCAAAGGTTGCGGTTAAGCAAAACCATTGATGATCAGAACCAACGTATCATTAAATCTGAAACTGAACACTGGTATGAAGTTTTGAAGCGACTTCTTTGCATAGTGCAGTTCCTTGGAACTCAAGGGTTAGCTTTTCGTGGCACAAGTGATACGATTTTCAAAGAAAATAATGGAAACTTTTTAAAACTAGTAGAACACATTTCTAGATTTGACACTGTTCTTTCTGAACATCTTCACAGGATAACTTCCAAAGAAAGTCATGTAAATTATTTAAGCAAACAAATTCAAAATGAGTTCATTGCTCTACTTTCTTGTAAAGTTAATGAACACATATTAAGTGAACTGCAGAAAGCTACATATTATTCTATTATTCTCGACTGCACTCCTGACGTAAGTCGCAAAGAACAAATGACGATAGTAGTTCGGTTTGTTCATGCAGTGTCAGGAAAAGAATTAATCGTGAGGGAACACTTCCTTGGATTTGTTCAGGTCTCAGAAACATCTGGTGAGGGGTTAACAGCTTGCTTGTTAGATGAGCTGTCAAAAAGAGGAATACCCTTACAAAACATGCGTGGCCAAGGGTATGATAATGGGTCAAACATGAAGGGGAAAAATGTGGGCGTTCAAAAAAGGATTCTTGACCTCAACCCACGGGCCTTTTTCGTCCCTTGTGGAAGCCACTCACTAAACCTAGTTGTCAATGATGCAGCCCTTTACTGCATTGTAGCTGTAAACTTCTTCAGTATTGTTCAAGAGATTTATAATTTTTTTTCTGGATCTACTCATAGATGGAATATATTAACAAATCATGTCACAAATTTGACTGTAAAACCTCTAAGTGAAACCCGCTGGGAGAGCAGGATAGATGCCCTTGAACCTTTGCGATACCACATTGATGAAGTGTACGACGCTGTTTATGGAGCTACTACAGATGACAAGATTGATGCTTTTGGGAAAATTACAGCTATTGGCATTGCCAAGAAACTAACAGATTTCCGATATCTCTGCTGTTTAATCACTTGGTATGATGTTTTGTTCAGAATAAACTTAGTAAGCAAAACACTACAGAGGAAAGTAGTCAATCTGCAGAGCGCTTTGAAGCTAATTGAAAATGTGAAGACATTTTTGGACAATATGAGATCGGAAAATGGACTTAATAGTGTCATTACAAACGCAAAGGAACAGGCCGAAAAACTGGAAATCAGTCCAGAATTCACTGATGAAGTTGTGGTGAGGCCAAGAAAGACAAAAGACAATTTTCATACGAGGGTAAAGATGATGAACCTGTGAAGTCTGGGATTTGTAACTTTTGTAACAACTTTCAAAGTAAATTTTTTTTTGTCCTCGACACTGAAATAAATTCATTAACAGAGAGGTTTGAACAAATGGAAAACCACAGCAAGAAATTTTCAATTTCTCTATGACATCAAACAATTAGAGAAATGTGAAAAAGATGCAATCAGAGAACAGTGCAGAAACCTACAGTCAGTATTGACGGCAGATGATAAGAGTGACATCAATGGGGAGGAACTGCTGAGGGAAATCATCATTTTAGCTCCAATGTTGTCCAAAGATAGTTGCCCCGAGACAACATTATCTTACCTCACAACAAACGGTATAATTGACATTTTTCCCAATGTGTTTGTTGCCTTAAGAATTCTGCTTACCCTCCCAATATCAGTGGCCAGCGGAGAAAGGAGTTTTTCAAAACTGAAGATAATAAAAAACTACCTGCGGTCAACCATTTGTCAGGACCAACTAAGTGGATTAGCAACGTTGGCGATTGAAAACCAAATTCTAAACACTATCGATACTGGTTCAATTTTGAAAGACTTTGCCAAGCTAAAAGCTAGAAAGTATGTTTTTAAATGTTTACTTGTCATTCATTAAAATACAGTACATGTATCAATCAATTTGTTCATGTTATTCATGTAATCTCCTATTCTTATGGTTTCAATCACAATTTGTGAAAAAATTGTGTTGACTTATTTCTGGGTGTAACCTCGTGTTTGTTGTATTGTACAGTACAAATGTATTTAATTGTTTGTTTGTAAATTTACATTACATACTAAACCCATTAGGTGGTTCATTAATAAAAAGACCAAAAAGGGGGAGAAGTATGATTTATATATATATATATATATACATATATATATATATATATACATTAATATATATATATATATAAATACATTGGTTCTTGTGAAGTTTATGTTTAAAATTTATAGATATACATTGGGTACATATTGGCGCCAAATCCAGATCTCGCATGTCCCAAAAAAAAACCTTGAACCGGCCCTGTCTAGGTCTGGCCCTTTTTCCTCTCTCTGGGGACTTCCACTGAAATATTTTCCTCGGCCATCTCTGTTCATTCGTTCGGAGTAAGTGACCGAACCACTTGACGCCTCTTCATTCTACTCTGTTAATAATTGTGTCTTCTGCATGCATTCTTCTTCTAATCCCCTCGCTGTATATTCTCTCCCTTCTTGAGACTCCGGCACTTCTACGGAGATAATCCATTTCCACGGTATTCAATTGTTGTATAATTTCTGTGCTCAACGTCCATACCTCACAGCCGTAAGACAGAACTGATTCAACAAAAGCTTTTCCCATATGAATCTTTGTGGCTCTCGAAATATGTTTGTCCCACTAAATAGATTACAAACTTCCTAAAACTTTCCTGCTCTGTTGTATTCGTTTTTTTGTGATTTCGGGTTTTCCTAGGTCTTCCCGTGTTTTAGTGTCCTTAGGTATTTAAATTCTTCGACCTGTTCAATTGACATACTGTCTTTAATCAATACTTCAAATCTGGCATCGGAATTAACGACTAGATATTCTGTCTTATTTACATTAACATTCAATCCCCACGTCTCATATGCCTCTTTTTTCAACTTTTTTCATGCTTTCTTCCACTTTTTAAAATTTAGTACATTTTTGGGTCCTGGTGTCTCAAAATTTTGAAATATTCAAGCCCGAATGCTTAATCACATTTTTGGCACATGAAATTTTGCGATTTTTTCAAAATTTTGCCCTCTCACGTTTTGGCTTCTGTCTCCTTGAACACAGGGCTCTGTAGGTGGAAGGTATGGACACACGTATGAAGTTTTACAGAGATTGGTTGATGCGTTCAAACGTATCGTGAGACAAACCTAGACTGTCCCAGACAAACAGATACAGAGACAAATGCCAAGTGGTCCAGTTAAAACAGAGGATTGCTTGCTCATTCAATAAAAAAAATTAAATACATTTACAAAAATAAAAATGAATTCTGTTATTATGACATGGTCTACGCTAATTTGTTAGTACCATATCATCTGAAAAGTCTACGTAAACAATAATACAGTGTACTTTACAGTGTTAAGTAGTGATGGGCCTACTACTGAAATAAAGCTGTCACCAATTGATTGATTTTTAACAACAGATATTTTTATTATATTAAAATGCCTAAATAGATTGTAAAACAATCACCAAATTAACATTGCCAAAACAAATCGCGAATCTTAGTTATGAAACGTTTGCTTACTTATTTTTTTCTACTTAACCTAACCTATATATGGTAATGTTTTATTAATATTAAAGTTTTTTAAATTTTGTGTATTTATACTTTAGTACTATAAAATCCAATTGATGGAATAGTATTTACATGGTAAAGATATAACTGTTATTTAGTACTAAACAATTGAATTGTAGGGAAAGTACTTCTTAACTTGCCGTGGACTGGAGCAATGTTCAAACCCAAAGCAGTACACAGAACAGATGGAGACAAAGCTGAGAAAAATTAATAGAACTCATTACGTCTATGCTTCTCCGCTTAATTTTAAGTACGGATTTGACGACAAATGGTCTGTAAGTATTGACAGTTAAAAAGTATTTTTTGTTGTATTTTACTAAATTAATTTTGTGAATAAGTAAGAAACAATTTAGATGGTAAGATGCATATGATTTATTTAGCAAGCTGTTACAAATAATCCTTAAAATAACAAAAGCTCTTGGTTATTAAACTTTCCACTTCCTAATCCGTATTGTTGTTCAGTTTTTCAGAAGGCTAATAGTGAATAAAACAACATGTTATTCCTGTTCAATTCTTTTAACCTTGACTTTCACTTGCTAATAATTCTATTGAGTTTGCTAAACACCAATATTGTAAATATAATGAATTCACTACCGACTCGGGACACAAAGTTTTTTATGGGTAAAAACGTAAAAGTTTTACCTTATAGCCTGAACCGGTTTTCGCTTTTAAAAAGCTTCTTCAGAGGCTGCCGTTGGGAGCACTGGCCGTCTTGTTCTTGGTGACGGTATTTTGAAAGATCGATGTTATGTGTGTGGGGTGTGATAGGTTCGAACATTGCGTGTGATTTGAATTGTGTCTGTTCATTTAGGATGTCGTTTTTATGTGTTTTCGTGTGTTTGTATATTTCCAATTGTTTTAGAGTGTCTAGTTTTCGGCCTTTTGTGTGAACGTGTATAATGTCCATGTTATTGTCGATGTTTTTGTATGTATGGGATGCTTCAATGAGGTGGTTTGCAAAGGTGGATTCTGTAGTGGAGTGTAGTGCCTTTATGTGTTCAACATATCTTTTTTTTGAAGCTACGTCCTGTCCGGCCTATGTAGAATTTGTTGCAATCTGAGCAATTCAGTTTGTAAACACCAGGTAGATCGAATTTGTTTTGCGTTTTGTGTGTGTGTTTTGATAGTGTGTGTTCTGTTTTGTTTGTAGTTTTGTATGCGATTCTGTATCCTGCTTTTTTGAATTTGTGGGCTATTTTTTCAGTTTGGTTGTTGATGTATGTTAGTGTTATGAATTTGTTGTTTTCTGTCTTTGTCTGTTGTTTGATTTGTGTATTTATTGACTATTATTCTGTTTTATCCGCTGTATTCTACTAGATATTTTATCGCGTTTAGTTCGTCTTTGTAGTCTTTTTCATCTAGTGGGATGTTGTTAAGTCTATGTATCATAGTTCTGAAGTCAGCTAGTTTGTGTTGTATTGGGTGAAGTGCTGAACCGGTTTTCGCTTTCTTCAGAGGCTGCCGTTGGGAGCACTGTCCCAACAAAAAGCCTTTGAAGAAGCTTTTTAAAAGCGAAAACCGGTTCAGGCTATAAGGTAAAACTTTTACGTTTTTGTACGTAAAAAACTTTGTGTTCTGAGTCGGTAGTGAATTAATTAAATTTAGTTAAGTAACGGACACGTCATGGACAACAAAATCCAAGAACCAATATTGTATTTCTGACTATCTGTCACTATGTTATATTATGTGCCCAGAATAGACTTAGGCCTACACTGTTTGTCATATAAATATTGTATTTAACCATAATACATTTTTAGTGTATACAAAATATTAGTTCCACATGTACAACATGAAAAACTGTCAATATTGACAGTAGTTGTAAGTAATAATAATTCTGATTATAATCTGAAACATGGTTCAGAATGAAAGGAAAAATGACTTATGAACATATTGTGTGAAGCTAGACATGTTATGAGTAGAGGCTTTTCCCAGTGAATACGGCTTTTATTTTCTCTATACTTTTGTCCATCTTCTATCCTTTTCTTGCAGCGTGATGAGCCAAATACCATTTAAGTTTCTTGACAGTGCATAAGCATACAATGTCTCACATTTCTGCTAGCTTCCTTATTGTTGAACTGGAGAAACACTTTTTCTTCTTCAGCACTACAACCCAACATGAGCCTTGGTTTCCAACACCAATCTTCTCCAAAGTCTCCTGTCCATTGCTATCTAAGTATAACCCTCACATCCATTCTTCTGAGACCTTCTAGCACGTCTTCCAACCATCTTATCCAACCAGATCGACCCCTCTTTCTGCTTTTATAGATTTCTGCCTTCAGGATTTTCTTTGGCATACGCTGATCATCTATCTGCTCTCGGTGGCCCAACCATTGTATTCATTGAGCATTTATGAATCTTACAATGTCCTCATGATTCAATAGCTCATGTATCTCCTGGTTATTTCTTATTCTCCATTCGTCATCTGCCCATATAAAACCATTTAGAAAATTACCTGGCCCTCCAGTTTGGGGGGTTTGCATCAGGTTAACATCCCACCTAGGTAAAAATAAAATTGTTATAAAACCATCAAACAAGCCTCGGAAAGGACTGGAGTTGGACTGAATTGCACTCTCAAATTTATAGAACGCTTCTTTATGTCATCATCAGTTTCTGCGCATTATTCCCATTAAGTAACTGTTTTTGAACATTGTATATTTGAATGGGAAGTATGTAGACCTATGCGAGTGAGGTGTAGGTCATGAAAAAAGAAATGGGGCAAGATTCAGAGTGCTGAAATTCAGTTTCTTCGGAGTACTTTAAATTATACATTGCAAGATAGAATAAGGAATGAGGATATCAGAGCAGAACTCGACGTAAAGGACATAAATGAAGTTATTTCAACTTACACAAGACAATTGTGGGATCTTCTGCAAAGAATAACAGAGGATCGATTGCCGAAATCGATTCTACCAACCAGTTTCTACAACTGGTTTGATCTTGAAATATTCAAAAATAGAGTTCCAAAGCCCTGCGAGTAGTGTTTAAGCAAATTTTGAAAAGTGTAGATTATTGGAGTCAAAATCAACTTTTAGTCCCAGTAACTTTCTTGATTAATAACTTTGATAAACTGCTAATAAAAAAAAAAATAATAATAGGAAATTCTTGGATTTCGTTGTCCATGACGTGTCTGTTAATTAACTAAATATAATTATTTCACTACGACTCGGAACACAATACTTTTTATTTACCCATAAAAAGTATTGTGTTCCGAGTCGTAGTGAAATAATTATATTTAATAGGAAATTGTATAAAATTTAAGTCTGAAAAATTAGTATGAATAATACTAGTTAAAGATGAACACAATTTTGAGAATTTTACTTTCATTAAAAACAAAACTTAGTATAAAATACAAGGTTTCTAAATTAATAACAAAAATTGCAGTTTTACACATAGTCACAAAGCCTGATGATCACAGTATATTTTATTTACTTTTATTATGAAAAAAATATAGGCATGCTGAATACATGGATTGAAATCTAATATGAATGAGACCCACCCATTGTTGTACATGATTGTACATGATGTTATCTAAACATAATGTTATGCATATTCACTTGCTTGGCTGTTTGAATGGTATTTATTTTTGTTTAAATCTTGAATTTAAATGTATTTATTTGTGTTTAAGATTAAATTTCATTTGTTTTACAATATCTGTTGTTTCATTTGTGTTTAAAATACATTCACACTAAAGATACCACACACATAAACCATATCAGCATATATTTTATTTGTGAATATGTGACAGTTTTTTTTAATATAATTGAACCACTAATTGTGATTCTTATAAACATAAATTCAGCTTAAATTTTAAGCACAATTAAGTCAACATCATCATCAACAAGGATTAAACAAAAATTGTTTTTTTATGGTCCCAAGTGGATAGGCTTAATCTGGTCACTCCAACACTTCTTCAGATCTCCCACACTTCTTATAATTCAATAGTTGTTTGGGAATACTGCAGTCATCCATTCGGTGAAGATGTTCTAATCATTTTACCCATATATTGGTAATCATATTGAGTATACTTATAATATTCAGTTCCTGTCACCTATCTGTATTTCTTCTACAGTCATCAAGATTAAACAGGAAGAAGAGAATTTTTTAATGGTAAAAAATAAAAATAGATTTTTTTGAACTTTTTCATGACCTGGTCTCCTTAAGTTTTGAATTTAAATATATTTATTTGTGTTCAACATTTCTGCTTCTAAGGTAAAAAAGTGCAATACAGTAATTCCTTATTACAAATCATGAAGCAGAATTATTGTTTCTACAACTGGTTTGATCCTGAAATATTCAAGAATAGAGTTCCAAAGCCCTGCCAGTAGTGTTTAAGAAAATTTAAACACTACTTTAAACAGTAGGTTGAACCTCTGAAGGAGCTTTTTAAAAGTGAAAACCGGTTCAGGTTATAAGGTAAAACTTTTACGTTTTTACCCATAAAAAGTATTGTGTTCCTAGTCGTAGTGAAATAATTATATTTAATAGGAAATTGTAGAAAATATAAGTCTGAAAAATTAGTATGAATAATACTAGTTAAAGGTGAACACAATTTTGAGAATTTTACTTTCATTAAAAACAAAACTTAGTATAAAATACAAGGTTTCTAAATTAATAACAAAAATTGCAGTTTTACACATAGTCACAAAGCCTGATGATCACAATATATTTTTTTTACTTTTATTATGAAAAAACGTAGGCATGCTGAATACATGGATTGAAATCTAATATGAATGAGACCCACCCATTGTTGTACATGATTGTACATGATGTTATCTAAACATAATGTTATGCATATTCACTTGCTTGGCTGTTTGAATGGTATTTATTTTTGTTTAAATCTTGAATTTAAATGTATTTATTTGTGTTTAAAATTAAATTTCATTTGTTTTACAATATCTGTTGTTTCATCTGTGTTGAAAATACATTCACACTAAAGATACCACACACATAAACCATATCAGCATATATTTTATTTGTGAATATGTGACAGTTTTTTTTAATATAATTGAACCACTAATTGTGATTCTTATAAACATAAATTCAACTTAAATTTTAAGCACAATTAAGTCAACATCATCATCATCAAGGATTAAACAAAAATTGGTTTTTTATGGTCCCAAGTGGATTGGCTTAATCTGGTCACTCCAACACTTCTTCAGATCTCCCACATATCTTATAATTCAATAGTTGTTTGGGAATACTGCAGTCATCCATTCGGTGAAGATGTTCTAACCATTTTAGCCAATATTGGTAATCATATTGAGTATACTTATAATATTCAGTTCCTGTCACCTATCTCCATTTCTTCTACAGTCATCAAGAATATCCTCTTCCACATGTCTGAGAAGCCTCATTTTGGCTGCTTGAATACAACTGGCCTGGAATTTCATTAAAGTCCAGTTCTCAAACCCATAGAAAAATGTGGGGAGGGCTATCACCTTACAGAACTTCAGGCATGTTTCTTTACTTATTGATTTTAGAGTTCTCCTGACGGCCCCACACATTGAATGCATGTAACTTATTCACTATGTCATTGTTTGTAATATAAGACATATTATTAATCTAAATATTCACAATTGCTTGATTCGATGCAATGAGTGTTCAGCCATCAGCAAAGTTACCAATCATTAAATGCTCTGGAAGGTTCATCTATCAATTGTGTATGACATCGGGAACTGTACAAACTTTTATTTGTGTGTGTGTGTGTGTTTTCAGTACCGTTTTAAATAATCAAATTATTAGTTTGGTTGTAAAAAATTACAAATATCCAAAATATTATTAACTACAGTAATCTCAATTTTAGAATAATTGTAAATAAATTTTAAAATTTGTAATCATTTCATAAATAAAATTTATAAGTTCTCGTATACTTGAATTTATGTTTATATTTTTGTGTATAAGATTACAGATATCAATAGACTGTATATTTCTTATGTTATGGTAAAAATTATATATACAGCATAATAAAGATACATCCTTTGTTTCTTTTTGTTCTAATGTAGAGTTCAGTGTGATAGTAAGCTTAAGACTAATTGCTCTATTTCAGTTATCCTTTAATGTGGCCAAGAAAGGTAATGGAGACTACAAAGATAACTTCTATTTTGATCGGTTCGATGAGCTGTGCACATTTGGCTATTCTGTATTGCCACAGACTATGAGAGAAATAAGCAGATTTTTAAAGAGAGACCCCTCTTGCCCACTGCCTCCAGTAAGTAGGCTACACAGAATTTTTCCTGTTTTATACACCTTGTAGCATACACACCTGATGTCCCAGAATAAAAGTCTATTTAAGGTTACCACATCAGCAAACTGGCAACCGAGACAATTTCATTAATAGTAGTTATAAACTGGTTCAAAAAAATTGTGATGTATTATAACAATAATATGTGGCATATATCTATTATCTATTAACTACACATATTAGATTTAATTTTCACATATTTATTTGTAATGAGAAACCTACCAATTTGAAACATCCAATTCTTAGCACTCTATTTTTTAAACAGCTTTTCAAATGTTCTATGTAAAAATTTTAAGGTTATCCATTTTTCCATAATTAAAAAATAAGTGTTGATGATGGAGAAGAATAAAATTATATGTAATGAAATAATTCTGACTGTGGAACATCTTCTTCTTCTTCCCCAATAAGGATTAGGCCTTGGCGACCTGTTTCGACTTCACTGGATTTATTCGATTCTTTCTTTGGTCTCTGAGGTTATCTGACATAATGTAGACAAATATTAATTCAAGTACCTGAATAAAATGAATGGCCACAGCTTGGAATCAGATATAAAAGATTATAGATATAAAAAATTGTACTAATGCTATTTAAAGTCTCATGCTATTCATACTTACTTTGATAAATTAATGTATCATTATTATCATCCTCACTTCTTGGATAGGATTTCTCCTGTTCCGACCTCATGACTCCTGCCATCTTGTGGCTCCCCTGCCTACAGGTCTTCTTCCAACTGCCTCATACTCATAAGCCAAATTTTGAAAGCAGGTATTGTCCATTCTTTCTAGATGTTGTTTCCAGCCATTTCAAAATTCTGAATGAGATCGTTTAGGGAAACTAGATCAAGTTTTCGTCTAATATACTTGTTTCTTATTGTGTACATCTCCTTACCAATCTAAAATAGCTCATTTCTGCAGCCTGTAATTGGCACCAGTCCTTCTTCCTTATAGCCCAGGTATCGCATCCATACACCAGTGCTGGTACTGCCATTGTCTTATAGAATTTGATGCATGTCTCTTGTCTAGCTTTCCTATTCAATGGTCTTCTCAATATTCCACATACAGTTTGGAACCTGCCTAGTTTATTGCTGAGATCATCAATACCTCTATAAGAAAGATTACAACCTAGGTAATTGAATCTAGAAACCTGTTGAATGGGCTGGTAATTTAACATAATTTTAGATCGAATGAGGTATTTTCCACAAAAAGCCATAACCTTTTTTTTATTTTTGCAGTTAAAATTTTTTAATTATATTCCTTACTTATCTGTTGGAGGCCATATAAACTTTTCTGCAGTGCACTCTCATTAGCCTGACTTACAGCCATATCATCTACAAAGAGTAGCATATTTAGTGCCGTACAGTCATTTAACTTGATGCCAGAAGGGATCCCGTCATTGAGTCTCTCTCTCTCTCTCTCTCTCTATCTATCTCACACACACACACACACACACACACACACACACACACACACGGACGCAACACATAATTCGAAGAATAGGCCAATCTATTGCATACTGAAAATTTAAAACACGTTTTGAAATAAAGTAAATACAAACTAATATCCTAAACATCGTAAATATAACTTACCATAATGTCCAGGACACCCAGTACTTTGTTTTTATGAGCTTCTGTTGTTTCCACCAAACACTCGATTTCCTTCCACTATTTTTCGTAAAAAATGCATTAAAGTAAACACTGCATACAAGTTATTTACATATATAACGATGTCTAAATACACGTTTGTCGTAAGAGTTACAGGGTAAATTAATACAGTAAATAAAATTGGAAATATTATAATAGACGCACTACTAAAATGCACTATCTAAATTATTACGACTGATGTCTACTAAACTTCCTTTCAGTCAGGAAACATTTCGATACCGCACATGTCTGCGTCGGAATCTGTTTCCGGCTACAATCACTGTCACTCTCACTATCTAATGAAATCACAAACCTATCGGTTTCTTCGTCAATAATTAAGTCTGTTTCACAGTATTCCCTCTCTAATCTTTTAACTCTACCACACAGAGGTTTCCATTCATCTTCGGACAGTTCAGCAAATTTTCGTTCACCCAAGGCAATTACATCATTCATTTTAAATGTAGTATTGTGTTTTGCAACATGCCCTTCACGATAGACCATATCATCTCGATCGGGTTTAAATCAGGATGATATGGTGGAAGTCGCAGTGTCATATGACCATGTGCTTTCAGTAGCTCGTCAACTACGTACGTTTTCTTGTTCTTCTGGTGGTTTTTTATAAGCGTTACAAGTTCAGGCTTCAACATATTTGTCGAAAATGGGACACTGTTATCCTCTAACCATTTTATCATATCCTCCTTTTTGGAATTCGAGGTGGGTGCCTTATTTATCTCCACATTCTGATAGGCTGCATTGTCCATTACAACAACACATTCAAGAGGTAGGTTGGGAAGAAGTTTCTCTTGCAACCATTTTATATAATTGTCTTTATTCATTTGGTCATGGTAATCGCCACTCTTTCTTCCAGCCTTCCACATTAAAAGACAATTTGGTATGCAACCCATTTCGCCTCCAGCGTTGATAATTATCAGCCTTTCGCCTTTAGATACTGGCCGGTGTATACATTTTGCACTGTCGTCTCTCCACGGTTTAGATGACACATGACTAGAGAGAATATATGACTCGTCCACGTAAACAATTGGTCTTTTCTCTTCCCTGTGCTTAATGAGACATTTTAAACAGTGAATACGCTTTTGGCGTAAGTCACTCTTTTCAATAAGAACTTTCATATTACTTGGGGTAGCTTTCCACTTAAAACCTAGCGATTTCAAAATGACTCTTAAACTACGGTTGCTACCTTTAAAATTAATCTTTTCTTGAAGGGTTTTCCTAATTATATCTGCGGTTGGAAGTCTCCGTTCAGCCACATACACTTCATGAATGGTTCTACGAACAACGCATTTATCGAAATCGTCAATACCAGTAACGGGTTTGTCCCTTTTATATTTCTTTGGAGTCGAAAATGAACATGTTAGACTGCCATGCTCACCCATTTTCTTGGCTTCTTGCAATATTGTCTGAACCACCGTCCTTGAAACTCCACATGCAGCTGCTGTTCTCTCTTGGCATTTTTGAATGGGTACAATAAAGCCATCATTACATTTTCCAGTTTTCATTATTGCTTGTGCTTCTTTTTTCATGAAATCATAAACGTTTTTTATTATTTCCCTACTTTGACTGTGCAGTTTCTTGCCTTTTAATTTTGATACAAACTCTGACATATTTGCCAAAATTGTGAAGCACAAACACAAAAAATATGAATACACAATGACTCACTACACTAACAAGACGCACCAACGAGTATAAACAAAATGGTACAACACAGATTACGCAATACACTTCAAGGCGTAGCCGTGCACTGAAGTAAAAAAATCCACTCATTTGCAAGCCGTTGACAGCGGATGTTTTCAATTCCAACTGCATACAACCCGTCCTTTCTTACCCCGCCTGTCGGAACTGTTTCAAGGTCAAGCTCTCAGATTGGTACCGTCTTGTATACCCAGCACTTGCTTTTGCCCCATTAATTAACTAGTGATCAGCAGCACATTATATTATATACTATTGTTACTGTTGCTGATATGTTTTTAATTCCATGTTCCATAAGGAAATGGAAGTATGGTGATGGCAAAAAAAATTTGTTCGAGATAAGGGCTGATTCTGATTGTACTACCCTCAAAACATGAAAAAAGTTATTTTTCAAAAAGTGTCTCTCAGTGTGTCTGTGTATAGAATTTTTTATGGCGAACAATAACTGCCGCAAACTCAAACAGAATCAAATAAATTTTTGCATACATCCCTGAATTGTAGAGAACTCAAGGCTTATTGATTTTGGTGAAGATCGGTTAAGGGGGAGGGGTAGTTTACCTTCAACATTTTATGTTTTAACAAAAGTAAGTTTTTCTATGACGAACGATAATGCGGTAAATTCAAACAGAATCAACTAAATTTTTGCATATGTGCCTGAGTTGTAGAGGACTCAAAGCCTATTAATTTTCGTGAAGAGCGGTTAAAAGGAAGGGGTAGTTTACCTGCAACTTAAACAAGAGTTGGAAGTATGTTATGTTTTAACAAGAGTAATGTACTTAATTTTGATAAATTAAGTATCCTGAAAAGAAGGTCATTATAATCACTGTAGAAAGGTAGACGAAATATCTATAACTGGAAAGTGTAGTTGAAGGGGAGGGAGTAATCGTCTATAAATGAAAATGACAGTTGAAAGTGGAGGGGATAATTTTTCATATGTGTACTACATTATTGGCAACAAAGAAGTAGTTTGTTGTTGAAATTCCTTGCCAGGCTGTTTGGCCGTAGTCCAATGTTTTCTGCAAAATCAGACGTTTTGGCAGTGCCATCGACTGCCATCATCAGTGAAAATCGAGTGCGCTTACGTGAGGTGGTATACGTTAGTGACCACAGTACTGTGGTTAAGGCTGAAGAAAGAATTAGAAAGAAGTAGTTTCTACGGAAATATTTTATTCCGAAAATGATTTTAAATATAAATCTTAGAACATGGAAGTCATGTATGGTTCTCCATACCGATATTTTATTTGTATTATAAGATGTGTTATGACAGACATAAATTTGCATTTTATTGTTAATATACTGTGCTCTGCAATTGTGATCACAATAGTAACGGGGCTAAATTTACATAATAATATTACAAATAAATTAACATGGGAAAATGAGGCCCACATAATTTGAGGCGATAACCAGTGAGAGCTTCATGGCCATATATGGTTATGAAGCAAATCTAAAATTTATTTGTAGCCAGTGACTCACACCGAAAGAATTTTGTTGACGGAAATCTGTTCGTGGCAAGTTGAAAAGATGATACAAAGCTCAACGGAAATTTTCAATACCAATGGCGAGACGTATGGCGGGGAACGGAATGAACTGGTTTTAAAGACGTCACCAAACGGAAATTTTAACGCTGAACGGCAGTCGACATTTGAGCAGTAGCAAAAGTTACGTAACGAAATCGCGGGCGCCCGCAAACAATAAAATGTGAAATTTTAACGAAACCATTTTGACTAACATATCAATAATGTAAATACGCAGTGACTAATAAAAATTGAAGTGACAGTTTTGGCTGAAAATATAAAAAGTGAGAACGAGGGAACATCAAAAACAGTGTGTGCACAAGGAGACGTCCTATGGCGAATTTCTACGCATCATGAAAGGAAAGTAAATCTGACAATTAAATTCTGGCATTTTACAAAATTTTATAAATTGAGCTCAACAAAGTATAAAATTATGAAAGTGTGTATGATTGGGTGAGTGAAGAATATATATATATATATATATATATATATATATATATATAATAATAAGTGCTAAGTTTGCAAAAAATACATAATCTATTTTTGTGAAATAGTTGCTTGTGATTTGTATTACGCCTCAAGGCGGAATAAATGTTTTCATGATATGTTTCATGTTGTCAAAAGAATAAAATAATGTTATATTTTATTTGATAAATATGCATTTTATTATTTGTATTTGCCTATTGTTCTCTGCCGAGTACACTAAACGAGGTCCTGGATTAAACTTAACACGTAAAATCAATATTAACATAATAATTAAATACTGAACATACTTCAGTTGTTTCGCCCGAACAGGGACAAATTTAATTATTAATTACCAATAATACTTCAGTCGACGCCCGAACAGGGACAAACATAAATTATTAAACACCAACTATACTCCAGTTGGCGCCCGTTAACAGTGACATTGTAAATTAAAATTAAAAAATTTACAACAGTCGAAAATGGTAGAAAAAATGCAAGTACAAATTTATACGAAAATGCAGATGTGGGGTCCCTGTTGGACGCTACACAAGATGATGTAGTAACTACAAATGAAAATGTCGATTGAGAATGTAGGCGAAATAGCTGAAACAGTAGAAGATGAGAGTAGTAAAAATAACGATGTAAATATATTTAAGCAATTATCAATGGTTACGGAAATGGTGTCAGAAATTAAAACAGAAATGAGAGCAGAGAATATAAAAATGATGCGTGAGATAAATGGAAGTAGCGTAGAGTTAAAGTCAGATATAAATGCAAGTAGCGTAGAGTTAAATGATAATTTGAACACGAGTTTGAATGAATTTAAAACTGAAATCAAGTCAGAGATAAACGCAAGTAACGTAGAGCTGAAAACTGAAATAAAAGCAGAGATAAATGAAATAAATAATAGATTTAACAAACAAGACGAGAAATTAAGAGACATAAATAACGAATTTGTGAACATAAGAAGTGAAATAAAAATGAGTAATTTAAGTATGAATAACCAATTTGAAAGTATAAATGAGAGTTTTAAGGGAGTGAGCGAGAAGTTCGTTGAAATAAATAATAAACTAGAGAAACAGAGTGAGATAATTGCTGGAATGAAAGATGAAATGACTATAAATATAAATAAAATACAAGACGAAGTAAACGAAAATAGAAAGAGAAATGAGGGGGTAGAAAATTGTACAGATAATAAAGTCAGTGGTAGTAATGGTATCAAAAATAATGATGGTGATATGATGACGAGTAATAATAAAGAAATAATTAACGTGGTAAGTGTTCGTTATAAAAATGAATTAACAATTAATAGTGGTAAGATAGTTGAAAACGAGATATATAAAAGTGATACAGTGAAAATTAATAGTGATGATGAGAATATAGAAATAGTAAGTGAGAAATATACTATAGAAATAGTATAGAAGTAGGGGGTAGTGAGAGAGTAGAAATCAGTGTTTATATGAAGAGAATTATTTTGTGGATATAGCGCAGAGGGTAAAGTTTCCCCAGGTTTATTGTGAACCAAGATGTTTACAAATGTTTTTGAAGGGCGAGAGTACCTTAGAGGAAAACAATGTGTTTTCAAGTAATCCCTTAATTTTTTGAGATGTTCCTGGAAAAGCCAGGAGGTGTTTTTATGATTTAGTACTCTCTGCATGGAATGATAGAACAAGTGTAAAATGGTGTTATGATGAGAGGTATTTTAAGAGAGAGTAGTATTGTGAGAGGGAGATAGAGTTGTTTGAGATAGGTAGAAGATATAAAGAGTTAAGAGTGAAGATGGAGAGAGCTGATGATTATATTGAATTCTTACCTGGCGATGTGGTTAATGCAGCCAGAGATGATAATAATGTTGTTGACTTACCTGTATATAAGATGGGGTTACTCGTAGTAGACGATTACTATATTAAAGAAATGATAAAAGATTTCATAATAACAGATGATACTAAGGGAGAATCGACCATACCAAATGTCGACAGGAGTTTTGAATTAACAGTATACAATGATGTTGTCGAATACTATATTGATACAATAGATAAAATTAATGATAATAGTTGTTATAATCAAGATAACAATAGGTATTTAATAAAAAACGTATTGTGTAGTCGTAAGACCAGGTTATTGTTCAATGATGGGGGGTAAACAATTGGTGTTTATGAACATTTAACTATGTGAGTGGTGGTTTTGAAATGGACTGTATTATGAAATGATTTGTGGTAAACGATAACTAATAATAATGTGGATTGTACATACTTTTGTGTTGATGTTAAATGTAATGATGTAGCAAGATGAAGTATACTCAACTTCGTGAATTTTGTTAAACTAATGAAATATGTTTGATAAAATAATTGAATTAATTTGAAAGGAGACAATAAATGAAATATTGTATAAGATGAATGTTGATAACAAATTAAAAAATTTTTGAGAATTTAATGGTATAGTAAATGATAAATAATTGATGATTGATTAGTAAAAAGGTCAATTGAAATTAAAGTGTAATATTTATAATTTTATATGCAAACTTAAAGGTGAATTATTTATTTTGATGTAATAATCGTAGTGTTAATTATGAGTGTTTACTATGTTTTATAATGTTGTAGTATGTTGTATTATGTAAGTGTAGGGATCTTAAACATGTAGGCTAACTATGTGTTTTAAATGAGATTCACCACTTTCGGGCGGTCGCTGCCTCACCAGCACTGACCGCGGTTTTGGCTGACAACCAGCTGTGGGCAGACATTGTAAACTGACCATGGTTGGTTGCCTTTTTGAAAATTGGTGTAACATAGAAATTAACAGAGGGGGTGATTCAGGGGAAATCAAACCGGAACTATGGAACAGCGGCTATCACCCGTTTGCGTGGGAACATAAAAAGGGTGATAGAACCGTCTTAAGGGCTCATAAAAATAGAATTAGTAGGATATTGTAAACCCTAGTGGTCAGATAATCCGAATTTTTAATTGTAACGCCGAAGCAAGGACAGGAGATGACAAAATTCCTCCTTAACGCTTCAGTCCTTGTGGAGGCAACTGGACGCAACAGTCCAGCCATGGGGGGACATAGAGAGATGGATGGCTGGTGGCAACGTTACATGCTGCGAGTTTATTAATTTTGAAATGGGAAATATATAATGGAAGGTATTTATACGTTGTAATGGGAAATGTGTATTTAAATTTTGATGGGAATCAGAGCAACAATTTTGAATTTTGGGATAAGAGTTAACGAGAGAAGGGTATACAGAATGTGGGTATGGAAATTTTACAATGTATCATGTTAGATTAAGTATTCATCCATGTAAAAAAAAAACAACAAAAACTCAGTACTTCTTTAACGCAAACCAGCACAGCTAAGGGGAACCAGATCAGTTAGGGATATGTTATTATAACCAGGCTATTTTTTGATTTCATGTTTTATTTGATATTTTTGATTTCATGTTTCAGTGTCTGGTGATGCTGTGGCGGCGGTCCTGAGATGGCCAGCACGCCAGAGCAGGAGCGTCAAGTGCCTGTCTGGCCTTGCGGTGTTGGGATCTCGAGAGAGAAGTCCAGTAAGGTCATTCAGGTACGGTCACAGTCACTGGACCAGGGGTAAGATAACCACGAATTGGAATAACACGTAGAGGGGGCTGTGGCGACATATCTATGCTGATCCCTTTAGGAACTATGAGAGCGTCAATGAGAGCTTTTATGCTTCGGCATAAACCCTCTCCTTGGGGGGGGGGAGTATTGTAACGGGGCTAAATTTACATAATAATTTTATAAATAAATTAACATGGAAAAATGAGGCCCACATAAGTTGAGGCGATAGCCAGTGAGAGCTTCATGACCATATATGGTTATGAAGCAAATCTAAAATTTATTTGTAGCCAGCGACTCACACCGAAAGAATTTTGTTGACGGAAATCTGTTCGTGGCAAGTTGAAAAGATGATACAAAGCTCAACGGAAATTTTCAATACCAATGGCGAGACGTATGGCGGGGAACGGAATGAACTGGTTTTAAAGACGTCACCAAACGGAAATTTTAACGCTGAACGGCAGTCGACATTTGTGCAGTAGCAAAAGTTACGTAACGAAATCGCGGGCGCCCGCAAACAATAAAATGTGAAATTTTAAACGAAACCATTTTGACTAACATATCAATAATGTAAATACGCAGTGACTAATAAAAACTGAAGTGACAGTTTTGGCTGAAAATATAAAAAGTGAGAACGAGGGAACATCAAAAACAGTGTGTGCACAAGGAGACGTCCTATGGCGAATTTCTACGCATCATGAAAGGAAAGTAAATCTGACAATTAAATTCTGGTATTTTACAAAATTTTATAAATTGAGCTCAACAAAGTATAAAATTATGAAAGTGTGTATGATTGGGTGAGTGAAGAATATATATATATATATAATAAGTGCTAAGTTTGCAAAAAATACATAATCTATTTTTGTGAAATAGTTGCTTGTGATTTGTATTACGCCTCAAGGCGGAATAAATGTATAAATGTTTTCATGATATGTTTCCTGTTGTCAAAAGAATAAAATAATGTTATATTTTATTTGATAAATACGCATTTTATTATTTGTATTTGCCTATTATTCTCTGCTGAGTACACTAAACGATGTCCTGGATTAAACTTAACACGTAAAATCAATATTAACATAATAATTAAATACTGAACATACTTCAGTTGTTTCGCCCGAACAGGGACAAATTTAATTATTAATTACCAATAATACTTCAGTCGACGCCCGAACAGGGACAAACATAAATTATTAAACACCAACAATACTTCACACTGACACTGGTATGTGATTGTGTTTTGCTTAGGTACTAAAAAATGTCAGCATGTCGATAAATTAGCAAACAATCTAAAAATAAAGTAAACAAAATTAAACAAAATACTTTCATCAAAACTTTATATAAAAATACATGTAAATTAATATAATCAAATATATAATCCAAACAAATAAATAATAATAAAAATATAAAATGATAATATGAACACACTAGCCAGTAGAACAGGCTTAAGAATTTCTGCAAAAAAAAACAAATTTCTCACGAACATTAAAAATGTCCCAAATTCCTGCTAACAAATATTTGTCGAAGAGTGAGGTTTAGAAAATTTAAGTGTCTAGGGAAAATAATTCAAGAAAATGGCTTAGAAAACTCTGTTACAGAAGAAAGGCTTCATAAAATGGAAAAAGCATATGGTATAAGTAAGGATATTGTAACATGACATATGAGCCCCAAGATTTCAGTGGAATAAAATGCTTACACATGTCAATTATTGAGTCAAGGAGACAAGCCAAATAATTTGTCTAAAATGCCAAGCTCAACGCTACATGAGCTACCTATCTCCAAATATAAACTCACAGCCATAAGAGTCAATAAACTGATGGTAAATACAAATGAAATGATATTATAGTGAACAGAAAATGCACCACACAATGATTGTAACACAGGAAGCAACCACCCAATAGTTTTCGATCAGTGAAGAACCAAACAACACAAGAAAGAAGAGGGAAGAATCAAAGAAGAAAGAAGAAAGAAGAAGAAGGAAGAATTAGTGAAGAAACCTGCTACGAGAAGGACATCCAACAACCATGGCATATAGATTCCAATAGCCAGTCAACTATAAATCAACATCTACCCGTATGTGTAATAACTAATCAACCTACAGATTGAAGAGATAGACAGAAAACTGACTACCTGAGATGACCAGTATACTATAAATAATGTTATAAATGAATAAGACAAGAAATGTTATACAAGGAATGAAAATAACAATAATACTTATTGATTAGAAGCTGTAAATAAAGCATAATAACAAGACATGCAAAGCACCAATGTAACAAAAGAAGTATTAATTTGTGTCAGAATATCAGCAAACACTAGTCAAATAGTCTGGCAATCATGTATAAAAAGCAAGAGAGTAACTAAAGGGTTATTAGTTATCATTATTAAAACCAAACATTTAAAAAATAAGGTTAAAAGCATACCAATGTGTGTCAAACTAACATACACATTGTTGGCACAAATGACCAGATAACATAACCTATGATGTAGGTAATATTCACCTGAATTCACAACTAGCAGTAGGAAAAACCTACCCAAACCAGAATGTCTTATATTTAAAAACAAGTAGAAATAACAATCTTTCTATAGGTACCAAAATAAGATACCCAAAATAAACTTTAAATAAGCATATAAACAAAGAAAGTGAACCAAAACCCACCAAAATGGAATTCACTATATAAAACTTGTATAAAATCATATTATAAAAACGAATAGAAACAAAAGGTTGATGTCAATACCACAAGTAGAGTGTAATACCACTACTGTGTTAGTGTACAAAGATTATAAGACAGAATATAATATATTACAATTGTATTTAAGTGCACCTGTCATGTGACACCAGGTGTAACTAGTATTATTTAACCAAATACAATATGGAAAAGTCTAGTGTATTAAACACACCAAGTCCATTACAAAGACAATGTTATTACTCATCTATTGTAACTAAAAGATAATAACAAAATAACTTAAATACCAAATAAGAATAACATTAAGTAGGCATCTCATGATGAAAAATAGAGACCACATAATTAACCAGAAATGACCAGAAAATACTTAAATTTCCAGTTAACAAATGTGATCAGTAGTTGTAACCCTTTGTTATCATCAACTGGAAACATATAGAAAGTAAACAAACACTTTCTAATAGGTAAAATATGTATATACAAATGTAAGAACCTAGACTAAGATGATAGTAGCATAATAAATGTATTTTGTAAATAAATTTAAGGAAATAGCAACTAAGGAGTGTAAAGGAACTTGAAAGGCATGCCCTCAAGTGGGTATGAGTGCCATTATATAGTGATAATGAAGAATTAAATATAAAATAATAGTGTATAGTGAATGGTGCTAATCACAAACATTAACTTCCTTAATAATGGACCAAATCACACCATGAATGGACTCAAAATAAAGAGCCAAGTGTTACCAATCCAGTGATATGCTCAGAATTAAAATCGAAGCCATATTAACAAAGTTATTGCAATTATAAAGAATTCGTGTCAAATTGAGAAAGACATCTATACTCTTGACACCAAAGACCCACGCCGGCTTCAACAATTGAAATAAAACGCCGAGGGGGTATGTGCACCAAATTAAAGATCGCCCACCAATCAAATCCACGGATTTAACCAAATTTTGGACGTTTACTGAACGGAACGGCAGAGCGAAGCTTGCGTTCTGGTCACTTTTTAATCAACTTTGGAAGCGAGAAAATGCTGACAGTCGAGAGAAAAAGTCAGCTGATCTATTAATGTGTGCGCGTCACCGATGTAAACAGAGTGACCTAACCTAAAATTGTGATAGCGAATATACTTTAGTATCAGAGGTGTGAAGTGTAACAGTGCGTAATAAGGATTGCTCAGTGTATAATCCAGAGCAATTCCGGGATTAAAGTTATAAAATAAAAGGGAGTATAAGTGATTATTACCATTTTAACCAAATAATGAAAAACGATATAATCGAAACATTTACTAACAATGAACATAGGTTAAGATGTATTTGTAACAGTAACTAATCAACAACAATGACAATCCTCAGAGATTTGATTATTCTAATTTTGTGAATTTATTAAACTTGCAATTAATGTCTATGTATAATTATTTTTGTGTGAATTAACCACACTTAATGACAGTTGTCAACTATTGTAGATCAATTAATTTAACCAACAATTACCAATGACCGAGGCTTGTCAAATGATTGATTTATTAACGAAAGTTACTATAATATTTCAAAGTTTTTATGTTTTATGATTTAGGAAAGGAACCTACGATTATAATATTTCAATGTTATTTCTTGTTGTGAATAATAACCCAGGTTGCCAGGATATATGGTTACTTACAGCCATGCAATCATTTTTATATAACACTAAATAATGAAGCAGATGTTCTACCAAATGACACTGTTTCAAAATATATAATATCATTGTTCATTTTAATTGTCTTGTCAAGAATTATTTTGACATTAATTAACTTTGTTTCAAGCATTTCTTATCAATTGAATTTAATAATTCTACTAACCTGTAATGTCCAGATTAGACACATGGTTATTATTTTTGTGTATTAATTATGAGTGACTGAATTGTAGTCAACATCCAATTATTTGATAACATTTGATGATAGTTCTATTCGATGACTTGGTATTCTGTCAGCTCAAAGAATTCACGAAGGTATTAAACTAATATTAACCAAAAAACAGTTAAACACATTAACTTTGTAAACAGTTCTGCCACCCTGAGGCAAATTTTTATTAAACCAAAAGTCTCATGCTTATTATTCTGAATCCAATTATAAACAATACTTCTGCTCATTCAGAAAGAGCACTTGATGAATAAAATATTTGTTGACATAAGAAAACAGAGTCAGTCAGTTTATTTCAGTAGACTAGTTGAAAACAGGTGAAGGAATTTGATTGGCCAACTCAACAAGCAGCGGCGAATACAAACACTGTAAGTCCGTATATATTGGATTGAGATAGCGACCCTGCGAGTTCTACAAGACTCACCAAGTAAGTGTATATTAGTGCAAAATATTTGTGTTTTCAGCACGGAAACTATACCACCGCTTCAACGAGTCAACGGAAGAACATCCGTGTGAATAAACTAACCGAAGTAAAATACTTCGATAAATAATTTCTTGTGCATCAACCGGACTTATTCAAGTTGGATTCAACGCTAGGTTGAATTGAACCGGATAAGTCAATAATAATACAACACTAAGCAAAAGCTTTTACAAATATTAAACAAAACTAAACGGGAAGTTAGCTCCCCAGAACCCCAAACGACGTTCTATAACAGATTGACGCACACAACGTGAGGCGTAAAAACTATACACCAAAAGCGGTAGTATTACAGATTGGCGCTTAACGTAAGAGGCTTCGAATTAGGACAATTAATAATAAATAAAAACAATTAAAATGAGTTTACCTAATTTCAAGCAAGCAGCTACAGTACCGGAAAGAATAGAACATGTACTAGAAGAGGTCGACGTATAAGAAACGCGCAGCGGACGCGGATCCAAAAATCAATATCGACGAAAAGGAGGCGACGCCGGTAGAAGACGTCGAAGCGAGGTTACCCCATGTAGAACCTGAGAAACCAACACAACAAGAGGAACAAATCGCGGAGAGCGCGAGTATGAATAGCCTCATGGAAATTCTCAAGAAGATGGAAGAAAATAGCCAAAGGAATTTGGAATCATTAAAGCAAGGGCTAAGCGGAAAAATGGATGACACCAACAAGAAAATGGACGACAACAGTAAGAGTTTAAGGGAGGAGTTAAGCGGAAAAATAGAGGACAGCAGCAGGAAAATGGAAGAAAGAAATAGACGAGCTGGAACAAGACAGCCAAAGAAATATGGAAACCCTGAACGAAAAAATCGAAGAGGAGATGACCGAAGTCAGAAAGGAAATGGCTGAAACAAATGAGAAGTGGAAGCAGACCAGCGACGAACTACAGCAAACTAAAGAAGATATTAATGTAAGAGTGAACAGCTTGGAGAAAGCTCATCAGATCTAAATCACAACAGTACAACAAAAAACGGAAGAGTGTTGCACGGGTATCGAAACGACTGTGAATACTATCCAAACGCGGGTCGACAATAATCACGAGCGAATCGAGGATATACAGAGACGGGAGATCCCTAGAATACGGGAGGAGATCGAGAATATCGGAAACCGACCAGCAGTAGTGCCAACGTTCCAACACGCTGACAACAGGGAAGCCATGAACTTTAGGGCATACAAGCGAAACCCTATGGAATTCCTCGCCCGAATCGACGAAACGTTAAGTAGAAATCGAGAGACACGATGGCCAATTATCAGAGGCCAAATCGACGAGTATTTCAAGGAAATTAATGACAATTGGTGGACGGCGACCCGACACGATATCCAGAGTTACGCCGAATTCAAGGAGCTATTTAAAGCGAAATATTGGTCCGAGAGTACCCAAAATATTGTACGGGACAATATTTGCTATGGCCGGTATGAAACAGGCAGAGGATCGACACTGACGGCCTACTTCCTAGGAAAACTTTGCCTGGTGAGAAATTTGGAGCCACGGATCCCCGAAGAAAGTCTAGTCACCAAGTTAGCGTTTCACTACGAGGAGGCATCGCGAGGGCCAGGCTTACCGGACAAGTGAAAACCATATAAGCGATGGCGACCTTACTGGAAGGGTACGAACACCAGGGGTACTACCGCAAAGTCGACAAGGGAACGACCGGTACAACGATCCACCAAACCAGGCTAATGGCAACAACAATCGTGGAAATTACCGCCCTAACTTTGTTGATCGGAACAATAACCACGACAACAGAGGACAGTTCTTTCGGCCAAGCCCTAACCAGAATAATAACAACAACGTCAATAATAATAATAACCGACCAAGCGGTAACAATAATTTTAACAGCCGGCCAAATGGTCCGAACTATCCGCCAAACAGAACGAATAATTCGGGTTACAACAACCGTAACCCAAACAATGATTTCAATCGGCAGAACAGACCGTACAGAAGAGTGAACTATGTACATGCTGGAAATTACGGAGGGGGAAGACGCCCATATGCGAGGTATTCAAACCGATACAGTAGCCCACAAAGAAGTCGCAGTTACGACGACAGACGAATCCCTTAGAAACGACACCAGGAGGAGTCGTAGTCAAGAGGACTATCGGCGATCCAGCTATGAAGAGGACCACCCTCAACCCGGGAATAGACCCCAAGATGACGAACGAAGAAAGAAGTTCGCAAGACCAGCGGCAAGTAGAAGCCGAAACACCTTTAAACTAGAAGCGGCGGTGAGAACACAAAACGGACCTTCACTGAACCGAACTATTGGGTACAATCATGTGGTAAACCAACGGACAACAAACAATACCATTACAATCATTACGACAAACTTTCTCAAAAATATACGTGAAGAATTATTAGAAGAAAACAGTCACGAAACGGAACACCATAACACCGATATCGCTTACATAAGCACCGAAATTAACATCGCACGTCAAAGTGATGATAGACACCGGTGCGAACGTGTCATTAATCGATAACATTGAACTCAGTAGGATACAGGAAATGGGTAATAAAACAATACCTACACTACCTGTCAATAATATAGTGTTGATCGGAGCAACAGGGCGTCAAAACAAGACCGTCCGCAAACAAGTCATGCTAGAATTAAATAGTAACGGCAAGACCATAACTATGGAATTTTTGGTAGCGCATGGACTACCCTTCACTATGTTGATTGGCTGCGACATGCTGAGAAAATATTCGGCAATCATAGACATGAGCAGAGCCAAAGTGACTCTAGATTCAAACTGTATAAACTGGACGGCAAAGCTAATAGAAAGTGAGAGTGCCATTTCAGACCGGACAGTCTACATTATACAAGAAATAAGAAACCATAGATGGCATATGCCAAGTAACAATATATTTTATCAAAATGATGATGATCAATTATGGAGGGAGAAACTCCAGGAAATATATACATTTAAGCATGACAAGGCAAGTGCCCAGATAACCGACACTCAAGTGGAAACCTTGATCGGCATTTACAATCAATACCGACACGTATTCTCCGACTCGCCTGGTAAAGTAAAAAATTACCAATGCACGATAAGATTCAAAGAACCGGTAAACTTTAACCGAAAATCTTATCCCATCGCCCATTCCCTAAAAGAGGCAGTACGTGATGAGATCAATAATCTATTAAGAGAAGACATAATCGAACCCAGTCAATCCCCATATACCAGCCCAATATTAGCAGTGTCAAAGAAGAAACGGGAAGGTGGGAATTTGTTTAGACGCACGTGAAATAAATAAGACAATTATCAACGACCGTACATCCCCGGAGGAAACAGAAGAGATTCTAAAAAGATTCCATGGCACACGATTTATAAGCACTTGGGATACAGTCTGCGGGTATTGGCAGGTGGAATTACACCCAAACAGCCGCCAATACATGGCATTCATATTCGAGGGTCGCAACTACCACTTTAAGAGGCTACCTTTCGGACTAGTCAATTCCGTAGCCGTGTTCGTGAAGTGTATGGACACAGTGTTGGGTCAAGAAGCACTTCAGTTGACAACCATTTACGTGGATGCCTTGTTAATAACGTCAGCAAACTGGGAAGAGCATTGCCGGAGAGTGAAACATGTACTACAGAAACTATCCGAGAACAATATCACCCTAAAATTAGAGAAGTCAAAATTTATAGCAGACGAAGTGCAGTTTTTAGGTTTCAACCTATCCGAACATGGGATTACACCAGCTAAAGACAAGATCGAAGCGATACAGATATTCCCAACCCCGAAGAACAAAAAACAACTGCAGTCATTCTTAGGAATTTGCAACTATTATCGGAAGTTCAAAGAAAATTACTCTGAACTGACGGCACGATTTGCAAACCAATTATCATCAAAAAATAAGTGGACATGGGGGCCTGACCAGGACACAACACTACAGTTAATCAAAACTAAGTTTCTCGACACAATCATGCTACACCATCCCGATTTTACAAAACCTTTCTACATGAATTGCGACGCTAGCGACGTCAGTCTAGGGTCCGTCTTATATCAGGAGGACGATGAAAAGAACCATCTAGTAATCAGCTTCGCCAGCCGAGTACTCAATAGCTGCGAGCGCAATTACAATGTAACAGAGAAGGAGTTACTAAGCGTTGTTTTTGCATGCCACAAGTATCGGACATACATTTGTTTTGGGATACCCTATAACGGTTCGCACGGACCACAAATCAATCTCTTTCTTGAAAAACTTCAAGCTAAACCATGGCAGACTAACGAGATGGAGCCTGCTACTCCAAGAATATAATATAAGTTGGGAATACATCCCAGGAAAGAAGAACATTGCAGCAGATACACTATCCAGAATAAAGGTTAGAAATCAAACCTTTGAAGGAGAAGAGAAACAAAACAACGAAGTGTCGAATATAAAAGGAGAAGGATACAATATGGAATGGAAATGATAAAGTTAATAATATAATAAATCCACAACCGAGAGAGTTGAAATGACAAAGATAATTGTATGATTGATAAACCAATATAAGCAAACCAAACACACTATGCTACTTCCTAATATTAATTTCAAACAAAAAGAAATTACTATTTCTTTTATGAATTTGCTAACTGCTATAATTTTTATTGTTCGACTAAGCTTTTCGTCATCACTGACATCTTCAGGTCATAAACAACGTTGTTCAGCAAGCAAAGTAACAGTTAGCAAATTCATAAATGAAATAGTAAGGATGGCTGCTAATTTAAACAATACGAAGAAAAAAAGAAATTATTTATCATCCAGAATAAATGTCACAGATCAGACATTTGAAGGAGAAGAGAAGCAAAACAACGGAGTGTCTAATAATATAAAAGGAGAAGGATACAATATGGAATGGAAATGATAAAGATAATAATATAATAAATCCACAACCGAGAGAGTTGAAATGACAAAGATCATTGTATGATCGATAAATATAAGCAAACCAAACACACTATGGTACGTCCTAATATTAATTTCAAACAAAAAAGGAAATTAATTAACATCCAGAATAAGTGTGAGTATCAGACACTTGAAGGAGAAGAGAGGAAGAACACCAAAATGAATATAAAAAGAGAGAAGGATATATAAAGGAATGAAATTAGTAGAGAAAAACAATAAGACTATAATGTTAACCAGTAAATGATGACCAATCAAAGCAAAATGATTGTAAAATAATACCAGTCAGAACCAAAACAAAGGTGATGAGAAAAATACTCAAGCATTGCAAAAACAAGTAAATACACAAAACTTGATGAAGTCATGATAAATATGACCAGACATGAAATCTGAACTCAAACAAGTATTAATACCAATAATGCAATTAACAAACAGAAAATAGAAAGAGGGAGATCAATCAAAGAGAAAATAAATAAATAAGAAACAAAAAATCTAACAACAATATTGTTTCCAGTAGAGCACAGAGAATAAGATGAAAAGTATAAATAGAATGAAGAATATTATCAAATCTGAACAATAATTGAGTGAATTACCCTGAACATTTATTATTAGTCGCACAATGACTACTTTGAATTTTATTTTGATTTGTAGAGAGAAGCTCCAACAACAATTTAACTGAGCAGAGATGATGTTCCTCTGGTCTCAGAAAATGTAGGGTGGACAGCAGAGCATGGAAGCCAAAAGTGCCCCTCTGGACTGTGCCAACTACCATGTTAGGGAAATGATAGGGAATTAAATACTACAGGGAAAAAACTAACAAGAAAGAAGATAGTGGATCAGATCGAAGATAACAATGTATTAAAATATGAGATGAAAAGACAAAAAGATATGAAAGACGGAAGCTCAGAATGATTATGAAACAATATGATAGATAATTTCTCAAATCCCGTAAAGGAATTAATCCAAATGATCTATTTTCGAGGGGGGAAAATGTGTAACATGACATATGAGCCCTAAGATTTCAGTGAAATAAAATGCTTACACATGTCAATTATTGAGTCAAGGAGACGCCCGAACAGGGACAAACATAAATTATTAAACACCAACAATACTTCACACTGACACTGGTATGTGATTGTGTTTTGCTTAGGTACTAAAAAATGTCAGCATGTCGATAAATTAGCAAACAATCTAAAAATAAAGTAAACAAAATTAAACAAAATACTTTCATCAAAACTTTATATAAAAATACATGTAAATTAATATAATCAAATATATAATCCAAACAAATAAATAATAATAAAAATATAAAATGATAATATGAACACACTAGCCAGTAGAACAGGCTTAAGAATTTCTGCAAAAAAAAACAAATTTCTCACGAACATTAAAAATGTCCCAAATTCCTGCTAACAAATATTTGTCGAAGAGTGAGGTTTAGAAAATTTAAGTGTCTAGGGAAAATAATTCAAGAAAATGGCTTAGAAAACTCTGTTACAGAAGAAAGGCTTCATAAAATGGAAAAAGCATATGGTATAAGTAAGGATATTGTAACATGACATATGAGCCCCAAGATTTCAGTGGAATAAAATGCTTACACATGTCAATTATTGAGTCAAGGAGACAAGCCAAATAATTTGTCTAAAATGCCAAGCTCAACGCTACATGAGCTACCTATCTCCAAATATAAACTCACAGCCATAAGAGTCAATAAACTGATGGTAAATACAAATGAAATGATATTATAGTGAACAGAAAATGCACCACACAATGATTGTAACACAGGAAGCAACCACCCAATAGTTTTCGATCAGTGAAGAACCAAACAACACAAGAAAGAAGAGGGAAGAATCAAAGAAGAAAGAAGAAAGAAGAAGAAGGAAGAATTAGTGAAGAAACCTGCTACGAGAAGGACATCCAACAACCATGGCATATAGATTCCAATAGCCAGTCAACTATAAATCAACATCTACCCGTATGTGTAATAACTAATCAACCTACAGATTGAAGAGATAGACAGAAAACTGACTAACTGAGATGACCAGTATACTATAAATAATGTTATAAATGAATAAGACAAGAAATGTTATACAAGGAATGAAAATAACAATAATACTTATTGATTAGAAGCTGTAAATAAAGCATAATAACAAGACATGCAAAGCACCAATGTAACAAAAGAAGTATTAATTTGTGTCAGAATATCAGCAAACACTAGTCAAATAGTCTGGCAATCATGTATAAAAAGCAAGAGAGTAACTAAAGGGTTATTAGTTATCATTATTAAAACCAAACATTTAAAAAATAAGGTTAAAAGCATACCAATGTGTGTCAAACTAACATACACATTGTTGGCACAAATGACCAGATAACATAACCTATGATGTAGGTAATATTCACCTGAATTCACAACTAGCAGTAGGAAAAACCTACCCAAACCAGAATGTCTTATATTTAAAAACAAGTAGAAATAACAATCTTTCTATAGGTACCAAAATAAGATACCCAAAATAAACTTTAAATAAGCATATAAACAAAGAAAGTGAACCAAAACCCACCAAAATGGAATTCACTATATAAAACTTGTATAAAATCATATTATAAAAACGAATAGAAACAAAAGGTTGATGTCAATACCACAAGTAGAGTGTAATACCACTACTGTGTTAGTGTACAAAGATTATAAGACAGAATATAATATATTACAATTGTATTTAAGTGCACCTGTCATGTGACACCAGGTGTAACTAGTATTATTTAACCAAATACAATATGGAAAAGTCTAGTGTATTAAACACACCAAGTCCATTACAAAGACAATGTTATTACTCATCTATTGTAACTAAAAGATAATAACAAAATAACTTAAATACCAAATAAGAATAACATTAAGTAGGCATCTCATGATGAAAAATAGAGACCACATAATTAACCAGAAATGACCAGAAAATACTTAAATTTCCAGTTAACAAATGTGATCAGTAGTTGTAACCCTTTGTTATCATCAACTGGAAACATATAGAAAGTAAACAAACACTTTCTAATAGGTAAAATATGTATATACAAATGTAAGAACCTAGACTAAGATGATAGTAGCATAATAAATGTATTTTGTAAATAAATTTAAGGAAATAGCAACTAAGGAGTGTAAAGGAACTTGAAAGGCATGCCCTCAAGTGGGTATGAGTGCCATTATATAGTGATAATGAAGAATTAAATATAAAATAATAGTGTATAATGTTGTAGTATGTTGTATTATGTAAGTGTAGGGATCTTAAACATGTAGGCTAACTATGTGTTTTAAATGAGATTCACCACTTTCGGGCGGTCGCTGCCTCATCAGCACTGACCGCGGTTTTGGCTGACAACCAGCTGTGGGCAGACATTGTAAACTGACCATGGTTGGTTGCCTTTTTGAAAATTGGTGTAACATAGAAATTAACAGAGGGGGTGATTCAGGGGAAATCAAACCGGAACTATGGAACAGCGGCTATCACCCGTTTGCGTGGGAACATAAAAAGGGTGATAGAACCGTCTTAAGGGCTCATAAAAATAGAATTAGTAGGATATTGTAAACCCTAGTGGTCAGATAATCCGAATTTTTAATTGTAACGCCGAAGCAAGGACAGGAGATGACAAAATTCCTCCTTAACGCTTCAGTCCTTGTGGAGGCAACTGGACGCAACAGTCCAGCCATGGGGGGACATAGAGAGATGGATGGCTGGTGGCAACGTTACATGCTGCGAGTTTATTAATTTTGAAATGGGAAATATATAATGGAAGGTATTTATACGTTGTAATGGGAAATGTGTATTTAAATTTTGATGGGAATCAGAGCAACAATTTTGAATTTTGGGATAAGAGTTAACGAGAGAAGGGTATACAGAATGTGGGTATGGAAATTTTACAATGTATCATGTTAGATTAAGTATTCATCCATGTAAAAAAAAAACAACAAAAACTCAGTACTTCTTTAACGCAAACCAGCACAGCTAAGGGGAACCAGATCAGTTAGGGATATGTTATTATAACCAGGCTATTTTTTGATTTCATGTTTTATTTGATATTTTTGATTTCATGTTTCAGTGTCTGGTGATGCTGTGGCGGCGGTCCTGAGATGGCCAGCACGCCAGAGCAGGAGCGTCAAGTGCCTGTCTGGCCTTGCGGTGTTGGGATCTCGAGAGAGAAGTCCAGTAAGGTCATTCAGGTACGGTCACAGTCACTGGACCAGGGGTAAGATAACCACGAATTGGAATAACACGTAGAGGGGGCTGTGGCGACATATCTATGCTGATCCCTTTAGGAACTATGAGAGCGTCAATGAGAGCTTTTATGCTTCGGCATAAACCCTCTCCTTGGGGGGGGGGAGTATTGTAACGGGGCTAAATTTACATAATAATTTTATAAATAAATTAACATGGAAAAATGAGGCCCACATAAGTTGAGGCGATAGCCAGTGAGAGCTTCATGACCATATATGGTTATGAAGCAAATCTAAAATTTATTTGTAGCCAGCGACTCACACCGAAAGAATTTTGTTGACGGAAATCTGTTCGTGGCAAGTTGAAAAGATGATACAAAGCTCAACGGAAATTTTCAATACCAATGGCGAGACGTATGGCGGGGAACGGAATGAACTGGTTTTAAAGACGTCACCAAACGGAAATTTTAATGCTGAACGGCAGTCGACATTTGTGCAGTAGCAAAAGTTACGTAACGAAATCGCGGGCGCCCGCAAACAATAAAATGTGAAATTTTAAACGAAACCATTTTGACTAACATATCAATAATGTAAATACGCAGTGACTAATAAAAACTGAAGTGACAGTTTTGGCTGAAAATATAAAAAGTGAGAACGAGGGAACATCAAAAACAGTGTGTGCACAAGGAGACGTCCTATGGCGAATTTCTACGCATCATGAAAGGAAAGTAAATCTGACAATTAAATTCTGGTATTTTACAAAATTTTATAAATTGAGCTCAACAAAGTATAAAATTATGAAAGTGTGTATGATTGGGTGAGTGAAGAATATATATATATATATATATATATATATAATAATAAGTGCTAAGTTTGCAAAAAATACATAATCTATTTTTGTGAAATAGTTGCTTGTGATTTGTATTACGCCTCAAGGCGGAATAAATGTATAAATGTTTTCATGATATGTTTCCTGTTGTCAAAAGAATAAAATAATGTTATATTTTATTTGATAAATACTCATTTTATTATTTGTATTTGCCTATTATTCTCTGCTGAGTACACTAAACGATGTCCTGGATTAAACTTAACACGTAAAATCAATATTAACATAATAATTAAATACTGAACATACTTCAGTTGTTTCGCCCGAACAGGGACAAATTTAATTATTAATTACCAATAATACTTCAGTCGACGCCCGAACAGGGACAAACATAAATTATTAAACACCAACAATACTTCACACTGACACTGGTATGTGATTGTGTTTTGCTTAGGTACTAAAAAATGTCAGCATGTCGATAAATTAGCAAACAATCTAAAAATAAAGTAAACAAAATTAAACAAAATACTTTCATCAAAACTTTATATAAAAATACATGTAAATTAATATAATCAAATATATAATCCAAACAAATAAATAATAATAAAAATATAAAATGATAATATGAACACACTAGCCAGTAGAACAGGCTTAAGAATTTCTGCAAAAAAAAAACAAATTTCTCACGAACATTAAAAATGTCCCAAAATTCCTGCTAACAAATATTTGTCGAAGAGTGAGGTTTAGAAAATTTAAGTGTCTAGGGAAAATAATTCAAGAAAATGGCTTAGAAAACTCTGTTACAGAAGAAAGGCTTCATAAAATGGAAAAAGCATATGGTATAAGTAAGGATATTGTAACATGACATATGAGCCCCAAGATTTCAGTGGAATAAAATGCTTACACATGTCAATTATTGAGTCAAGGAGACAAGCCAAATAATTTGTCTAAAATGCCAAGCTCAACGCTACATGAGCTACCTATCTCCAAATATAAACTCACAGCCATAAGAGTCAATAAACTGATGGTAAATACAAATGAAATGATATTATAGTGAACAGAAAATGCACCACACAATGATTGTAACACAGGAAGCAACCACCCAATAGTTTTCGATCAGTGAAGAACCAAACAACACAAGAAAGAAGAGGGAAGAATCAAAGAAGAAAGAAGAAAGAAGAAGAAGGAAGAATTAGTGAAGAAACCTGCTACGAGAAGGACATCCAACAACCATGGCATATAGATTCCAATAGCCAGTCAACTATAAATCAACATCTACCCGTATGTGTAATAACTAATCAACCTACAGATTGAAGAGATAGACAGAAAACTGACTAACTGAGATGACCAGTATACTATAAATAATGTTATAAATGAATAAGACAAGAAATGTTATACAAGGAATGAAAATAACAATAATACTTATTGATTAGAAGCTGTAAATAAAGCATAATAACAAGACATGCAAAGCACCAATGTAACAAAAGAAGTATTAATTTGTGTCAGAATATCAGCAAACACTAGTCAAATAGTCTGGCAATCATGTATAAAAAGCAAGAGAGTAACTAAAGGGTTATTAGTTATCATTATTAAAACCAAACATTTAAAAAATAAGGTTAAAAGCATACCAATGTGTGTCAAACTAACATACACATTGTTGGCACAAATGACCAGATAACATAACCTATGATGTAGGTAATATTCACCTGAATTCACAACTAGCAGTAGGAAAAACCTACCCAAACCAGAATGTCTTATATTTAAAAACAAGTAGAAATAACAATCTTTCTATAGGTACCAAAATAAGATACTCAAAATAAACTTTAAATAAGCATATAAACAAAGAAAGTGAACCAAAACCCACCAAAATGGAATTCACTATATAAAACTTGTATAAAATCATATTATAAAAACGAATAGAAACAAAAGGTTGATGTCAATACCACAAGTAGAGTGTAATACCACTACTGTGTTAGTGTACAAAGATTATAAGACAGAATATAATATATTACAATTGTATTTAAGTGCACCTGTCATGTGACACCAGGTGTAACTAGTATTATTTAACCAAATACAATATGGAAAAGTCTAGTGTATTAAACACACCAAGTCCATTACAAAGACAATGTTATTACTCATCTATTGTAACTAAAAGATAATAACAAAATAACTTAAATACCAAATAAGAATAACATTAAGTAGGCATCTCATGATGAAAAATAGAGACCACATAATTAACCAGAAATGACCAGAAAATACTTAAATTTCCAGTTAACAAATGTGATCAGTAGTTGTAACCCTTTGTTATCATCAACTGGAAACATATAGAAAGTAAACAAACACTTTCTAATAGGTAAAATATGTATATACAAATGTAAGAACCTAGACTAAGATGATAGTAGCATAATAAATGTATTTTGTAAATAAATTTAAGGAAATAGCAACTAAGGAGTGTAAAGGAACTTGAAAGGCATGCCCTCAAGTGGGTATGAGTGCCATTATATAGTGATAATGAAGAATTAAATATAAAATAATAGTGTATAGTGAATGGTGCTAATCACAAACATTAACTTCCTTAATAATGGACCAAATCACACCATGAATGGACTCAAAATAAAGAGCCAAGTGTTACCAATCCAGTGATATGCTCAGAATTAAAATCGAAGCCATATTAACAAAGTTATTGCAATTATAAAGAATTCGTGTCAAATTGAGAAAGACATCTATACTCTTGACACCAAAGACCCACGCCGGCTTCAACAATTGAAATAAAATGCCGAGGGGGTATGTGCACCAAATTAAAGATCGCCCACCAATCAAATCCACGGTTTCAACCAAATTTTGGACGTTTACTGAACGGAACGGCGGAGCGAAGCTTGCGTTCTGGTCACTGTTTAATCAACTTTGGAAGCGAGAAAATGCTGACAGTCGAGAGAAAAAGTCAGCTGATCTATTAATGTGTGCGCGTCACTGATGTAAACAGTGTGACCTAACCTAAAATTGTGATAGCGAATATACTTTAGTATCAGAGGTGTGAAGTGTAACAGTGCGTAATAAGGATTGCTCAGTGTATAATCCAGAGCAATTCCGGGATTAAAGTTATAAAATAAAAGGGAGTATAAGTGATTATTACCATTTTAGCCAAATAATGAAAAAAGTTATAATCGAAACATTTACTAACAATGAACATAGGTTAAGATGTATTTGTAACAGTAACTAATCAACATTAATGACAATCCTCAGAGATTTGATTATTCTAATTTTGTGAATTTATTAAACTTGCAATTAATGTCTATGTATAATTATTTTTGTGTGAATTAACCACACTTAATGACAGTTGTCAACTATTGTAGATCAATTAATTTAACCAACAATTACCAATGACCGAGGCTTGTCAAATGATTGATTTATTAACGAAAGTTACTATAATATTTCAAAGTTTTTATGTTTTATGATTTAGGAAAGGAACCTACGATTATAATATTTCAATGTTATTTCTTGTTGTGAATAATAACCCAGGTTGCCAGGATATATGGTTACTTACAGCCATGCAATCATTTTTATATAACACTAAATAATGAAGCAGATGTTCTACCAAATGACACTGTTTCAAAATATATAATATCATTGTTCATTTTAATTGTCTTGTCAAGAATTATTTTGACATTAATTAACTTTGTTTCAAGCATTTCTTATCAATTGAATTTAATAATTCTACTAACCTGTAATGTCCAGATTAGACACATGGTTATTATTTTTGTGTATTAATTATGAGTGACTGAATTGTAGTCAACATCCAATTATTTGATAACATTTGATGATAGTTCTATTCGATGACTTGGTATTCTGTCAGCTCAAATAATTCACGAAGGTATTAAACTAATATTAACCAAAAAACAGTTAAACACATTAACTTTGTAAACAGTTCTGCCACCCTGAGGCAAATTTTTATAAAACTAAAAGTCTCATGCTTATTATTCTAAATCCAATTATAAACAATACTTCTGCTCATTCAGAAAGAGCACTATAACGTGTCACCTACGTTATAACATCGGGACCTGTGCATACTTACCTCTGATCAATTGCACAGGCTGCCATACTCGTAATCAAATTTTTATTACTAGATAAACCAGCAGTAATTATAACTAAAGGAACTTTTACATGGGGATCTGATGATTTATTCACTCACTGTTTTAGTGTAAAGTAACGACATCTCTTTATTAAATCATTACTACAACAGCTCTACATAAATATTCGTATACAAGGTTTTCTGAATAAAAGATTACAATTTATAACAGATTTTGGTAAAGAACTGGGGCAAAACACATGGATTTATCAGTCCTAGCATTATCCACGGATCCGGGACCTTACACTTGTTTATGAGTTAAGCTCGCTTATTTATATTCTATAATACTATTTGGGGGCCATTTGAAGAATGGACTTAATCTAAAAATTTGTATCAGTGAAGCTATACATATACATCAGCATTATTCGGTACTACAAATATTTTGAATTCTAAAACATACTACATCTTATAAAGTGGTTATCATTAAAGTCTTTCTATTTTTTTTATTTCAACTGTCTTTAATAATTCATTAGTTACAATTTTAATTAATCACAGAGAACAAGTCTCCGTGTCACCTGCCATATCCATCAGTTTACTCGTAGTCAGGGTCCTTGATCCTTATGGTGTTCGTCAGCGGTTGATGTTAAGTGGAGTTAACTTTCCTGTTGAAGTTCCTGAAGTGGTTAGTTCATAATGAAGTAGCGGGGAGGTTCTCAGAAGTCTCGTAGTTAAACATCGTTAGTAGTATAAGTGCCGTAAATGTTCTTGTTTGTTGCAGAATCGCACGTCACATTATTGTTTATAAAAGTTCTCACTTTTGGTAGCTCGTACCATATTATTTAAAACAACATAGACATCTTACAAAATTAAACAAATGAGATGTCATCCCCTACACAGTTATTTATGCATTTCGGTTTTTAACATTTAGACTACTACCACATTAATTTGGCAATACTTTTGCTACACATTGTTGTAACTGTCTTCTAAATACAAATATTCTGTCTTTTTCTGAGACATGGTTCAAGCGCGTGTTTTCTACGCGAGCGCTTCATCTCGACTCTCTACTATATAGGAAGGGTCAGTTAATCGCGCGGAGTTTACGCGTCGCAACAAAATAGTTCCACATTTTTCCTCTATTTAAGGGGTTAAAGTTTGACCTTTTAATTATCCAAAGATATTCTTAATTACAGACTTCGTTATAGTACACTAATGTGGTATTGTTTATTTATTTAATTAATATTAATTTTCAAGGATTATTAGTTTGTTTAGGGGTCGGTAATCAAGTCAATTCCGGTTAGCGCATGTCTATGCAGGGTTAATTAACAAGGGTTTCCCTATCTGTACACTCGCATTCCTTTTATTGTATTATTAAAACTCTTTATTAAATATTATTATGATTTATGATAGCGATAAAATTTAGTTTAAATGTGCGATTTATTAAAATTTAAAATTTCTCAGCTTTTACATTACCTATTTATTAATTATTTTATTTTTAATTAATGAAATCGTCGCATACTCCGCCGCTTAAAACAGACTCCGGGTGGAGGGGAGAAATATATGTTATTTGGTCAGCAATGTACTGGGAGTATGCTTGGGGATTACCGTGTGAAATTTCTCTCACTCGTTTCTCTGTATAAAATTATGAGCTGCATAAGTCACTCTCGACTTGCTTATTCTTATTATCAATATATATATATACAATACCTTACAGACTAATTCTTATACTACATAAAATTCACACTTTATAAAATATATCGTAAACATACTAAATTCTTCTTAAATCTACTACTTACGACTACTACCGGATTTTTCTTTAGTTTGTGAGTTACTCTTGTTATAGAACTACTCCTTAAGTAATTTATTACTTAATTATTACTTATATTCGATGTCAGCTGACTTCTCACTTTGCTCTACTTTCGATGAATAGGATTCGAGGTTGATCAGGCCTCGTACCTATTTATACGATTAGGTAGCCAATTGTTACTCAAGTACTCTTTAGCAGTTGAGTACAAAACATATACCTTTTTACTACATTTATTTTGCTTGCACTCTACCATTTCCTTCTTTGTGATAACGCTTTATCTGCGAAATATGTGTTCTTCGTACATATTTTTGAGTACAGGTTTCGTACAGGGCTACAGTTACTGGAGTTAAGTATTTGTGAATTTGATAAGGACCGCACCATCGGTATGATAGCTTGGAGGTTGTCTTATCGATTGCACTACTCGTAGGGTTTTTTTTATACATTACTAAGTCACCGATTTGGTACTTTACTTCATTGTTATTATTATTTCGCTCGTGATATTTCCGTGATTTCGCTAAGTTTGCTCGTAAATTAGCGCGAGCTTCATTCCAGATTTTCTTTATATTTTTATCCCTAATTTCAAGGGGTAGCAACTCATGTATTTTCCACTTAGTGGATAATGGGTGGTTAGGTTTGTATTTAAACAATAATTCGAATGGGGTACACTTATGTCCTTCATGATAGGCTGAATTAAAGGCGAATTGTATCCAGGATAGGTTCTGGTCCCAAGACGTATGGTCGTTTGCATGGTAGGCTATTAAAGCAGATTTTAGGTTTCGCAAATACCTTTCAGCTATATTACCTTGCGGACGATACTCTGTAGTGGTAATGTGGTCTATTCCTAATTTGAAACACATGTTCCTGAATTCCTTTGACTTAAACTGGGGTCCGTTATCTGACACTAGATGTACGGGAGTACCGAACTCTTTAAATAATCTATTCTGTAATATACTTACTGTGGTCGAAGCTAACGCTCGCCGCATGGGATACATCCAGACAAATTTTCTGAAAGAATCTACACAAATTAGTAGCATGATATTTCCTGATTTAGAACGCGGGTAGGGTCCTGAAAAGTCTAAACAAATTTTGGAGAACGGGGTAGCAGTAATTTCTGAGATTAATTGACTTATTTGGCTGTTTCTCGCTGGTTTGCTGAGTGCACACAACTTACACCTTTTTACGAAATTAGCTATCTCACTGTTCATATTTTCCCAGTGATATTCTTTACGAATTCGATGTATGGTTTTATTTATTCCCATATGTGCTCCAATGGTGGAAGAGTGATAGTAATCCATCAGCATAGGTTTAATAATATCAGGGGCGATTATTCGTAAATATTTTCCGTTCGCTCTCCTATAACATAATACTCTCTTACTCAATATGTATTTTTCTGACTTATTTCCTTTATCGAGTTGTTCAATAATTGGTCTTAAACGGGGGTCTTGTTGTTGATACTGGGCTAAGTCCGTAAATGCAAGAGGAAATTCGGTAATTAAAGTATTGATAATCGGCGTTTCTCTACTCTCCTTGTTTTCGTATGTTTTATTAGTCGGCTGGAACATACGTGACAGTGTATCGGCAACTACGTTTTGGGTGCCTCTAATATGTTGTACTTTAAATTTAAAACAATTTAATCTTAATACCCATCTTCCAATACGACCTAACTGTTTTGGGTGATTTAGTAGCCAAGATAATGCTTGATTATCCGTTTCTAACAGAAACTCTTTATGTTCTAAAAAGGGTTTGAGCTTCTCAAAAGAGAAAACGATAGCTAAACATTCTAATTCGTATGCGGAGTATTTCTTTTCTTGATCTGTCAGGGTGCGTGAAGCGTAACTAATAGGTAGTCTAGAGTTATCTACTTCCTGATATATTACTGCACCTAGGGCTACACTTGAACTGTCTGTCTGCACTACAAACGGTTTTGTAAAATCGGCTAATTGTAGTACTGGGGGTGATATGATGCTTTCTTTCAGTTTCTCGAATGCAGTTTGGTGTTGCATATTCCACTCAAATTTAACTCCCTTCTTTCTTAAAGCACTCAGAGGTGCTGCAATTTCGGCTAGATGTGGGATATACTTGTGGAAATAATTTATCATTCCCAAAAATCGGGCTATTCCTTTCGCATCCCGCGGTGGTAAAAATTCCCTGATAGCACGGTTCGCTCGGGGTCTATGCTTACCTTTCCGTTGGCTTTTACGATGTGACCTAAAAATGAAAATTGTGTGACAGCAAAATTTACTTTACTGGGGTTTACGGTTAATCCAGCTTTCTCCAACCGGGATAGTACTTCACGTAGAGGTTTAAGATGTTGGTCAATTGATTCGCTGTAGATAACGATGTCATCTAAGTAGTGATACACATATTTAAATTTTATATCATGAAATAATTTTTCTAATAATCTGCTACATACAGAACTACCTTGGGATATACCAAAGGGTACCCTCGTAAATTGGTACAGGTTGAAAAGGACGGCAAATGCGGTTAGACGTTTTGATTCTTCCGAGAGAGGTATCTGGCGAAATGCCTGGTTTAGATCCATGATGGTAAAAATTTTCGCTTTCGTAAAATAATGAAAAGCACTGTGGATATCGGGAAGTGGTATAGACTCGAATACTATCCGTTTATTTAGTTGCCTGTAGTCCACAACTAGTCTATGTTTGTCGTTACTTTTGGGTACTAAAAACGCTGGTGATGAATAAGATGAAGTAGAGGGTTCGATGACTCCTTGTTCTAATAATTTGTTAATTTGGTTCCTCATTACTTCCATTTTTGGAGGTGATAACTTGTATGGGGCTAAACGTATTACTTTATTGTCGCTCAAATTGATTTTGTACTCTATCAGGTCCGTCAGTCCTAACTTTGGGGTGAGGACGTTGGAGAACTGTTCTATTAATGTCTGCATTTTCCGTCTATCTTTCCTTTCCAGATGACCTAATTCAGACTCGTGATGTTCTAGATGTGTAGAAGTAGTTCCAGTACTTTCTCTGTTATTTGCATTATCATCCAAATTATATTTTTGTGAACGATCGAATCCAAAATAAAATTTCTTATCGTGAATATCTAGAATTATTCCTGTTTTACTGATAAAATCAGCTCCCATTATTAACTCGGGTCCTAACTCGTCGCATACCAACATTGGAAAATACCACGTTAGATTTTTAATTTTTACTTTAACGTGATGATAAGTTTTATCATTAAATTTTGTTTATTAGCTGTAGCGCATCTAATATTCACTGATTGACTGCGTTTAACTAAGTTGTGTTTAAATAATTTATCGGCTAGCTGTTGACTATTTAAACTTCGCGTTGATCCGGAATCAATTAATCCGAGGGTGGATGTAACACCGAGGTCAACTTGTATATACGGTAATTGACACTTACTGAAAACACATTTATTAATACATTTAATCACACTTAATTTACATTTATCAATAAATTTTCTAACATAGGGGTCTAATTTTCTTTTGTTATTATTATTTTGTTTTAATTTGTTGTCTCTCAGGGGTTTACCTGTTTTCACGATGCTGCGGAAGACACAGGATTTCGGATCTCCCTGCCTTACATGTTTTTTGGATAATGGGTTTTCTGATTGTACTGTTTCCGTTGACTTTTTCTACTGACGTGTCCAGGCTTCCCGCAGTTAAATCATACATTTTCTTTACGTGGGGTCTCACTGGTTTGCTGTCGAGGTTGAGGCTCCTTGGACTTACCATGGTCATGACAATTGATTGGTCGACGAAATGGTCGTCTTTCTCGATGAGTTCTTGGATCTGTGACTAGGGCTTGCGTTTCCTTTCTATGTAGTGTAGTGGATAGCGATGCATGTCTGTTCTGATCTGCGTACCATACATTTGAAGAGTGAATACTACATTGTTCTAGATCTGCGAAAGCGTGGGGCCTATTTATTAGTGCTAATCGAGAATGTTCTTCTAGAGATAAGCCTACTAGAATAGCATCAACCAATTGTTTCTCACTCCAGTCGACTTGCAATAGTCGTGAAGATTCTCTGATGTCTGCAATATAGTGGCCAGTCTTTCATGGGCTCCTTGTACTCGAAGTACGGTATTTCTTTTAATCTCCTCGTAAATTCCCGTGGGGATAAAATGTTTGATTATGGTAGTATGAAGTTCTTCTACTGGAAGAGTCGAGTTTAATGATTCCAGTACACGATCTCGTAATGGTGGTTTACATTTGGGTAGGATTACTTGCAGGATTTGCCAATCGTTCAGTTGCTGTAAATCTTTTATTTGCAGGAGGTATCTGATGAAATTTAACAGTTTCGTAATACTTAAGCCATCGGTGTAGGGAATTTCTGTAACAGTTTTTTCTACTGGGTGTGTGATCTTTCCGTAGAGGTCTACACTAAAATTTACATTTGGTATACATTTCGAAGGATTCGTTGCTGCGTTAGGCGTCATAATCGCATATCTATTGGTGCGAGTACGGTGATCACTAGGCTGTGAGGGTTCTGATATCGTGAGGGTATTTAATTCTCTACTAGGTAGCTGTTCATGAGTCGGTTGTATCTTCGTTACGATGGGTGGTTCGTGGTTCGCGGTGGAGGGAGGGTGTTCTAAAGTAGGGGATTGAACCGGGGAAATATATAATTTTTGTAAGGAGTGCTCAATTTCTTCCATTCTAGACTTTCTTCGCAATTCGTTGATAATTGTGGGTAATTGACGTAATGCCTCATCCGCAAATTTTTGCACATCGGGAGGGGTTACGGTGACGTCGGACCAGTTCAATAAATTGTTCAACCGGCGGGTTAAATGTTCTATTCGTTGCGTGACGCGCAATATTACAGTAGGTGATTTTTCGTCATGAATGTTTTGAGATAACAACGTCAGTTCCCTATACTTCGCATAACAGGTTTCTCGTTCGCTGTCATAATCGAATTCACGTAATCTATCTAACTGCGAGGGTATATCTGATCTGCTTTCGCGTAATGATTTGCGCAATTCAGAGACTGTTACGTTCGCGTGAGGTAAACCGCGTAAAATAGCTTCGTAGCACAATTCATCTATTAATAATAGATCGGGGTTAAATACAGCCATTTTTGAAATGTGAGTGACTATAAATACTTATTCTACTATTCGCATTAAATTCTATACTACTCTTTCTTGTTTTCACACATAAACGATTAAAGTTCACATTTAAAATTTACATTGGTAGTGCGAGAAATAAATTTCAGAGAAAGAGAAATCTCACACAGGCGTCAATATACATTCAACGAAGGGGGAAATTCTCGGTCACTACGCACAGGATGATACAAGCTTCTTATAACAATAGAACAATCGAAGAGGGTTGGGTATTGTCTAACTCAACTTTGCGGGAGGTGACTAGCACAGTTTTACACAGGCGTGGACAAGAATTTAACCGGTCAGATTTTGTTTACAAACCGACACGTTGATGAATGAAATTTTTGACAAGTACGTACCTGATGTTGTTTCGTATACCTGTGGCGCTAAGTTAACATTGTGTAAATTCCTATATCTAATTCACAATTAAAGTTACCTATTTACTATACCACTATAATAATAATTATCATTTTTATTTTATTTCAAATTTTAGATGTATATTAAAGTACATGAGTTAATAGATCAACAGGGTGTCACAATATTACACAATTACTTATTAAACAAAACAAAGTGGCGCATTTTATATGCGTTACAATGCACACAATTATATATATATTTTTTTTTTACAACAAAGCAGAGTGGCGCCTCTTATAACGTGTCACCTACGTTATAACATCGGGAACCTGTGCATACTTACCTCTGATCAATTGCACGGGCTGCCATACTCGTAATCAAATTTTTATTACTAGATAAACCAGCAGTAGTTATAACTAAAGGAACTTTTACATGGGGGTCTGATGATTTATTCACTCACTGTTTTAGTGTAAAGTAACGACATCTCTTTATTAAATCATTACTACAACAGCTCTACATAAATATTCCCATACAAGGTTTTCTGAATGAAAGATTACAATTTATAACAGATTTTGGTAAAGAACTGGGGCAAAACACATGGATTTATCAGTCCTAGCATTATCCACGGATCCGGAACCTTACACTTGTTTATGAGTTAAGCTCGCTTATTTATATTCTATAATACTATTTGGGGGCCATTTGAAGAATGGACTTAATCTAAAAATTTGTATCAGTGAAGCTATACATATACATCAGCATTATTCGGTACTATAAATATTTTGAATTCTAAAACATACTACATCTTATAAAGTGGTTATCATTAAAGTCTTTCTATTTTTTTTTATTTCAACTGTCTTTCATAATTCATTGGTTACAATTTTAATTAATCACGGAGAACAAGTCTCCGTGTCACCTGCCATATCCATCAGTTTACTCGTAGTCAGGGTCCTTGATCCTTATGGTGTTCGTCAGCGGTTGATGTTAAGTGGAGTTAACTTTCCTGTTGAAGTTCCTGAAGTGGTTAGTTCATAATGAAGTAGCGGGGAGGTTCTCAGAAGTCTCGTAGTTAAACATCGTTAGTAGTATAAGTGCCGTAAATGTTCTTGTTTGTTGCAGAATCGCACGTCACATTATTGTTTATAAAAGTTCTCACTTTTGGTAGCTCGTACCATATTATTTAAAACAACATAGACATCTTACAAAATTAAACAAATGAGATGTCATCCCCTACACAGTTATTTATGCATTTCGGTTTTTAACATTTAGACTACTACCACATTAATTTGGCAATACTTTTGCTACACATTGTTGTAACCGTCTTCTAAATACAAATATTCTGTCTTTTTCTGAGACATGGTTCAAGCGCGTGTTTTCTACGCGAGCGCTTCATCTCGACTCTCTACTATATAGGAAGTTTACGCGTCGCAACAAAATAGTTCCACATTTTTCCTCTATTTAAGGGGTTAAAGTTTGACCTTTTAATTATCCTCTTAATTACAGACTTCATTATAGTACACTAATATGGTCTTGTTTATTTATTTAATTAATATTAATTTTCAAGGATTATTAGTTTGTTTAGGGGTCGGTATTCAAGTTAATTCCGGTTAGCGCATGTCTATGCAGGGTTAATTAACAAGGGTTTCCCTATCTGTACACTCGCATTCCTTTTATTGTATTATTAAAACTCTTTATTAAATATTATTATGATTTATGATAGCGATAAAATTTAGTTTAAATGTGCGATTTATTAAAATTTAAAATTTCTCAGCTTTTACACATTACCTATTTATTAATTATTTTATTTTTAATTAATGAAATCGTCACAGCCCTTGATGAAGAAAATACTTGTTGACATAAGAAAACAGAGTCAGTCAGTTTATTTCAGTAGACTAGTTGAAAACAGGTGAAGGAATTTGATTGGTCAACTCAACAAGCAGCGGCTAATACAAACACGGTAAGTCCGTATATATTGGATTGAGATAGCGACCCTGCGAGTTCGACAAGACTCACCAAGTAAGTGTTTATTACTGCAAAATATTTGTGTTTTCAGCACGGAAACTATACCACCGCTTCAACGAGTCAACGGAAGAACATCCGTGTGAATAAACTAACCGAAGTAAAAAATAATTCGATAAATAATTTCTTGTGCATCAACCGGACTTATTCAAGTTGGATTCAACGCTAGGTTGAATTGAACCGGATAAGTCAATAATAATACAACACTAAGCAAAAGCTTTTACAAATATTAAACAAAACTAAACGGGAAGTTAGCTCCCCAGAACCCCAAACGACGTTATATAACAGATTGACGCACACAACGTGAGGCGTAAAAACTATACACCAAAAGCGGTACTATTACAATATTTACAATAAAAAGTGCATATCTAAAAATGTGAAAATAAGGCATTATAGTACAGTAGTGAGGCCAGAATGCCTATATGCAAGTGAATGTCTAGCATTGAATTATAATTTAGACACACTAGTAATATTGGAAAGACGAATTATTAGGAAAATATTAGGCCCACGAAAAACTTCGGAAGGTTGGAAATTAAGAAGTAATGATGAAATATATCAAAGTATAGAAAATATAACGGAAACAGTGAGAAAAATAAAACTAGTATTTTTTGACATTTATATAGAATAGAAGACATTAGGTTAACATAAGAGATCTTCAAATATCTGTGGGGAAAGAAGTCAGCATCAAGTTATATTAAAGAAGTCAAAAAGGATTAAGAAAAAATTAATATAAACGCACAAGAAGCAATTGAAAGAGTCGTTTTTCGAGCAAAAGTGTTAAAAATGGAAGGAGTGTAGGGTAGCAAAGAGAAAAACGCAAGTTTAAAGTGGACTGAAAACAGGAAGACGAGACAGTGAAAAGATGAAAGAATATTGGAGAAAAAAAAGAACAAGGAATAAAGAATTGAAATTGGCATGTGGTCCTCAGATGGCCAATAAAATAGTAAAAAATGAACACAAACACACACACACACACACACACAATCTCACATTCTCTTAAAAAACAATCTTATACACAAGCAGTGGGTTAACTTTTGAAATTTGATTCCAAGACAATACATGGATATTTTGTGAACACTTTTTTTCTGTTTCTATGCGACTCTGATCGTCTAAAATAAGACAGCTGGAGATGAACATACTGCACAGTACTTGACACATTTTCAAGTAAGGATAAACGTTGTGTGTTTGTGTGTAGTTAACTGTCATAGTACGCATGAGACTATTTTAATTTTTTATTTCAGTTAAGCTTTAATGTGGCCAAGAAAGGAAATGGAGGGTACAAAGAAAATTTTGATTTTGATCGGTTCGACGAGCTGTGCACATTTGGCAATTCTATGATGTCTCACATTATGTCACAACTAGCCGCATTTATAAAGACAGACAGTTACTAACAATTAACCACAGAAAGTGCAGTGTTTTTATTGTTGTACACATCGTGTAACATACACTCACAAGATACAATATCCGTATATTACTTCATGGCTGATAGAATATGTTCGTTAGGTTTCTCGTTACAAAACCATGAAACCTGCAACAGAGATAAATAACAATAGTTAATAACTGGTCATAACAATCGCTGTGGTTGGTAACAGTAATGGATGCCATACGCCTATTAACCATTGATTACAAATATTTAATTTAAATTTAATTTTCATATATGTGTTTATTATGGAAAATACATCAATTTTATTTTTCGTTAACTATAGTATAATCTTTGAAATATTTCACAAGAGATGATGATAGAATGGAAACATACAGTTCCTCATACACTATTTTCTTTGTGACTTTTCAATTGCCCATGTAAAAATCAAAAGGATATGTTTTACCTTATTTAGAAAAAATGTGGCATGACAAAAAAAATAAAATTTCATGTAATGAACTAATAGCATTCCAGGTTTAATTCTGAGCATTGGTTCTTATGGGAGCTGTCTCGCTCTCACCCACGTGTTTGCCCTATACTTCTCTCCTTTTCTGTCTTTACAGTGTAGCCATTCATAGTAAATGTAAAGTACAAATTTAAAGAGTTTTAAATTTTATTTGTATTCTACACGCTGTCTTGCACAGTTCTATACAAATCATAAGTGTGTAACACAATTGTCTTCTTCATACAAAAATATTTTATAAATATTTGTTACTTGTACAAGTTAGAGGAATGTTTCAACCAAGCAGTGACTGCTGCCCTAATACAAAGTTTATGGAGTTCATTTTTACCACTTTTTATTTACACTAACAAAATATACTATAATTTGCAATCCTTCACTGAAAAAGGTTCACTCCCGGTATCAGTAAATTGACGTTTTTGTTTGGGTTCATCTACTTTGGACGCCTCCTACTTTGAAAGCACTATCGCCACACACGAAACCTGGCAACAGTGTAGCCCATTCAACCAATGCTGAAAATTAAATATAGGACGGCCATTATCTCCAACTGTAGAACACTTAAATATTTGATAACTTTTTTCATTTTCCTAAGAAAATCTTATCTTTCCGTTATCTAGTTTTCACTTTGTCAGAGGCGGTGGCTAGGATCACTGTCAGTTCTAGTGCAGTAGTAACACTAGTTGTCATTAGATCTTTGTTGTGAATGTTGTGTTGTGTGACTATTCAAAGAGTACATGTGATTTCTAATTGAGTAACATGTAATCTATTCATTTAAGATTTAAGATATATCTCCACTTAGGACACATTTAGGATGTTCATGGTGTTTGTGTATTTATAATTGTTCAAGTATGTTTAGTTTTCAATCCTTCATGTTTCTGTTTATTGAAAAGGCAAGAGCAGTGTACACTAGAATGAGGAGTTTATTCAAAAATCATGGTTTAACAATAAACACAAAGATGAGACTTTTATGCTGCCACGTATTCTCGATCCCCTTCTACAGTGTAGAATCTTGGAATTTGACTGAAACACAACTAAAAAATTTGAACCTTTTGAAATGTGGCTTTACCGTAGAATACTGAGCGTTTTATGGACAGTACATATAACTAATGTTGAAGTTCTTAGAAAGATGAAGAAAGAAATGGAAGTTATTAATACAGTGAAGATAAGAAAGCTTCAGTACCTGGGACATCTCATGAGAAATGAACAGAGATTTTACTTATTGCAGTCCATACTACAGGGAAAAGTGCTTGGAAAGAGAGGAGTTGGCTGACCAAGGATTTCATGGCTGAGAAATGTAAGGACCTGGTTTGGCATAAATACAACTGACTTATTCTGTGCAGCAGAACAGAAAATTAAAATAGTATGTATGATATCCAACATACGAAATGGATAGGAATTATCAGCAGAAGAAGATGTTTCTGTATAGGATTTTCATTTTGTTGATGTTTGTGCACACGTGATACGTGTCAGTGGTTTGCAAAATTCGATTCAGCGGTGGCATGCAGTGCCTTAATATGTTCATTGTACCTCTGTCTAAAGCTGTGTGCTGTCTACTCCACACAGAATTTGCAGCACTGTGAGCAGTTTAGTTTCTTTGTCCCTGGTAAATCAAATTTGTTCAGCTCTTTGTGTGTGCTCCTTTTGATAGAGTGTGGTTCTGTTTTGTTTATGGTTCTGTAAGTGACGTAGCGTGTCTTTTGTTTTTAATTTTTAGCCAAATTTTCCACAGCACTTATTAATATAGCTGAGTGTTTTGAATTTGTTGTTTTCTTTTTCTGTAGTATAGGTTTTGTGTAGGAGTTTATTTGTGTTCTGTTACATGTGTTGGCTTTTGTTAGATATTTATTAATTTTAGTTTGTCATTCTATGTTTGTAGTTTGTGTAGTATGAATCTAAAATCTGTTAATTTACCTTGAGCATGGAGTGACCAGAGGCATTATGTACCAAAATGTCAGTTTGTTATAGTGGGTTTTTTGTATGTTCTGATTCATAGGCACAGAGTTAAAAAAACTCTGGTAGCTGAAAGACAAATTTTGCAATCTAATTTTACTGATGTAGAAAAGCTGAATATTTCCCCCCTCCCCCACCACACACACGCACACACACACACACACACACGCAGACGTATATATCATTAGGTTTAGACGGTGAATAAGTTCAACATTTTTTTTTAATGAGCGTGTGTAAACAATCTTAACTTTATATTTTAAAAAGTTGTAATTTTATGGTGTCATATGACACATCATATTTCCAAACAAGTGTTTATTACAATTAATTAATGTTAAATCAAAAAATTTTATTCACATCAAAATAAAATTCTGAATTCAGGTCAGGTTAAATACTGAATTTCTAAGAAAATCACTACAACGAATACGCAAAAAATAAGACACTGAATATCTCCACACAGGCATCGAAACATCTCCACTTATATAAAGCAAAATTTTGCCTATAAATTACATTACAGGAAATAAATGTGTTTACAGCTTTCTAAATATCAACTCCATTTGCAGTAAGCCACTAAAGACCATTCTGCTGTACATGTTGTAACTGAGAATGTTAGCATGAAGTTCACTCAGTAATTACACTAGCGTTTAGTTTTCTTTTAATATATTTATGATGTCTAGAAATGATACAATTTTTATTTCTTTGTCTGATAACATTGGCAAACATGGACAGATGAAAATTTAAGCGCTGAACATCAATGTATTCTTTGAAATTGGCCAAAACTTGGATGTTATATACTTTTTTATTAACAGCTGATATGATTTCAGCATCTATTCTGTTTGTTGTTTGAAATCTGGAATTATATAGGTATTAATTAAGAGAACTGAGGATGCAGTCAAAAAATATCCTTTACGGTAGTAGTCTTTTGGTGACTGAAAAATGTGGTCTTCAGCAGAACTATGGTCTTCACTGAGGCAGGCCATTTTGTGAACATGAGGTAAAGTTAGCTTTCTACACCTAACAGGTGTTTCAGTAGGTATTATTGTTATTTAATTTTCCTCTTATTAGGGACATTTAGGTTTCATTTAGGATTATTTAAGCTTTTTAGAAGCATTGCCTTTTTAAGTCACAAACCTCCTCATCAAAATATAAATGGTTATTTATCCCAGAAGATCTGGATGGGACTAACAAAATGAGGCTTAAAACTGTAAAATAACATGTAATAAATACAATAATAGTAATAAAAAAATTACAATTGCACACCAAAATTTAAGGCGAAAAAATTTTATCCTAGAGTTAGAAAAAACAAAAGTAGACATTTACAGTTTTATGAATTTTTTAAAATTATTCTCAAAAAAATCTTTTTATTTTACTCTTCAGGAAATAAAAATAAAAAAGTACAGCATTTGAAACCCCCCTTTTATTTTATTAAGTGTTTTATGAATTTTTGTTTTATTTTATATTATATATATACTCAAACTTTCACTAGTGAACACTTACTTTTGGTTTTATGTTCCAAACGTTTCGACGTGGTGTCCATCTGCCTCAGTGGGATTTGAAATACAGAGTGTCAGTACAAAGAAACCATTATGGGTTGTAGGTGTGTGTGGTGGGGGTTGCTGGTGGGAAGGAATTGAAGCTGGGATTCAAAGTGTATGTTTCAACAAGTGTATCAAAAAGTATATGTGATCTATAGTGTAATTGGTCATTTAATATGATGTTTGGTTGTAGTGTGTGATGTCTGTATATTTCATATTGTTCTGCTGTGTTTAGTTTTCTACTTTTAGGTAAGTAGTGTAGTATTTCCATGTTGTGTTCTATGTTTGTGTAACCGTGGTTTTCATTTTGTAAATGTGTGGCGAATGTGGAGTGTATGTAGTTTGTGGTGAGGGCTTTTAAATGTTCAGAGTATCTTGAGGAAAAAGATCTTCCCGTCTGGCCGATGTAGAACTGGTTACAATCACTGCAGTTTAATTTGTAAACACCTCAGTGGTAAACACCTCAGATGTTGTAAACAATATCAATCACTGAAATGTATTAGCCTACATATGATAGTCATCACTATTCTGAGTTATGTGTATTGCAACAGAACACAGGATGATAAGATATGCTGTTTATAGCAGAGTACATGAATGACGAGCATTTTCTTGTTTAAATTTGTTTTGTGTAATATTTTGTCTTTTAGTCATAAGTTTTGTATTTAAAAATTGATAAGCATGTAGGTTACACCAAACTCTTCATAAAAAGATGTACTATATTGTCATGTATTTTTTGTATGAATTGGTGCGCGTGTGCGGGTGTGATAATCTGCGATCGCTATAGCGGCAGTGGTAGTTAACCGATTTACATGAAAATTTGACAAGGAATTATTTAGGTAAATAGCTTCGATTTGTGTATACTCTGAGGTTCGTAACTATTTTAAAAATATGGTTTTTAAGTAAAGAAAAACTCAAGTGTAACTCTTATCAATGATAGGGTAATAAAAATTGTAGATAATTTCCATGCAGGACTATGCTAAATTATACAAAGTTTTTCATGAAATTTGTGTATCTGGTTGTTCCATCAATCATGTGACTTGGGCTTGGCCTATCAAAATACACCAAATTCAGTGAGATTCATACGTTGCAGAGTTAGGATGGACACAGTCTGTCTGTCGACGTTGCTAGGGGAAGTTGTGCCCGGGTAAGAGAGTTGTTCTCTTACAAAAGTAGAAATATCTTATATAAAATAAACCATAAACCTTGAAATTCTTAACGAAGTTTTGCGGTAAGAACCAAGAAGGAATATCTTATATAAAATAAACTATAAACCTTGAAATTCTTAACGAAGTTTTGCGATAAGAACCGAGAGGGTAAATAATTAAATAAAATTTAAAATATAATACAGTGCTGTGTCGTGTAAGTTAAGATATCTGCGTAGGGAACTTAAAGACACTACAAGATATCGTGGAAGGTGTACATTAAACGCACCGCATTAATAAATACCCAGATAAATCCTGAGATTAAGAAATTATAAAATATAAAATAATAATAAACTAAATGAATGAAATTCATAATCATTGTGAGTGAACACTTTATCAAGAAACTAATCAATGTTAGCAGTCAAACATAACAACGAGACTCTGTGAAATATCGCCGCTGGAGCCGATTGCTGTAGAAGAGGACGACGAGACGAAGAGGACGCCAGGACGAAGAGGACACCAGGAAGGAGTGAAGCTGTAGAAGAGGACGCCAGGACGAAGAGGACACCAGGAAGGAGTGAAGCTGTAGAAGAGGACGCCAGGGCGAAGAGGACACCAGGAAGGAGTGACGCTGAAGAAGAGGACGCCAGGACGGGACCGACGAGACGAGAGGAGGACGTTGCAGCAAACAAGTAAAATCGATTTATATTATCGAACAATACAAACAATTAAATATATTATCAATACATGACAATTTAAAATACATTATACATCTTTAAAAACAATATTTGTGTATAATAAATAATTTTTCATCTCCTCCATAATAGCCTTGTATGTGATTTTTACACACTCACAATATCCTTATTAGAATAATAAAGTTTGATCTGTTGCAGTATATATATATATTGTAATAAGCTACTGTTGTCGTGTGTAGTTTGTATTATAATATTTTTTATTTAACGTTTAATGTTTGTTTAGTTGTTAGTTTTGTCGAACGTAAATTGTCGTTCGGAAGCGTCTGGTAGCCTGCGTGCCTTACCTGTCCCTTCTCGCACTCTTAGTAATTCCGGGTAGGCGCCAAATTGTTTTTCTTGAAAACAATTAAAAGTTTTTTATTGGTATAGTATGGTGATCGGTTATCGAAAATTCGAATAATTCGCCGTCTGGCTTGTAACTGATTCTCGTGTGAGTGGGGGAACACGTGTTGCCAACTTGAATTAATGTTGGTTATGTCGACCCACTGCTAGTAAACAAAACATACATAATATTTTCTACAAATAGATACTGGACAGTTTGTTATCAGTACGCACTTTTTTATTAGGCTTTTGCTTGTTAATTATCGTTAACGAGTCATAAAAATAATAACTGTTATAATAAAATTTTAACCTCGGCAATATAATCTCTCGCTATGCGGAGCGCTAGGTTGGCAATGCAATGTTTACAATTGACTCTGGTTATTATTTTACAAAATAAATCTGCCAATTGGGTTCTTTTAAGTACGAAACAGAGGTTTACATAACAAGATAACAAAATTAGAACATATCATTAAAAGTTTGTGATCATTAAAATTATACAAGGTTTGCTATAAATTAAATATTGTGGTGTTGAAGTGTGACAGTGTCGTTGTGTAACATAGGTTATCATGTGTTCATTCAATGTTTACAAAGTTATTTCTTTATTTTATTAATCCTTGAAAATATTCAGTGATAGTGAGAGTTTTATTTTATAGTTAGAATTTTTGAAAGAGAATTTGTTTTATAATATTCAAATAAATTCAGCAATACTCAACGTTAGTAGATATGATGGGTATTGTCACTCGTGCATGTGAAATAATGGGCCAGTGTTTATTCTTCCTACTTCTGATCTTGGGCTCAAAAATTGGTTGTCATCTTCTTGAAGTTGAATTACAGGTATTTTCCGGTCATCTGGATTAATTCCGAGCTGGTCCTTGGTGTAAATTAGTTGTAATGGCCTCTCATCGGTTGTACTGCTACTCCTTCTCAAAATTGTGGGCACTTATACTGTTTTTCTGTTGAAAATTTGGGCCCTTCACGGTGTGGCGTCTCTCCAGTTTAGCGTCACTACATAAAGTATTGTTCCTAACTGAAATTAGTCAATATTCGGTTGTTGTCATGGTTACTCAAGGTTTTTGATTGGCTGAAATTGGCTAAAGAGTATTGTTAGGGTATTTGAATTTTATTTAAACTGGTTACAGATCTTCTAAATGTAATTAATCTTCAGTACTCCCTTTTTAGTAGTAAATATTATCACCACTGTTCATATTTTTGCTCAAGGATTAATTTGACATCCAATATTATAGTGTTCACTTAGGTATCAACATTTTGACAGTTTTGTTAACTTTATTTAATTATACTGTTTTCTCATTTTACATTATTATCATAATATTTCTGCCTTAACATGGTTGTCTATTTGTATTTCATAGTTTATGTGGTTTAGTCTTCCTAATGTCAGTGTTTAATCTATAAATTGAAGTTTTTTTTGTAGTTCACAGTTGGGAATTTGCATAGGCTTAAACAGCAATTGACTATTTTTCTTTAATTACTGGATATTACATTTTATTCTCCTTGTAATGGGTCCTGATTGTTTTAATACAAGATTCTGTTCATTTGTTCACTGTTTAAGTCGGTTCTTGTAATTGTGTGTAATTTTATTGTTTCCCTATATTAATTTGTCTACTGTGATAACTCATTTTAGTGTCATTGTATTTGAATGTATGGTTTGTTTCTTGTTTACTGGTTTCTGTTGGTTTTAAAATCTTATTTCTTACAACATATAACATAACATCTAATGGTTTTAACAATTCTCATAGCTATAATTCTTATCATTTAAACATAATTATTGGAACATAAACCTTAGTCATTAAAACATAATTCTTATTCATTTAAACATAATTATTTGAAACATATTATCCACTCATACTCTTCATCTCCCCATACTCTTTGATGAATTATAATTATTACTTGACATAAAAAATAAAGACATAAACATGAATTAAACATATTAATACAATGGTATATTGTTATGACTAACTCTAAATGACATTAAGCCGTAACTGAATCTTCAACAACTGTTTACTATCTAATATTAATATCTTTTTTTATTATTATCAGTTTGTCATGAAAAATATTCTTTAATGTATCATTTTAAATTAATGATATTGGATTCTTATTTCTGTGAATAAAATCATATATTTTGGTGTATTAACACACTGATAGCCATTCGTTCTTGAATACATGAGTAACAATACTAATTAACAAATTATTACCTAACATTAAGCTTTGCAAACTAAAATATGACAAGTAGTAAGTACTACTATTATCTAAAACCTACTTATTATCTAGTTTGTTACACTTTGTTTCATTTTGTTATTAATACACTTGTGTTCACTGGATAATTGCTATTAAGTGCCACAGTCCTTTCTGTGATTAGCCATTATCAGCCTTCACTTATTTTTTACCACTCACTGATGGTTTTTGATCACTCTTAAATCTTTAGTGTTTTTTCACTGATTATTTGGTGTCTATCCCTATCAATAGGGTTCTATTTAATTTGGTGTTTTACACTATCACTTTGCACTTTTTATGTTTAATTTAAGTGTTACTAGTGGGTATTACCTAACTTTAAATTCTCTTTCTCACTTTACTATGTTCACTATTTCTCTAACTCCCTACCTCTCACTTTACAAGGTTTAATTATAATATTAACAAGTTCATGTCGTTTTATTGTACCACTAATATGTTAGTATTATGCTAATGTGATTTGTCTTAGTTTACTCTATTTGTTTGGGGTTATTGTGCCCTTCTATATCTTAAGTACTTAATGATTAGTATCTCTAACTTGTCTGTCCTTACAATTATTAATATCATATACAATTTTCATTAGTGATTCTATTTCTTTGGTTTAATACAAGTTTGATGTTCCTTCTTAGTTCAGCGTCTTCTGTCATACATTATCCGTCACTTCCTTAGTGTTGTGGTTGATTGTATCATTACATTTATATGTTAATTGTCTTTTAGTCACTATTCTTCTTATTTACACTTATGTTGGTGCGGTGGCTATTTCTAGTCCATTTGCAGTTGTCACTATTAGGTTATTCTTGGTCCTTTGGGGCTAGTTCTACTCTCTCACTTACCATCTATTGGGCTATTCGGGTTAAATCGTCTTGTTTCTGTATTTACCATTTTGACTTGTCTGTTTGTTACTACTTTATTAATATAAGTTACTGTTCTGACTACCTTGATATGTCTGATCGTTTTATAATTCTGGATATCATTTTACTTTCTCAATCACTGGTTATTTTAGAGGAATAGGTTCTTTTTATTTTTGAGTGCCAATATTCTTCTTGATCTTCGTATCGTATTTTATTTTAACGTTCTTATCCCTTTGATATCTAATTCCCTAACATTTTTCCCTATCATTATATTGAATCGGATCGGAGGGGTACTTTTGACTCCATTGCTCCGCCGTAAAATACACATTTGATTGCTGGACTTATCTACAGTCAGTCATTATAAAATTATACAAGTAGTCTTAGTGCGACTATTAAATAAATATCATTTGTAGGATTCTTCACATTATTATTATTTAGTTTATACAATACATTATTTCAAATTACATTCTTTTTCTTTTATGCACACTCTCTAGCTCTTCGTGATTCGATATTATTAGTGGGTATGGTATACATGATCTTTTTATTATTATTTGTTTTGTTTATATTTTCTTACTGTTTAACACTAGTTATTTATTAATTGGTTTCGGGATTTTTTTTCTCGTTTTTAATAATATTTTTTCATAGAGGTTTTGTTAAATGTCCCCTTTCTTCTTTGTGTTTTTGGGTCTACGATCTCATATGTATTATTTTGGTTGTCTTTGCTTACTATGTAGGGTCCTGTGTACAGTAACAATAGCTTCTTGGCTATCCCTTCCATGGTGCTTGGTAATCCTCTGTTTTTAAGTAATATTTGCTCTCCAATCTAATATTGTATGGGCTTCGGTTGCATTTGCTTATATTTTTCTCTGATTTTGTCAGTCTTTTCTAATATTTTATTATGAAGTTGAACTTCATCGAATTGATATCTTTCGTCATTCGGAAATTGGATTAGGGAAGTAATCTCTCTTGGTGGTGGTCTTTGGAACATTGCAGTATATGGTGTGGTTTCAATAAATTGGTGGTGCGATAAGTTTATAAAATTTTCGGCTGCTGGTATGTATTTAGACCATTCATTGTGTTGTTCATAACAATATGTACGGAGAATTCTCCCCACTTCCATTTGTTCTTAGATGACAGTTGGTGTGAAAATTTAGCTGTCATTTCAGAATAATTCTTTTGGAACTTTCGGTAATAATTGCATAGACCGAGAAATGATTGGAGTTGTTTCTTATTTTTTGGTGTTGGAAACTTCTGTATGCACTCCACCTTTTCTTGTGATGGTGTTATCCCATTTCCAGACAAGTTGAACCCTAAAAATTGCACTTCATCACATAAAAATTTGGATTTTTCCAGCTTGAGGGTTATATGGTTATTTGATAGTTTTTTCAGCACATATTCTACTCGGTGACAATGTTCGTTCCACACATCTGAAGTTATTAACAAGTCGTCTACATAGACTGTTGTGAACTGCAACGCATCTGGTCCAAGTATCTGGTCCATAATTTTTACAAATACTGCTACCGAATTCACCAATCCGAAGGGTAATCTTTTGAATTGGAAGTTCCGTCCTTCAAATATAAACGCCATGTACTTTCTGCTGGATGGGTGTAATTCAACGTGCCAATAGCCGCAGATAGTATCCCATATACTGATGAATTTGGTTCCATAGAATTTTTTCAGGATATCATCTATTTCTCCTGGGGATGTACGATCATTTATTATGTACTTATTGATCTCACGGGCGTCTAGACATATTCTCACCTTCCCGTGTTTCTTTGGAACTGCAAGGATAGGGCTGGTGTAAGGTGAGTAGCTTGGTTCAATTATGTCTTCAGCTTTAAATCAATTGATTTCTGCTCTCACCGCCTCCTTTAATGAGAATGCGATCGGGTAAGATTTTTTTATCAAGCTGACAGGCTCTCGGAATTGAATCTCGCACTGATAATCTCTGACCTTTCCAGGTGTATTTGAAAATACGTGCTTGTAACGCTTATATACTTCGACCAGTTGTTCATCTTGTTGAGCTGTTAATTGAGCGCTCGTTTTCTCTCTCTGGAAAGTTCGGATTTCTTCGAGTTTTTCTTGCCATAGTTCTTCATTGTTGGTCTCGTCATAAATCCCCTTATTTAGTACATGTTCTCCAGTATTTCTGTACTTTTGGATATGGTATATTGTTTCATGTGGTTATATTTCTTCACTATTGGTCAGTTCAGCTATCCACTGTATGAAATTCTTCTTCAAAGTAAGTTTGTATTTGCTCAGGTCAATTATGGCTGAGTACTGGCGCAGCATATCGCAACCAATTACCATCCGGAATGGCAATCCACTGGCTACTAAAAACGTCATTGTCATGGTTTGTCCGTTGCTTGTCAGTTCGAGTTGCACTTGTTTTCGGACGGTTCTGTTTTGTCGTCCGGTCGCTCCTACAAGGACAATGTTGCTGATGGGTAGCGTAAGTATAATTGTCTTACTTGCTTCTTGAATTTTCTGAAGCTCAATACTGTCGATTAATAAGATATTGGATCCAGTGTCTATCATAATTAGTGCTGGTACTCCGTTGACTTGCGTTGAAATATAAGCAATCTCGTTATGTTTACTATTAGATTGGTTGCTACCTTCTTCGAGGAGTTACTCTATAATATTCTTCAGATAATTATTGCGCACGATTGTAATTGTGTGTTCGCCGTTGGTTTGAGTAACGATGCGATTTAACCCAATAGACTGGTTCAGTGAGGGTACGAGTAGGTTTTTCACTGCCGCTCCTAGTTTAACGTCATCTCGGACTGATTGTTACGATCGTCTTGCTGATTTGTTGGCGGACTTCCGCTTGTTGATGGTCGGGGTTCAGGCTGGTTGTGATCCTCTTCGTACCGGTCACGCCTGTACACTTCTTGACTTCGACTCCGGCCCGTGTTGGTTCTGGTGTCACTTCCGTAATTACGATCACTGTATCGGTGTCCGTACGCATTCCGGTCGGCACTTCGTCGTCCTTGATAGTATGGTCTATTTCTACCGTCACCTTCGGCCCTCACATAATGCACTTGACGATAGTTACGATCTGTGTTGTTGCGATTTCTATTGTCATTTGTATTGCTGTTGAAATTTGGCCGGTTGTAACTGGTGTTGTTCGGCCTATAGGGTTGATGTGTATTATTTGGCCGATTGTATTGATTATTCTGATTGTTCGGCCTATTATTGTTATTATAGCCATTATTTGGTTGGCTGGTCGGATTGTTATTTGTTCTATTATGCGACTCGTTAGTCGGGTTATTCGCATTGTTACGGTTGTTATAATTAGGACGGTAGTTATTGTTGTTATATTGGTAGCCATTCTGAAAATTTTTGTTTTCGCCCCTGTCGTCCCGCTGTCGGCTCCTACGGTAATAACGCTCCCTTTCATAATCTTCTAGTAGAGCTGCCATGGATTGGATGGTCTTAATTTGGCTACCCAGCCGCGCTCTGGAGACACCCTCTTCGTAATGAAAGGCGAGTTTCGTCACTAAACTTTCTTCTGGGATTTTCGGCTCCAGATTCCTTGCTAGGCATACCTTTCCCAGGAAATATGCCGTGAAAGTCGTCCCTCTGGTGGCGTCATACCTGCCGAAACATATACTGTCTCGCACGATGTTTTGTGTTGCTTCCGACCAGTATTTCCTTTTGAACACGTCTTTAAATTCTTCGTAATTCGTGAGATCGTGTCTCGTGGCCATCCACCAATTATCGTTTATATCACCAAAATACTCGTCCAGGTACCCTCGGATAATGGTCCGTCTATTCTCCCGAGTCTTGGCCAGTTGTTCGTCCACTCTCTCCAAGAATTCCATCGGGTTTCGCCGGTATTGTTTGAAGTTAATTACTTCCCGGTTGTCCATGTGCTGTACTGTGTCATTACTGGCGGTCTGTTGTTAATTACTTCCAGCTCCTCCCTGATTTTGGCAATCTCTCGTTGCTGGATTTCTTCAATTCTGTTTTTGTTTTGTTGACCTTGTCCGCGAACTTCGTTTACGGCGGTGTCGATCTCCCGGCATTTCTCTCCAAAATCTGTCCGTACCTGTGTTATATTTTGGTCGGTTGCGGTTTTTATAGATTCTATTCGGATCTGGCTGTCTTCTTCCATGTTGGTCATTCGTTCACCGAAGTCTTCCTTCGTTTGTTGCAGCTCATGGCTCGTAATTTCCCATTTCCCATGTATTTCGGAAATCTCTTGCCATATACTCGTCATCTCCTCCTCGATTTTCGTATTCACTTTTTCGTTGTTCTCATCCATCTTTTGGTTCAGTACCTCCATATTTCTCTGGCTGTCTTGCTTCAGTTCGTCTATTTTTTTATTATTTTCGGCCATCTGTTGGCTGAGTTCTTGGTTATCACCTTTTAATGACTGTATGTTTTTATTGGTTTCTTCCCTGTTCTGGTCCAATTTTTCATTATTTCCTCTTTATTTTTGTCCAATTTTCCCTTGAACTACTCCAATTGTCCCTTGAAATCTTCCTTTAATGACGTTATATTTTTGTTCATTCCTATGATTGCCCTCATCATCTCTTGGAATCTCTCGTCCTCAGTCTGTGTTGGTTTTCTGGCTGCACGGGTTTGACTGGCTCCATGGGAGGTAACATTTGTTCGGCGTCTTCTACCGAAGTCACTTCCTTCTCTTCCGCTCGAACTTCCTTTTCGGCCTCCTTCGTCCGCCTTAATGATGATGCTCTCTTCATCTTGTTGACCTTCTGTCGTACTTGCCGCTAGACGTTAATATTTCTCGTCAATCTAGCCTCACTAGTTGGTGCGCCACTTTGTAATAAGCTACTGTTGTCGTGTGTAGTTTGTATTATAATATTTTTTATTTAACGTTTAATGTTTGTTTAGTTGTTAGTTTTGTCGAACGTAAATTGTCGTTCGGAAGCGTCTGGTAGCCTGCGTGCCTTACCTGTCCCTTCTCGCACTCTTAGTAATTCCGGGTAGGCGCCAAATTGTTTTTCTTGAAAACAATTAAAAGTTTTTTATTGGTATAGTATGGTGATTGGTTATCGAAAATTCGAATAGTTCGCCGTCTGGCTTGTAACTGATTCTCGTGTGAGTGGGGGAACACGTGTTGCCAACTTGAATTAATGTTGGTTATGTCGACCCACTGCTAGTAAACAAAACATACATAATATTTTCTACAAATAAATACTGGACAGTTTGCTATCAGTACGCACTTTTTTATTAGGCTTTTGCTTGTTAATTATCGTTAACGCTTCATAAAAATAATAACTGTTATAATAAAATTTTAGCCTCGGCAATATAATCTCTCGCTATGCGGAGCGCTAGGTTGGCAGTGCAATGTTTACAATTGACTCTGGTTATTATTTTACAAAATAAATCTGCCAATTGGGTTCTTTTAAGTACGAAACAGAGGTTTACATAACAAGATAACAAAATTAGAACATATCATTAAAAGTTTGTGATCATTAAAATTATACAAGGTTTGCTATAAATTAAATATTGTGGTGTTGAAGTTGACAGTGTCGTTGTGTAACATAGGTTATCATGTGTTCATTCAATGTTTACAAAGTTATTTCTTTATTTTATTAATCCTCGAAAATATTCAGTGATAGTGAGAGTTTTATTTTATAGTTAGAATTTTTGAAAGAGAATTTGTTTTATAATATTCAAATAAATTCAGCAATACTCAACGTTAGTAGATATGACGGGTATTGTCAGTCGTCCATGTGAAGTAATGGGCTGGTGTTTATTCTTCCTACTTCTGATCTTGAGCTCAAAAATTGGTTGTCATCTTCTTCAAGTTGAATTACAGGTATTTTCCGGTCATCTGGATTAATTCCGAGCTGGTCCTTGGTGTAAATTAGTTGTAATGGCCTCTCATCGGTTGTACTGCTACTCCTTCTCAAAATTGTGGGCACTTATACTGTTTTTCTGTTGAAAATTTGGGCCCTTCACGGCGTGGCGTCTCTCCAGTTTAGCGTCACTACATAAAGTATTGTTCCTAACTGAAATTAGTCAATATTCGGTTGTTGTCATGGTTACTCAAGGTTTTTGATTGGCTGAAATTGGCTAAAGAGTATTGTTAGGGTATTTGAATTTTATTTAAACTGGTTACAGATCTTCTAAATGTAATTAATCTTCAGTACTCCCTTTTTAGTAGTAAATATTATCACCACTGTTCATATTTTTGCTCAAGGATTAATTTGACATCCAATATTATAGTGTTCACTTAGGAATCAACATTTTGACAGTTTTGTTAATTTTATTTAATTATACTGTTTTCTCAATTTACATTATTATTATAATATTTCTGCCTTAACATGGTTGTCTATTTGTATTTCATAGTTTATGTGGTTTAGTCTTCCTAATGTCAGTGTTTAATTCTATAAATTGAAGTTTTTTTTGTAGTTCACAGAATTTGCATAGGCTTAAACAGCAATTGACTATTTTTCTTTAATTACTGGATATTACATTTTATTCTCCTTGTAATGGGTCCTGATTGTTTTAATACAAGATTCTGTTCATTTGTTCACTGTTTAAGTCGGTTCTTGTAATTGTGTGTACTTTTATTGTTTCCCTATATTAATTTGTCTACTGTGATAACTCATTTTAGTGTCATTGTATTTGAATGTATGGTTTGTTTCTTGTTTACTGGTTTCTGTTGGTTTTAAAATCTTATTTCTTACAACATATAACATAACATCTAATGGTTTTAACAATTCTCATAGCTATAATTCTTATTATTTAAACATAATTATTGGAACATAAACCTTAGTCATTAAAACATAATTCTTATTCATTTAAACATAATTATTTGAAACATATTATCCACTCATACTCTTCATCTCCCCATACTCTTTGATGAATTATAATTATTACTTGACATAAAAAATAAAGACATAAACATGAATTAAACATATTAATACAATGGTATATTGTTATGACTAACTCTAAATGACATTAAGCCGTAACTGAATCTTCAACAACTGTTTACTATCTAATATTAATATCTTTTTTTATTATTATCAGTTTGTCATGAAAAATATTCTTTAATGTATCATTTTAAATTAATGATATTGGGTTCTTATTTCTGTGAATAAAATCATATATTTTGGTGTATTAACACACTGATAGCCATTCGTTCTTGAATACATGAGTAACAATACTAATTAACAAATTATTACCTAACATTAAGCTTTGCAAACTAAAATATGACAAGTAGTAAGTACTACTATTATCTAAAACCTACTTATTATCTAGTTTGTTACACTTTGTTTCATTTTGTTATTAATACACTTGTGTTCACTGGATAATTGCTATTAAGTGCCACAGTCCTTTCTGTGATTAGCCATTATCAGCCTTCACTTATTTTTTACCACTCACTGATGGTTTTTGATCACTCTTAAATCTTTAGTGTTTTTTCACTGATTATTTGGTGTCTATCCCTATCAATAGGGTTCTATTTAATTTGGTGTTTTACACTATCACTTTGCACTTTATATGTTTAATTTAAGTGTTACTAGTGGGTATTACCTAACTTTAAATTCTCTTTCTCACTTTACTATGTTCACTATTTCTCTAACTCTCTACCTCTCACTTTACAAGGTTTAATTATAATATTAACAAGTTCATGTCGTTTTATTGTACCACTAATATGTTAGTATAATGCTAATGTGATTTGTCTTAGTTTACTCTATTTGTTTGGGGTTATTGTGCCCTTCTATATCTTAAGTACTTAATGATTAGTATCTCTAACTTGTCTGTCCTTACAATTATTAATATCATATACAATTTTCATTAGTGATTCTATTTCTTTGGTTTAATACAAGTTTGGTGTTCCTTCTTAGTTCACCTTCTTCTGTCATACATTATCCGTCACTTCCTTAGTGTTGTGGTTGATTGTATCATTACATTTATATGTTAATTGTTTTTTAGTCACTATTCTTCTTATTTACACTTATGTTGGTGCGGTGGCTATTTCTAGTCCATTTGCAGTTGTCACTATTAGGTTATTCTTGGTCCTTTGGGGCTAGTTCTACTCTCTCACTTACCATCTATTGGGCTATTCGGGTTAAATCGTCTTGTTTCTGTATTTACCATTTTGAATTGTCTGTTTCCTACTACTTTATTAATATAAGTTACTGTTCTGACTACCTTGATATGTCTGATCGTTTTATTATTCTGATTCACCCATTCTTCTATTCTAATTCATCCCTTTTTATTCTAGTGTTAATGACTAAATAATTTATCTGGTCATGTCTTCTTCATTATGGTTAGGTGAAGATATGTACCATTACAATATATATATATATATATATATATATATATATATTACGACGCCTTATTTCGTCTAACACAATTATCTAATATTTGTGATGTTAGATAAAATGTTACTTACCCGTGATATTACTTTACCTGGGCGCCAGAACAAATCCCAGATACAAATGACACGGTTTCAGCTTAGGTCAGCGCATGGAGACACTCTTTCTCTGGATTCGTTCAGTGATTGTAGTTTTCAAGGGGAATCGTTACAAATAACACTTTAATATTGGCTTGATTATTTTAATTAACTTTTTAGCCAATTATTTTTAAGCTTGTAAATGCTAATGGTAGGACTTATTTCTACCCTAACACTTATAATTACTGAGTGAGTGTGAAAAGTAACGATTAAGACGTTCAAACGACCTATGGCTCTTATCTGGTTTAATTAAAAGATTTCTATCTCCCAACCAGTGCTAAAGAACAGGTCTGCAATAATTTGCACGTCCAATACTACACCCCACTTTCCATTCAACACTCCTATACTATGTTAGAGCTAATCTTATAATTAAATTACAAAGTGTGAAATGCTTAGTGTCCTTTAAAAATTGTTTATTGCTTTTATTATTTATTTAGTGCTTATTTCATTGATCAATGAATCTATTTCTTACTGTTTGATGCGTTGACCGAAGATAGGAATCCGTATAGGTCCTCCTTTTGATGGTTTTGCACAGAAGAATTGATGTTGATCAATGCTGTAGAAGATGCCCTGGCAATTACAGATGCTGTAGCCTTCTGTCGCACAGGTCCTTCACGGCTGATGATTAATTAATTAATTATTTAATTAATTAACTTTGTTTACGCAGCGAGTGTTATTGAATGGTACTAGTTCATCTACACTGCGGACTACTTCTCGAATTTGATCTTAATTACGCTTTTGCATGATTGAAAAAATTTCTTTACGTAAATTATACACGTCTAGCGCATTGAAGATCCGAACGAAGAGTGATGTTACCCTTCGCTTTGAGTTGGCGTCAGTTTTAAATACTGGATGCTGATTGGTTGTTCAAATAAATCATGCGTTTTTCCAGTTTCGACAATCTCGAACAGGTCGACAAAACACCCCGTGACAGGTTTCAAACTGCAGAGAATTTCTAGTTAAAATCGTACTTCCTGTGTTTGCAAATCGATTGATTACAGGTATTTGCAAACGTGTTTTCAAAGATCTGACCACAGAATATTGTTGCTTAGGTCTTTATCTGTGTGTGTGTGTGAAAACACCTAATTCCTACGTAGCATAATTCTCTCGTTATTCCTTTTGGCGTACGTCTTCCGTATAACTTCGTCAATTGTTAATTATATTAACTGAGATTGCGGCTACTTATAAAGCTTCACTTGCTGAATACAATGCTGTTTTCAGAATTGCCGTATATTTATCAGTTTTTAAGTTATCACAGGTTGAACTGATAATTTGTATTTAGTAAAATTTCATGTTTGTACCAGTATCTGATGTCGCTGTGACGTGGTTAGAGTGAGATGGCTGCGATTGTACGCTCTCTCTCTTGCTTACGCTGCGCTACTCCTTCCTTCAGACACTTTCATATAACGCTCAGTTAGGACGCTAATATGAATCGTTAAAATATATATATATATATATATCTTAATTATACATCACTGTGTTGTGTGAGAGCATCTACATATATAATCATTATGCATTACTGCTTTACAGACTGATAAATGATGGACAATTATCAAAGACCAAATGCTATCCATAATCCACTTAATTCAAGAAATAGTTGACTGGAATGCATCATTACATATATACATTTATTATACAAGACCATAGATTTATGAGTGACTGCTTAATTCAGTGGCTTGTAAAAAAGAATGAATGCAACTCTAAGAATGATATTGATATCTGATATTTGATATTTGATGTTGCTATTTAATATTTGATATTTGATATTTAATGTTAGATTTGCTAGCTCTGTCGACAATTATTTCAGCACATGTGCTATAACACCATTAATATTATATTATGTTCCTCCTTTTGAAAATTACGTATAAACACGTACTTAATACACATAACACACACCCAATTCCTGCACCAACCCTCTCGCAATAACCCATCACATAATATATATATTACAAACAATACCAAGCTTACAATTCACACAGTTAGTGTCACATCTGAGGTGAAAATTCATATAACCATAAGCAACTGATCTGCCCCCAACATAACAAGATAACTTAAAATTTATAATTTAATACTTCATTCAACAATTCTGAATCAATAACTCAGAGAATTAAGCCATAATTATTGTTAAAGCCTCAATAATTGAACGAAAGTCAGACACCCCCAGTCCTGAATTATGCCCACATGGAAGGACGTGATTATGCAGACGCTCAGATACATAGAACACAAAAAAATGAGAAAACTAAGAGCTGTTCATCTAGGTACATGTGCAAATTCCCTTACATAGTATAAGAATGTTGTGAAATATTACATAAGGTGCTTAGTTGTATACAGTGTCAGAACATGCAGGCACAAAACTTAACATGTGTGTTTGCAGATCTAGTGCAAGTTAAAGGTGGTTTTTATAAGTCTGTTTCCGAGAGTGTCTGCAGATACACCGTATTGTGGTAGATGATATTGGTAAATTAAACATATAAAGATCACACCTGGATTGTCCAATGTAACTAGGTGGCCATGTGACTTGGATGAGCAGTAGCTGGAACTGATAACTTCTGGGGGCAGAATTTCTCTAAGTGTGTGTGTCTCTGTGTCCCGACTGACGGCGTCTCACGGCTCATGTAGCTTCTCTGCACAAGGGGTTGGCAGATCTTCGGCCAACCCCGACACCCATCTCGCCATTGGTCGAGCACCTAAGACAGGCAATTTGCTGTATAGGGTGTCATAAAAGACATAACATAATCACAGCTCGCACGCACGCCACAATTATAATATTATGGAGAAAACAAAAAAAAAAAAATTAAAAAAAGTTACACCATTTAATCCATCTTTCTTCATGGGAGCATATCTGAAAGTTAACTAACTAAAATAGGAAAACCCAAACTGCAAAATAAAAGTTGCGAGACTAGGGTTGGGCAACAATAAGAAATATTAGACAAACCCTAGAATACAGAAATCTTGCGAGCTTGCCTCTGAGAATCTTACAATAGAAAGATCGCAATAGAAAATCGATGATTATCAGTAGTAGATCCATCACATGAATCCTATAAAACGTAGATGTCTGAAGAGGCCTATAAAGTAATAGAGAGATTAAACTATGAATTCGGAACAGTTAGGCCAATTACATAACACCACAATGACGAAAGTCTAATGTATGAGGATAATAAGAAACAGAGGCATGTTCTTATCGTAGTAAAAAAGTTACAATACGTTTTAATTTCTACACAATTTAGGTACAATTATTTGATTTCACCTCAAAACTGTTATCAACATTTTATTGATCTTTCAATAACCCTTTTCTCATCTGTTCCATATTATGTAATGACACTCAGCAACTTTGTCTTTTCCATCCTACCACTGTATCCCACTTTTCCAATTGTATATTTATTTTTGGTGCCAACTGAGTATAGTAAAAGTTAAAAAGAATTCTCACCGTGTTCATATCAGAATCATATTTTTCTTCTCCAATTTTATTTAAGTAGTGTATATGTAACACATTACCACTATTCCGTGTAAAACTTTGTGTTTCTTTTTACTATAAATGTTTTGTAACATACGATGCATGTTATTATTTAATTTATTAGCAAACATATGCACATGCACGTCAGTTTCTTATCGTCTAAATTTAAAAATTTTGACCATATTCTTTGTTTTCAAGGGACAGTATAATGGAAGCATCGAACTCCCAGTAAAATATGTTACTGCAGATCTTCCAAACATTCCATATGGAGATTTTAGGATAGAGATGATTTTAATTAAAAAACATGATGATGGCAGAGAAGAAAAGTTCTATTGTATGCGAGTGTTTGTGGTTGTTACACCTCAATAAATAAAAAAAGCTATGAATCGTTTAAATCTGTATAAAGAGACAGTTGTATGAAGTAATTAAGTTATACGTGTTTTGTGAATACAAAAAGAAATAAAAGTATTCTATATTACAAAATAAAGGAATGAAAATTACAAAATTACAGAATGAAAATCTCTTTACAAGATCCTGAATATTATTTAGATATGAATAATTTCATAATAGGTTGAACGTACTTTATATTTTGGAAATGTGAATAGACTTATGTTCCTTCAAGTATAATTGTTTTTATATAATGGTAGTGTCAGTACTAAAATACTCATTTCATCAGTACTATGATCAAAGTTATAATCACTATAACTTGGTTATTATATTCCTTCAAATTATTATTTTTTTGCTGATGTATTTTAAAAGTAATTCATAATTAGATGAATTCAATTAGAATTAAGTTAAAAGGTAATATTTTAATTTATACCTAGCCATCTGCCACGCACTTCCTATATTCGATAAACCTTTTTAGTGTTGCCATCATTTTCAAATCCTATATGACCTCATCTAAAAAACAGACTCCTAATATACAGTATCTGATATGACACTATCTTTGAGATTTTGAATTTTATATGCAAAACTGTACATGTTTGGTTTAGTTCAGTGTACTTTCTAGAAAGTTTAAGCACTTTCCATGTTGTATATATTTTTCAATTTATAAATACAAGAAAATTATAAATATTTTTCAATTTACGAGAAAATTGATGTTATCCACGCTTCAAACTTCTTTCACCTGAGTATGTTAAAAATGCATTTGTAAAATAAAAATCGAACATTCCAGTTAGCAATTAATATTGTTAAAATACATTATTAGTTAACAGAGTATACAAATAAACAATTTGCTATAAACGATCAGTGTATTCATGAATTTAAATTTAATAAGATTTTTAATTTTCCAAGATGTATTATTTATGAATGGCCTCGAATTAGCAACATGATTTTCTACCGAGTTTACCAAAATTATTGTTTCTTATTGATCCTCATAATACTAAATATTTCATCATTCTGAGATGATTACTGTACTAGTACACGCTAAATAATTTGTTCCATATCTACTTATTGTAGATCAACTTATTATTGTGGACAATGACAATGTTTATGATCCTGACTCCTTCATTTGCAGATCCAATTAGTTCCTAAATTTGATATACAACTTTATTGGTAATATTGTGTAAAGCTTTAAATATCTATGTTTTTTATATTAGTTTGGAATTGCTCCTATTTTATACAACAGTAATATAACAGGGTGCGTCAGCTAAATCCGGACAAAATGCAATTTATATTACACAAATTTCTAGGATAATAAGAATAAAAATAATTGAACAAGTGAAACATGTTCTCAGTTTTTATTCAACCGTTTGACATTTCTCTTTCTTTCTATCCATCTTTGTATCTGTCTATCTGGGTTATGTCTCATGATAAAGTTTTACTATATCAAGTGAATTTTTATAAAACTTGGCATGCATATCCATGGTTTTCCTCAATAGGGCCCTATTGTTATGGAGATTTATCACCCCAAAAGTAGGGAGGAGGGGCAAAAATGAGAAGGGTCAAAATTTTAAAAAACCAAAAATTCACAAAAAATCATGTGAGTTTTTAAATTAAAGAGAACTTTAATCACAATCTGACTACAGTGTTTAGTTTTAAAAATTTCCAAATTTTGGTAGACCAGAGCGTAAAAGTTGTTAGACTGCAAGAAAATTCCAGATAAAAAAAAATGGCAAGTGTTAGTATCTGAAAACTAGCCACATGCGCTAGTATGCTTGATCTGCTGAACTATGGAATGTAATATTAGTAGGAAAAAAATAATAAAAAACTGGAATCTTGCATCAGTGAGAATAGTTAAAGAACCTCTCATGGGTACCTATATGTCAGCAACTTTGGTTTTCAAGTGTGGAAGACTTGAACCCAAAACACCTATTCCTTCTTTTCTTCCTAACTACTAATCAACAATTAGAATGACAAATTGAGGGAAAAGCTAAAAATGTAGGGAACAGATTTAATAAATACGAGTATAAGGAGTGTTCCAGAAGAGAATTTAAATGTGAAGGAAGAAGTCAATGTGTATTAAAATACAGTATGAATGCCAGAACATGTAAGACAAACTAATAACAATCGTATATCTATGTGTATGTCAAAGGTACTAGTATGTCATCCCCACTGCCTCAACTCCTGAGTTGCTAGTTTCTTTCATACGTTGTAATAATACTTTAATATGGGATGGTTGGTTAAAATTGATTTATATTTTAATTAAAATGTTTTTAAAGTAGTAGTGTTGTTGTTGTAGTTGTAGACTCTCACGTTGTCATATGGTTTGTTTAGTATTTAATATAACTAATTAGTAGTGGGTAGTTTGACGTTAAAGTTCATGTTTAAAAGAGGATTAAAATCACTAATAATTCGCTGTATTCACCTCCCCACTTACCATCCGTGAAGGTCTTCAATCTTCTCGATGGGCGATTCTATCTCATTGTAAATACATTTATAACACTCAGATATTTCGTTTGAATATCGATAAATGCACATTAAATAAAACAACACTGGTATTCAATTGTAAATTGAATATTCCAATATCAATAATTCAAATATTGCCGCCACCTTGTGAAATAATTGGTTCTAAAAAATAATCTATTTACTTCTATTTCATAGAAATGAAGACTCTATATCCACTGGTAATAAATTGAGGTTTTTATTGACATTAGTGAAATTTAGCAAAAACTCCTTTAAAACAATTAATAATGATTTTTTAAAAACAACAACAAATTAAATAAATACTGAGACTTCGATATGGTGTACAATAAATACGTACGATAATATGGTGAATTAGGTTATGTTCACTTTGGTCATTAGTATTACAAATTTTCGTGAATCCTTTGAATATACATGATACAAGATATAAAGATGTCTTAATAAATAACAATGTTTACTTATTTATTATGATTAAAAAGAACAAAATTTAAAAATTATTAACCTCAATATGATAGTCAATACTATCGTACGATCGGCTTGTGCCTAGTGAAGCTAAGATTGTAAACACGTGCTTTTAACGTTGCACTATTAAAACAATATTGCTGATTTACTAGTTATTATTATTATGAACAAGAAAGAGAAAAAAAATTGAAAAAACTCTTATTATCGATGCCACTTATAAAAATCATTTATGACAGAAGTGATCCTCTGTGACAAAAAAATACGTTTTGGTCATAGGTTAGTTTACCTAGATGAGAGTAAGTTATAATGTAGAATATTTAATATCATATGAAAATCTTAATACTATATTTTACAAACACTTTATTTATTAGTAATAGGATGTAGAATTATCAGTAATGATAGTTCTCACGTAATAAGTTATTATTTATCAAGACTGAATTCATAGTCAAGTAAGCGACTATACTTACAAATAATTGTGTGCAGTATTTAATATTGATTCCACTTTTATCCATTATTCTTTAAATATAAAAATATAACATCTTTTAATTAATTATCGTCATCAAGTTGGACGAGAACTTTGTTCATTTCATTCTGATAATTATTCATCGTTATCGGTGATGCACTCAAGCGTGTTTACTTGACTAGTGCAGTCAAACAATCATTTTCGTTCAATTAACGAGAATTATTTCACTAATATTTTTTGAAATTGTTAAAATATTATACTCCCTGTTTCCTTTCACATGACATGACCTTTATTATACACTGGTCATATCTTTTGTTTCACTATACACTTATTACACTGTCACACGATATAGGGTGTTCAGTATAGGTTAAATTCGACCACGTTACTGGGGGGACGCGCAAATTTTAAAAATATGTCTTGACGACTGTCACACGCTCCTCTTGCTTCGTGTGTTGGAAGACAATTAATTCATCTCGCTAAAGTGTCTCTTTTCGTCTGGTGAAATTGAGTCATTCTGTTGGTTTAGAAAGCTATACTCTCTAACCCAAACGTCTTGGTTAAACAAATATTTTAATTTTATAGCGTCTCTGCTTCGGGTTTGAGGCTATACATGACGTGTACATTGACATTCGAAAATGATCGAAAATCTTATAATGGTTATAAGTTTCTTATTATTAGTCAGATCGTCATTTGGATAGTGGCATTAAATTGCGGACACTTGCGTCTTTTTTTTAAGTCCAAACAAGTAGTAATTCCGTCCATTAATAATTCACTTCACTTTCTTCAAAACTCATATATTGGTTCTTAACACAAATAAGTCCTTTTCACTATATTTTGTTGTAATTACATCTTAATACTTATGACTAAACATTTTGAGTCCATTTCTCATTCATGCTAATACATAATATTACTATATTTACAGTTTAAACAAAATTTACTAATGGCGTATAAGCCAACTATGTCCGATTGTTTATATTTACTTATATCACTATTATTCCTTATTCTATTACATATTTTTTGTACTATAACATTATTAGCTATATCTATATACATTTGCTCATACTTTATTTTGGAAAATGTTATTTTGTTTACATATATAGTATGGTTCAAAATACATTATGCTCTCATCTCGCCATTTTTCACTCTTATTTAGTTATTTTACTACACATTAGATATATTGTTAATAATTAAAATTGTGTACAATTGTTGTACATGGTTAGTTTAGTGGATTCACTAACTTTTTGTTATCTGAAATCTCTCTAAGTTATTGTATGGTGGTTATTTACACCTAGTCCTATGATTGCAGTTAGTTAGTTTATTAAATTTCAGTCATTAAATTATTAGTATAATACTTGTGAGGTGTTCTCAAAGTAGTATTGAACATTCCTCTAACTACTGGTAACATTTCCTACATTCTCTTTATAAGTTTTGTCCATGTTTTTTGACTAACTCTCTTGTCACACTGGGGTTCTGTCCATTTGGTTTATTATTATTATATTTAATCTGACTCATTTGTTGTGTCCTTCAGTTCATATGGTATTCATTGTTTGTATTTTTATTCTTATTTAGTCTCTATTTGAAACAATTATGGATAATTACTTTGTTTAATTAATGTATATGATTTTATGTTGTAGGTCCAATTCATGTGAGGTTATGTGTCATTTGTTTGACAACAATGTGCTTCATAGTTTTTTACAGTATTCATCTCAACTACTGTCATCTCATTATGGCATGTTACTACAATGGTTTATTATTATGTTTTACACATTTTGTACACATTTTACACTATCTGTTGAAACAATAATACTGGGTTTCTTAGTCTAATTATGTTACATATTTTGGTTGGTTGTATCTAGGCTTTGGTGCATTGACTTGTTTATATTCAACAAATTAGTTTATTCACTACTATTTGTCTTGACATTCATCTACATTTTGTCCTGTGCTGCTATGACATTCAGGCACATTTCATATCAAGAATTATAAAGCTTATATTATTGATCTCTATGAACAATTAATTCACATTTCTGTATCATATATTTGGTGGTCTTATTGATTATATCTGTGGTTTTACAATCTAGGATTAAACTTGGTACACTAATTGTTTGTGCATCACTTGTTAATCGTTGATTCTTTCACTTACAAATGGTTATTCACTTCCCTCAGTTATAAACACTCCACTAATATTGCCATATTTTGTGAATGTTGATGTCCTGTACTGGTCATACATAATCTTCATTCTTCATGGTACATTTCTTCCTCTTCTTCTTCTTCTTCTTCTTCTTCTTCTTCTTCTTCTTCTTCTTCTGGTTAGTTGTTTGTCACTTTTGGTGCTTTCCTTGGTTACACATTATTTGTAATAATTCATGTTCACTGAATATAGTCATATTCTTCCACATTTTCATTCATTATTATGATAGTCATTGTCCTATATTTATTTCATTATTATAATAAATTAGTCTGGTTTTTCACTATGGTGATTGTATTTGACGTGTCTCCTTCTTATGATGATAATCACTTTCGGCATATCCCCTCACTATTTTGATCTATTGGGCCTGTTTGCTAACTTATTATATTGACTCATGGTATTTTCTCTTTCTTCTTTATACTCGATGATATTCTTATTACTCTTCTTTCTTCTTCGTTAGGTTGTTTCAATATTATTTATTTGTAGATACACATTTTGATTTTCATTCTCCTGTTCCTTCTTCTATGCTTGATGAAATATTTTCTTGTTATTCTTCTATTTGACGTATTAAACCTTTTTTTTTTTTTATTTACTGCTATTTTGGTACGTTACATATGCCTTCCTATAAGAATTGATTAATTCTGAATTCGTATATTTATTTTTCTGAAGAATTCATTAATTGTTGTACATTTCCAAGTTGACTCTCATGTTCTTCTTATATCCCTTCATTCTCTTCTATTTGAATCATAATTATTTTTCTTTCTATGTAATTATCTCCCTTGTTTATTTAATTCCCTAATTCCCTAACATAATTTTAGCTGGGGCAGTTCAGAGTGGCTCACTTTGGCATACATCTCTGCTGGCCATACTAATATCAATAAATACAGAGGAACATCATCTCTGTCAATAATATAAATGACTGCTGGAATATTTCATCAGTCAATTCATCTTCGTTAGTATATTATTTTTCATTCTTCTTTGTCATCAATTAATCTTTTCTCTTGGCATTACATTAAACGTCATTTCATAATCTTCTTCATCTTCATGATTCACGACTTTGTGTTATATTTCATTTGGTATAGGCTCTCTTCTAGTGTCTTGCCTCGTGTTTGTGTATCATCTATTGTTTATATCAATAATATTTACTTGCTTCCATTTCTCCAACTTCTTATGTTGCTCGTTCTGTATATCATCTTGTATATTTCTTTCTAATTATTAGTAGTACCGGTAAGCTGTTAATCACTGGTTGACTTGGCTGTTGGAAATTATGATTTTATCTCATATATGCCATGGATGTTGTTTGTCCTTCTCGTATATAATCTTCTCTTTATTAGTACGAGTTAGATGGTGTTTTACTGGTTGACTTGGCTCTTGGAAATAGGTTACATGCCATAGGTGTTGTGTGTCTGCCTCGTATATCGTCTTTTCTTTATTAGTACGGGTATGATGTTAATAACTGGTTGACTTGGCTATTGGAAATCATAATATGTGCCAATGATCTTATTTGTCGGTCTCGTATAATTCTTATATTTGTAGTACGGGTTAGATGTTCTTTTACTGTTGACTCGGCTCTTGGAAATATTTGTATATGCCATAGATCTTGTGTGTCTCCCTCGTATATAATCTTCTCTTTATTAGTAAGGGTTAGATGTTCTTTTACTGGTTGACTTGGCTCTTGGAATTATTTTTATATGCCATGGATGTTATTTGTCCTTCTCGTATGTAATCTTCTCTTTATTAGTACGGGTTTGATACAATTTTCTTCACATTTTACATTATTTCTTTGGATTACATTTTTATATCATAAAATTAAAATCTAGTCAACATTTATTCTTACATTTTTATTTTCACTTCGTACTTAGTATCAACAATAAATAATCTCCATCGTAATATTCCATCCTTCTGCATTATTTAATTCTCAATATATCGTTTCATGGAAGTCTGGTTATAGTTGCCTTTTATTTTCTTTGTCACAGGGTCTTGTATTTCAAATGTGTTGTTCATATTATTCCTGGTAGCATTAGTCGTTATTAAAAGAATCCGTTCCATTTCTCAATGTATTTTTATTCAGTTTATCCATAGTCATTGCTCTCCTCTCTTCTTGTCGTTCGAACTTCTTCAGTGTTCAGGCTTCTATCTGTTCTTGTCATATACCTTACTATCATTCGGTTTTTCCATTTTGCTACTATCAGATCTTCATCTGCTTCCCATTCTCCCGTCTTCTTCTTCTCACTATCTTTGGTATACACGTGTCCAGTGTTCTCCTGGTCGTTGTTATTACTAACATCTGGTATCTCTTCTAATTCTGGTTGACCGTCATCTGTCTTCTGGTTGGGTTTTTCCATTGATTGGTCCCTCTTCTTCCGCAATTCTCTTATTTCTTGGGCGTATCCTTCAATGATCCAGTCCAGTTGTTCTTGATAGCCTTCCTTTTTCTTGAAATGCCTTATTCTTCTTTTGGAAATATTTGCTTGAAATACTTTATTGTTTATATTCTTCTTTGTTGTAACATAGTTCTTCTCTTCGTCCATCTTCATGAAGCTCCTTCGAGACTCCTTCCTATAGGTCCTTTCTTCACGGTCGACGATTGGGAAGCTAATCATATTAATTAGACCACTTCGAGTCATTTCGATTAATTCTTTCGTGACCCTTGTCTTCTTTGGGCGTATTATTCTTCTTTCTTCCGTTTTCTTCTCTCCCGTTTTCTTAATTACTTTGTTTTTGATCCCATTATCTTCGGTTTCCGGACTCATTGGTTCCGTGTTTTTATCTTCGGGTGACTCTTCTACCTCCATTTTATTATCATACCCTGGTAGAGTATTTTGTTCCAAGTCTTCATTCTCGGGTACCTCTTCGGTCTCTGAGTTATTGTCTGTTCTTAATTCTCCTCTTATCTTCTTAACACTCTCTTTTGTCTCTTCACAACATCTTTTTATTGTCTCTCCCGATCACTTATACTCATCACCCACTACCGTATTTACCGACTCCACTCTCTTCTTGTAATCTTCCTTCATATTCTTATTCATTTGGTCTAATTTCTCATTGATTTCATTGATTTTGGCTCCCAATTTTGCAGATAGATTTTCTTTCATTATTTCCATATTTTTCTCCAATAACTCTTCCGTCTTCCTCTGTCCATCTTCCATCTTTTTCTGGCTTTCTTCCATCTTCTTGCTTAATTTCTCCTTTGTGGATCGGCTGTCCTCCTTTAATGATCGTGTATCTTCCTTCAGTGATTCTATTTTCTGGTTTGTGGATTGACTGGTTTCATCCATTTTCTTGTCCATCGACCGATAATCTTCCTTCATTGACTCCAACATCTTTCTCATCCATTCCTGGAAAGCTGCCTCTCCTGTCAGTGTTGGTGTTTCAGGTTGTCTTACCTCTGATCGGGTTTCCTGTTGTGTGACTTCCGGTTCACCTTCTGGTTTCTGGACCTCCTCCGCCGGTTCAGGTTGTCTGTCTTCTATCGCCAGTAACATTTCTTCTACGTCTTCTGCCGACATCGCTTCCTTCTCCTCCATTCTAGCCTCTTTTTCGGCTTCGGCCGCTCGCTTCTTCGACGTTGACCTTCGATACATCTTTATACCTATGTAATGTACTTGCCGTCGAATTAGGTTTAAAGATTGTTTATTTATTTAATTATTTTATTGGGTACCGTCGTCCTAATTCGCGCCCCACGTTGGGCGCAACGTTGTAATAATACTTTAATATGGGATGGTTGGTTAAAATTGGTTTAAATTTTAATTAAAATGTTTTTAAAGTAGTAGTGTTGTTGTTGTAGTTGTAGACTCTCACGTTGTCATATGGTTTGTTTAGTATTTAATATAACTAATTAGTAATGGGTAGTTTGACGTTAAAGTTCATGTTTAAAAGAGGATTAAAATCACTAATAATTCGCTGTATTCACCTCCCCACTTACCATCCGTGAAGGTCTTCAATCTTCTCGATGGGCGATTCTATCTCATTGTAAATACATTTATAACACTCAGATATTTCGTTTGAATATCGATAAATGCACATTAAATAAAACAACACTGGTATTCAATTGTAAATTGAATATTCCAATATCAATAATTCAAATATTGCCGCCACCTTGTGAAATAATTGGTTCTAAAAAATAATCTATTTACTTCTATTTCATAGAAATGAAGACTCTATATCCACTGGTAATAAATTGAGGTTTTTATTGACATTAGTGAAATTTAGCAAAAACTCCTTTAAAACAATTAATAATGATTTTTTAAAAACAACAACAAATTAAATAAATACTGAGACTTCGATATGGTGTACAATAAATACGTACGATAATATGGTGAATTAGGTTATGTTCACTTTGGTCATTAGTATTACAAATTTTCGTGAATCCTTTGAATATACATGATACAAGATATAAAGATGTGTTAATAAATAACAATGTTTACTTATTTATTATGATTAAAAAGAACAAAATTTAAAAATTATTAACCTCAATATGATAGTCAATACTATCGTACGATCGGCTCGTGCCTAGTGAAGCTAAGATTGTAAACACGTGCTTTTAACGTTGCACTATTAAAACAATATTGCTGATTTACTAGTTATTATTATTATGAACAAGAAAGAGAAAAAAAATTGAAAAAACTCTTATTATCGATGCCACTTATAAAAATCATTTATGACAGAAGTGATTCTCTGTGACAAAAAAATACGTTTTGGTCATAGGTTAGTTTACCTAGATGAGAGTAAGTTATAATGTAGAATATTTAATATCATATAAAAATCTTAATACTATATTTTACAAACACTTTATTTATTAGTAATAGGATGTAGAATTATCAGTAATGACAGTTCTCACATAATAAGTTATTATTTATCAAGACTGAATTCATAGTCAAGTAAGCGACTATATTTACAAATAATTGTGTGCAGTATTTAATATTGATTCCACTTTTATCCATTATTCTTTAAATATAAAAATATAACATCTTTTAATTAATTATCGTCATCAAGTTGGACGAGAACTTTGTTCATTTCATTCTGATAATTATTCATCGTTATCGGTGATGCACTCAAGCGTGTTTACTTGACTAGTGCAGTCAAACAATCATTTTCGTTCAATTAACGAGAATTATTTCACTAATATTTTTTAAAATTGTTAAAATATTATACTCCCTGTTTCCTTTCACATGACATGACCTTTATTATACACTGGTCATGTCTTTTGTTTCACTATACACTTATTACACTGTCACACGATATAGGGTGTTCAGTATAGGTTAAATTCGACCACGTTACTGGGGGGACGCGCAAATTTTAAAAATATGTCTTGATGACTGTCACACGCTCCTCTCGCTTCGGGTGTTGGAAGACAATTAATTCATCTCGCTAAAGCGTCTCTTTTTGTCTGGTGAAATTGAGTCATTCTGTTGGTTTAGAAAGCTATACTCTCTAACCCAAACGTCTTGGTTAAACAAATATTTTAATTTTATAGCGTCTCTGCTTCGGGTTTGAGGCTATACATGACGTGTACATTGACATTCGAAAATGATCGAAAATCTTATAATGGCTATAAGTTTCTTATTATTAGTCAGATCGTCATTTGGATAGTGGCATTAAATTGCGGACACTTGCGTCTTTTTTTTAAGTCCAAACAAGTAGTAATTCCGTCCATTAATAATTCACTTCACTTTCTTCAAAACTCATATAGTGGTTCTTAACACAAATAAGCCCTTTTCACTATATTTTGTTGTAGTTACATCTTAATACTTATGACTAAATATTTTGAGTCCATTTCTCATTCATGCTAATACATAATATTACTATATTTACAGTTTAAACAAAATTTACTAATGGCGTATAAGCCAACTATGTCCGATTGTTTATATTTACTTATATCACTATTATTCCTTATTCTATTACATATTTTTTGTACTATAACATTATTAGCTATATCTATATACATTTGCTCATACTTTATTTTGGTAAAATGTTATTTTGTTTACATATATAGTATGGTTCAAAATACATTATGCTCTCATCTCGCCATTTTTTCACTCTTATTTAGTTATTTTACTACACATTAGATATATTGTTAATAATTAAAATTGTGTACAATTGTTGTACATGGTTATTTTAGTGGATTCACTAACTTTTTGTTATCTGAAATCTCTCTAAGTTATTGTATGGTGGTTATTTACACCTAGTCCTATGATTGCAGTTAGTTAGTTTATTAAATTTCAGTCATTAAATTATTAGTATAATACTTGTGAGGTGTTCTCATAGTAGTACTGAACATTCCTCTAACTACTGGTAACATTTCCTACATTCTCTTTATAAGTTTTGTCCATGTTTTTTGACTAACTCTCTTGTCACACTGGGGTTGTCCATTTGGTTTATTATTATTATATTTAATCTGACTCATTTGTTGTGTCCTTCAGTTCATATGGTATTCATTGTTTTGTATTTTTATTCTTATTTAGTCTCTATTTGAAACAATTATGGATAATTACTTTGTTTAATTAATGTATATGATTTTATGTTGTAGGTCCAATTCATGTGAGGTTATGTGTCATTTGTTTGACAACAATGTGCTTCATAGTTTTTTACAGTATTCATCTCAACTACTGTCATCTCATTATGGCATGTTACTACAATGGTTTATTATTATGTTTTACACATTTTGTACACATTTTACACTATCTGTTGAAACAATAATACTGGGTTTCTTAGTCTAATTATGTTACATATTTTGGTGGGTTGTATCTAGGCTTTGGTACATTGACTTGTTTATATTCAACAAATTAGTTTATTCACTACTATTTGTCTTGACATTCATCTACATTTTGTCCTGTGCTGCTATGACATTCAGGCACATTTCATATCAAGGCTTATAAACTTTTATTATTGATCTCTATGAACAATTAATTCACTTTTCTGTATCATATATTTGGTGGTCTTATTGATTATATCTGTGGTTTTACAATCTTGGATTAAACTTGGTACAATAATTGTTTGTGCATTTCACTTGTTAATCGTTGATTCTTTCACTTACAAATGGTTATTCACTTCCCTCAGTTATAAACACTCCACTAATATTGTCTGTGCTGTTTACTTGGGGTAAAATGTTATTATATAATTTGTTGTTACATTTATTCTAAGTATTCACTGTCATTGTTTGTGATCACTTATTGATGCTCAACACTTGGTTTTTTTATTATTGATAGTCCAATAATCATTACACTTATTCTGGTCACTACATTGATTTTGATGCTTTCCATATTTTGTGAATGTTGATGTCCTGTACTGGTCATACATAATCTTCATTCTTCATGGTACATTTCTTCCTCTTCTTCTTCTTTTGGTTAGTTGTTTGTCACTTTTGGTGCTTTCCTTGGTTACACATTATTTGTAATAATTCATGTTCACTGAATATAGTCATATTCTTCCACATTTTCATTCATTATTATGATAGTAATTGTCCTATATTTATTTCATTATTATAATAAATTAGTCTGGTTTTTCACTATGGTGATTGTATTTGACGTGTCTCCTTCTTATGATGATAATCACTTTCGGCATATCCCCTCACTATTTTCATCTATTGGGCCTGTTTGCTAACGTATTATATTGACTCATGGTATTTTCTCTTTCTTCTTTATACTCAATGATATTTTTATTCTTCGTATTGTTTAAATTAGCAGCCATCCTTACTATTTCTTTTATAAATTTGCTAACTGCTATAATTTTTATTGTTCGACTAAGCTTTTCGTCATCACTGACATCATCAGGTCTTAAAACAACCAAAAGGTCTGGTTGTTTTAAGACCTGATGATGTCAGTGATGACGAAAAGCTTAGTCGAACAATAAAAATTATAGCAGTTAGCAAATTTATAAATGAAATAGATATTCTTATTACTCTTCTTTCTTCTTCGTTGGGTTGTTTCAATATTATTTATTTGTAGATACACATTTTGATTTTCATTCTCCTGTTCCTTCTTCTATGCTTGATGAAATATTTTCTTGTTATTCTTCTATTTGACGTATTAGACCTTTTTTTTTTTCATGTAACTGCTATTTTGGTACGTTACAACATGTATAAGAGAACCACTTCTCTCACTCTCACTCACTCTCTCTCTCTCTCTCTCAACAGCTGGTAAGTATGGCGAAATGTTGATCAGCACACCAGTACAGTTCATTATTATATTTGATTCATTATTATTATTACTATTATTATTAAAGTGTGGCCTGAAGTCAAGCAGAAGACTTTTGATGGCAGCTTCCAAGTATTACATTACATTACCATATGTAATGGAAGTGTGGGCAGACTCCCTGAATCGTAAGACGTACAGGAAGAAACTAGCTCAGGTTCAAAGACAAAGTGCTCTTTGGGTAGCATCGACCTACCACACGGTTTCCGAGCCGGCTGTCTGGGTCTTTGCCAGAGAAATCCTGTTTGATCATCTTTCAGATGACGAACACGGTAGGTGATGGAGCTGCACTCCGAAAGGCACAAACACAGTTGATGAAGAGCTGGCAGAGAGCTAGGGACCAACAAGAGTGAGGACGCTAGATGAGAAGGCTCATAAACCAGGTGCAGCCATGGGAATGTTGGAAAGGTCAAGTCACAAGAGTGCCTGTACTGCCTGGGAGGACAATATCAACCACACCTTATTCATCTGAGACAGATGTGAACAACACAGGATATTGTTGCAAGATGATATTAGGCAGAAGATCTCCCCGGACAACATTGTCAAAGCTATCCTTCAAGGGGAGGATACCTCGATCTGTGTGGCACACTTGGCAGAAACATTCTGCGGGTGAAGAAGATAGACTAGACCACATAATGTAGAAGAAGATAACAAGCCAGACATGAGACCTAGGGCTGAAGCAAGGTGTTTTTCTTCATTTTTCTTCATACGCCTAACTGAAGCAATGTGTCAAATAGTCCAGGTTAGTTTCCTAAAGAGGAAAGGCTTAGCAAGCAAAGCAAACATTAAATTTTAACATTGAAAATGTTAATAAGGACGTGTCGCACATTTGCGGCCGATCGCTGGTGCGTGATCGAAAATGGGAACCAGTGAGTTTCCATAGAAACTACTTCTTTGTTGTCAATAACGTAGTACACATATAAAATATTATCTCCTTAATGGACAAGATTAATCAAGCAGGACCTCGTAAAGTATTATCGCGATTTACAATCCAAGAGGATCAGCTGTCTTCGGAAGAGGAATGTGATGAACAGCCTGAGAAAAAGCGCAAAATCAACACGGATGATTGGTGAATGCATGCGCGTTAATAAATGCGACTACATTTAACTTATAATCTGTACATTGGTAAATGAAGAAAAATAAATATATATATATATATTTTTTTATATTTATTGAAGCATTTTCAATGCCCTTCTCTGTGCATTACATTTATGCCATGCCTGTAAATTTTTTAACTGTATCTGCTGATAGATATTTATCAGAATATATTTGTAGAATGTGAAACGAGTACTTTTACAATTTCTTGCAGCATTTGTGTATCATTTTACACTTTTTAAGGCCCACATAGTTTAAAGTCAACCATTGCCCACAATACTGTGGTTGTACTGGCGAACATCTTGTCAGTTTTTTGAAGTCCTTACACTGAAGATGGCCTCCAGATGTGAGGCTGAAATGTCTAGCCCAACGACTAATACCTATCGGCATGAAGAATTTGGAAGACCACGGCGTTACAGCCTGGATAATAATTTTAATGGTTATGACACTGGCTGTGAAGCCTAAGAATCAGATTAGCGACTTAGAACGTATATAAAGTAGATCAATGTACATTAGGGTGGAACGAAAATGGCCTTTTTTTAATTTTTTTTTTTTAGTTTTGTAATAATGGGGAAAAGTTGCCTTTTAGGTTCAAAAATAAGAAAAAAAAATTTTGTTGCTATACTACAACATCTTGAGGTGCCGCAAAGAGCTTAAAGTTTGTAAAAAAATTAAAAAAATTGAAAAATTATAAACTTTGATAAATTATTTTTTATGGTTTTCTCGTACATATAATGTTACAAAAGATAGTTGTAAATACATATATAAGCATTAGAATTGGAAAAAATTATTAATTACAAAATATAATAATAATAAAAAAATATTTTTTAATGTCAAAAAGTTTGTATTTTTGATAATTTTGAAACTTTTGCGAACATTTTGGTTGTTACAAATAGTAGTAAATAAGGTTGAAATAAAAGCTCGTCAAATCAATTATATATTTTTTTTTATTAGAGCACACGTAAAAAAATATCATAATACACTTTTAAAGACATTGAAAGTTCATTTTTTATGATTTAAAAAACCCTTAATAATTACAAATGTTACAGCTGCAAAATGTTTGTTTCTACTTCATTAACACATTAAACTGTTTTTTTGTATCAAATTTTGGCATGTTCTCACGTGAGTCAATTTTTGCTCTTATATATCCTTCTCTTGCGATTGAACCACAGACATTTTGAGACGATTCGGTCACCAGTTTCACAGCTCTTTCCACTGCTTGCGTGTGACAAGAAAGCCGGGGAAAGTCGATAAGCTGGTCCACTTTACTATTTGGTTGAGCTTCAGATGTCTTCCGTATAAAGTCTTTGAGAGAGTCAATGGAAACATGTTTTACCAAGGGGGGTTCAGTTACGTCATTTTCAGCCCATGAGATCATGTCGATGTAATCCTTTTGTCAAAGGTTATCTTTGTAACTTTAAACTTCCTGACTCCGCCTCTACTTTCTGTTCTTGCTTTTAAAACACGTCGTAAACCAAGTTCTCTTACATTTTTGCGCTCATCACATAGCATGGACAAAAGGAGATTTTCTGCAGCAGCAAAGTATCCATTTATTTGAATAACCGGGTCTAGAACGTTCTTGAAAACAGAGAGGTAGCGTGAATATGAGATAAGCTTAAACAGATGTTTGGAACCATAAGTACATGAAGGTTTTAACTTAATGTTAAACCACACAGGTGCATAGACTTTCACAATGTACTCAGCCAGAGTCTTAAGGTTTTCAGTTGGATTTTCAGTTGCCACATACAATCTAAGTATACGGTTTGCTAATGTAAGCCACCTGGAGTGAGCAAGTTTTCCAGGGTTTCTTAAAGATAAATCTAGTGAGCAATTTTCACTTGATACAGCGATACACATATCCAATAAATACTTCTGATCTGTACTTAAATCATTTATGTTCTCCAAAAGAGGAAGGTTATTTTCAATTGGCAAGAAAGTAACCACAGGAAGATTAGCACAGTTTTCCAGCTGCTGACCTATTTCGCCTTTAAACTCATTGGGTCCCTTCATTTTACCATCTAAATGACCAAAAAAAGATGTCGCAAAGGTAGCTCATTTCCATGGAACAAACAAACTAACCATTGTAAAGGTCTTCCTATTTCATTTTCCATCAAAGAAATCACACCATTATTATGTCCAGTGTTTACAACGGTTCCATCACACCCAATAGCAGTAAAGTTCAAAAGTTGTTCATTGTGTTCTCTATCTTCAAGAAACTCCAGTATACTGTCTGCTATGTCTTTTCCAGTGCCAGATTTAGGTGTTACGTGGCCTAAAAACTTTGAGTTTGGTTCCTCTATTAGTGAAACGTGCTCTTCTGAAATAACTTTTTTGTACAACTTAATTCCTTTCTTTTCTTGAACAATTGTTTTGTCTCTTCTTCCATCAAAAAACAATCTTCTATTTTCGGTTATCTGATCATAAAGACTGTCATTAATGAGATCTCTTCGATTTTTTGATCTTGCTCGTCTAATTTTCATCCTGTCTATTACTTTGGTTTTGTCTTCCCCTGTGATTACACCCAAGTCCTGTAAAGCAGCACTAGCTATAGCTGCAGCAGCTCTATCTGATATTCCGGTACGGTCACAAATGGAAGCTACAGATGGCAATTTAATACGCATTTGAGTGCTTATCTTTTTCTCTTTTTTCAGTTTTGAAGGGCCTGGTAGATTTATCTCTTCTTGTATATTTGAAGGACCTGGTTGGTTTGCCTCTTCAGCGCTGTCATTGTCGTCAGTAACCATTTCTGATACAATAGTTAAACTGTTTTTATCTTTCTATTCATATTAAAACACCTATTTGAAACTTTTTATTGCATAATCGAGACACGTAAAATTCTTTGAAAAAGTTACAAAAAGTGTGTTTTTATAAAACTTTACCGCTCTTGCGGCACCTCAAGACATAATCCAAAAAATTGAAAAAAAATTGTATGTCTTTTTTGATATAAAAACTGCTTTTCTGACAGTATTTGAAATTAAAAAAAAATTTTTGACAACTTCTTAAAAAATCTTAAAAATGTAGCGAAAATTGCAATTTTATGAAAATTTATCGTCCTTGCGGCACCTCAAGACGTGCTCCAATATTTTTCATATCTTTTTTTTATCTTATCTACACAAAAAGGCAACTTTTCCGCGCTATTACAAATTAAAAATCCAAACTTGATTTTTTCGTTCCACCCTAATGTACATGTCAGCCCACTGGCCACAGCAAAATGGCTCAGTCTGAAGTAGTGTGATAAACAGTCCCTGGCTAGAGCTCGATCGACGGAGGAGGGGTTTTATTTTTAGTTTCCTCTCCTCCTTAAAAAAAGTAGTAGTAGTAGTAGTAGTAGCAGTAGTAGTAGTAGTAGTAGTAGTAGTAGTAGTAGTACTAGCAGTAGCAGTAGCAGTAGAAGTAGCAGTAGCAGTAGTAGTAGTAGTAGCAGTAGCAGTAGTAGTAGAAGTAGTAGTAGCAGTAGCAGTAGTAGTAGTAGTAGTAATAGTAGTAGTAGAAGTAGTAGTAGCAGAAGTAGTAGTAGTAGTAGTAGTAGTAGTAGTAGTAGTAGTAGTAGTAGTAGAAGTAGTAGCAGCAGTAGCAGTAGTAGTAGTAGTAGCAGTAGTAGTAGTAGTTGTAGCAGTAGCACAGTAGTAGTTGTAGCAGTAGCACAGTAGTAGTAGTAGTAGTAGTAGTAGCAGCAGCAGCAGCAGTAGTAGTAGTAGCAGTAGCAGTAGCAGTAGTAGTAGTTCTAGTAGTAGTAGTTCTAGTAGTAGTTGTAGTAGTAGTAGTAGTAGTAGTAGTAGTAGTAGTAGTAGTAGTAGTAGTAGTAGTAGTAGTAGCATTCACATTTAAATTGTTTTTTTTTTATTGGCCATCTAATGACCACATGCCAATTTCAATTCTTTACTCTTTGTTCTTTGTCCAATATTCTTTCATGTTTCCACTGTGTCTCTTCTTCCTATCTTCAGTCCACTTTGAACATGCGTTCTTCTCTCTCCTACCCTGACTCCTTTCATTTTTAAAACTTTTGCCAGAAAAACTTATCTTTCAATTGCTTCTTCTGTGTTTATATTATTACTTTTTCTAAATCTTTTGGACTTCTTTAATCCAACTTGATGTTGACTTCTTCCCCACAGATATTTGAAGATCCGCTTTGTTAACCTGTTGTCATCCATTCTATATAAGTGTCCAAAAAGTAATAGTCTTCTTTTTCTCATTCTTTCTGTTATAATTTCTATACTTTAATATATTTCATCATTACTTCTTAATTTCCAACCTTCTGAAGTTTTTCTTGGGCCTAATATTTTCCTAATAATTTGTCTTTCCAATATTTCTATTTTGTCTAAATTATAATTCAATGCTGGACAGTCACTTGCATATATGCTTTCTGGCTTCTCTACTGTACTGCAATCTCTTATTCTTGCAATTTTAGATATGTACTTTTTATTGTAAATATCTTTAGTTATTCCATATGCTGTTTCTATTTTATCAATCCTTTCTTCTATAGCAGATTTTTCTAAACCACTCTCTTGAATTATTTCCCTAATATACTTAAATTTTCTAACCCTCTCTATTCGACCAATAACTGTTAGTAGGATTCCAAGGTTGCTCCGACTCAAACATTTGATTCCAGTTGTTGGGACTCCCCAGAACCCTCGGTCCCAATGCATGGCATGATGCCATGGTGGATTTCTCTTTCAAGTTACCATCTGGGGTAGTGTCTTCATTTAGCGGACTTTCCATACTGCAATTGAAATTGTATAGAGTGAAAAGTAGGAATTAAATTCCGAGATAAAATCGGATTGTTAGTCCGAAATTATTGTTTTTTGTGGTTTACTCCACTAGGTTCTTCCTCTCTCTCTGCCGTTGGGAACTGAGATGCCTCATCTGCCTTTGAGAACGTTGACCGGGTTTCAACTGCAACCCTAGGCAGGGGCCCTTACTCGTTGCTATCATCCGGAACCAGATGAACCCAAGTTCTTGAAGAGGTTTGCTCCTCTAAGACTCTTCCACATGTCCTGCTGTTGGACATTGAGATCTCTTCCACCATTCTGTCCATTGGTCTTCACAAGCTCCGTTAGCATCTGTAGCTACAATGTGGCTACAGAAGGTCCCAGGGGCCACGATGGGGTCGTGGACTTAACTTACCCTCTTAAATTGTTTTTATTTTAATATATTTTATTTCTAAACTTTGCTTGCATATATCTCCTTGTATAGGACGCATTTAAACTTTTCCTAAGAACAGTGATAAATGGATAGATGTGTAATTTGAATAAGTAAATAAATATCATTCAGTTTTAACAATTATTCTTCAATTTGTATACATGCACATAAATATTGTTATATATACACATGTACATTTATACATTTTTCAATACACACATACATATAAAACTACTAATTATAAATCTATTGTGAGACATAAATATGTTTATATAATGTAAATATATATGTACAAACAAACATATATTATGTTTATATAACATAAATATGTTTACATAATTTATGAATACATCAAGAAAATAATATCGGAAGAGAAACTTAACCTTATAAGAGAAGTTTTATATACTCAGAGAAAGATGGTGAGACGAGAGAAAGAGAGAGAGAGAGAGAGAGAGAGAGAGAGAGAGAGAGAGAGAGAGAGAGAGAGAGAGAGAGAGAGAGAGAGAGAGAGAGAGAGAGAGAGAGGGGGGGGGGGTAAAATTTCACCGGGCTGCAAAGCTGTTGTCCATAATGTCCTACAGAGTGAAAACCATGGTGGTCGGACTCCTCATTGGCGCGAGATCAGAGATTTTAGATGCCCGAGTAGGACAAAGTTAAGACTTAATTGTCTTAGAGATTCATAGCACCCAAAATCTATATTTCGCCACTAAAGATGGCCGTCATATGGACGAACGGCTGAAACGTCTGGTTTTCACTCTGTGGGACATTTTGGACCGAGGTAACAAATCCGGCCATGAGAACATTCAGAATAAAATATTGTTTTGTTTTAGACTGAATAAATATCAGTAGACAATTTTAATACAGTCCTTGCTTCGTCCTTGAAATACGTGGCAAATACATACTATGTACAGTAGAACTCCATTTATCTGAACTCCAGTTATCCGAATCGCCAATTATCCGAATCTATGTCAGGAAATGGCATGGAATAAAATTAATGGACTTTCGACAAAACAACCAAATCCAGGAAGAAAAAGAAGAGGCAATGAACAAGAAAGAAGAGTAAACAAGAGCAAAAGAAAGTGTCGAAGAAAATGTAGCTGTATCAACTGAAGATATCAAGCAAACCATTGTACAAATTCTTGGCTGTTCCGAGTGTGACATGGACGACATAAACGAGTGGTTGCAGTGCGACCTTGGATATCAAATTTTAGACGATGATGAAGTTGTCCAAAGTGTAACGATAAATCTCAGCAGGTGAACGAAGACGATGACAACGTTGATTCAGTTGAACCTACGGCGAGTGAGGCATTCGTTTGTTTTGACACTGCCTTAAGGTGGATGGAACAGCAGCCTGAATGCGACCATGTGCAGCTTCTTTCCGTCCCGCGGGACCTGGCTGCACGCAATAAGTTTCTACTTCAAAACAATTAACTTTGTTTGACATGTTCAACTGAAAAATCACAATTATGTTTGAGTATTATTTTAAATTTTTTGTATTAAAAGTGAACTTCTTGCAAAACACATATGACCTGGTTTTTATTAAGATATTGAAATCACGTACCGCAATAAAAATAAACAAAAGTGATTTTTCGGCAACTTTTGCGTTTTCTTTCATAACATAACATTCTTCTTAGGTTTGTTCCAATTATCCGAATTTCTGCATATCCGAATTACGTCTGGGAATCATTAGTTCGGATAAATGGAGTTCTACTGTATTTTGTTATTCCCGATACACGTCTCAGCATTCACGAACATAAGTAGTGACCTGTGAGCAATTGACATTTGATTGATCGTGTCTAAGACTTATACCAGTCGAATTAATCTCATTCCTACACCAAGCGTTCTCTTATCTTTGATGTAAGTGTTGGTATTGTGTTGTTAACTGTCTATATAATTCATATTTAACTGCTGAACTGCACAAGTAGGTCAAACATATTAGGCGATTAAAACGAAACAAATCGTATCTGTTAAAAAACTGGCCAGAAACGTTCCTGCAGTGGTCAGTTTTTTCAGCAGCACTTTTCTTCCACTTTTTATTATTATAGGTTTAATAATAATCGGTTATTATTATTTTTACGCATTTGACTAGGTGCAAGTTGGTTCTATTCCAAGTTTAGAGTTAGGTGTTTTTTTTATTTCCACGTCCACGTAAGCTTGAATTTTGGCTGACGATGGTTGCAGACATTTCTGAAATGTCTGCCTCCTATTACTGTCAGCAGGACCAAGCGAATGGCAACAGTAGCCGTGTGCTCCACAGTGGGGAGGGGTGTGTCAAAGTAAGAGACAAACACGTCTTTTTATTGAAACTTCGGTCGCTGGCAGAAACCCTCTTTGCTGCTGCCTCGCCTCTACCTTCCCCTATCTAAGGACCATCAGCGCCTCACAAACACCACCCCCGATCCGGTTCAAACGCCCTCGGGCGGATTCTTAATGACCCGAAAATACAGATACCCCCGGGCTTAATTTCTCTTACCCCCTTAGCAGCTTGCCTCCATTCAACCCGTTTCCCTAACTCTCATCAGGGACCCAGCCAAGCATCCTAGCATGCTGAACATGTTGCTACCTTCGCCAACAACATGAGGGCTCTCTGCCTCGCGGAGAGAGACCGACGCGTCAAGGCGTCTGCCTACTGAATTCAAGAACGGTGACACTTTTCGCCTGGATCAACACAGTCGCAGTGCCACGACATAAATTATTCTTCCTCCGAAGGCGGTCTCCCTTTCCAGTCTTAGGAACCTGTCAAAGAACCAGCCCAGTTACTTCTGGCAGCCATTAGGCTCGACCCAGATGCTGCAACCAAGACACGGATGCAAAAACGCCCCGCTATACAATGCAATGCAATGCATTGAAACTGTTGCTCCGAAATTTTAATACGAAAACTGTACGATGCATGGCGACATTACGTGTAAGTCATTCAGGGACGGTAACCGAACCATTACGTGTATTTTGTTAACCAACACAAGCAGCCGGACAGTCTTTGAACCGAAAACGACGGTTTGGTAAAGCTACCAGTGAACTAGAACTATGTTTACTCGTGTTTTACTTTGCGGTACTTTATAAGTAGAAGCATTTCTTCTTGAAGAGCAAATAGGTTTTAGAAACGGTAGGTCGACTGTGGATGCATTGTTTGTAATATGACAGAGTATAATCAGGAAACGCATATCGCTTTTGTTGACCAGGAAAAAGCATTTGATAATGCAGACCGTCAAAGGTTATGGAATATTATGGATAGAAGATGATATCCACAGCATTTAATAAATTCAGTTAAGATCCTTTACAAAAGTACATATGTAGGTCCTGGATTTGAATGGTAGGCTGTCAGGTGATATTCCAGTAAATAAGGGAGTTAGGCAGGGATGCAACAGAAATGCCATGGAATGGGAATACCGATACGAAATGAACACCTGTACACATTATGCTTCCCCGATGACCAGGTAGTTATAGCCCAGGATGAAGATCTAAGTTACATGGTCAGAAATCTGAATGAAGAATACACAAAGATGGGATTGAAAATAAACATAAAAAAAGCTGAATACTTGGCAATTAGAGATGAAGAAACAACAGATTTAGAAGTAGACGAAAATGTTAAACTTAGAGGAACAGACAAATTCAAGTAACTAGGATTCACACTGAGTAAACAAGGCAAAACGGAAGAGGAAATAAAAAGTAGATTAGGGCAGACTAGAACAGGGATTAGACAATTACACAGTGTTATATGGAACAAAAGGATTAGAAAAAGCACCAAACAAATGATATATCAGACCAGAGTCCAAAGCATTATGATGTATGCAGCGGAAGTATGGATTATTAACAAAAAGAATGAAAGAAAGATTCTTGCAACGGAGATGGAATATTGGAGGAGGTGCTGTGGAATAACGAGAGCAGACTGAATAACAAACGAGGAGATCAGGAAAAGAATTTATCAAACGAGGAGATCAGAAATTTATCCAAAATGGTGATTAAAATTGATCATATAAATTTCCAATATACCATGTTAGGTTAAGAAACATTGTAATCTTTAGTTATAAGATAGATGTAAGTAACATTGTATAAGTGCAAGTTTTGTGCGGGAAAAAGTGCTAAAATAAATGTGCAAAAATTTTAATCAGTGTAAAACTGTACACTAGAAAAAAAATTAATGATTTACATAATCAATTTTTTTTATACCGAGTGGAGGTATATATAATGATTCATAATAGCGTCCTATCAGAGCGTTATATGAAAGCTATAGACGGTGCGAGTGTAACGCAGTAAGGAAGAGAGAGAGCGTATAATCGCAGCCATCTCACTCTAACCACGACACCGCTACAGTAGAATCCAGTTCCAACAGGTAATTTTACTCAAAGCGAATTATCAGTTCAACCTGCAATAACTTCAAAAGTTGTAAATATACGGCAATTCTGAAAACAGCATTGTATTCCGCAAGAAAAGCTTTATAAGTAGCCGCAAGCTCAGTTAATATAATTAACAAATAAAGAAGTTATACGGATGACGCACGCCAACAGGAATAACGAGAGAATTATGCTACGTAGGAACAAGGTGTTTTCACACACACACACACACAGATAAAGATCTAAGCAACAATATTCTGTGGTCAGATCTTCGGAAACACATTTGCAAATACCTGTAATCAATCGATTTGCAAATACAGGAAGTACGATTTTGACAAGAATTTCTCTGCCGTTTGGAACCTGTCACCGCGTGTATGACCGACCTGTTAGAGATTGTCGAAACTGGAAAAACGCATGATTTATTTGTACAACCAATCAGCAGCCCGTATTTAAAACAGACGCCAGCTAAAAGCGAGGGGTAACATCACTCTTCGTTCGGTACTGAAACACACTAGACGTGTATAATTCGCATACAGAATTTTTTAAAATTACACAACAGTGCAAATTCAGTTCTAAATCGAGAAGTAGTCCGCAGTGTAGATGAATTAACAACATTCAATAACACTAGCTGCGTAAAATCACCGTTAATTAATTAATTAGTTAATTAATTAATCAATCAGCCGTGAAGGACCTGTGCTACAGAAGGCTATAGCATATGTAATTACCAGGGCATCTTCCACAACATTGATCAACCCATTCTTCTGTGCAACACCATCGAAAGGAGGACCTCTACAGATTCCTACCTTCGGTCAACGCATCAAAACAGTAAGAAATAAATTCATTGATCAATGATATAAGCGCTAAACAAATAATAAAACAATAAACAATTTTAAAAAGACACTAAGAAAAGCACACATTGTATTTTAACTATAAGATTAGCTTTAATTTAGGATAGGAGTGTTGAATGGATAGTGGTGTGTAGTATTGGACGTGCAAATTATTGTAGACCTGTTCTTTAGCACTGGTTTGGGAGATAGAAATCTCTTAATCAGACCAGATAAGAGCTATAGGTCGTTTGAGCGTCTTAATCATTACTTTCCACACTCACTCAATAATTATAAGGTTAGGGTAGAATTAAGTCCTACCATTAACAAGTTAAAGTTTCAAAATCATTTATTAAAACATTAAAAATAATATTAAAAAAACTTAAAGAGTTATTTGTAACGATTCCCCATGAAAACCACAATCACTGAACGAATCCTGAGAAAGAGTGTCTCCATGTGCTGAGCTAAGCTGAAACCGTGTCATTTGTATCTGGGATTTGTTCTGGCGCCCAGGTAAAGTAAAATCACGGGTAAGTAACTTTTTATCTAACACCACAAATATTAGATAATTGTGTTAGACGAAAGGGAGCGTTGTAATATATATATATATATATATATATATATATATATATTGTAACGGTACATAACCCGGTCCCAATAAAGTAAATCATGAGAATAAAAGTCAGAAATGGGTAGAACTAAAGCTCACTCAAAATTTAATTATATCACTCCACATAATAAACAATTCGAGTGGTATATAGTGCGAAGTGAGTTCTAGTGTACCCATTGAGGTGAAAAACCAAAGTGAAATTAATGTATTACTAAACTGTGCTGTATGTTTTGGATAGGATAAAACTATGGAAGTAGTATGTAATAATACTAATTGATTTTTGTAATTTTATTTATTTATTGTAATTTATATTGTATGAACCACAAATTGTTATACCCAAGTTAATATTATATTTTTTCAAATAATTGTGTTAGATTATAAGAAAACCCAGGGTTAATTTTAAAAGACATAAAATTTTAACTACCAAAGATAATATAAAATTACAATAATCCTATGAAGGAAATGACAACAGGAAGTAGTACCGGGTATGAACACTATTCGAGACTAAATAAATAATATGTAAATTTATTTAATGATAATAAAATGATAAAATATTTATATACAATGTCATAAAAAAAATTAACCAAAACATATTATGTGAATTAAATTAGTAAATAAACCGGAATGGAAGGGAATTATTTTTCCATAAATAAAATATAAATTTATAATAATCACAAACTGCCTACATAATAAAAATACTATGTGTTACTAAGAGTGATGAAAAATAACAAGTATTGTTAAGAAGATATAAAAATTTTGACCTGAACCAGAGTTGTTGAAGAAACGATGCGACAAAAATTATAAAAAAATAACCTTTTTTGGACGTTGGAGGAGGCGAAATTCACGCAAGAGTAATAAACAAAGTGAATACTAACTAATCATACCTGAGGAATCCAAATTAAATGGTGATATACATTAAAAACCAGTGGATGAAAACATTCTGAGGATCCAATATAGTTCGGCCTACTTCTAGTAGACAATCAGAAAATGCTCGAAATGAAAAGGAAATAATAACGCAAGACGTACCTCATCACAGAATAAAACTTCAATCCAGTAAGGACAACACGGAGCGAGGTAATATAAACATTTTTCGTAATAAATCCGGAAGAAAACTCGTTTTTTAATAGTGAAATAGAACAAAAAATATTCATTTTATCATATGTTTCTTTCAAAAGTAAACAAATACATGCTGCTCTCTTACGGCAATTCCGGAAACTACGTAACATGTGAAAAATAAACAAAATTATTTATTACTTTTTGATATTTGTAAAGCGTAGCAATTAGCCATTTCTGACACTCTCATAACACAAAGACTTCACCCTGAACCCTGGGGAATTAATAAGAATTATGTAATAACTGATGTATTTTATTATAGCGTAATATTGGTTAAATAACAACATATATGTTTTGTTCTTTAGACAGATCTATGTTTATTCGGTAAAGTCGAGATGATGTTTTCTTTTTAAAAAGATTAATTGTGATACCTATACTTTGGTGGCTGGAGACAAAAGTCAATAATCAATAAAGCCATATTATTGAAAATTAATATTGAATTATAACGTGTTATAATTTATTGTAGTGGGTAGTTAATGAAAATTTCAGCACAACATACAGAAGGAATCGTCACAACAGAGGGCCAATAATGATACTTACTCTCTCTTCTGCATAAGGCTGAACAAATTACCTCCTTGACCCCAAATCACACACTCTCGATTTCTTTTAGATTGAGTAAAACAAGATAAACAAAATCCTTTATTTATACCGTTTAAAACGTCAGTTAGTATAATTCAAAAGTGACGCATACTGCATGAGGCATACAATATAACTCTACTACACCTCACGAAAAAAGCGGTACGTTACAGAATTGGCGTACAACTGTGGGGCGGAATTAACAAAGCTTGTAATTGCAAGATACTCGTAAGTGGTAAAGTGCCTCTATTAAAGCGGTACATTACAGAATTGGCGAACCCAACATTTGGGGCTTGACTCAGACTGACGTTTCGCTAAATAACGCCTCGTGAAAAAGCAGTACGTTACAGAATTGGCGAACCCAACATTTGGGGCTTGACTAAAGGTGTACGTTTCGCTAGTGCCTCACATTAAGCGGTACGTTACAATATATATATATATTACTTTAATATTTATAACTAAATTTACCTCAAGATGTACTTTTTTCCTATTAGGAACATGTTTCGAGAGTTCCTGTACTCTCATCTTCAGCCTTCGCCATCTTGTTTCTGGTGAAGTATTTGTGTGTTGGCTTCTGGATGTTATTAAGGTAGTTTGTTGGTCTTTGGTCTTTTAAAGTTGCATTATTGTGTGTGGTTGTGGTATCTGTTTTTGTATTTTGTGTATTTTCGATGTTGAGTGCTTTGAATATTGTGTCATGTTTTGTATTGATTTGTATTTGTTCTGGTATTAGTTTGTTTTGTGTTTTAGGTTTGTAAATCTGTAAATTTTCCCAAATGTTCATTATGGTGCCTTTGTGTGGTATATGTTTTATTAGTGTTACATTGGTTATGTCTGGGAATTCATGTCCTGTGTTTATTGCATGTGTGGCTAAATTGGATTTATATATATTTGGTATTTTGTATGCATTTAGGTGTTCAAAATAACGTTTTTTCAGCTGTTTTTTTGTTTGTCCTATATAACATTTATTGCAATCTTGGCATTCAATTTTGTATATACCGTTGGTTGTTGTATTATCTTTGTTGTGTGAGCTATTTAGATTTTGTAATTTATTTTTATTAGTTTTGTATGCTATTTTTATATCTGTGTTTTTAAATAGTTTTGTTAGTTTTGTCATTTTATTATTTATATATGTGAATGTGGCCCATTTTTTGTTGTTGTTCTTATTTATGTGTTGTTCAGTTTGATTAATTCTTAATTGTTCAGTTTTTATTTTGTATTTGATTTTATTTTCTATTTTGATCATAGTATTTTTATTGTATCCATTTGCATAACCAATTTGGTATATTATATTTCTTTCTTTGTCAGTTTCTTGTTTGTTTAGGGGTATTTTGTACATTCTGTTAAATAACGAATAAAATGCTGCCATTTTATGTTGTGGTGGGTGGTCAGAATGGTTAGGTATAATGATGTTAGTGGAAGTTGGTTTTCTATATATTGCATATTGTATGTGTTTGTTGTATCTTGTGATGGTTATGTTTAAATAGTTGATTTTGTTATGTTTTTCTTTTTCTTCTGTGAATTGTATTTTGGGATGTATGTTATTGATTTGTTTCAGTATGTTCTCTGCATTTGTGTTTTTGTTATTTGATACATATAGTCCATCATCTACATATCTTATCCATATGCCATCTGGGTCATGTATTTTTATGATATTTTGTATTTTGGTGTCTATGTGTTGTAGGAATATTTCTGCTATTATGCTTGATAATGGTGATCCCATTGCTAAACCTTCTTCGACCTTCATCGAAAATACACAAAATACAAAAACAGATACCACAACCACACACAATAATGCAACTTTAAAAGACCAAAGACCAACAAACTACCTTAATAACATCCAGAAGCCAACACACAAATACTTCACCAGAAACAAGATGGCGAAGGCTGAAGATGAGAGTACAGGAACTCTCGAAACATGTTCCTAATAGGAAAAAAGTACATCTTGAGGTAAATTTAGTTATAAATATTAAAGTATTATATACATCAAGAAACGGACTGTAGCAGAAAGTGATGAAATATATATATATATATATATATATATATATATATATATATATATATATATATAGGCAGGGATGCTGAGTTTTCCCAACCTTGTTAAATATATACATTGACGACATGTTGAGAGCATGGAAATCAAGAGTGACTTCGGGAATACAGCTTAACAAATCAATTTGTATGGGTTCCCTGCTATATGCTGATGACATAGTTCTTATTCAAGAAAATGAGGATGATTTAAAAAGGGTTATGTTTCAATTACAAGAAGTGTTAAGAGAGTACGCAATGGCAATTTTAGTAAGAAAGATCAAAACAATGGACTTTAAAGATACATATCCAGTGAGGACTAAGATAGTTATAAACAACAGCACTTTAGAACAAGTGACCCGTTTCAAATATCTCGGCTGTGCGGTAAGCTATGAATCTCAATATGATAGAAAAGAGAAGATAAATAAATTTAGGAATTTTCGTGCTACGATTCATAGAAATTTAGAAATAAAACAAGACACAGCACAAGGATTAAATTTTATAAGGCAATTGCAATACCCACATTGACATATGCGAGTGAGCAGTGGGTCATGACAAAAAAGGAATGCGGCAAGATTCAGAGTGATGAAATGCAGTTTCTTCGAAGTACTTTAGATTATACATTGCAAGATAGAATAAGGAATGAGGATATCAGAGCAGAACTCGAAGTAAAGGACATAAATGAAATTATTTCAACTTACAGAAAACAATGGTGGGATCATCTGCAAAGGATGACAGAGGATCGATTGCCGAAAGCGCCACTGAACTATAAAGCCAATGGTAGAAGAGACGTGGGTCGTCCGAGGATGAGACGGGTGCCGGAACAGGTTTATATGAGCTAATCCTTGAAGAGAAGAAGAAGAAGAAGGAACTTTATAAATCGTTTTTAATATACCTATTTTTCGTGTAAAAACTGATAGTATCTACCAAAATCGTCGAACATACAAAAACGTTATAGGGCATTTCAGTTTGTTTATAAAGAGAATTCACTTCGGGTGGTGCAACGTTTACTAGACTTTGAACGAAACTGACCTCACTGTTAACATCAGGACCAAACTCTGCGTTGACGTCAGCGTTCAGGCGCTCGGTAACTTTCCACTAAAAGGTGCGCATACATTATATCGAATACATAGTTCGACTGATAACATAAAAGTCTACAAAACAACAGGAAACTGATTTTTATCGATGTTAACAATCACATGTTAATAATTAACAATCACGATGTACTCAACTTCGTGTATCACCGAGGTTATTCATTATGTTGCGTGGATCATTATAATATGTTAAAAAATCGGTATTGAAAATCATACATGACTTCCATGTTCTAAGATTTATTTTTAAAACGATTTTCAAAATAAAATATTTCGATAGAAACTACTTATTTCTTCAGCCTCAACCACAGTACTGTGGTCACTAACGTATACCACATCACGTTAACGCACTCGATTTTCACTGATGATGCCAGTCAATAGCACTGCCGAAACGCCTGGTTTTGTACAAAACATTGGACCACGGTCAAACAGCCCGGGAAGGAATTTTAACAACAAACTACTTCTTTGTTGTGGATAACGTAGTACACATGACATATAAATAAAAATTTTCCCCTCCCACTGCAACTATCATTTTCATTTATAGAAAATTACCACACCTCCTTCAACTAGCCTCTACATTTATAGATATTCCATCGACGTTTCTACAGTGGATTATTAAGATCTTCTTATCAGGATACTTTATTTATCAAAATTAAGTACTTTACTCCTGCTAAAACATAAAATGTTGCAGGTAAACTACCCTTCCCCGTAACCGGTCTTCACCAAAATCAATAAGTCTTGAGTTTTCTACAATTAAGGAACGTACAAAAAATATTAGATTCTGTTTGAATGTGCGGCAGTTATCGTTCGTCATAGAAAAAATTACCGTTGATAAAACATAAAACTTAGCTGGTTAACAACCCCTTTCCCTTAACCGATCTCCACCAAAATCAATAAGCCTTCATTCCTTTACAATTCAGGAACGTATGCAAACAAATATTTGATTCTGTTTGAATGTGCGGCAGTTATCATTCGTCATAAAAAAATTACCCTTTTACAACATAAAATGTTGCAGGTAAACTACCCTTTTCTCTTAACTGAACTTCACCAAAATTAAAAAACCTTGAGTTCTCTATAATTCAGGGAGGTATAAAAAAAATTATTTGATTCTGTTTGAATTTCCGGCAGTTATCGTTCGTCATAGAAACAATTACCTTTGTTAAAACATTTTGTGACGTCTCCCTTGTTAAGATATCACAAATGTCGGGAACCAGTTCAATTTGTTACCTGTTAATTGAACTAGCTGCCGTTGTTAGTAAACCTTAATCACTAACAAATTATAACACTTTACTGTTCAGGAATTAAGCAAGGATTGTATAAATTTATTCACTCGTTGGGTGTTAGCAGAAACATCTCTTTATTAACATGTTTATCTCTCATACTTTACTTTACTTTTAAAACTCAGATTCTAAAATTTCTGCATTAATTATTTTGAAAATTTACTTCTTATTCTTTTTATGTCAAAAGCATTCAGCTAGATATTGTTGTTTAGTACCTCGGATCCGGGACTCAACTTAGTTATGTTTTTATTACAACTTCAACCAAATTATTAGAAGAAGAATTTTGGTTGTAAATTTTAAAATTAATTTAAATCTAAACATCGTAATGTCATTCCTACTTCATTACAGTGATTACAAAAATATATATATTAAACTTTTAAATTATCAAAAGTTCTTTACTGTTCTTTTGTTACTGGTCTTGTTGTTTTACAATGAATTTGTGTTACAAATATTATGTTTTGATATCACCTGAATATAACAATGCGTAGGCTGTGTGGTCCATGATGGTCATCTTCAGTCCTCTTCTAGGGTGTGATCCACGGTTGCTCTTGAAATTCCATGAGGTTGATTGTTTCTGGTAGTCTCTTCCTAGACGATTAGATTTTGGGTTCTAGAAGTTCATCCGGTTGCTGTTTGTGTTATCTTCTTTCGGAGTCGGTAGTTTACATTTTACTTTTAGTTACAGTTTTTATTTTATCAGCACTAAAATCTGGTAATTAACATTTCTCACCATTTACAGCTTGCTAAGAGATTTGTCGGCTAAGTTTCCTTCTTTATTTTTTATACATGTTTCCTCACGCACTACATTATAATTTTGTTTTTATTATTATTATTATACTAGATAGGTCAATTTGAACTCATTATAAACGTGATTAAATATTATTTAACGGTATACACCTACGTGTATGTTCGCAACACAGCAGCTACATCCTTACATCTCGGTGTCTATCGGGCGAATGCGTGCAATGTTTAGCGGCAAGGGTTCAGTTGCTGGAGCGGTTTTACGCACTAAGAAAATAGTTCGTTCTTTTAAGTTATATTAATTATTTACTAATTAAGTCGTAATATATTATTTTACCTTTTGGTTACGAATTATGAATTTCTTTATTTATTTAGTACGTATTTTATTTAATTAAAGTAATTATTATTATTAGTTAAATAACACCGTTCTTAACGTGTTGGTACGGGACAATTTGCACGTTGTTGCATGAATCTAGGCATAGGTAAGGGGTGGATAATACTCTTACTTATATTGAAAGCAATTTTTTATTTGTGCGATTTAAATATTTTTTTAAATCGTCACATCCTCCTGCATTTAACGATGATGTTGGGGTGGTGGGGTAATAATTAAAATCTAATAAACACAATTACATTTGGGCACAGAATTTCATACTGAAATTTCTCTCTCTCAGATTATTTCTATCTATCAATTGATTATCTTACTTATACAAAATATTTAAATTCTAATACATCTACTACACATAAAATACACAAAAACATAAATCTACCTTATATTTAATTCTTACATCTACTACCGGTTTTTTTTGTTTGATTTCTTCACTCGTTTTACTGAGTTATACTCATGAGTATGTTACTAATAATAATACCGTATTGTAATCACAATCGAATTACTTTTAGTTTACTTCGCTAGGAATTAGTTTTTTCTTTCTCGTCAGCTGACTTCTCATTCTTTATATCATTCTCGCAGGACTTTAGCTAAGGTTGATCAGGCCTCGCTATTATTCGTACGAGGGTTTTGAGTGTATACTTATTTACGATATAGTATGTTGCAAAATCTTATCGTATTCCTGTATAAGTATATACAACATATTTTATTCTCAATACTTAAATAGTATTCTCGGTTTTCTTTATTTCTCGTAGTCGTGCTTCTGTATTTTGAGACGAAAAACATTTTTTTTATTTGAGACAGATGGCTTCTGCGAACGTAATTTTCTGTATTGGGTTCATACAGAGCTACAGTAACGGGGGTGATGAACTTATGAATTCTGTAGGGGCCACACCATCGGTATGATAGTTTCGCAGTGGTCCTATCAACCGCTTTACTCATTGGATGCGTTTTATACATTACTAAATCACCTACCTTATATTCTATTTGCCTATTATTCCGCTCATGTTATTTTCGTGATTTTCGTAAATTCGCTCTCAAATTTGCACGAGCTTCGTTCCATATTTTTCTTACGTTATTCTTATTCATGTCACGGGGCAATAACTCATGGATTTTCCATTTCGTGGTTAACGGATGGTTGGGTTTATATTTGTAGAGTAAATCAAATGGTGTTGATTTATGGCCTTCATGATACGCTGAGTTGAACGCAAATTGTATCCACGATACATTTTGATCCCAGGTTGTCTGGTCTTTAGCGTGATAAGATATTAGAGCTGATTTTAAGTTACGCAAGTATCTTTCTGCTAGGTTTCCTTGCGGTCTGTACTCGGTCACTGTAATATGATTTATCCCTAATTTAAAACACATGTCATTAAATTCTTTCGATTTAAATTGAGGTCCATTGTCAGATATTAGGTTTAAGGGCGTACCGTAATCCTTAAATAGTCTTTTTGTAGAATTTTTATTGTCGTAGATGCTAATGCACGTCGCATAGGATACATCCACACGAATTTAGTGAAGGAGTCTACACAAATTAATAGCATGGTATTTCCGGATTTAGAACGGGGATAAGGTCCAGAATAGTCTATGTATATCTTCGAGAAGGGAGTTGTGGGTATCTCTGAGATTAATTTTCCTACTTGACTGATTCTTACTGGCTTGCTCAGGGTACAGATTTCGCATTCTTTCACGAACTTTTTTATTTCACTGTTCATATTTTCCCAATGGTATTCCTTGCGAATACAATGTATAGTTTTCCTAATTCCCATATGAGCTCCAATGGTCGATGAATGGTAGTATTCCATTAGCATAGGTTTGATTATTTCCGGGGCGATTATTCTCAGTAATTTTCCGTTAGCCTTTTTAAAACAAAGTACTCGTTTACTCAATGTATATTTGTCAGAATAATTTCCTTTTTCTATTTGTTCTATTATTTTGCACAATTTCGGATCCTTTTGTTGGTGGTATGCGATATCCTTAAATGCAAGGGGAAAGTTAGTAATTAGCGTATTAACGGTAGTGGTTTCAACATTTTCTTCGCCAGATCTAGTATTGGGTAGGTGGAACATGCGGGATAGAGTATCGACTACTACATTTTGAGTACCACGAATATGTTGTACTTTGAACTTGTAGCAATTCAATCTTAACACCCATCTTCCGATACGACCTAACTGTTTTGGGTGGTTCAATAACCATGACAAAGCTTGATTGTCGGTTTCTAGTAGAAATTCCTTATGTTCCAAAAATGGTTTGAATTTGTCAAAGGCGAATGCTACGGCTAAACATTCAAGTTCATAGGCTGAGAACTTCCTTTCTTGCTCGGTCAATGTACGGGATGCATAGCTGATCGGGAGTCTAGTATTATTTATTTCCTCCTAATGCTACACTTGAACTGTCGGTCTGTACGACAAATGGTTACTGAAATCTGCTAACTGCAATACCGGTGGGGATATTATGCTTTCTTTAAGTGTTTCAAACGTGTCTTGGTGTCGAGTAGTCCACTCGAATTTCGCTCCTTTCTTTCTTAAAGCATTCAATGGGGCTGCTATATCCGCTAAGTGAGGTATGTACTTGTGAAAATAATTAATCATACCTAAAAATCGTGCTATACCTTTGGCGTCTCTCGGCGGTAAGAATTCTCGGATTGCGCGTGTACGTTCGGGATCGATGCTAACCTTACCTTCGGCAGATATTATGTGACCTAAGAAGGAGAATTGATTTACTGCGAAATTAACTTTACTCGGGTTTACCGTTAGTCCAGCTTTCTTTAACCTGGATAATACTTCACGCAAGTGATCAATATGTTGATCCATTGACTCACTATATACTACTATATCATCAAGATAGTGATATACAAATTTAAATTTAACATCATGAAAAATTTTTTCTAACAGTCTGCTACATACTGAACTTCCTTGTGATATACCGAATGGTACTCTAGTAAATTGATATAGATTAAATGGGACAGCAAAAGCAGTTAAATGTTTTGATTCTTCAGCTAGTGGGATTTGATGGAATGCTTGGTTGAGATCCATTATGGTGAAGATTTTCGCTTTTGTAAAATAGTGAAACGCGCTGTGAATGTCGGGAAGTGGTATCGATTCAAATTCTATACTCTTATTTAGCTGTCTATAATCCACGACTAGTCAATGTTTGTCAGTTCCTTTTGGTACTAGGAATGCAGGTGATGAGTATGGAGAAGTTGATGGTTCAATGACGTGCTGATCAAGGAGTTTGTTAACGTGGTTTCTCATTATTTCCATCTTGGGCGGTGATAATTTGTATGGATGAAGTCGTATTACCTTGTTGTCACTAAGATTTATTTTATATTCGATTAAATGGGTTAATCCTAACTTGGGAGTGAGTACTGTAGAAAATTCCCTTATTAACTTTTGAATTCTTAGTCTCTCATTTCCTTTTAAATGACTCAGACTAGACTCTTGGTGCTCTGATCGAATAGTTGAGGTTTCACAATTAACGTCGTTACTTGACTCGGAGTCGAACTGATATTTTCGAGTACGATCAAATCTGAAGAAATATTGTTTTGCATACATATCAAGGATTAAGTCAGTTTTACTTATGAAATCAGCGCCTAGTATTAAGTTTTGTCCTAACACTTCAGCTACTAGCAGGGGAATATACCAAGTAAAATTCTTTATTTTTAATTTCACCGTAATACTGCGCGATATCTTTAGGTTTTGTTTATTTACGGTGGCACACTTTATGTTCACGTTTTGGCTACGTTTAATCAGATTATGACTATCTAATACGGTGGCTAACTGTTGACTAATTATACTACGGGTAGATCCGGAATCAATTAAACCCATGGTATTCGTTGCTCCAAGGCCTATCTGTACGTAGGCTAGTTCGCAGATACTTGTTTTACATGCACCAATAGAGTTGCACTTCTCAATAAATCTTGTTAGGTAAGGGTCTATGCGTTTATTTTTATTTACTTTTACTCTATGATTATTATTGTTTTTACCTTTCCTTCTGGTGCTGCGGAAGACGTAGGATTTTCGTTCTTCCAGCTTCACATGTTTTTTGATTGGTCGGTTTTTTGTAGGTAGCGCTTTTGTTTACATACCTTGCTAATGTGTCCGGCCTTTCCACAGTTATAACATCTTCTTTCCTCATTTACTTCGCTCGTAGGTTGTCGGGGTTTTGATCTAGAGTATGAAATATGGGGGTAGCTTTGGGTTTTATATGTACTTACGAATCGCTTATCGCGGTAGGTTCGGGTATCTGTTCCAATTAGTAGAGTTTGGAATGAATCCCTGTGTTGAGTCTGGGACATAGAAACGCGTCTGTTCTGGTCAGAATACCAGACGTTAGACGAATGTATACAACATAGTTCTAGTTCGGTGAAAGTGGTTGGTCGTTTCATGAGTGCTAGGCGAGATCGCTCCTCGGGAGATAGTCCGACTAAGATATTGTCTACTAACTGTTGTTCACTCCATTTGACTTGCAGCAATAAAGCAGATTCTCTTATTTCAGATATATAATGAGCTAATCTCTCGTATGCTCCTTGTACACGAAGTACTAGTTTCCGCTTCAATTCTTCGTAGATACCGGTGGGAATGAAATGTCTTATTAGGGTTGTATGAAGTTCTTCTACTGGGTGATTATGCCTTAGGAATTCTAACACACGATCTCTTAAAGGAGATCTACATTTAGGTAAAATTACTTGTAAAAATCTGGTCTTAGTTGTCGCAGATCCTTTAATTGTAAAAGATGCTTAAGAAAATCTAGGAGCTTTGTAATATTCAGCCCATCAGTGATTTGTATGTCCGACAAAATATGTTCTACAGGGTGGGTTATGTTTCCATAAAGCTCTGTAGTTAAATTAAATGGAGTCGTCATTCTCGGTTTTTCCGGAGATTGATTCGTCGGCAAGTGAGAAGGTAAATCGTATGTACGAGACATATTCTCTAGTTCATTAGGGAGTAACGTAACGTTTGCTGCTTGGATATTTACTTGACTATCAGTTAACCGTTCTTTAAATGGATCTATATTGGATTCCTGCAGAAACTGAAACTTTACAGTACCGGTTTGCTGTTCTTGAGTAGAAGATTGGGTAGGGGAAATATTTAGTTTCGTCATTGCTTCTTCAATCTCTTCTAATCTAAATGATTCGGATCTTCAACGTAATTCGCGCATTATCTCGGGTAATTGTTGTAATGCTTCCTCCGCGAATTTTTGTATATCCGGTGGGGTAACTTTATAACCGGGCCAATTCGACAAATTGGTGATACGGCGGGTCAGATGTTCGATTCTTTGGGTGGTGCGTAAAATTACTGCGGGGGATTTTTCATCACGCAGGGTTTGTGCGATCGAAGTTAGTTCTGTATACTTGTTATAGCATGTTTCCTTTTCGCTTTCAAAATCTAAAACACTTAAAAACGATTAGTGTAATCGTTAATACACTTTAACAGTGAGGGTTTGTCCGGTTTATTTTCACGTAACGTTTTGCGAAGTTCCGCGACAGTTACATCTGAGTATGGAAGACCACGCAATAATGCTTCATAGCTTAATTCGTCTTTCAACAACAAGTCAGGGTTAAATTGAGCCATTTTTGTTAATAACGTCGTTTAAATAATCGAAGTATTACGTACGACAAATCTTATATCAGCTTAAACACTTGTAAAGCTCGACTTCATTTAAACACATACATATATCTCTTATTACACATAGAATCTTATATTAATTAATCAAAATAAACTTATCTCACAACAATTCAATTTTCTGTACTGTCATAAATAATTAGTAAAAACAAAACGCTAATATCATTGCATAGTAGAGAGAAATTTACATACGAAAAGTTCATTCCTTTAACAATAGCACAAAGGGTCAGCTGTTTTGGGGAGCCTCGTTGTTTGCATAGGGTGGTAACACAGGTAGGACAATTCAGAACAGGAAAGACTCGTGTCTAGGATTGTCTGTTAAGTTAGCGAGGGGGGGGTTTGAATGATATGCGTGCATACAAAACGGGAGAGTTTACATTCCTCAACACGTATTTAACATGAACTAGCTTGTTCATACCGACAGGTTTAGAATGGAATATTTACCAGCGATGGCTTGTTTATTACGGCAATGTCAAGATACTAATATTATTATATCTTAATTAAAATTTTACTCATTTATTTATTTTTTTTTTAGAGTGAATAAAATTATATTTGTCAAACTTATTGTTAAAGAATTATAACAATATACAATATAATTATTAAAACAACAACACAATACATAATTATTATTATTTTACAAAGTAGCAGAGTGGCGCAATTTTGTGACGTCCCCCTTGTTAAGATATCACAAATGTCGGGAACCAGTTCAATTTGTTACCTGTTAATTGAACTAGCTGCCGTTGTTAGTAAACCTTAATCACTAACAAATTATAACACTTTACTGTTCAGGAATTAAGCAAGGATTGTATAAATTTATTCACTCGTTGGGTGTTAGCAGAAACATCTCTTTATTAACATGTTTATCTCTCATACTTTACTTTACTTTTAAAACTCAGATTCTAAAATTTCTGCATTAATTATTTTGAAAATTTACTTCTTATTCTTTTTATGTCAAAAGCATTCAGCTAGATATTGTTGTTTAGTACCTCGGATCCGGGACTCAACTTAGTTATGTTTTTATTACAACTTCAACCAAATTATTAGAAGAAGAATTTTGGTTGTAAATTTTAAAATTAATTTAAATCTAAACATCGTAATGTCATTCCTACTTCATTACAGTGATTACAAAAATATATATATTAAACTTTTAAATTATCAAAAGTTCTTTACTGTTCTTTTGTTACTGGTCTTGTTGTTTTACAATGAATTTGTGTTACAAATATTATGTTTTGATATCACCTGAATATAACAATGCGTAGGCTGTGTGGTCCATGATGGTCATCTTCAGTCCTCTTCTAGGGTGTGATCCACGGTTGCTCTTGAAATTCCATGAGGTTGATTGTTTCTGGTAGTCTCTTCCTAGACGATTAGATTTTGGGTTCTAGAAGTTCATCCGGTTGCTGTTTGTGTTATCTTCTTTCGGAGTCGGTAGTTTACATTTTACTTTTAGTTACAGTTTTTATTTTATCAGCACTAAAATCTGGTAATTAACATTTCTCACCATTTACAGCTTGCTAAGAGATTTGTCGGCTAAGTTTCCTTCTTTATTTTTTATACATGTTTCCTCACGCACTACATTATAATTTTGTTTTTATTATTATTATTATACTAGATAGGTCAATTTGAACTCATTATAAACGTGATTAAATATTATTTAACGGTATACACCTACGTGTATGTTCGCAACACAGCAGCTACATCCTTACATCTCGGTGTCTATCGGGCGAATGCGTGCAATGTTTAGCGGCAAGGGTTCAGTTGCTGGAGCGGTTTTACGCACTAAGAAAATAGTTCGTTCTTTTAAGTTATATTAATTATTTACTAATTAAGTCGTAATATATTATTTTACCTTTTGGTTACGAATTATGAATTTCTTTATTTATTTAGTACGTATTTTATTTAATTAAAGTAATTATTATTATTAGTTAAATAACACCGTTCTTAACGTGTTGGTACGGGACAATTTGCACGTTGTTGCATGAATCTAGGCATAGGTAAGGGGTGGATAATACTCTTACTTATATTGAAAGCAATTTTTTATTTGTGCGATTTAAATATTTTTTTAAATCGTCACATCCTCCTGCATTTAACGATGATGTTGGGGTGGTGGGGTAATAATTAAAATCTAATAAACACAATTACATTTGGGCACAGAATTTCATACTGAAATTTCTCTCTCTCAGATTATTTCTATCTATCAATTGATTATCTTACTTATACAAAATATTTAAATTCTAATACATCTACTACACATAAAATACACAAAAACATAAATCTACCTTATATTTAATTCTTACATCTACTACCGGTTTTTTTTGTTTGATTTCTTCACTCGTTTTACTGAGTTATACTCATGAGTATGTTACTAATAATAATACCGTATTGTAATCACAATCGAATTACTTTTAGTTTACTTCGCTAGGAATTAGTTTTTTCTTTCTCGTCAGCTGACTTCTCATTCTTTATATCATTCTCGCAGGACTTTAGCTAAGGTTGATCAGGCCTCGCTATTATTCGTACGAGGGTTTTGAGTGTATACTTATTTACGATATAGTATGTTGCAAAATCTTATCGTATTCCTGTATAAGTATATACAACATATTTTATTCTCAATACTTAAATAGTATTCTCGGTTTTCTTTATTTCTCGTAGTCGTGCTTCTGTATTTTGAGACGAAAAACATTTTTTTTATTTGAGACAGATGGCTTCTGCGAACGTAATTTTCTGTATTGGGTTCATACAGAGCTACAGTAACGGGGGTGATGAACTTATGAATTCTGTAGGGGCCACACCATCGGTATGATAGTTTCGCAGTGGTCCTATCAACCGCTTTACTCATTGGATGCGTTTTATACATTACTAAATCACCTACCTTATATTCTATTTGCCTATTATTCCGCTCATGTTATTTTCGTGATTTTCGTAAATTCGCTCTCAAATTTGCACGAGCTTCGTTCCATATTTTTCTTACGTTATTCTTATTCATGTCACGGGGCAATAACTCATGGATTTTCCATTTCGTGGTTAACGGATGGTTGGGTTTATATTTGTAGAGTAAATCAAATGGTGTTGATTTATGGCCTTCATGATACGCTGAGTTGAACGCAAATTGTATCCACGATACATTTTGATCCCAGGTTGTCTGGTCTTTAGCGTGATAAGATATTAGAGCTGATTTTAAGTTACGCAAGTATCTTTCTGCTAGGTTTCCTTGCGGTCTGTACTCGGTCACTGTAATATGATTTATCCCTAATTTAAAACACATGTCGTTAAATTCTTTCGATTTAAATTGAGGTCCATTGTCAGATATTAGGTTTAAGGGCGTACCGTAATCCTTAAATAGTCTTTTTGTAGAATTTTTATTGTCGTAGATGCTAATGCACGTCGCATAGGATACATCCACACGAATTTAGTGAAGGAGTCTACACAAATTAATAGCATGGTATTTCCGGATTTAGAACGGGGATAAGGTCCAGAATAGTCTATGTATATCTTCGAGAAGGGAGTTGTGGGTATCTCTGAGATTAATTTTCCTACTTGACTGATTCTTACTGGCTTGCTCAGGGTACAGATTTCGCATTCTTTCACGAACTTTTTTATTTCACTGTTCATATTTTCCCAATGGTATTCCTTGCGAATACAATGTATAGTTTTCCTAATTCCCATATGAGCTCCAATGGTCGATGAATGGTAGTATTCCATTAGCATAGGTTTGATTATTTCCGGGGCGATTATTCTCAGTAATTTTCCGTTAGCCTTTTTAAAACAAAGTACTCGTTTACTCAATGTATATTTGTCAGAATAATTTCCTTTTTCTATTTGTTCTATTATTTTGCACAATTTCGGATCCTTTTGTTGGTGGTATGCGATATCCTTAAATGCAAGGGGAAAGTTAGTAATTAGCGTATTAACGGTAGTGGTTTCAACATTTTCTTCGCCAGATCTAGTATTGGGTAGGTGGAACATGCGGGATAGAGTATCGACTACTACATTTTGAGTACCACGAATATGTTGTACTTTGAACTTGTAGCAATTCAATCTTAACACCCATCTTCCGATACGACCTAACTGTTTTGGGTGGTTCAATAACCATGACAAAGCTTGATTGTCGGTTTCTAGTAGAAATTCCTTATGTTCCAAAAATGGTTTGAATTTGTCAAAGGCGAATGCTACGGCTAAACATTCAAGTTCATAGGCTGAGAACTTCCTTTCTTGCTCGGTCAATGTACGGGATGCATAGCTGATCGGGAGTCTAGTATTATTTATTTCCTCCTAATGCTACACTTGAACTGTCGGTCTGTACGACAAATGGTTACTGAAATCTGCTAACTGCAATACCGGTGGGGATATTATGCTTTCTTTAAGTGTTTCAAACGTGTCTTGGTGTCGAGTAGTCCACTCGAATTTCGCTCCTTTCTTTCTTAAAGCATTCAATGGGGCTGCTATATCCGCTAAGTGAGGTATGTACTTGTGAAAATAATTAATCATACCTAAAAATCGTGCTATACCTTTGGCGTCTCTCGGCGGTAAGAATTCTCGGATTGCGCGTGTACGTTCGGGATCGATGCTAACCTTACCTTCGGCAGATATTATGTGACCTAAGAAGGAGAATTGATTTACTGCGAAATTAACTTTACTCGGGTTTACCGTTAGTCCAGCTTTCTTTAACCTGGATAATACTTCACGCAAGTGATCAATATGTTGATCCATTGACTCACTATATACTACTATATCATCAAGATAGTGATATACAAATTTAAATTTAACATCATGAAAAATTTTTTCTAACAGTCTGCTACATACTGAACTTCCTTGTGATATACCGAATGGTACTCTAGTAAATTGATATAGATTAAATGGGACAGCAAAAGCAGTTAAATGTTTTGATTCTTCAGCTAGTGGGATTTGATGGAATGCTTGGTTGAGATCCATTATGGTGAAGATTTTCGCTTTTGTAAAATAGTGAAACGCGCTGTGAATGTCGGGAAGTGGTATCGATTCAAATTCTATACTCTTATTTAGCTGTCTATAATCCACGACTAGTCAATGTTTGTCAGTTCCTTTTGGTACTAGGAATGCAGGTGATGAGTATGGAGAAGTTGATGGTTCAATGACGTGCTGATCAAGGAGTTTGTTAACGTGGTTTCTCATTATTTCCATCTTGGGCGGTGATAATTTGTATGGATGAAGTCGTATTACCTTGTTGTCACTAAGATTTATTTTATATTCGATTAAATGGGTTAATCCTAACTTGGGAGTGAGTACTGTAGAAAATTCCCTTATTAACTTTTGAATTCTTAGTCTCTCATTTCCTTTTAAATGACTCAGACTAGACTCTTGGTGCTCTGATCGAATAGTTGAGGTTTCACAATTAACGTCGTTACTTGACTCGGAGTCGAACTGATATTTTCGAGTACGATCAAATCTGAAGAAATATTGTTTTGCATACATATCAAGGATTAAGTCAGTTTTACTTATGAAATCAGCGCCTAGTATTAAGTTTTGTCCTAACACTTCAGCTACTAGCAGGGGAATATACCAAGTAAAATTCTTTATTTTTAATTTCACCGTAATACTGCGCGATATCTTTAGGTTTTGTTTATTTACGGTGGCACACTTTATGTTCACGTTTTGGCTACGTTTAATCAGATTATGACTATCTAATACGGTGGCTAACTGTTGACTAATTATACTACGGGTAGATCCGGAATCAATTAAACCCATGGTATTCGTTGCTCCAAGGCCTATCTGTACGTAGGCTAGTTCGCAGATACTTGTTTTACATGCACCAATAGAGTTGCACTTCTCAATAAATCTTGTTAGGTAAGGGTCTATGCGTTTATTTTTATTTACTTTTACTCTATGATTATTATTGTTTTTACCTTTCCTTCTGGTGCTGCGGAAGACGTAGGATTTTCGTTCTTCCAGCTTCACATGTTTTTTGATTGGTCGGTTTTTTGTAGGTAGCGCTTTTGTTTACATACCTTGCTAATGTGTCCGGCCTTTCCACAGTTATAACATCTTCTTTCCTCATTTACTTCGCTCGTAGGTTGTCGGGGTTTTGATCTAGAGTATGAAATATGGGGGTAGCTTTGGGTTTTATATGTACTTACGAATCGCTTATCGCGGTAGGTTCGGGTATCTGTTCCAATTAGTAGAGTTTGGAATGAATCCCTGTGTTGAGTCTGGGACATAGAAACGCGTCTGTTCTGGTCAGAATACCAGACGTTAGACGAATGTATACAACATAGTTCTAGTTCGGTGAAAGTGGTTGGTCGTTTCATGAGTGCTAGGCGAGATCGCTCCTCGGGAGATAGTCCGACTAAGATATTGTCTACTAACTGTTGTTCACTCCATTTGACTTGCAGCAATAAAGCAGATTCTCTTATTTCAGATATATAATGAGCTAATCTCTCGTATGCTCCTTGTACACGAAGTACTAGTTTCCGCTTCAATTCTTCGTAGATACCGGTGGGAATGAAATGTCTTATTAGGGTTGTATGAAGTTCTTCTACTGGGTGATTATGCCTTAGGAATTCTAACACACGATCTCTTAAAGGAGATCTACATTTAGGTAAAATTACTTGTAAAAATCTGGTCTTAGTTGTCGCAGATCCTTTAATTGTAAAAGATGCTTAAGAAAATCTAGGAGCTTTGTAATATTCAGCCCATCAGTGATTTGTATGTCCGACAAAATATGTTCTACAGGGTGGGTTATGTTTCCATAAAGCTCTGTAGTTAAATTAAATGGAGTCGTCATTCTCGGTTTTTCCGGAGATTGATTCGTCGGCAAGTGAGAAGGTAAATCGTATGTACGAGACATATTCTCTAGTTCATTAGGGAGTAACGTAACGTTTGCTGCTTGGATATTTACTTGACTATCAGTTAACCGTTCTTTAAATGGATCTATATTGGATTCCTGCAGAAACTGAAACTTTACAGTACCGGTTTGCTGTTCTTGAGTAGAAGATTGGGTAGGGGAAATATTTAGTTTCGTCATTGCTTCTTCAATCTCTTCTAATCTAAATGATTCGGATCTTCAACGTAATTCGCGCATTATCTCGGGTAATTGTTGTAATGCTTCCTCCGCGAATTTTTGTATATCCGGTGGGGTAACTTTATAACCGGGCCAATTCGACAAATTGGTGATACGGCGGGTCAGATGTTCGATTCTTTGGGTGGTGCGTAAAATTACTGCGGGGGATTTTTCATCACGCAGGGTTTGTGCGATCGAAGTTAGTTCTGTATACTTGTTATAGCATGTTTCCTTTTCGCTTTCAAAATCTAAAACACTTAAAAACGATTAGTGTAATCGTTAATACACTTTAACAGTGAGGGTTTGTCCGGTTTATTTTCACGTAACGTTTTGCGAAGTTCCGCGACAGTTACATCTGAGTATGGAAGACCACGCAATAATGCTTCATAGCTTAATTCGTCTTTCAACAACAAGTCAGGGTTAAATTGAGCCATTTTTGTTAATAACGTCGTTTAAATAATCGAAGTATTACGTACGACAAATCTTATATCAGCTTAAACACTTGTAAAGCTCGACTTCATTTAAACACATACATATATCTCTTATTACACATAGAATCTTATATTAATTAATCAAAATAAACTTATCTCACAACAATTCAATTTTCTGTACTGTCATAAATAATTAGTAAAAACAAAACGCTAATATCATTGCATAGTAGAGAGAAATTTACATACGAAAAGTTCATTCCTTTAACAATAGCACAAAGGGTCAGCTGTTTTGGGGAGCCTCGTTGTTTGCATAGGGTGGTAACACAGGTAGGACAATTCAGAACAGGAAAGACTCGTGTCTAGGATTGTCTGTTAAGTTAGCGAGGGGGGGGTTTGAATGATATGCGTGCATACAAAACGGGAGAGTTTACATTCCTCAACACGTATTTAACATGAACTAGCTTGTTCATACCGACAGGTTTAGAATGGAATATTTACCAGCGATGGCTTGTTTATTACGGCAATGTCAAGATACTAATATTATTATATCTTAATTAAAATTTTACTCATTTATTTATTTTTTTTTTAGAGTGAATAAAATTATATTTGTCAAACTTATTGTTAAAGAATTATAACAATATACAATATAATTATTAAAACAACAACACAATACATAATTATTATTATTTTACAAAGTAGCAGAGTGGCGCAATTTTGTGACGTCCCCCTTGTTAAGATATCACAAATGTCGGGAACCAGTTCAATTTGTTACCTGTTAATTGAACTAGCTGCCGTTGTTAGTAAACCTTAATCACTAACAAATTATAACACTTTACTGTTCAGGAATTAAGCAAGGATTGTATAAATTTATTCACTCGTTGGGTGTTAGCAGAAACATCTCTTTATTAACATGTTTATCTCTCATACTTTACTTTACTTTTAAAACTCAGATTCTAAAATTTCTGCATTAATTATTTTGAAAATTTACTTCTTATTCTTTTTATGTCAAAAGCATTCAGCTAGATATTGTTGTTTAGTACCTCGGATCCGGGACTCAACTTAGTTATGTTTTTATTACAACTTCAACCAAATTATTAGAAGAAGAATTTTGGTTGTAAATTTTAAAATTAATTTAAATCTAAACATCGTAATGTCATTCCTACTTCATTACAGTGATTACAAAAATATATATATTAAACTTTTAAATTATCAAAAGTTCTTTACTGTTCTTTTGTTACTGGTCTTGTTGTTTTACAATGAATTTGTGTTACAAATATTATGTTTTGATATCACCTGAATATAACAATGCGTAGGCTGTGTGGTCCATGATGGTCATCTTCAGTCCTCTTCTAGGGTGTGATCCACGGTTGCTCTTGAAATTCCATGAGGTTGATTGTTTCTGGTAGTCTCTTCCTAGACGATTAGATTTTGGGTTCTAGACGTTCATCCGGTTGCTGTTTGTGTTATCTTCTTTCGGAGTCGGTAGTTTACATTTTACTTTTAGTTACAGTTTTTATTTTATCAGCACTAAAATCTGGTAATTAACATGTCTCACCATTTACAGCTTGCTAAGATATGTGTCGGCTAAGTTTCCTTCTTTTTTTTTATACATGTTTCCTCACGCACTACATTATAATTTTGTTTTTATTATTATTATTATACTAGATAGGTCAATTTGAACTCATTATAAACGTGATTAAATATTATTTAACGGTATACACCTACGTGTATGTTCGCAACACAGCAGCTACATCCTTACATCTCGGTGTCTATCGGGCGAATGCGTGCAATGTTTAGCGGCAAGGGTTCAGTTGCTGGAGCGGTTTTACGCACTAAGAAAATAGTTCGTTCTTTTAAGTTATATTAATTATTTACTAATTAAGTCGTAATATATTATTTTACCTTTTGGTTACGAATTATGAATTTCTTTATTTATTTAGTACGTATTTTATTTAATTAAAGTAATTATTATTATTAGTTAAATAACACCGTTCTTAACGTGTTGGTACGGGACAATTTGCACGTTGTTGCATGAATCTAGGCATAGGTAAGGGGTGGATAATACTCTTACTTATATTGAAAGCAATTTTTTATTTGTGCGATTTAAATATTTTTTTAAATCGTCACAAACATAAAACGTTGTAAGTAAACTACCCCTTCCATTAACCGATCTTCACCAAATACAGAAGGTCTTGAGTACTCTACAAAAATCGTGTTCGAGATAATTGCAGATTCTAATTATATTACACTCAAAACATGAAAAAAAGTCATTTTACGAAAAGTGTCTGTGTGTGTGTGTCTGTCTGTGTGTAGATTTTTCTTCTATGGCAAACGATAAGAGCCGCAAATTCAAACAGAATCAAATAATGTTTTGCATACGGCCATGATTTGTAGAGTACTCAAGACCTATTGTTTATGGTGAAGATCGGTTAAGGAAAAGGGGTGGTTTACCGGCAACGTTTCTTGTTTAAACAAGGGTATTTTCTATTGCAAACAGTAACAGTATCTGTGTGTGTGTGTGTGTGTCTAACTGTGTGTCTGTATGTCTATCTGTCTGTCTATATGTCATAAATTTTTTTTTTAGGCAAACGATAACAGCCGCAAATTCAAACAGAATCAAATAATGTTTCGCATACAGCCCTGAATTGTAGTTCTCAAGGCCTATTGTTTTATGTTTTTAAAAAGAGTAATTTTATTTATATGACGAATGACAACTGCCGCATATTCAAAGAGAATCAAATAATTTTTGCATACCTCCCTGACGTAGTATGTACTCAAGGTCTGTTGATTTTGGTGAAGATCGGTTAAGGGAACGGGGTAGTTTACCAGCCACTTTTAATGTTTTAACAAGAGTAATTGTTTCTATGACGAACGACAACTGCCACACATTCAAACAGAATCAAATAATGTTTCACATGCATCCCTAACTTGTAGAAAACTCAAGACCTATTGATTTTGGTGAAGATCAGTTAAGAGAAAGGGGAAGTTTACCAGCAACGTTTTATGTTTTAAAAGGGTAATTTTATTTTACTGACGAAAGATAACTGACGTACATTCAAAGAGAATCAACCAATTTTTTGCATACATTCCTCAATTGTAAAGTTCTGAAGCCTTATTGATTTAGGTGAAGATCGGTTAAGGGAAAGGGGTAGTTTACCAGCAACGTTTTATGTGATAACAAGGTTAATTTTTCTATGACGAACAATAACTGCCGTAAATTCAAACATAATCAAATAGGTTTTTGCATACATCCCTATATTGTAGAGATCTCAAGGCCTGTTGATTTTGGTTAACTTCGCTTAAGGGAAAGGGGTAGTTTACCAGCAACATTTTATGTTGTAACAAGAGAAATTTTTCCATGACGAACTATAACTGCCGTAAATTCAAACATAATCAAGTAATTTTTTACATATGTGCTTGAGTTGTAGAAGACTCGAGGCATTTTGATTTTGGCGAAGATCGGTTACGGGGAAAGGGCAGTACCGGAAAAATTTTTTGTTGTAACAAGAGTAAAGTACTTAATTGTGATAAATAAAGTATCCTGATAAGAAGATCTTAATAATCCACTGTAGAAACGTAGATGAAATATCTATAAATGAAGAGGCTAGTTGAACGGGGTGGGGTAATTTTCTATAAATGAAAATTATAGTTGAAGTGGGAGGGGATAATTTTACTTCCATGTTCCATAAGGAAATGGAAGTATGGTGATGGCAAAAAAAATCGTGGTCGAGATTATTGCAGATTCTGATTTTACTACCCCCAATATATGAAAAAAAGTCATTTTTCAAAAAGTGTCTGTCTGTGTGTCTGTCTGTCTTTCTGTGTGTCAGTAGATTTTTTTCTATGGCAAACGATAACAGCCGCAAATTCAAACAAAATCAAATAATTTTTTGCATACAGCCCTGAATTGTAGAGTACTCATGACCTATTGTTTTTGGTGAAATCGGTTAAGGGAAAGAGGTAGTTTACCTGCAACTTTTTTTTTATTAAGGGTAATTTTTTCTATGGCAAACGATAACAGCCACAAATTAAAACAGAATCAAATAATGTTTCCCATACAGCCCTCAATTTTAGAGTTCTCAAGACCTATTGTTTTTTGGTGAAGATCGGTTAAGAGAAAGGGGAAGTTTACCTGTAACGTTTTATGTTTTAAAAGGGAAATTTTATTTTACTTACGAACGATTACTGACGTAAATTCAAAGAGATTCAAACAATTTTTTGCATACATTCCTCAATTATAAAGTCCTGAAGGCTTATTGATGTAGGTGAAGATCGGTTAATAGAAAGGGTTAGTTTACTGGCCACATTCAATTTTTTAACAAGAGTAATTTTTTTTATGACGAACGATAACTGCCGCACATGTAAACAGAATCAAATAATGTTTTGCATGCTTCCATGAATTCTAGAGGTATTTAGACATATTGATTTTGGTGAAGATCAGTTAAGAGAAAGGGGTAGTTTACCTGCAACATTTAATGTGATAACAAGGTTAATTTTTTTTATGACAAACGATAACAGCCGAAAGTTCAAACATAATCAAATAAGTTTTTGTATACTTCCCTATATTGTAGAGAACTCAAGGCCTGTTGATTCTGGTGAAGGTCGGTTAAGTGAAAGGGGTCGTTTACCGGTAACATTTTATGTTGTAACAAGAGAAATTTTTTCATGACGAACGATAACTGCCGTAAATTCAAACAGAATCAAATAATTTTTGATTATTTCAAACAGAATACAGCCCTGACTTGTAGAGTACTCAAGACCTGTTGTTTTTGGTGAAGATCGGTTGAGGGAAAGGGGTAGTTAACCAGCAACGTTTTTTGTTTTAACAAGGGTATTTTCTATGGCAAACGATAACAGCCGCAAATTCAAACAGAATCAAATAATTTTTGCATACAGCCCTGAATTGTAGAGTTCTCAAGACTTATTGATTTTGGTGAAGATACAGCCCTTAGGTAAAGGGGTAGTTTACCTTCAACGTTTTATGTTTTAACATAGGTAATTTTTTCTATGACGAACGATAACTGTCGTACTTTCAAACAGAATCAAATATTTTTTTTGTACGTTCCTGAATTGTAGAAAGCTTGTCTGTTGATTTTGGTGAAAATCGGTTAGGGGAAAGGGATAGCTTACCTTCAACATTTTATGTTTTAACAACGGTAATTTTTTTTCTATGACGAACGATAACTGTCGCACATTCAAACAGAACCAAATATTTTTTTGCATACGTTCCTCAACTGTAGATATCTCAAGGTCTGTTGATTTTGTTGAAGATCGGTCAATGGAAAGGTGTAGTTTACCTGCAACATTTTATGTTGTAACAAGAGAACGTTTTACATGAAGAACGATAACTGCCGTAAATTCAAACAGAATCAAATAATTTGAAATAATTTTGTACATATGTACCTGAGTTGTAGAGTACTCATGGCCTATTGATTTTGGTGAAGATCGGTTAAAGGAAATGAGTAGTTTACCTGCCACTTTTAATGTTTTAACAAAAGTAATTGTTTATATGACGAACGATAACAGCCGCAAATTCCAACAGAATCAAATAATGTTTTGCATGCATCCCTGAATTGTAGAGAACTCAAGACTTTTTGATTTTGGTGAAGATCAGATAAGAGAGAGGTGTAGTTTACTGGCAACATTTTATGTGATAACAAGGGTAATTTTTTCTATGACGTACGATAACTGCCGTAAATTCAAACATAATCAAATAAGTTTCTGCATACATCCCTAATTTGTAGAGTACTCAAGGTCTGTTGATTTTTGTTAAGATCGGTTAAGGGAAAGGGCAGTTTCCTGTAACATTTTTTGTTATAACAAGAGTAAAGTACTTAATTTGGATAAATAAAGTATCCTGATAAGAAGATCTTAATAATCCACTATAGAAAAGTAGATGAAATATCTATAAATGAAGAGGCTAGTTGAACGGGCTGGGGGTAATTTTCTATAAATGAAAATTATAGTTGAAGGGGAGGGGATAATTTTTTACTTCCATGTTCTATAAGGAAATGGAAGTATGGTGATGGCAAAAAAAATAGTGTTCGAGATAATGGAAGATTCTGATTGTACAACCCTCAAAACATTAAAAAGGGTAATTTTTTGAAAAGTGTATCTGCGTGTCTGACTGTGTGTCTATGTGTAGATTTTTTTTCTATGGCAAACGATAACAGCCGCAAATTCAAACAGAATTGAATAGTTTTTTGCATACAGACCTGAATTGTAGAGCACACAACACCGGTTGTTTTTGGTGAAGATCGGTTAAGGGAAAGGGGTAGTTTACCAGCAACACTTTATGTTTTAACAACGGTAATTTTTTCTATGACGAACGATAACTGTAGTACTTTCAAACAGAATCAAATATTTGTTTTTGTACGTTCCTGAATTGTAGAAAGCTTGTCTATTGATTTTGGTGAAGATCGGTTACGGGGAAAGGGTAGTTTACCTGCAACATTTTTTGTTTTAGCAAGAGTAAAGTACTCAATGTTGATAAATACAGTATCCTGATAAGAAGATCCTTATAATCCACTGTAGAAACGTCGATGGAATATCTATAAATGAAGAGGCTAGTTGAAGGGGGTGGGGTAATTTTCTATAAATGAAAATGATAGTTGAAGTGGGAGGGGATAATTTTTATTTATATGTCATGTGTACTACGTTATCCACAACAAAGAAGTCGTTTGTTGTTAAAATTCCTTCCCGGGCGGTTTGGCCGTGGTCCAATGTTTTCTACAAAACCAGGCGTTTCGGCAGTGCTATTGACTGCCATCGTCAGTGAAAATCGAGTGCGCTAACGTGAGGTGGTATACGTTAGTGACCACAGTACTGTGGTTAAGGCTGAAGAAAGAAGTAGTTTCTATCGAAATATTTCATTTTGAAAATGGTTTTAAATATAAATCTTAGAACATGGAAGTCATGTATGGTTCTCCATACCGATATTTTTATAAGTTTTATATGTGTACTACGTTATTGACAACAAAGAAGTGGTTTATATGGAAACATTTTATTTCACTTTGACAAAATTCTATATTTTTTTAGGAATATCGAACCGAATTCAAGTAAATGATTGGGACTGTATGAGTACCCGCAATACATTTCGATGTTTTATTTAATATGCGATTGTATCGATATATTACTGTGTGGAAAAGAAGAAGTGTACTAATTGTAAATTGCCCTATTTCTTAATGTAAAGCAAAAATACGTGTTGTTTTCACTTGGTAGTTAGGTAATAATGGTTTTGGGTTTTTAGTTTACTGCTAAAATAAATAAAAGCTGTGGTTGAGAAAACATAACATTTAACGTGTAATACAATGCGTATAACAGAGTAACACTTAAAATAAAGAACCTAACGTTTCTAAGTTTACAAATTGGAAAAAACAACAACAAATACAAAATGAAAAATTCAAATATTTATGGTTAATGAAAAAACAAAAACACTGTATTAAGGAATGACAACGTATGCTCTACATATTGTACATAATGGATGTTTGTTTTTTGTTAGTCACAAAACGAGTACTTGTCAGAAAACGAATTTTACCAAAAAAAAACGAGTTCTGCCACAAAAAAGTGACATGTAGGCCTAGGCCTATAATAATATTGATATAATAACTGATATTAAATTCGACGCACAAGAGATGAATATACTTAATAAAAGTTTCAAGTAAAATTTACCAGATTTAAATAAGAACCACGTAACTAAAGAATTGATTATAACCGAAGCAGCCATAAAAAGTGTAACAGATTCACAGACACAAAACGAGTTGAGAGTTACAATCAACAGAAAAATAGACTGACATATACGAACACATGGCAACAACTTTAAACCATTATCTGACAGTTTAAAAAAGAAATACGCAAGTGAAATGAAAACCATTAAACAAATTAAACATAAATTAAACGAACATAAGGCCTTAGCCACTAAATCAGACAAGGGCAACACTATGGTTATTTTACCGATAGACATGCATCAACAAAAAGTATACGAATTTATCCATAGCAATAACATAAGAGCCATAGATTCCGATCCCACAACGAAGTATGTAAAATATATCAACCAAACGATTAATAAATGCACACACCTTTTCGATGAAACCACACGCCGCCAGTTGAAACCCATAATCGCACATGCACCCATGTTCAACGGTTTACCTAAGATCCATAAACCAGGTATACCGATAAGACCTCTTGTTAATTACGCAACAGCCCCGGGTTATAAATTATCCAAGAAATTGGTCCAATTGATAAAAAATAACATAACCATAGACAACAATCATTCTATAAAAAATAGCATTGAATTAATAAAACTAACTAAAGACCTTAACATTAATAGTCAGCATAAGTTAATCTCCTTTGACATAGTCAACCTCTATACAAGCGTTCCAGTACAGACAACCTTGAACATTCTAAAAGATAATTTAATAAGAACAGGAAAGTTAAATCTACAAGAAATAACAGAATTGTTACTTTTACTAGACGTAATATTGAAACAAAATTATTTCATATTCAATAACACAATTTTTATTCAAGAGGAGGGTCTTGCAATGGGTTCACCCTTATCCGGTTTGTTGGCTGACATTTTCCTGAATAACTTCGAAAATACATATTTGCTATCACCACATAATAAATGGCAACGTAACATTACATTTTATAAAAGATATGTAGATGACACATTTATTATCTTCGACGGGACAACGAGACAGGCAAACATGCTGTTACATTACATGAATAACATCACCAAAAACATACAGTTCACACTCGAAATAGAGTCAAATAACACAATAAATTTTTTGGATTTAACTTTTATGAAACACAATAATAAATTTCAATACAGGATATACAGAAAACCCACCACAACTGATGGGGTCATACATGCCGATTCGTTCCACCCGCACTCACAAAAAATGGCCGCGTTCAACAGTCTGATACACAGACTATACAGTGTACCTTTAGATCCAATAAACCATAAGGAAGAAATAGATATAATTAAACACATTGCAATTGCAAACGGGTACCGCAGCTCATTAGTTGAACAATTGATGCTTAGATACAAACGCAGAACTGACAACCCTCACCGTATCACGATGGACGTAATATATAGGGCGGTTGATTATACTAATAACTTCTCAATGCTCATTAGAAATACATTTAAAAAACATAACATCCATATCATATTTAGAACAAATAACAATATCCAAAAAATGTTAAATAATGCCACACGAACATCAATTGAAAAAAGAACGGGTGTATACAAGATGATATGTGATGACTGCGACATGCATTACATTGGTCAGACAGGCAGAGGTTTTTTCGAAAGATATAAAGAACACTTACCCACGAGCATTTCAAATATGAATAAATCAAATTACGCTAAACATCTCGCTTCATTAAATCATAATTACACAAATTTTGAGGCAAATTGCAAACCCTTACATATTTGCAAAAAGGGTAGATATATGGATGCAGTAGAAGAGTTTGAGATTTACCGGGCCTTCAGAAATAATCCTAATAATATACTAAACGAACAGTTGGCATTTAAATCACATACATTATATGATAAGATTATAGACAACATAACCATAGAGTACACGCCCCAACACAACAATAGATAACATGATAACACAAATAAACTGTGCAGTACGTCTTCAACCGGTGTCGAGTGCGCACTCACATCCGCGTACGTTGCTGTGTTTGTATAATATATACATAGATGTACTTTAGTGTCTCCTTTTAATGTTTTAACGAAGTCATAACTGACGGATTTTTTACTCTGATGGTGGATTAAGTTTAATCCGAAACGCGTAAGAAGACAGAAACCAAGCGGTCACAGTGACGGATTAAGGTAAAATAATTTAATTATTACAGAAGCGATTGAATTCTCATCTTCCACTGCTGCTTGTCCATCCAAAAATCTTCCTCAATTTCCCTCAATGTAGTGTGAATTTCTTCTGTCCAGGTGATAGATGGTCTTGTTCTTTTCCTTCTTCCTGGTAGGGTCCATTACATAACTTTCCTTGCCAATCTTTCCTGTGCCATTCTTTTCGTGTGTCCATACAATTGTAATTTTTTTGTTTGGATAAAATCAACAATTGAATTTTTCACATTCATTCTATCCTTAATGACTTCATTTCTCGTTTTCTCACGTCTGGATACTCTTGCCGGACATTTGCAAAAGTCCGTCTCTGCTGTCATTAATTTTGTTCTTGTGTGTAGTCCCTGGGGGGGGGGGGGCAAAATTACCAGCTGCTGCCTTGTAGTTGGATTAAAAATTTAACCAAGGTTAAGGTTAATAACAAGGTTGCCTTGTAAACCTTGATTAAAAATTGCTTAGTCCTCCAGGTTGAGGTTTAATGCAATGGGTCAAATCCTCATTAATTGGAAAAAAGAAAATGTTAAAAAAGCAAATAGATTGCAGCCGGATGAATTCGATAAAGGTAAACGACTAAAGCTACTTAAACGGATTATGAGAATTGAAGTATGGGATATACAAGTTTTAAGGGAAAAAGTAGGGGAAATTATTAACAATTTCAAAAGTAGAAACCTGTATATAGTTGCATTGTCTGAAACTTATTTTCTTAATGGTAAAATAATAGTAATTCATTAACAGACTCAGCGGTCGGCGATAGGGTAATGTGGATAAAGCATTGTGACTCCAATTGTACGTACCTGCGTCACATGTACGAATTCAATACCAAGACTGATGACCGCTCGGCGATTGGGTGGCCGCCGACCTCTATACTTAGGCCATAATGATATATGAAATAGTCGATTACAAACAACAAACAAACAAAAACCGTAGTACGAAAGCTTACACTGCCGGAGTCATTTTGGTTAAAATTACTTCCCGGACTGTTTCGCCGTGGTCCAAAGTTTTACAACAAACCAGACGTTTCGGCAGTTTCACCGACTGCCATCTTCACTGGAAACGAGTAACGCTAACGTGAGATGGTATACGTTAGGAGCAACAGTACTTTATGCCACTGTAGTCCTAACGTATGCCAACTCACGTTACTGTATACCACAGTACTGTAGTCCTAACGTATATCATCTCACGTTAGCGTTACTCGTTTCCACTGAAGATGGCAGACGGTGGCACTGCCGAAACGTCTATTTTTGTTAAAACTTTGGACCACGGCCAAACAGCCCGGGGAGTAATTTTAACCAAACAAAAAACGCACCTCGGCAAAAAGAGTAAAGAAGGACGTCCAAAAACAATCGATATGACCAACTACAAACCTATGAAAAAGGCAGTAAAGAAGGAAGGGATCTTATCCGTTATCTGTCCACCAAAGCATAACATATAATTTATGTTACTAGTTTTGTAAACCTATTAGATAAAGCCATATATATGTAAGATTTTATACCGGTGATTATACATTTTGTTGAGTGGTAGACCCATTTGTGATATCCTCGTTAAAGGGCCAAGAGTTGTGATCTAATGCTTCGATGTATGTGAAACATGCGTGATGTTTTTAGTAACCCGCAAATCGATAGGCAGCCGAAAGCCGTCGTTTAGATGCCTGTGTAGGACGAGCGCAGAGGTCTGTCACATACGCATAAATGGGTTTTGCAAAATTGTTTACTAACAAAAAAATATCGTGTTGTATGTCGTACTGCAAATGTTATGCAGTTTCTTATGTTCAGCTTTCTGAGGTATTTGAATCTACTTCGAATTCACAGGGTTGTAGTCCCTTGCTCTACTACCCATCGCTTTCTGGTAGAAGACATATTTTTTAGGCTGTCCTTCCTCCCCGAATTTTTGTTTCTTGAGCATTCGCAACAATAGCTTTTTTCACGAGGTGAGGTCATCAGCCTCACGCCCAACCCCCAACCTGGAGGGTGTTCTCCCCTAGACAGCCTGCCTTCATCTCGGCTATAGAGCCCTGTCCAGCGTCGCAGTTCACTTGCCATACCTCTGCCATTCAGTTCCGCTCGATGATGTTCAGCTAGTCCACCAGACTACTACCGTCTTCGGCCCCATGCCAATACTGGTGAGTGCTGCTGCCATCCACTATGTTTCTCGACTACCCAGTCTAGATCCGTACTGTTCTGCAAAAACAGGATCACCTCGTGTAAGATGTAGCTCTTCACCACGCAGTACGGTATTGGCTGGGTTCCACTGGGGCGCCATCGCTTCCTCCAACCCTGGGACTAGTGAGGACCACTGTCCAGTCAACCCGAAGGTGCTACTTCTCCAAGTTCCCTCGACTCCTCGAATATATTGGAAGACACTATATTTCAGTATATTTTAAATTTTTATTAACACATTCTGTACAGTCAAAGTTTGTATCCAATTTTTTTATGTAAAAGTATTTTCATGTTAATTACCTGTGCATTCGATTTTGGAATTAAAAAATTTAATTTTTATTAACATACAAGTAGTTTGTCTTAATCGACGATCTATTTGATTGAAAACATTAATACAGCATTTTTTATTAAATACTGATAGTAAATTTTCGAAATATGTATATTACGCTTTGTCACCTATTAATGTTATAAAGACCACTTGATAGGGCTAAAAAAAAACCACTGAGTTATTACGAGTTTGCAAAACAGTTGAATTTAATTGAGTTACGAAGTTTTCATTCATCCATAAACATTTTTTGTTAGAACTACAATCATTCAGGGGTTACTGAAATAATTTTAAAAAGTTAATTTATTCGTATAACGTTTGTAAATATTAATTGTATCGTTTACTTTGAATACTTAATTTAAATGTTTCATACTTTGATCACAAAAGTTTAACTGATTAAAAAAATTGGAACCTGAAAAGTATAATCGCTTACAAAACTGCTGAAAGGTTTTATTGTTTGGTTCCAAATTATAACACCAACAGACCCTAAAATACACGTCGACAAAAAGAGGGTCATTGGCACATCCCGCGGATGAGATGGATTTCGGAACAGGCTGAATTAGGGGAATGAAGTGAATAAACCTGGACTGCAAAGTTGAACTTGTGTAAAACATAATTACATTTATTGGTCTTCCAAATATTACACTGTTTTCTGACTTAGGAAAAATGTAAATTTAATATAAGAATAAACTTCCTGTTTAGACTGTTTCGTTTTCAAGCAAATAAAGGGAACGAAAACAGCGGGGCACGTGCCGCCGCCACACACAACACATTTGAGTCACGCGTTACATGAATTCACGTCCCAGTAAAGAAAGATTAACATCTGTTGTTCGTTGTTCAGATTCTACACATGACATGGACGGTATCATTATACTGGATTTTTTTTTTTAATAACCAACGATTTTTTTATGCCAGATGAAGTTATTTGACTTCAGACGAATCGAAAATCGTGTTCAGTAACATGCAGTCGGTTTACTGGATCCTCTTACTGCCTATTTTACACGTCCACCTGGTGCTTTCCAGCTTCGGAGTAAGTTAGTTTGTATTTATCGTTCACTTTTATTTTTAAGTCAGTAGCTTATTATCACACTTAATTGTGTGCTTTCCAACTTCGGAGTAAGTTAGTTTGTATTTATCGTTCACTTTTATTTTTAAGTCAGTAGCTTATTATCACACTTAATTGTGAATTAATATTTCTTTTTAAGTACGATCGTGACTATTACATCAAGTTACACAAGAACTTGAGAAAACTTAGTAGGAATATGAATGTGCCTGTATTTACGTACATCTTTCAGCTGACTGTCTGTATGAATGAGTAAATAAATATTTATTTTATTTAAGTTAAACGAAAATTTTAAGTAAATATTTTAAGAATATATTTTTTTTTAATTTTTGAACATTTTATAAAAACCTTCAGTTTTTGAAATTTTTCTGATCACAATATTTATATTTGTCGAAGATTTACTTTTGTAAATGTTGGCAAGTCGAAACTCTACCTCTTACGAATCTACGTCATGTTGCGGTACTACGACGGTCACTACAAATTTAAAGATTTATTAAAAACAATATTTATATGTTTATCTGAACGGCAAGGTGGTTTATTTATCATTTTGGGCGGCAGGAGATACTTTAACTAAATGAAAGTCTACCTTTCTAACTGGAGAAGGTTGTGTGGTAAGAGGACAAATGGAAGAAATCATTGAGCTGGCTCAACTCACACTGGTTGTGATGTAACTGCTTTTTTACGCGTTACAAATCCAGGGAACCCTTCGTAATTAAACTCCGTTAATTAGAAGGGCTGCCTACGTTGTAACAGAATTGATCACAAATAATTAAAATAACAAATTACTTACTAACTGTGCAAGGAAACAATGGCAAGGTATACAATTGATTTAAGCACTCCTCATATGTGTGTAACAAGAAGACTTCTCTTTATTCAACATTAAAAAAAAACATATACTGACAGATGCCATGACATTACTAATTCAATTATCAAATTATCGTAAGGTTTCTTTAAACTTTGGGATCAAACTAGATTCTATATAGTTATACCTCGGATCCGGGTCAACTTTCTGTATTTCTGTAATTAAGACTTTTAATTATACTCATTTCATGATATTAGCTTGCAAGACTTTCTTTTATTCAACCATTGGAAGAATGGTATTATTGCTTGAGTTATATTACTCTACATTAGCATATAAACTGTTACAACGTATGAAGTTAGAATAGTTACATGAAATTCTTAGATTTAATTTATAAGTCTTTACAAAGTTATTAGTTTCTGAAAAGTCTCTTTCAAGATGTGTTGTGTGACAAATATTAGTAACCCTCGATAGACAGGCTATCGAGTCACCTTTTAATTGGTATGCAGAAGACTCGTCCTGGGGTATCAGTCTTGGGAAACAGGAACAGCTACGTCGTCATCTCGGTCTGGCTTTCCTCTGTAAAGGGCTCCAAAAGTTCGCAGGTAGAACAATATGTCGTGTAGTTATCTATGATGATCTTGTAGATTCTCGGATGTCCTGATCTGCATATTCTGTCACGTGCAGTAGAGTTTGTGGCTTCTGCTAGTTCACATCTCCGGGTATGACTTTTGACCTTTGAATAGTTGTTATTTGTTGAAGCACGTAGTCATCTTGAGTTACACTCTTTGTTACGTTTCGATTTTTTTGTTTTACATTACTTTAAACTTATTGTCTATTCACATGACTACACTAATTAATACATCCAGATGCTTTAAACAAACTACATCTGGTACACCATCTGAAGGTGAAACAAAATATGATTCACATATTTTAAGAGCATCGCTCTTACGTCTACACTGTACGGAGTCACCATTGCAAGAGAGAGAATTTACGCTCCCTTTGACTGGTACTGGGCAAAAGTTAGTGCGACAATTTCCGCGCGAGAATATAGTTCCTAACTATATTTAAGTTAACATTTTTATTTATGCAAACTATCCCTAAACAGATATACATAATTTAAATCAGTTGTTTTAGCGACTATTTATGTCTTCAAATTTTTTTTTTTATTAACATTAGTTTTTTTATCTTATTCTTACTCACACAAGACTCTGAAAGCATGTCGAGTCTGGAATCAACAGGAAAGCGCCTGCTTACAAGCAAAGGGTTAAATACGATATTAATAACGCTTTACAATTTATCTTTTTATTTGAGTATCTTATAAATAACTAATTAATTACTGCTTCCTCTCATACTGAGTACATACAGGTATTTTATATTAATACAGTGAGATTTAAATGGCTTAAGAGCTCGCAACCTTAATTTTTAAAATTTTTATTCTCTTGATTATTTCTTTTATTTAAATCGTCACATACTCCACCGCTTGAATTGCACGCTACGGTTAAGCCTTTTTTTTTTTTGAGTCTAACTCACTATTGGGGACTGGGAGTATGAATGGGGTTAGTGTGTGTAATTTCTTTCACATAGTTGTTGGACACTTTACAACGTTGTCCACATAGTTATTACTTATAGTTACAGCACAGTACACTTTATATTCTTATGAACTACCTTTTTTTTTTCAAGCTTGCTCTCAAGTTAGAGCGGGCTATTGGGGACTGGGAGTACGATTAGTGGCAGTGTGTGAAGTTATTCATTATTAGTGCACAGTTTGTTTTTCCTAATTTCCTTTAAATGACATTATTCATTTAAATGATCGCCTTCGTGAAATTCCCTTTTTCTTACTTCTTAAGTACTAACTTACATTTTAATCTTAATCCTAATTTCCAAACCTTAGATTGGAATGATCCCTACTTATCCGTAACTCACAACATCCCGGCCCGACTGACACCAGCTTACTCTAACTACGGAAGTTAGCTTTCAGCATTTATTAATGATCTTTGGCCCATTTCTGCCCTATCATTACCCTTTCAGTCAGCGCCGTTGTGACCTGTTACGTTACATTTATAATCACTACTTGATTATATCTCATAAACTTATTTCTAATGTGATCTAAAGAGGATCCCATACTCCACTTTAGATCACTGGTTTGAGAGAAGCGGAATCTCACGAATATGATTCTCTTTTATCTATTTTACAATACTTAAACAAACTATGCGGGAGAGGAGACACTTTACATAATGCATTGTCATACTCACTAGGGGTGGTTTTCAATTGTTCAGGCTAGCACCGGTTTCTCACAATAGGGAGGGTGCGTGGCTGTTTACTACAATACCGAACACGCTTTTATTTTCTCTTACTGGCCACCATTGCAAAGTGTTTACAATGTACAACTGAACTTTTTATTATTATTTTCTTTTTTTTTCTACTTACTTCTACACTTCACACAATTTTAGTATTACTTTGGATTTATTTAGCTCTAGTATTTAAATCAATTATTATTTATTAAACTACTTTGGGGATTTAAGAAACGCTCCTAGAACTATCGTCTATTTAATCACCATATTTATTTAGCACACTTTATTCATTATTATAAATTTATTATTAAGTCACTACAGAATTTAATTGCCGTCACGGGGAAAAACTTGAACTACTATACTGTACACATTTATGTTTTCTTGCATGGTCAAATCTGAAATAAAATTCTCGCTCGTAGATGTCAAGAATCATTCCTGTCTTACTAATAAAATCTGCACCTAATATTAAATCGGGTCCTAATTCTTTACATACTAACATTGTAAATATCCAACTTAGGTTTTTTATTTTAACCTTAACGGTAATGCTCAGGTTTATATTTATTTTACGTTTATCAGCGGTAGCACACTTTATATTCACAGGTTGGCTCCGTTTTACTAGATGATGTTTAGCTAATCTGTCCGCTAATTCTTGGCTGATTAAAGTTCTACTAGATCCCGAATCAATTAAGGCGATGGGGGATGTAACGCCTAAGTCGACTTGTATTAATGGTAGTAAATTTTTTTTTCATTTACATCTATTAATCGCATTACACTTTTCACGAAATTCTCGCACATAGGGGTCGATTTCTTTCGCACCTTTTTTGTTTTTCACTTGGTTACAGAATAATTCATTCTTATTATTATTATTGGTTTCTTTTAGTTTACCCAATTTTGAGTAGCTACGGGAGACACAGGTTTTCGGGTCTCCCTGCCTTACATGTTTTTTGAATTGGGGTTATTCCGTTCCAATGGCTTACTTTTGCACTCTCTTCTTATGTGCCCATATTTGCCACAATTATAACAGGTGGGTTTTCTGCGAGGTGGGTACTTGGTTTCCGCTTTATCTGGGTTTACAGTTAACTTACCAGCTTTGCGCACATGGTGAGGTCTACTAGAAACTTGTCTTTCATACGAGGTTGTTACATCAGGCAGTAGTGCTCGCAATTGATGTCTATTAGTTCCAGAGGTTTTCATTGCTTCTCTATTCTGATCTGAGTACCATACATTTGAAGAATGGATACTGCATTGTTCTAGATCAGCAATAGTATTGGGTCTATTCATCAATGATAGTCGAGATCTTTCTTCAGGTGACACGCCTACTAAAATGGTGTCCACCAGTTGTGTTTCATTCCAGCTTACACGTAGTAGTCGAGAGGACTCCCTAATATCGGAGATGTAGTGAGCTAATCTCTCCTGATGTCCTTGTACTCGGAGTACTGTCTTTCTTTTTATTTCCTCATAGATGCCGGTGGGAATAAAGTATTTTATTAAAGAACTATGTAGCTCTTCTACTGGGAAAGTAGAGGTTAGGGCTTCTAGCACACGATTTTTTAACGGGGGTTTACACTTTGGTAACAGAACTTGTAAAATTTGCCAGTCATTCAGCTGCTGTAGATCCTTTATCTGAAGAAGATAACTAATAAATGTTAGTAACTTGGAAACATTTAAACCATCTGTATAAGGGATTTCGGATAAAATCTTCTCCACAGGGTGAGTCATTTTTCCGTATAGATCTGCGTTATAGTTCATAGGGGTAATTCCTCGATGAGGGCGATTAGATTCATTGGGGGTGTTGGTCAATTCATTATTTCCGGGACGAAACTGAACATGCTCGGGAGGAGGGACATTCACATCTGTATCAGTATTTTGTTCTGGGTTCGCTTGCACTTGCGATACGATAGGTGAGTTCCGATCCGAGTTAGGCGGAGGTAAACCAGTGGTGGGGGATTGTATTGGGGAGATGTGTAATTTCATTAATGATTTCTCTATTTCGTCCATCCTGAATGAGTCGGATTTTCGTCTTAAATCGTTGATAATTGAAGGTAAGCGCCGTAGAGCTTCGTCTGCTAGCTTTTGTACATCAACGGGTATTTCTGTGAGATTCGGCCAGATCGACAAATTTTTTTATTCGCCTGGTTAAATGCTCTATTCTCTGGGTAGTCCGCAAAATTTTTGCCGGAGATTTCTCGTCTTGGAGTGTTTGAGACAATAAGTATAGTTCACTATACTTGGCATTACAAATTTCTTTCTCGCCTTCATAATCGAGTTGGCTTAGATTGTTTAATTCCACGGGCGCATCAAATCCACATTCGCGAATTGAACTTCGTAATTCCGCGACTGTTACATCAGCATGGGGTAGTCCACGCAAAAGAGCTTCGTAAGACGGCTCGTCTTTTAATAACAAATCCGGGTTAAATTGGGCCATTTTGTTCTAACACATTAGCACGTACTTAAAATTAATACTAGTATATTACACATATATAAATATAATAAATTCATAAAATTAATACATAAATACACATATAATGAATTCTTAAGTAATCAATTTACACTAATTAGAAAAGAACAATTTCTCTTCTAAGGGAGAGACAGAAATCACACACACATATCTTTCAATGTTAAATGGCCGATCAGCTGTTTACTGGAATGTAGGTCAGAGGGTGGCCTACATATTTAGTTAACAAAGGAGGGTTGAGCGTGTGTGACAATGGGGTGTTTGCTTTTACATATTATTGTCTACACAATGCGAGTGAATAACACCAACGACCGGTATAAACACGAGAAAAGGGGAGAGCAATCTTATGCAACACATTTATTATTATTCCGCTTAGACAACACTTTGGCTTCGTTCATTCATAAACTTTTCTCAATTAAATAATTACTTATTTTGTTCACAAGTTTTAAATCACGAACTTCTACTTAATTACTTTATTATTATTAACAAAGTTATTTTTAATCAAATTTTTTTTATAACACATACTAGTGTATGAAAGCTAGATAGTTGGACATACACTGTGCAGAATGATTCAGGAAACAACAGGCCGTAGTTTGTCGTAAACAAACCTGTTACAGATTGTTCGGTTGACCAAAATTGTTATGCTTGGTCACAATTCATGTCTGCAAGTACTTACATCGAATTATGCAGTTTCTGTAGGAAATGCCAGTAGGAACCTGCATATAGCATTTTGCATTGTATGACGCTAATGATATTTCACTCATACATACTACCATCTACATAACGTAATACATTACTAAATATGTTTCGAACATTACATTTTTTTTATAGTAACTTTCTGAGTGCATATATCAATATTAAATATTTAGTTATTAATCATACTATTTATCCACGCATAGTGAATGCAATTTTGTTTGTGACACTATATACACAATTAAAACTCTTTCCTTTGTTTCCTTTATTTTTTTTTTACAATTAAGCAGAGTGGCGCACTTTTGTAACTGCTTTTTTACGCGTTACAAATCCAGGGAACCCTTCGTAATTAAACTCCGTTAATTAGAAGGGCTGCCTACGTTGTAACAGAATTGATCACAAATAATTAAAATAACAAATTACTTACTAACTGTGCAAGGAAACAATGGCAAGGTATACAATTGATTTAAGCACTCCTCATATGTGTGTAACAAGAAGACTTCTCTTTATTCAACATTTAAAAAAAACATATACTGACAGATGCCATGACATTACTAATTCAATTATCAAATTATCGAAAGGTTTCTTTAAACTTTGGGATCAAACTAGATTCTATATAGTTATACCTCGGATCCGGGTCAACTTTCTGTATTTCTGTAATTAAGACTTTTAATTATACTCATTTCATGATATTAGCTTGCAAGACTTTCTTTTATTCAACCATTGGAAGAATGGTATTATTGCTTGAGTTATATTACTCTACATTAGCATATAAACTGTTACAACGTATGAAGTTAGAATAGTTACATGAAATTCTTAGATTTAATTTATAAGTCTTTACAAAGTTATTAGTTTCTGAAAAGTCTCTTTCAAGATGTGTTGTGTGACAAATATTAGTAACCCTCGATAGACAGGCTATCGAGTCACCTTTTAATTGGTATGCAGAAGACTCGTCCTGGGGTATCAGTCTTGGGAAACAGGAACAGCTACGTCGTCATCTCGGTCTGGCTTTCCTCTGTAAAGGGCTCCAAAAGTTCGCAGGTAGAACAATATGTCGTGTAGTTATCTATGATGATCTTGTAGATTCTCGGATGTCCTGATCTGCATATTCTGTCACGTGCAGTAGAGTTTGTGGCTTCTGCTAGTTCACATCTCCGGGTATGACTTTTGACCTTTGAATAGTTGTTATTTGTTGAAGCACGTAGTCATCTTGAGTTACACTCTTTGTTACGTTTCGATTTTTTTGTTTTACATTACTTTAAACTTATTGTCTATTCACATGACTACACTAATTAATACATCCAGATGCTTTAAACAAACTATATCTGGTACACCATCTGAAGGTGAAACAAAATATGATTCACATATTTTAAGAGCATCGCTCTTACGTCTACACTGTACGGAGTCACCATTGCAAGAGAGAGAATTTACGCTCCCTTTGCCTGGTACTGGGCAAAAGTTAGTGCGACAATTTCCGCGCGAGAATATAGTTCCTAACTATATTTAAGTTAACATTTTTATTTATGCAAACTATCCCTAAACAAATATACATAATTTAAATCAGTTGTTTTAGCGACTATTTATGTCTTCAAATTTTTTTTTTTATTAACATTAGTTTTTTTATCTTATTCTTACTCACACAAGACTCTGAAAGCATGTCGAGTCTGGAATCAACAGGAAAGCGCCTGCTTACAAGCAAAGGGTTAAATACGATATTAATAACGCTTTACAATTTATCTTTTTATTTGAGTATCTTATAAATAACTAATTAATTACTGCTTCCTCTCATACTGAGTACATACAGGTATTTTATATTAATACAGTGAGATTTAAATGGCTTAAGAGCTCGCAACCTTAATTTTTAAAATTTTTATTCTCTTGATTATTTCTTTTATTTAAATCGTCACAGTGACACCATGTAGACTTTTACATTTTTTCAAAATTTTTGATTCCATTTTTGGCCCATGATGTCGCTAAAGTTTTAAAAGTGTCCATTTTTACTTCCATATTTCCTTAAGGAATGGAAGTATGGTGATGGCAAAAAAAATCGTGTTCAAGATTATTGCAGATTCTGATTCTACTACACTCAAAACATGAAAAAAAGTCGTTTTCCGAAAAGTGTCTGTGTGTGTGTGTGTGTGTGTGTCTGTGTGTGTGTCTGTGTGTCTGTCTGTGTGTCTGTAGATTTTTTTTCTATGGTAAACGATAACTGCCGCAAATTCAAACAGAATCAAATAATTTTTTGCATACAGCCCTGATTTGTAGAGGACTCGCGACCTATTGTTTTTGGTGAAGATCGGTTGAAGGAAAGGGGTAGTTTACCTGCAACGGTTTTTTTTATCAAGGGAAATTTTTTTTTTGGCAAACGATAACAGCCGCAAATTCAAACATAATCAAATAATGTTTCGTATACAGCCCTTAATTGTAGAGTTCTCAAGACCTTTTGTTTTTGGTGAAGATCGGTTAAGGGAAAGGGGTAGTTTACTTGTAACGTTTTATGTTTTAACAAGGGTATTTCCTATGGCAAACGATAACAGCCGCAAATTCAAACAGAATCAAAAGATTATTTACATACAGCCCTAAATTGTAGAGTACTCGAGACCTATTGTTTTTGGTGAAGATCGGTTAAGGGAAAGGGGTAGTTTACTTGTAACGTTTTATGTTTTAACAAGGGTATTTCTTATGGCAAACGATAACGGCCGCAAATTCAAACAGAATCAAAAGATTATTTGCATACAGCCCTAAATTGTAGAGTTCTCAAGACCTATTGTTTTTCGTGAAGATCGGTTAAGGCAAAGGGGTAGTTTACCTACAACGTTTTTTTAACAAGGGTATTTTTTATGGCAAACGATAACAGCCGCAAATTCAAACAAAATCAAATAATTTTCTGCATACTGCCCTGATTTGTAGAGTACTCAAGACCTATTGTTTTTGGTGAAGATCGGTTGAGGGGAAGGGGTAGTTTACCGTCAACGTTTTTTATCAAGCGTATTTTCTATGGCAAACGATAACTGCCGCAAATTCAAACAGAATCAAATAATTTTTTGCATACAACCCTGATTTGTAGAGTACTCGCGACCTATTGTTTTTGGTGAAGATCGGTTGAGGGAAAGGGGTAGTTTACCTGCAACGGTTTTTTTTATCAAGGGAAATTTTTTTTTGGCAAACGATAACAGCCGCAAATTCAAACAGAATCAAATAATGTTTCGTATACAGCCCTGAATTGTAGAGTTCTCAAGACCGTTTGTTTTTGGTGAAGATCGGTTAAGGGAAAGGGGTAGTTTACTTGTAACGTTTTATGTTTTAACAAGGGTATTTCCTATGGCAAACGATAACAGCCGCAAATTCAAACAGAATCAAAAGATTATTTGCATACAGCACTAAGTTGTAGAGTTCTCAAGACCTATTGTTTTTGGTGAAGATCGGTTAAGGGAAAGGGGTAGTTTACCTACAACGTTTTTTTAACAAGGGTATTTTCTATGGCAAACTATAACAGCCGCAAATTCAAACAGAATAAAATAATTTTCTGCATACAGCCCTGATTTGCAGAGTACTCAAGATCTGTTGTTTTTGGTGAAGATCGGTTGAGGGGAAGGGGTAGTTTACCTGCAACGTTTTTTATCAAGCGTATTTTCTATGGCAAACGATAACTGCCGCAAATTCAAACAGAATCAAATAATTTTTTGCATACAGCCCTGATTTGTAGAGTACTCGCGACCTATTGTTTTTGGTGAAGATCGATTGAGGGGAAGGGGTAGTTTACCAGCAACGGTTTTTTTTATCAAGGGAAATTTTTTTTTTTGGCAAACGATAACAGCCGCAAATTCAAACAGACTTATATAATGTTTCGTATACAGCCCTGAATTGTAGAGTTTTCAAGACCTATTGTTTTTGGTGAAGATCGGTTAAGGGAAAGGGGTAGTTTACCAGTAACGTTTTATGTTTTAACAAGGGTATTTCCGATGGCAAACGATAACAGCCGCAAATTCAAACAGAATCAAACGATTATTTGCATACAGCCCTAAATTGTAGATTTCTCAAGACCTATTGTTTTTGGTGAAGATCGGTTGAGGGAAAGGGGTAGTTTACCTGTAACGTTTTATGTTTTAACAAGGGTATTTCCTATGGCAAACGATAACAGCCGCAAATTCAAACAGAATCAAATAATGTTTTGCATACAGCCCTGATTTGTAGAGTACTCAAGACCTATTGTTTTTGGTGAAGATCGGTTAAGAGGAAGGGGTAGTTTACCTGCACCGTTTTTTTATCAAGCGTATTTTCTATGGCAAACGATAACAGCCGCAAATTCAAACAGAATCAAATAATTTTTTGCATACATCCCTGAATTGTAGAGGTCTCAAGGACTTTCGATTTTGGTGAAGATCGGTTAAGGGGAAGGGGTAGTTTACCTGCAACCTTTTACGTTTTAACAAGAGTAAAGTACTTGCAAATTTATTTAACCTTTTTGAAACAATGGTAATTGTTAAAAATAAAATAATTTTGTTGCCAGGCAATAAAATTAAAATTTTTTAATTTTAATGTAATATAATATTTTTCATTTAATACGGCAATAAAAAGGCAGGTAAGACACAAACACACAATTCACGTTATTTCTGGCCTCACTCATGTTTATTTTCTTACGTTTGCACGCTTTTTAAATGGAAAGTGCCGAAACCCACACCAACATAACGCGTGCAAGCCGAAAAAATGGACATCAATTTGCTTACTGGCGAAGCTAGTAGTTAATGAATGGGTAGGCAAAAATCTTATCTTAAATTTTTTTTAAGGAATCACTAAAAGGACGGTGGGTCAAATCGGACGCTGAGGTAGAGTTTGCTGTAACCGAATGGTTCCACAAACAGCCGTAAGAATTTTACTAGCAGGGAATCTACAGGTTAGCGCAACAGTGGAACTCATGTCTTAATGTTATTGGAGACTTCTTTTAAAATCGTTGAATAAAAAATGCTTTACAGCTCTATACGTGTGTCTATTGAACAATCCTTGTATTAGTCATACACAATAATACAACTGATTGAACTTCAAATTTTTAAACTTGGTTAGTTTCTATATATATGTTTAATGTTACAAATAATTAAAATAACAATCTTGATCATCTGTTAGTTCATCGGAATAACAGTGACACTTTTAATAACCGCATAAAATAAACACTTAGTAACAACACAGGCGCTTTAACTTAACTGTTTGGACCACAGAAGTGAGGCATGCCTCAACGCTCTATGTGTACAGCGCGGGACAATCCCCCCTCCCTACACTTCCCTATCACACCACTACATTGCTTACATACGATGTATACAAAAAACGCTGAGGCAAGTTCAGGTTGCCTCATTCGATTTAAACGAACTATGCCGAATCTCACCTGTCACCATCTAGCGGTCGCTCAATAAAGCACGTTTCGGTTTAATAAATTTGACAGTCACAGTAACAATGTATAATCTTTACGTTATGTAGTTCATACGTATTTATAATTTTTATTCTACAGAATTTGTTAGGGTAGGCATTGCCTCAATTGCCTCCATTAACTTCGCCACTGATATATATGTGTACAACGTTATCGGCAACAAAGAAGTAGTTTTTGTTAAAATTCCTTCCCGGGATATTTGGCCGTAGTCCAATGTTTTCTACAAAACCAGACATTTCGGCAATGCCATCGACTTCCATCATCAGTGAAAATCGAGTGCGATAACGTGAGGTGGTATACGTTAGTGACCACAGTACTGTGGTTAAGGCTGAAGCAGTAAGTAGAAAGAAGTAGTTTCAATGGTAATATTTCATTTCGAAAATGATTTTAAATATAAATCTTAGAATATGGAAGTCATGTATGGTTCTCCGTACCGATATTTACTTCCATATTCCTTAAGGAATGGAAGTATGGTGATGGCAAAAAAAATCGTGTTCGAGATTATTGCAGATTCTGATTCTACTACACTCAAAACATGAAAAAAAGTCGTTTTCCGAAAAGTGTCTGTGTGTGTGTCTGTCTGTCTGTGTGTCTGTAGATTTTTTTTCTATGGCAAACGATAACTGCCGCAAATTCAAACAGAATCAAATAATTTTTTGCATACAGCCCTGATATGTAGAGTACTCACGACCTATTGTTTTTGGTGAAGATCGGTTGAGGGAAAGGGGTAGTTTACCTGCAACGGTTTTTTTTTATCAAGGGAAATTTTTTTTGTTGGCAAACGATAACAGCCGCAAATTCAAACAGAATCAAATAATGTTTCGCATACAGCCCTGAATTGTAGAGTTCTCAAGATCTATTGTTTTTGGTGAAGATCGGTTAAGGGAAAGGGGTAGTTTACCTGTAACGTTTTAGGTTTTAACAAGGGTATTTCCTATGGCAAACGATAACAGCCGCAAATTCAAACAGAATCAAAAGATTATTTGCATACAGCCCTAAATTGTAGAGTTCTCAAGACCTATTGTTTTTGGTGAAGATCGGTTAAGGGAAAGGGGTAGTTTACCAACAACGTTTTTTTAACAAGGGTATTTTATATGGCAAACGATAACAGCCGCAAATTCAAACAGAATCAAATAATTTTCTGCATACAGCCCTGATTTGTAGAGTACCCAAGATCTCTTGTTTTTGGTGAAGATCGATTGAGGGGAAGGGGTAGTTTACCTGCAACGTTTTTTATCAAGCGTATTTTCTATGGCAAACGATAACTGCCGCAAATTCAAACAGAATCAAATAATTTTTTGCACACGTCAGTGAATTGTAGAGGACTCAAGGCCTTTAGATTTTGGTGAAGATCGGTTAAGGGGAAGGGGTAGTTTACCTGCAACCTTTTACATTTTAACAAGAGTAAAGTACTTGAAAATTCATTTAAACTTTTTCAAACAATGGTAATTGTTGAAAATAAAATACGTAATTTTGTTGCCAGGCAATAAAATTATAATTTTTTCATTTTAACGTAAATATGTACATAGTATAAAGTAAAGTCGGTCCGTTTTCTCTCTGTGTTTGAAATCGCTAATCTCAGGAAGTACTGAACGGATTTTATTCAAGTTTTCGCCAATAGATAGAGTGTCTATCGAGGAACATTTATGTGTATAATTAATACATATATGTTGTACATTAGCTTAGCTATCACGGTTTATGTCAAGTAAGTGGTATAGTTTACATCTTATATATAAAAATGAATGTTTCTTTGTTTGTCCCGTATGCGTTCCTATACCATTCATCTGATTGCGATGAAACTTCGGTGAGTTGTGCGCACGTCCGCGAAGGTTTCTTCCACATCTCCTCCTAAACCACTGTACCGATTTCAACCAAACTTGGCACAAATATTTTATGCAACGGGAGAACCAACATAGGATAGGTGTTTTTTCGATGGGGTCCTTTTGGGGGTTCTTTGGGGTCTTCCACATCGCCTCCTAAACCACTGGACCGATTTCAGCCAAACTTGGCACAAATATTTTACGCAAAGGGAGAACCAACATAGGACAAGTGTTTTTTTTCGATACGATCCTTTGGGGGGTCCTTTGGGGTCTTCCACGTCTCCACCTAAACCATTGGACCGATTTCAACCAAACTTGGCACAAATATTTTACGCAACGGGAGAACTAACATAGGACAGGTGTTTTTTTCGATACGATCGTCTGGGGGGTCCTTTGCGGTCTTAAAAAACTATTAGATCTGGTTACTATGGCAACCCAATAGAATAGATTCTGTTCTAAATATATTATCGCATTAAATTGAAGACCACGCGAACGAAGTTGTGGGCAACAGCTATTTATTTTTAAGAAGCCTACTTTAATTAAACTTTATTAATTAAACTAACATTTTCATTACGTACAACGTGAAACTCCGTAGCGAAGCACGGGTATTCTGCTAGTCATGTATAAGAGAAAATATATCGTGCGTGGCAGGCAAGCATATCTCAGTTATGTACTGTTTACGTTTCCATTTTATTATTATCACTACCGCAATAAATATCGGTATGGAGAACCATACATGACTTCCATATTCTAAGATTTATATTTAAAATCATTTTCAGCCAAACAGCCAGGCTGTGTCTTACCTGCCTTTTTATTGCTGTATTAAATGAAAAATATTATATTACATTAAAATGAAAAAATTATAATTTTATTGCCTGGCAACAAAATTATTTTATTTTTAACAATTACCATTGTTTCAAAAAGTTTAAATAAATTTTCAAGTACTTTACTCTTGTTAAAACGTAAAAGGTTGCAGGTAAACTACCCCTTCCCCTTAACCGATCTTCACCAAAATCGAAAGTCATTGAGAACTATACCATTCAGGGCTGCATGCGAAACATTATTTGATTCTGTTTGAATTTGCGGCTGTTATCGTTTGCCAAACAAACAAAAATACCCTTGCTAAAAAAAAACTGTTGCAGGTAAACTACCCCTTTCCCTCAACCGATCTTCACCAAAAACAATGGGTCGCGAGTACTCTGCAAATCAGGGCTGCATGCAAAACATTATTTGATTCTGTTTGAATTTGCGGCAGTTATCGTTTGCCATAGAAAAAAAATCTACAGACACAGACACACAGACAGACAGACACACAGACAGACAGACACACACACAGACACTTTTCGGAAAACGACTTTTTTTCATGTTTTGAGTGTAGTAGAATCAGAATCTGCAATAATCTCGAACACGATTTTTTTTGCCATCACTATACTTCCATTCCTTAAGGAATATGGAAGTAAATATCGGTATGGAGAACCATACATGACTTCCATATTCTAAGATTTATATTTAAAATCATTTTCAGCCAAACAGCCAGGCTGTGTCTTACCTGCCTTTTTATTGCTGTATTAAATGAAAAATATTATATTACATTAAAATGAAAAAATTATAATTTTATTGCCTGGCAAAAAAATTATTTTATTTTTAACAATTACCATTGTTTCAAAAAGTTTAAATAAATTTTCAAGTACTTTACTCTTGTTAAAACGTAATAGGTTGCAGGTAAACTACCCCTTCCCCTTAACCGATCTTCACCAAAATCGAAAGTCCTTGAGACCTCTACAATTCAGGGATGTATGCAAAAAATTATTTGATTCTGTTTGAATTTGCGGCTGTTATCGTTTGCCATAGAAAATACGCTTGATAAAAAACGTTGCAGGTAAACTACCCCTTCCCCTTAACCGATCTTCACCAAAAACAATAGGTCTTGAGTACTCTACAAATCAGGGCTGTATGCAAAACATTATTTGATTCTGTTTGAATTTGCGGCTGTTATCGTTTGCCATAGTAAATACCCTTGTTAAAAAAACGTTGCAGGTAAACTACCCCTTTCCCTCAACCGATCTTCACCAAAAACAACATGTCTTGAGAACTCTATAATGTAGGGCTGTATGCAAATAATCTTTTGATTCTATTTGAATTTGCGGCTGTTATCGTTTGCCATAGGAAATACCCTTGTTAAAACATAAAACGTTACAGGTAAACTACCCCTTTCCCTTAACCGATCTTCACCAACATCAACAGATCTTGAGAACTCTAAAATTCAGGGCTGTATGCGAAACATTATTTGATTCTGTTTGAATTTGCGGCTGTTATCGTTTGCCAAACAAACAAAATTACCCTTGCTAAAAAAAAAACCGTTGCTGGTAAACTACCCCTTTCCCTCACCCGATCTTTACCAAAAACAATAGGTCGCGAGTACTCTGCAAATTAGGGCTGTATGCAAAAAATTGTTTGATTCTGTTTGAATTTGCGGCAGTTATCGTTTGCCATAAAAAAAAATCTACAGACACACAGACACACAGACAGATAGACAGACAGACAGACAGACACACACACAGACACTTTTCGGAAAACGACTTTTTTTCATGTTTTGAGTGTAGTAGAATCAGAATCTGCAATAATCTCGAACACGATTTTTTTTGCCATCACCATACTTCCATTCCTTAAGGAATATGGAAGTAAAAAGGCAGGGAAGACACACTCACACACAATTCGCGTTATTTCTGGCCTCATTCATGTTTATTTTCTTACATTTGTACGGTTTTTAAATGGAAAGTGCCGAACCCATACCAACATAACGCATGCAAGCCGAAAAAATGGACATCAATTTGCTTCCTGTGGATCGCTGGGCAGTGTAACTGCACGTGTTTACAGGGGAACGATTCATAGACAGACTTTTGGTCTTTAGGGAATGAACCCTCTGCAAGATGCTGAGGGTCCATGAGTGACTTCGGAGCGCTCCTTCTTTTCCGCGTGTTTGTTCTGTGAAACGTACACTGTAGATTCGCAGATTTATTCTAAGCAACGCTCAATAGGAAATGTTGAAAATTTTTGTCCACGGTGAACCCTCATACACACTAAACCTGCTCTGATGTTTTAATTACGGACATCATAATATTAAAACTTTGGAAACTTGAGCACTACTTAATGGAGATCAATCATTAACTTATACAAGCCATTAAATTTATGCATATTTTTTATATATATGTGTACAACGTTATCGGCAACAAAGAAGTAGTTTTTGTTAAAATTCCTTCCCGGGATATTTGGCCGTAGTCCAATGTTTTCTACAAAACCAGACGTTTCGGCAATGCCATTGACTTCCATCATCAGTGAAAATCGAGTGCGATAACGTGAGGTGGTATACGTTAGTGACCACAGTACTGTGGTTAAGGCTGAAGCAGTAAGTAGAAAGAAGTAGTTTCTATGGTAATATTTCATTTCGAAAATGATTTTAAATATAAATCTTAGAATATGGAAGTCATGTATGGTTCTCCATACCGATATTTACTTCCATATTCCTTAAGGAATGGAAGTATGGTGATGGTAAAAAAAATCGTGTTCGAGATTATTGCAGATTCTGATTCTACTACACTCAAAACATGAAAAAAAGTCTTTTTCCGAAAAGTGTCTGTGTGTGTGTCTGTCTGTGTGTCTGTGTGTCTGTCTGTGTGTCTATAGATTTTTTTCTATGGCAAACGATAACTGCCGCAAATTTAAACAGAATCAAATAATTTTTTGCATACAGCCCTAATTTGTAGAGTACTCACGACCTATTGTTTTTGGTGAAGATCGGTTGAGGGAAAGGGGTGGTTTACCTGCAACGGTTTTTTTTTATCAAGGGAAATTTTTTTTTTTTGGCAAACGATAACAGCCGCAAATTCAAACAGAATTAAATAATGTTTCGTATACAGCCCTGAATTGTAGAGTTCTCAAGACCTATTGTTTTTGGTGAAGATCGGTTAAGGGAAAGGGGTAGTTTACCGGTAACGTTTTATGTTTTAACAAGGGTATTTCCAATGGCAAACGATAACAGCCGCAAATTCAAACAGAATCAAAAGATTCTTTGCATACAGCCCTAAATTGTAGAGTTCTCAAGACCTATTGTTTTTGGTGAAGATCGGTTGAGGGAAAGGGGTAGTTCACCCGCAACATTTTTTTAACAAGGTTATTTTTTATGGCAAACGATAACAGCCGCAAATTCAAACAGAATCAAATAATGTTTTGCATACAGCCCTGATTTGTAGAGTACTCAAGACCTATTGTCTTTGGTGAAGATCGGTTGAGGGGAAGGGGTAGTTTACCTGCAACGTTTTTTTATCAAGCGTATTTTCTATGGCAAACGATAACAGCCGCAAATTCAAATAGAATCAAATAATATTTTGCATACGTCCCTGAATTGTAGACGTCTCAAGGGCTTTCGATTTTGGTGAAGATCGGTTAAGGAGAAGGGGTAGTTTACCTGCAACCTTTTACGTTTTAACAAGAGTAAAGTACTTAAATATTTATTTAAACTTTTTGAAACAATGGTAATTGTTAAAAATAAATTAATTTTGTTGCCAGGCAATAAAATTATAATTTTTTCATTTTAATGTAAATCTGTACATAGTATAAAGTAAAGTCGGTCCGTTTTCTCTCTGTGTTTGAAATAGCTAATCTCAGGAAGTACTGAACGGATTTTATTCAAGTTTTCGCCAATAGATAGAGTGTCTATCGAGGAACATTTATGTGTATAATTAATACATATATGATGTACTCATTGCTTGAGATGCGCATGCGCGCACAATATTTTCGTGTCACAACACGAAACCTGACCCCAACAACCCAACAGTACAGTGTCAACAAAACAAGTGCAATACACACACCAACTGTCTGTGTCTGTCCGGTTAATTCTTTTTTATGAGTATCCAGTGAGTCGTGAGTGGCGCGGATCGCAAGTGAATACAATGTTTATGTGTATACCAACCAGTTTAATAATAATAATTACTCTTTAATAAAATAACTTATAGGACTAACACTAGTAAGTTTATGTGTTTATCGACATCGTTTATGTCAGTACTCATTATAAACAGTAAGGCAATATCAATAATATCATGGCGGAAAAAAAGAAGCCTTCGGGTACGTTTTATATAAAACGCAAAGCAAATATTGAAAGAGAAGACCAAAAGCAGGCCAAAGCAATGAGTAAATTTTTCTTTAGATCAGAACCATTTAGTGCTGATGCTGAAGCTGAGCCTTCTTTCGTTGAAAGCAGCGTTGAACTTGAACCTCAAAACGTTGAACAGCATACACTGCAGGTAAGAGTTTAGTAATTATTAGTTTAGTAAATAAAATCTTAACCTTAACCATATATATGTTTAGCAAAATACTAATACTTAGGCCTAATAACCAATGTATACAATTTTTTAGTGTTTTGCACAAACTATTTAAAAACTTTTTAAGCCAAGCGATTTAACAATAATTTACATATTTATATTTAACGTTTAAACAACTAGCCTATTATTAATGCATCTCGTTCAATCAAAGCTGTATCATTATTATTGTGTAAATATATGTTTCAGAATTCCGATTCCGAGGGAAATGTGGTCATTCCATCACCATCACTGAACTCACTTCAAGACTGCGGAGAGTGGCCAGCCAAAATTACAGATGACATTCGTCAAATACTTGTCGAGAAAGGCCCTGTACAGGTTAAAAATTTTAATTTTCCTATTGACAGTAGCTCAGGCAGAAGGTTCGCAGTTGCCAATTACAAAACGAAATTACCGAATGGAGAAGAAATTGCCAGGGAATGGCTCGTGTGCTCAACATCAAAAAATTCAATATTTTGTTTTTTTGCAAGCTCTTTAGTAATGATGATATATCCCTTTCTGAAACAGAGGGGTACTCTGATTGGAAAAACATGTCAACGTTTTTACGCCACTATGAAAAGTCACCTTCTCACATAAAAGCTTCCCTTTCTTATCGAGAACTTTTCCAAAGGTTGCGGTTAGGCAAAACCATTGATGATCAGAACCAACGTATCATTAAATCTGAAACTGAACACTGGTATGAAGTTTTGAAGCGACTTCTTTGCATAGTGCAGTTCCTTGGAACTCAAGGGTTAGCTTTTCGTGGCACAAGTGATACGATTTTCAAAGAAAATAATGGAAACTTTTTAAAACTAGTAGAACACATTTCTAGATTTGACACTGTTCTTTCTGAACATCTTCACAGGATAACTTCCAAAGAAAGTCATGTAAATTATTTAAGCAAACAAATTCAAAATGAGTTCATTGCTCTACTTTCTTGTAAAGTTAATGAACACATATTAAGTGAACTGCAGAAAGCTACATATTATTCTATTATTCTCGACTGCACTCCTGACGTAAGTCGCAAAGAACAAATGACGATAGTAGTTCGGTTTGTTCATGCAGTGTCAGGAAAAGAAGTAATCGTGAGGGAACACTTCCTTGGATTTGTTCAGGTCTCAGAAACATCTGGTGAGGGTTAACAGCCTGCTTGTTAGATGAGCTGTCAAAAAGAGGAATACCCTTACAAAATATGCGTGGCCAAGGGTATGATAATGGGTCAAACATGAAGGGGAAAAATGAGGCCGTTCAAAAAAGGATTCTTGACCTCAACCCACGGGCCTTTTTCGTCCCTTGTGGAAGCCACTCACTAAACCTAGTTGTCAATGATGCAGCCCTTTCCTGCATTGTAGCTGTAAACTTCTTCAGTATTGTTCAAGAGATTTATAACTTTTTTTCTGGATCTACTCATAGATGGAATATATTAACAAATCATGTCACAAATTTGACTGTAAAACCTCTAAGTGAAACCCGCTGGGAGAGCAGGATAGATGCCCTTGAACCTTTGCGATACCACATTGATGAAGTGTACGATGCTGTTTATGGAGCTACTACAGATGACAAGATTGATGCTTTTGGGAAAATTACAGCTATTGGCATTGCCAAGAAACTAACAGATTTCCAATTCCTCTGCTGTTTAATCACTTGGTATGATGTTTTGTTCAGAATAAACTTAGTAAGCAAAACACTACAGAGGAAAGTAGTCAATCTGCAGAGCGCTTTGAAGCTAATTGAAAATGTGAAGACATTTTTGGACAATATGAGATCGGAAAATGGACTTAATAGTGTCATTACAAACGCAAAGGAACAGGCCGAAAAACTGGAAATCAGTCCAGAATTCACTGATGAAGTTGTGGTGAGGCCAAGAAAGACAAAAGACAATTTTCATACGAGGGTAAAGATGATGAACCTGTGAAGTCTGGGAAGGAATCTTTCAAAGAAATTTTTTTTTTTTTTTGTCCTCGACACTGAAATAAATTCATTAACAGAGAGGTTTGAACAAATGGAAAACCACATCAAGAAATTTTCAGTTTCTCTATGACATCAAACAATTAGAGAAATGTGAAAAAGATGCAATCAGAGAACAGTGCAGAAACCTACAGTCAGTATTGACGGCAGATGATAAGAGTGACATCAATGGGGAGGAACTGCTGAGGGAAATCATCATTTTAGCTCCAATGTTGTCCAAAGATAGTTGCCCCGAGACAACATTATCTTACCTCACAACAAACGGTATAATTGACATTTTTCCCAATGTGTTTGTTGCCTTAAGAATTCTGCTTACCCTCGCAATATCAGTGGCCAGCGGAGAAAGGAGTTTTTCAAAACTGAAGACATGGGCGTATCCAGCTCAAAACGGAAGGGGGGCAGTTTTCGAAAATCAACCTCTTTTATGGCGGGGGGGAGGGTCCATACTGCCATACTATATAATAAACAATACATAATAAACAATAACATAAGGAAGAATAAAATTTATTTAAAAAAATTTTTTAAACAATAATTTTTAAGGATTAGTTACAAATTTTCTAACTACAGCTCCTTGTTCCTTTTTTGCGAAAACTCGTTGACGATGAATGCTTAGCATGGCTAAGCATTTAATTTATTTTTACCAATACTTATTCTTAACGATGTTTTAATAAACAATAATAAAAGGAAGAACACCATTTATTAAAAGAAATTAATTCTTGAACAATAGCTTGCGAGTATTAGTTGCAAATTTTCGAATTACTGCTTCCATTAATCGCTCCTTGTTTACTAAACCCCATTCACGGTGAATGCTTAGCATGGCTGATCCATTTAATCTATTTTCACCAATAGTACTTCTTAGCCATGTTTTAATTCGGCGAAGAGAACTGAATGAACGCTCTATACTGCTTGTTGTGCAGGGCTGTGAGAGCAATATCAGTAGCGCCTTTCTAATGGCCGGGAAAAACAATTCGCTCTTTTTTAAAACTTCAGTGATGTCTGATGCTTTTTGTACCTCATTCCACATTTTAAACCACAATTCCCTTTCCCCGTTGATGCCTTCCAAATTGTAAAATGTTACACAAGATGCAGTACTTTCTTTCCATTCCTCCAATGAAGTCTGTCATGTTACTCGGATGGAAATGTGTCAATGAAAATGCAAGCGATTTGTCTGAAGAAAATCTAACTTCTAAAGATGATATGATGGAATCCAAGTAAGGAATTATTAGAGACCTTCTCCAAAATTCGGATAGATTTTCAGCAAGAGGATTACTTCTATGCTTTTGTCGGCCAGAAACGCGAGTGGCGGTTATATCAATATTCAAATGCTTTGCAATGTCATATGCTTCTTTCAAAACGTCATCTGTGATGCTCTCTGCGTCTTTCCGATGATCTCTTAGCATGTCGAGAATAGTTTGAATGTGCTGGTTGGCTTTGACTATGTCAAGTGTCTTCAATTGAAGTGTATTTGCTATGGGTTGCAGTATAGCGGAATACTTTGCAATTAATGCTACTGAGACAATAAATGAAGATCTGCACGCCGATGCATGCATTTGATATGCTTTATTTCTGGTTGCTACATTCCCTCTTCAGCTAATATCTCTAATGCTTCAACAATATTGACGAAGTTATCCTTAAAAACATGAATGCTCTTGTACTTTTCTGACCATCTAGTCTCACACAATTTAGGAATGTTTGCAATAAGCTTGCGTCGTAAAACTGACTCGCGAAAAAATGTGATTATCTCCTTGATAGTTCCAACGCAGTTTCGAATTTCTGGGACAAGGTTTAAGTCGTTCATGACCAGGTTTAGCTTGTGCGAGGAGCAATGGAAGTATAAGGCTTTTTTGTACTTTTGCCTCAAGATTGCCTGCACACCCCCTTCTTTGTCAGACACAGTGGAACATCCGTCGAAACCTAATCCCACACACTTATCAGGGTCTAGATTTAAGTTTGTAACTAAATCATCAATAGCTTTGGCAATACTTCTGGCATCAAGTCCTTCAATCACTACAAAGCCTAGAAATTCCTCTTTGATTTCGTTGGCCTTTTCATCAAAGAAACGTAATCCAACAGACAGCTGTTCTTTTCCAGAAATATCTGCGGTTTCATCAGCTAGAATGCTGTAAGCGCAAGCTTCTTTAACCCTTGTGATGATTTGTTCCCTGATTATAGCACCACAGAGATCAATTATTTCATTTTGAATGATAGGTGATCGGTATGACGCGTTTTTTGGTCCATGCCTTTATAAAAAATTTAGTAAGATTACCAAGAGGTATTAATAGGTTAACTAGGTGAAATATGGTACACAGGGTAACTGACCGAAAGCACGTTGGAGAATAATTTATACTAAGCTTCTTTTAACTATTGTATTTGCATAAGCTAAAAGTAACCTAAAGTATAATTGTATAATTTTTATAACATTTTTTTTAGAAAAATAATTTTAATTATATAAATAAATGAAACTTCCAAAGTCATGCTTAATCATGTAAAATAAACGTTGATGATTGCTAGAACATACTTAAAGTTGTTCCTTTGTGCAAAATTGGACAAAGTAAAGCACGCAATTTGCCTTTCTTCTTCAACAATAGCTTAACTTCTTCAACGTTTTAACCTCTACGTGATTCTTCGTTTCAGTTCTTACGTTTTAAAAAAAAAAAACCAATAATGTAAGCTCACATTTGTGTTTTAATGATCACCTGAGATCATCTTATAACTAAGCAAACGAACAATGAACTGTTAAATAGAAAAAATAGTTTAAGTGGTTGCTTTAATTAATACTGCAACGCTTCTTCGTCATTCGCATATTAGGAATAATCATGAGTCAATATTTGACTCTGACTGTTGTATAGCTAGATACATCTCGTGTATAATAAAAAGCTGATAATTGTGGGTTTTGGAACGGAATAATTGGTAGGGCTAAACGTGCACTTACGGATTTTATTCTAGAAATTATTTGAGAGCAAGGATAGGTTACACCGTTATAAGCCCCAAAACCTCCCCTGGTTAGGCTCATGAGTGAAACTGACTACAGGAAGTTGGTTATTTTATTAATTGAAAAATATAACTCATGCTTTTATGTACTCATAATGATAAATCATACATTAGCGAGAAATGGGACTTTCCAGGACATTTAGGAGTTTCCGAGACGGTTGTGGATTCTCTTTTACGTAAAACGTGACTATTCCGGAGACATGTCCCGATTTGTCCACGACGAAATTCGGTTAAAAAAAATGTTTCGCAAAACCACCGTTTAGGTTAGGTTAGGATAGTTTTAAAATACACAACCAGTGAAAAAAACTCGAAAAAGGGTGAAAAAGTACTTTGAGCGAAAATTATAGGGTTGAAAAATCAATGTCCAGGATAATACCGTTTCCGTTTTATACATTTAAATATATATGTAAATTGTAATATTGGTTATTTTGCCCACATGCCCAATTTTTTTGCCTAAATAGTACATACAAGTGTAGATAACCAAATAAAAGTCCTTACTTACCACAAAATTTTCTAATATCCATTTATCTTTCAGTGTATGGCTTCTTCCTGTAGTAAAAATTGTGGTAATTGACTTCTTAATGTCGTAAAAATTGTTACTTGCGAAAGTAACTTCGCCGCACTCACTCTAACGATAAGTACTGTAAGTACTGTAAGAGTTGTGTTCTAATAAGAAAAAGAGGTTGTAGTTCTTATCACTTCTCACTTCTCAGAGATGGCGTCATGGCGTGTAACAGTAAGAGTTGCGAGTTACATAAGCTAATCTTATGAGAAATCGTAAGGTTATAGTTCTTATAACTTCTCATAGATGACGCGAGTGTCTATTTCGTAATTAGTTTCTTTCATTTTGAAATATCAACAACCAGTCTGTTAATAAATTATTTACAAATTGGTTTTTTAAATTTTTTTCCAGTTTGTTGGAAGGGGGGCAGCTGCCCTCACTTGCCCCCCCCCTGGTACGCCCATGACTGAAGATAATAAAAAACTACCTGCGGTCAACCATTTGTCAGGACCAACTAAGTGGATTAGCAACGTTGGCGATTGAAAACCAAATTCTAAACACTATCGATACTGATTCAATTTTGAAAGACTTTGCCAAGCTGAAAGCTAGAAAAGTATGTTTTTAAATGTTTACTTGTCATTCATTAAAATTCAGTACATGTATCAATCAATTTGTTCATGTTATTCATGTAATCTCCTATTCTTATGGTTTCATCACAATTTGTGAAAAAATTGTGTTGACTTATTTCTGGGTGTAACCTCATGTTTGTTGTACTGTACAGTACAAATGTATTTAATTGTATGTTTGTAAATTTACATTACATACTAAACCCATTACGTGGTTCATTAATAAAAAGACCAAAAAGGGGGAGAAGTATGATATATATATATATTGCGACAGTACAAATAAGTGATGTACTGAGCATGAAATATAAAAATTTAAATTTACTTAATAAACTGTAAATAATTAATAATATATTAGAAATAAGCATGTTATGGATTGCAAGCTTGACTCAGACAAAAATATGAACAGGTTTTTCGACCTGAATCAACGTGCACACACACAAATGTAACTGAAAGTGTGTACACCAGTATTTTGCTAGTGTGTGTGAACGCAGGTCTCTGCAGGGAAGTTTGCCACCCCAGTATGAATAATTGCACAATGACTGTTTTTCCGTAATTATTCATAAACTAGAATTAAGAATTAAAATCCAAAAGCACCATAAAATGTAAATAAATTTAATAAATACTGTGTGCGAAAACCACGCGAAAGTGACACGCCGTACAAGTGCAATAGTGAAATAACTGTGTACAAATCAAAAGGGTTAAGTTGCAATGTCCAAAATTACAATGAACATGTGTTGTAAAATTAGTTAGAAGATAAGTATAAAAAAATACTTACAGGACTCTGCAATTCGCAGAAATATAAAAAATAGTGAATTTGACAAAGAGTGGGGGAACTGACGCCAAAGACAGTTTCTAACATGTCGATTTTGTATCACTGAAGGGTGTCGACCAAGACATGGGTATAAATAGGACACGCAAGCTTCAGTGGTTCTCTTTTTTGAATCATCCACGATGCAGCGGGAGCTTATGCCCGACAGCACGGCATATTTATTAATATTTTTATAAACAGTTTAAATTGCCAGTTATGTACAAATATGTAACCAAGCTATAAGACAAACATTGTAATTAATAACAGCACTACTGAAGAAGTTCCATAGCGATACGACGCTGGACAAGAGAAGAAGTTCCATAGCGATACGACGCTGGACAAGAGAAGAAGTTCCATAGCGATACGACGCTGGACAAGAGAAGCAGTTCCATAGCGATACGACGCTGGACAAGAGGAGAGGACGAGACAGCCGACGCTGGACAAGAGGAGAAGAGAGACAGCCGACGCTGGAGGCGAGACGAAGATGAACACCGATGGAACAAAAATGATCGAGTATGATTGACGACAATAAGGTGATAGACAACTTATTCATATCTTAATCATACACAGTATACAAAGACAGTTAAAGACATTAATATTTATTTAAAAATAAGAGTCATATTTCTTGTATAGTAGAGTTAAAAATCATAGATGTTTTAGAAATACGATTAACGTAACAAGAGCTCAAATTAATATGATATAAAATGATTACAAAGAATATAAATAAAAACAATTAGTATTTGAGAAAACAGTACTGAAAAGTAATAACTATTAATCTTTTGAGTACGTACCATATATAGAAAAAAGATTTAAAAATTGATTTTGAAACATATTAATAGACTGAGTAGTCTAAAAATGAGATTTTTCTTTTATATACTATTTAGTAGCATAGAATGTTTAGTTAGTAAGGATGTATATATCTTAAGCCTTACGGCATTATAACAAATAATAACTAATGTTTTTTAAATCGAAGTCAGTGCCATGTGCACATATTTTTTTATAGTATCAAATAAATTTTAATTACTGTTTCAAGTTCCGTAGAGTTCTTATTGCAGATACACCTGACCCCCTATTTAAATGTTATATGTTTAAAGAATTTGTCAATCTTGAACGTGAGACCGTTCACACCTATTTATGTAACGTAACATTGTTTAAATTTGGTGCTCCAAGATCGAAGGACTCCACAAATTTAAATTAAATTAATTTGCCAAATTGTCACAATATAAATTTGTCGCCCTGGACGTGGGGCATGACATGCCTAAATTTACGTACAAAAATTTGTATACGTACAATATAATATTATGCAACTTTTGCAAGGTTGTAATGTTGCATAAAATGTCGCCCTGCACGTGGGGCCCAACATGCCTAAATTTATGTACAAAAATTTGTGACATAAATTGTAGATCATGAATGTATGACCCGATACCCATCATTTGACTATTAAAATTTTTTTATGTAGCTAAATGGTTGCTCTAAAATATGTAAAGAGTGTTAAATGAAAAATGTATAATATGTAATTATTATTTGTAGTAAACAGTAACTGAATGTAATGTTAATTGTTGTGTAATCACACAGCTGGCGCCCACCACAAATAATATTGTTGTCTATGTAACAGGTGTAACTGTAATGAGTATTAATAATAACTATTAATAAAAATACAGAAATAAATAAATAAGTAGGGAACGGTTATCAATAATAATTTTTAAAGAATAACTATTAAATAAATATTTTAATAATAATTCACCATGGCAATATCGGGAAGTTCGAGGATGGGAGAAGCACTTGAAGCCATGATGCAAGCTGTATTTGGTGAAGTAGAGAACAAACAAACAGAAAAAGTAAAAGAAAATAATATTAGAACTCAAATAGAAGAGTTAACAGAATTTTTTACAGAACTGACCGAAAAATTAAGAGAAGAAAGGATAGCAAAAGAGAAAATTAGAGACACAAATACGCACATAGCGTCTGTAGAAGGTGAACAAACCATAGTAGTTAAAAATACATGTGTAATTACTAATGATAATTATAAAAAAGTAATTAACATTAAGGAGGAGAAGCAAATAAAGGTTAATAAAACATACCTTATTAATAGCGATATTCCAAGTGTGAGGCACACACACAATAGTAAATCACACAAGATGACACATTTGAAACACATAAAACACCACACTTACGGAGATAAATATCACTGTAGGCCTAACAAGAAACGTAGTAAGTTATCTAGACGAAACACTACGCAAAATTGTGGTAAATATGATGTTAGATATACGCACGATAATTATGGTAACGATAATTATAACTGTAAGTATGAAAACTACAGAGGTTATCATAAAGGACGTATGAAAAAACCGTCGACAGCTGTTTATATGGGCCTCAAGCAGACTGAACATACGCAATGCATTCATGATGAGAGAATTATGGAATGTGACCGTTACGAGAGAAAGAGAGGCAAGATGAAAACATTGCTCAATGAACAGGTGACTTCTACGATAAACACAAACGTTCACAAGGTGAGTACGCACACAAACAAGGGATTAATACGATGGAACGCAGACGTTGTTTATAGAGGGTGAGAATAATAGTAAACGCGGCGACTACGCTACAAAGGAACAATATACATCCGGTAGACTATGGACAATGCAATTGTTATAAAGAGGGGTGTAAGTTCTAACTACACACTGAACTCAAGGCAAATGAAAATAAATAATTATTTTTTTAAATGAGAAAAATAATATAACTATTAATTATTAATAATAAGAAATAATATGTGTAATAATATAAGAGAGTATAATTAAGAAATATTATAAGGAATATTATTTGAAAGGGTTAATTAAGAAATGTATTATTGAAGGTAAGGAATGAAATGTGTAGAGAAATATTTAAGAAAGTGTAAGGAATGTTATTATTGATATGTTATAAATATGAAGAAATGATTAAGATGAGCAATAATTGCCATAATTATTAGAACGGCTGTTCAAGCGAACACTTATCGAAGATACAAGGACACAGAAGAAAGCGAGAGTGAAAAGTCATAAGGGCAGAGACTACTTAGGATTAAGGACTTCGAGAAAAATATCGTTGTTTTCCAAGACAGTTCCTCTGTAAGCGATCATGCGACGCACTACGAGCTAAAAGAGTATTCTGTTACGGAAGTGTATTTCAAGAAAGTTGTAGCGATCAGAAAGGTAATGCTAAAGAAATGTAATAAAAGGTAATGAATGTTAATGTAGTGTATAAGTAATGTATTAGATAAGTAATGTCATGTTAAGAAAAGAGCTAAGGAAGTTTAGAAGCGAAGGTAAGAATGTATGAGTAAGTTAATGTAAAATTAAGGACCGAATTTACACACATATGTAGGAATGCAGAGTATACAGAAGGAAAACAAAGGAGAGCTAATTGCAGTGGATTTTCTGGGACCATTACCACGATCAAGTCGAGGTGTGAAGCACATATTGGTATGTATCGATGTGTTTTCCAAGGCAGTCCGACTGTACCCAATTATGCGACCCACAACCAAAGTTGTTCTAAAGATACTACTGCAAAAATATATTCCGTTATATGGAAAAATGAAAAAGATACTCAGTGATCAAGGTGTGCAATTCCAAAGTGAAAAATGGGAGAGGACGTTAAGGGAAAATGGAATACAACCAGTACTCACATCCATAAGACATCCTCAAGGAAACCTTGCTGAGAGAGTTAACAAAGAAATAGGTAAATATTTACGAATATATTGCCATAATCAACACAATAAATGGGCAGAATATTTACCATTTATTGAAAAAGCCATTAACGAAAATTATAGTGAAGCAACAGGATACACTCCAATGGAATTAGAAGAAGATAAGAAGCCAACCAGATTTTGGACTAAATATCTAAACAAACCTAATAACCAAAATGTACCTGTACCAATAAGTGTGAAAATTGAATACGCAAAGCAACGAATAAGAGAGAGAGGTAACAAGAGAATAGAGAGATTTAATCTAACTCACAAGTTACAACAATTCAACGTGGGAGAAAGTATACTACTCAAAGCAAATCCAGTGGGAAAAAGGAGTGATAATACGGCGAAGAAATTCTTCAGACTTTATAATGGACCGTATACGTTAAGACAGCGAGTGGGACAGAACACTTTCATTGTATATGATGAGATACAGAAGAAATAAATTGGTAAATTCCACGCAACGTCATTTAAGAAGTTCTACACATAAAACAGAGGTCATTGAAACCAGTCAAATCAGCTGTTTGTAAAGCCACCCTAATTCAAGGTCGCGAGCAGTGAGCGTACGAAAGAGGGGAGGTAAGACATTTGTATACACTCCTATTAAGGGTGAAATGACGAATATTATTCTTTATTATTTGTTATATTTTTTTTTGCAAATAATAATAATAAATAAATTTAAAAAAAAATTTATAATAAATAAATTTATTAAAATTTTTTTTGTTACCAAGCAGAGGAATAATGCGACAGTACAAATAAGTGATGTACTGAGCATGAAATATAAAAATTTAAATTTACTTAATAAACTGTAAATAATTAATAATATATTAGAAATAAGCATGTTATGGATTGCAAGCTTGACTCAGACAAAAATATGAACAGGTTTTTCGACCTGAATCAACGTGCACACACACACAAATGTAACTGAAAGTGTGTACACCAGTATTTTGCTAGTGTGTGTGAACGCAGGTCTCTGCAGGCAAGTTTGCCACCCCAGTATGAATAATTGCACAATGACTGTTTTTCCGTAATTATTCATAAACTAGAATTAAGAATTAAAATCCAAAAGCACCATAAAATGTAAATAAATTTAATAAATACTGTGTGCGAAAACCACGCGAAAGTGACACGCCGTACAAGTGCAATAGTGAAATAACTGTGTACAAATCAAAAGGGTTAAGTTGCAATGTCCAAAATTACAATGAACATGTGTTGTAAAATTAGTTAGAACATAAGTATAAAAAAATACTTACAGGACTCTGCAATTCGCAGAAATATAAAAAATAGTGAATTTGACAAAGAGTGGGGGGTATCACTGAAGGGTGTCGACCAAGACATGGGTATAAATAGGACACGCAAGCTTCAGTGGTTCTCTTTTTTGAATCATCCACGATGCAGCGGGAGCTTATGCCCGTCAGCACGGCATATTTATTAATATTTTTATAAACAGTTTAAATTGCCAGTTATGTACAAATATGTAACCAAGCTATAAGACAAACATTGTAATTAATAACAGCACTACTGAAGAAGTTCCATAGCGATACGACGCTGGACAAGAGAAGAAGTTCCATAGCGATACGACGCTGGACAAGAGAAGAAGTTCCATAGCGATACGACGCTGGACAAGAGAAGCAGTTCCATAGCGATACGACGCTGGACAAGAGGAGAGGACGAGACAGCCGACGCTGGACAAGAGGAGAAGAGAGACAGCCGACGCTGGAGGCGAGACGAAGATGAACACCGATGGAACAAAAATGATCGAGTATGATTGACGACAATAAGGTGATAGACAACTTATTCATATCTTAATCATACACAGTATACAAAGACAGTTAAAGACATTAATATTTATTTAAAAATAAGAGTCATATTTCTTGTATAGTAGAGTTAAAAATCATAGATGTTTTAGAAATACGATTAACGTAACAAGAGCTCAAATTAATATGATATAAAATGGATTACAAAGAATATAAATAAAAACAATTAGTATTTGAGAAAACAGTACTGAAAAGTAATAACTATTAATCTTTTGAGTACGTACCATATATAGAAAAAAGATTTAAAAATTGATTTTGAAACATATTAATAGACTGAGTAGTCTAAAAATGAGATTTTTCTTTTATATACTATTTAGTAGCATAGAATGTTTAGTTAGTAAGGATGTATATATCTTAAGCCTTACGGCATTATAACAAATAATAACTAATGTTTTTTAAATCGAAGTCAGTGCCATGTGCACATATTTTTTTATAGTATCAAATAAATTTTAATTACTGTTTCAAGTTCCGTAGAGTTCTTATTGCAGATACACCTGACCCCCTATTTAAATGTTATATGTTTAAAGAATTTGTCAATCTTGAACGTGAGACCGTTCACACCTATTTATGTAACGTAACGTTGTTTAAATTTGGTGCTCCAAGATCGAAGGACTCCACAAATTTAAATTAAATTAATTTGCCAAATTGTCACAATATAAATTTGTCGCCCTGGACGTGGGGCATGACATGCCTAAATTTACGTACAAAAATTTGTATACGTACAATATAATATTATGCAACTTTTGCAAGGTTGTAATGTTGCATAAAATGTCGCCCTGCACGTGGGGCCCAACATGCCTAAATTTATGTACAAAAATTTGTGACATAAATTGTAGATCATGAATGTATGACCCGATACCCATCATTTGACTATTAAAATTTTTTTATGTAGCTAAATGGTTGCTCTAAAATATGTAAAGAGTGTTAAATGAAAAATGTATAATATGTAATTATTATTTGTAGTAAACAGTAACTGAATGTAATGTTAATTGTTGTGTAATCACACAGCTGGCGCCCACCACAAATAATATTGTTGTCTATGTAACAGGTGTAACTGTAATGAGTATTAATAATAACTATTAATAAAAATACAGAAATAAATAAATAAGTAGGGAACGGTTATCAATAATAATTTTTAAAGAATAACTATTAAATAAATATTTTAATAATAATTCACCATGGCAATATCGGGAAGTTCGAGGATGGGAGAAGCACTTGAAGCCATGATGCAAGCTGTATTTGGTGAAGTAGAGAACAAACAAACAGAAAAAGTAAAAGAAAATAATATTAGAACTCAAATAGAAGAGTTAACAGAATTTTTTACAGAACTGACCGAAAAATTAAGAGAAGAAAGGATAGCAAAAGAGAAAATTAGAGACACAAATACGCACATAGCGTCTGTAGAAGGTGAACAAACCATAGTAGTTAAAAATACATGTGTAATTACTAATGATAATTATAAAAAAGTAATTAACATTAAGGAGGAGAAGCAAATAAAGGTTAATAAAACATACCTTATTAATAGCGATATTCCAAGTGTGAGGCACACACACAATAGTAAATCACACAAGATGACACATTTGAAACACATAAAACACCACACTTACGGAGATAAATATCACTGTAGGCCTAACAAGAAACGTAGTAAGTTATCTAGACGAAACACTACGCAAAATTGTGGTAAATATGATGTTAGATATACGCACGATAATTATGGTAACGATAATTATAACTGTAAGCATGAAAACTACAGAGGTTATCATAAAGGACGTATGAAAAAACCGTCGACAGCTGTTTATATGGGCCTCAAGCAGACTGAACATACGCAATGCATTCATGATGAGAGAATTATGGAATGTGACCGTTACGAGAGAAAGAGAGGCAAGATGAAAACATTGCTCAATGAACAGGTGACTTCTACGATAAACACAAACGTTCACAAGGTGAGTACACACACAAACAAGGGATTAATACGATGGAACGCAGACGTTGTGTATAGAGGGTGAGAATAATAGTAAACGCGGCGACTACGCTACAAAGGAACAATATACGTCCGGTAGACTATGGACAATGCAATTGTTATAAAGAGGGGTGTAAGTTCTAACTACATACTGAACTCAAGGCAAATGAAAATAAATAATTATTTTTTAAATGAGAAAAATAATATAACTATTAATTATTAATAATAAGAAATAATATGTGTAATAATATAAGAGAGTATAATTAAGAAATATTATAAGGAATATTATTTGAAAGGGTTAATTAAGAAATGTATTATTGAAGGTAAGGAATGAAATGTGTAGAGAAATATTTAAGAAAGTGTAAGGAATGTTATTATTGATATGTTATAAATATGAAGAAATGATTAAGATGAGCAATAATTGCCATAATTATTAGAACGGCTGATCAAGCGAACACTTATCGAAGATACAAGGACACAGAAGAAAGCGAGAGTGAAAAGTCATAAGGGCAGAGACTACTTAGGATTAAGGACTTCGAGAAAAATATCGTTGTTTTCCAAGACAGTTCCTCTGTAACCGATCATGCGACGCACTACGAGCTAAAAGAGTATTCTGTTACGGAAGTGTATTTCAAGAAAGTTGTAGCGATCAGAAAGGTAATGCTAAAGAAATGTAATAAAAGGTAATTAATGTTAATGTAGTGTATAAGTAATGTATTAGATAAGTAATGTCATGTTAAGAAAAGAGCTAAGGAAGTTTAGAAGCGAAGGTAAGAATGTATGAGTAAGTTAATGTAAAATTAAGGACCGAATTTACACACATATGTAGGAATGCAGAGTATACAGAAGGAAAACAAAGGAGAGCTAATTGCAGTGGATTTTCTGGGACCATTACCACGATCAAGTCGAGGTGTGAAGCACATATTGGTATGTATCGATGTGTTTTCCAAGGCAGTCCGACTGTACCCAATTATGCGACCCACAACCAAAGTTGTTCTAAAGATACTACTGCAAAAATATATTCCGTTATATGGAGAAATGAAGAAGATACTCAGTGATCAAGGTGTGCAATTCCAAAGTGAAAAATGGGAGAGGACGTTAAGGGAAAATGGAATACAACCAGTACTCACATCCATAAGACATCCTCAAGGAAACCTTGCTGAGAGAGTTAACAAAGAAATAGGTAAATATTTACGAATATATTGCCATAATCAACACAATAAATGGGCAGAATATTTACCATTTATTGAAAAAGCCATTAACGAAAATTATAGTGAAGCAACAGGATACACTCCAATGGAATTAGAAGAAGATAAGAAGCCAACCAGATTTTGGACTAAATATCTAAACAAACCTAATAACCAAAATGTACCTGTACCAATAAGTGTGAAAATTGAATACGCAAAGCAACGAATAAGAGAGAGAGGTAACAAGAGAATAGAGAGATTTAATCTAACTCACAAGTTACAACAATTCAACGTGGGAGAAAGTATACTACTCAAAGCAAATCCAGTGGGAAAAAGGAGTGATAATACGGCGAAGAAATTCTTCAGACTTTATAATGGACCGTATACGTTAAGACAGCGAGTGGGACAGAACACTTTCATTGTATATGATGAGATACAGAAGAAATAAATTGGTAAATTCCACGCAACGTCATTTAAGAAGTTCTACACATAAAACAGAGGTCATTGAAACCAGTCAAATCAGCTGTTTGTAAAGCCACCCTAATTCAAGGTCGCGAGCAGTGAGCGTACGAAAGAGGGGAGGTAAGACATTTGTATACACTCCTATTAAGGGTGAAATGACGAATATTATTCTTTATTATTTGTTATATTTTTTTTGCAAATAATAATAATAAATAAATTTAAAAAAAAATTTATAATAAATAAATTTATTAACATTTTTTTTGTTACCAAGCAGAGGAATAATGCGACAGTACAAATAAGTGATGTACTGAGCATGAAATATAAAAATTTAAATTTACTTAATAAACTGTAAATAATTAATAATATATTAGAAATAAGCATGTTATGGATTGCAAGCTTGACTCAGACAAAAATATGAACAGGTTTTTCGACCTGAATCAACGTGCACACACACACAAATGTAACTGAAATTGTGTACACCAGTATTTTGCTAGTGTGTGTGAACGCAGGTCTCTGCAGGCAAGTTTGCCACCCCAGTATGAATAATTGCACAATGACTGTTTTTCCGTAATTATTCATAAACTAGAATTAAGAATTAAAATCCAAAAGCACCATAAAATGTAAATAAATTTAATAAATACTGTGTGCGAAAACCACGCGAAAGTGACACGCCGTACAAGTGCAATAGTGAAATAACTGTGTACAAATCAAAAGGGTTAAGTTGCAATGTCCAAAATTACAATGAACATGTGTTGTAAAATTAGTTAGAAGATAAGTATAAAAAAATACTTACAGGACTCTGCAATTCGCAGAAATATAAAAAATAGTGAATTTGACAAAGAGTGGGGGAACTGACGCCAAAGACAGTTTCTAACATGTCGATTTTGTATCACTGAAGGGTGTCGACCAAGACATGGGTATAAATAGGACACGCAAGCTTCAGTGGTTCTCTTTTTTGAATCATCCACGATGAAGCGGGAGCTTATGCCCGTCAGCACGGCATATTTATTAATATTTTTATAAACAGTTTAAATTGCCAGTTATGTACAAATATGTAACCAAGCTATAAGACAAACATTGTAATTAATAACAGCACTACTGAAGAAGTTCCATAGCGATACGACGCTGGACAAGAGAAGAAGTTCCATAGCGATACGACGCTGGACAAGAGAAGAAGTTCCATAGCGATACGACGCTGGACAAGAGAAGCAGTTCCATAGCGATACGACGCTGGACAAGAGGAGAGGACGAGACAGCCGACGCTGGACAAGAGGAGAAGAGAGACAGCCGACGCTGGAGGCGAGACGAAGATGAACACCGATGGAACAAAAATGATCGAGTATGATTGACGACAATAAGGTGATAGACAACTTATTCATATCTTAATCATACACAGTATACAAAGACAGTTAAAGACATTAATATTTATTTAAAAATAAGAGTCATATTTCTTGTATAGTAGAGTTAAAAATCATAGATGTTTTAGAAATACGATTAACGTAACAAGAGCTCAAATTAATATGATATAAAATGATTACAAAGAATATAAATAAAAACAATTAGTATTTGAGAAAACAGTACTGAAAAGTAATAACTATTAATCTTTTGAGTACGTACCATATATAGAAAAAAGATTTAAAAATTGATTTTGAAACATATTAATAGACTGAGTAGTCTAAAAATGAGATTTTTCTTTTATATACTATTTAGTAGCATAGAATGTTTAGTTAGTAAGGATGTATATATCTTAAGCCTTACGGCATTATAACAAATAATAACTAATGTTTTTTAAATCGAAGTCAGTGCCATGTGCACATATTTTTTTATAGTATCAAATAAATTTTAATTACTGTTTCAAGTTCCGTAGAGTTCTTATTGCAGATACACCTGACCCCCTATTTAAATGTTATATGTTTAAAGAATTTGTCAATCTTGAACGTGAGACCGTTCACACCTATTTATGTAACGTAACGTTGTTTAAATTTGGTGCTCCAAGATCGAAGGACTCCACAAATTTAAATTAAATTAATTTGCCAAATTGTCACAATATAAATTTGTCGCCCTGGACGTGGGGCATGACATGCCTAAATTTACGTACAAAAATTTGTATACGTACAATATAATATTATGCAACTTTTGCAAGGTTGTAATGTTGCATAAAATGTCGCCCTGCACGTGGGGCCCAACATGCCTAAATTTAGGTACAAAAATTTGTGACATAAATTGTAGATCATGAATGTATGACCCGATACCCATCATTTGACTATTAAAATTTTTTTATGTAGCTAAATGGTTGCTCTAAAATATATAAAGAGTGTTAAATGAAAAATGTATAATATGTAATTATTATTTGTAGTAAACAGTAACTGAATGTAATGTTAATTGTTGTGTAATCACACAGCTGGCGCCCACCACAAATAATATTGTTGTCTATGTAACAGGTGTAACTGTAATGAGTATTAATAATAACTATTAATAAAAATACAGAAATAAATAAATAAGTAGGGAACGGTTATCAATAATAATTTTTAAAGAATAACTATTAAATAAATATTTTAATAATAATTCACCATGGCAATATCGGGAAGTTCGAGGATGGGAGAAGCACTTGAAGCCATGATGCAAGCTGTATTTGGTGAAGTAGAGAACAAACAAACAGAAAAAGTAAAAGAAAATAATATTAGAACTCAAATAGAAGAGTTAACAGAATTTTTTACAGAACTGACCGAAAAATTAAGAGAAGAAAGGATAGCAAAAGAGAAAATTAGAGACACAAATACGCACATAGCGTCTGTAGAAGGTGAACAAACCATAGTAGTTAAAAATACATGTGTAATTACTAATGATAATTATAAAAAAGTAATTAACATTAAGGAGGAGAAGCAAATAAAGGTTAATAAAACATACCTTATTAATAGCGATATTCCAAGTGTGAGGCACACACACAATAGTAAATCACACAAGATGACACATTTGAAACACATAAAACACCACACTTACGGAGATAAATATCACTGTAGGCCTAACAAGAAACGTAGTAAGTTATCTAGACGAAACACTACGCAAAATTGTGGTAAATATGATGTTAGATATACGCACGATAATTATGGTAACGATAATTATAACTGTAAGTATGAAAACTACAGAGGTTATCATAAAGGACGTATGAAAAAACCGTCGACAGCTGTTTATATGGGCCTCAAGCAGACTGAACATACGCAATGCATTCATGATGAGAGAATTATGGAATGTGACCGTTACGAGAGAAAGAGAGGCAAGATGAAAACATTGCTCAATGAACAGGTGACTTCTACGATAAACACAAACGTTCACAAGGTGAGTACGCACACAAACAAGGGATTAATACGATGGAACGCAGACGTTGTTTATAGAGGGTGAGAATAATAGTAAACGCGGCGACTACGCTACAAAGGAACAATATACGTCCGGTAGACTATGGACAATGCAATTGTTATAAAGAGGGGTGTAAGTTCTAACTACACACTGAACTCAAGGCAAATGAAAATAAATAATTATTTTTTAAATGAGAAAAATAATATAACTATTAATTATTAATAATAAGAAATAATATGTGTAATAATATAAGAGAGTATAATTAAGAAATATTATAAGGAATATTATTTGAAAGGGTTAATTAAGAAATGTATTATTGAAGGTAAGGAATGAAATGTGTAGAGAAATATTTAAGAAAGTGTAAGGAATGTTATTATTGATATGTTATAAATATGAAGAAATGATTAAGATGAGCAATAATTGCCATAATTATTAGAACGGCTGATCAAGCGAACACTTATCGAAGATACAAGGACACAGAAGAAAGCGAGAGTGAAAAGTCATAAGGGCAGAGACTACTTAGGATTAAGGACTTCGAGAAATATATCGTTGTTTTCCAAGACAGTTCCTCTGTAACCGATCATGCGACGCACTACAAGCTAAAAGAGTATTCTGTTACGGAAGTGTATTTCAAGAAAGTTGTAGCGATCAGAAAGGTAATGCTAAAGAAATGTAATAAAAGGTAATTAATGTTAATGTAGTGTATAAGTAATGTATTAGATAAGTAATGTCATGTTAAGAAAAGAGCTAAGGAAGTTTAGAAGCGAAGGTAAGAATGTATGAGTAAGTTAATGTAAAATTAAGGACCGAATTTACACACATATGTAGGAATGCAGAGTATACAGAAGGAAAACAAAGGAGAGCTAATTGCAGTGGATTTTCTGGGACCATTACCACGATCAAGTCGAGGTGTGAAGCACATATTGGTATGTATCGATGTGTTTTCCAAGGCAGTCCGACTGTACCCAATTATGCGACCCACAACCAAAGTTGTTCTAAAGATACTACTGCAAAAATATATTCCGTTATATGGAAAAATGAAGAAGATACTCAGTGATCAAGGTGTGCAATTCCAAAGTGAAAAATGGGAGAGGACGTTAAGGGAAAATGGAATACAACCAGTACTCACATCCATAAGACATCCTCAAGGAAACCTTGCTGAGAGAGTTAACAAAGAAATAGGTAAATATTTACGAATATATTGCCATAATCAACACAATAAATGGGCAGAATATTTACCATTTATTGAAAAAGCCATTAACGAAAATTATAGTGAAGCAACAGGATACACTCCAATGGAATTAGAAGAAGATAAGAAGCCAACCAGATTTTGGACTAAATATCTAAACAAACCTAATAACCAAAATGTACCTGTACCAATAAGTGTGAAAATTGAATACGCAAAGCAACGAATAAGAGAGAGAGGTAACAAGAGAATAGAGAGATTTAATCTAACTCACAAGTTACAACAATTCAACGTGGGAGAAAGTATACTACTCAAAGCAAATCCAGTGGGAAAAAGGAGCGATAATACGGCGAAGAAATTCTTCAGACTTTATAATGGACCGTATACGTTAAGACAGCGAGTGGGACAGAACACTTTCATTGTATATGATGAGATACAGAAGAAAGAAATTGGTAAATTCCACGCAACGTCATTTAAGAAGTTCTACACATAAAACAGAGGTCATTGAAACCAGTCAAATCAGCTGTTTGTAAAGCCACCCTAATTCAAGGTCGCGAGCAGTGAGCGTACGAAAGAGGGGAGGTAAGACATTTGTATACACTCCTATTAAGGGTGAAATGACGAATATTATTCTTTATTATTTGTTATATTTTTTTGCAAATAATAATAATAAATAAATTTAAAAAAAAATTTATAATAAATAAATTTATTAACATTTTTTTTGTTACCAAGCAGAGGAATAATGCGACAGTACAAATAAGTGATGTACTGAGCATGAAATATAAAAATTTAAATTTACTTAATAAACTGTAAATAATTAATAATATATTAGAAATAAGCATGTTATGGATTGCAAGCTTGACTCAGACAAAAATATGAACAGGTTTTTCGACCTGAATCAACGTGCACACACACACAAATGTAACTGAAAGTGTGTACACCAGTATTTTGCTAGTGTGTGTGAACGCAGGTCTCTGCAGGCAAGTTTGCCACCCCAGTATGAATAATTGCACAATGACTGTTTTTCCGTAATTATTCATAAACTAGAATTAAGAATTAAAATCCAAAAGCACCATAAAATGTAAATAAATTTAATAAATACTGTGTGCGAAAACCACGCGAAAGTGACACGCCGTACAAGTGCAATAGTGAAATAACTGTGTACAAATCAAAAGGGTTAAGTTGCAATGTCCAAAATTACAATGAACATGTGTTGTAAAATTAGTTAGAAGATAAGTATAAAAAAATACTTACAGGACTCTGCAATTCGCAGAAATATAAAAAATAGTGAATTTGACAAAGAGTGGGGGAACTGACGCCAAAGACAGTTTCTAACATGTCGATTTTGTATCACTGAAGGGTGTCGACCAAGACATGGGTATAAATAGGACACGCAAGCTTCAGTGGTTCTCTTTTTTGAATCATCCACGATGCAGCGGGAGCTTATGCCCGACAGCACGGCATATTTATTAATATTTTTATAAACAGTTTAAATTGCCAGTTATGTACAAATATGTAACCAAGCTATAAGACAAACATTGTAATTAATAACAGCACTACTGAAGAAGTTCCATAGCGATACGACGCTGGACAAGAGAAGAAGTTCCATAGCGATACGACGCTGGACAAGAGAAGAAGTTCCATAGCGATACGACGCTGGACAAGAGAAGCAGTTCCATAGCGATACGACGCTGGACAAGAGGAGAGGACGAGACAGCCGACGCTGGACAAGAGGAGAAGAGAGACAGCCGACGCTGGAGGCGAGACGAAGATGAACACCGATGGAACAAAAATGATCGAGTATGATTGACGACAATAAGGTGATAGACAACTTATTTATATCTTAATCATACACAGTATACAAAGACAGTTAAAGACATTAATATTTATTTAAAAATAAGAGTCATATTTCTTGTGTAGTAGAGTTAAAAATCATAGATGTTTTAGAAATACGATTAACGTAACAAGAGCTCAAATTAATATGATATAAAATGATTACAAAGAATATAAATAAAAACAATTAGTATTTGAGAAAACAGTACTGAAAAGTAATAACTATTAATCTTTTGAGTACGTACCATATATAGAAAAAAGATTTAAAAATTGATTTTGAAACATATTAATAGACTGAGTAGTCTAAAAATGAGATTTTTCTTTTATATACTATTTAGTAGCATAGAATGTTTAGTTAGTAAGGATGTATATATCTTAAGCCTTACGGCATTATAACAAATAATAACTAATGTTTTTTAAATCGAAGTCAGTGCCATGTGCACATATTTTTTTATAGTATCAAATAAATTTTAATTACTGTTTCAAGTTCCGTAGAGTTCTTATTGCAGATACACCTGACCCCCTATTTAAATGTTATATGTTTAAAGAATTTGTCAATCTTGAACGTGAGACCGTTCACACCTATTTATGTAACGTAACGTTGTTTAAATTTGGTGCTCCAAGATCGAAGGACTCCACAAATTTAAATTAAATTAATTTGCCAAATTGTCACAATATAAATTTGTCGCCCTGGACGTGGGGCATGACATGCCTAAATTTACGTACAAAAATTTGTATACGTACAATATAATATTATGCAACTTTTGCAAGGTTGTAATGTTGCATAAAATGTCGCCCTGCACGTGGGGCCCAACATGCCTAAATTTAGGTACAAAAATTTGTGACATAAATTGTAGATCATGAATGTATGACCCGATACCCATCATTTGACTATTAAAATTTTTTTATGTAGCTAAATGGTTGCTCTAAAATATGTAAAGAGTGTTAAATGAAAAATGTATAATATGTAATTATTATTTGTAGTAAACAGTAACTGAATGTAATGTTAATTGTTGTGTAATCACACAGCTGGCGCCCACCACAAATAATATTGTTGTCTATGTAACAGGTGTAACTGTAATGAGTATTAATAATAACTATTAATAAAAATACAGAAATAAATAAATAAGTAGGGAACGGTTATCAATAATAATTTTTAAAGAATAACTATTAAATAAATATTTTAATAATAATTCACCATGGCAATATCGGGAAGTTCGAGGATGGGAGAAGCACTTGAAGCCATGATGCAAGCTGTATTTGGTGAAGTAGAGAACAAACAAACAGAAAAAGTAAAAGAAAATAATATTAGAACTCAAATAGAAGAGTTAACAGAATTTTTTACAGAACTGACCGAAAAATTAAGAGAAGAAAGGATAGCAAAAGAGAAAATTAGAGACACAAATACGCACATAGCGTCTGTAGAAGGTGAACAAACCATAGTAGTTAAAAATACATGTGTAATTACTAATGATAATTATAAAAAAGTAATTAACATTAAGGAGGAGAAGCAAATAAAGGTTAATAAAACATACCTTATTAATAGCGATATTCCAAGTGTGAGGCACACACACAATAGTAAATCACACAAGATGACACATTTGAAACACATAAAACACCACACTTACGGAGATAAATATCACTGTAGGCCTAACAAGAAACGTAGTAAGTTATCTAGACGAAACACTACGCAAAATTGTGGTAAATATGATGTTAGATATACGCACGATAATTATGGTAACGATAATTATAACTGTAAGTATGAAAACTACAGAGGTTATCATAAAGGACGTATGAAAAAACCGTCGACAGCTGTTTATATGGGCCTCAAGCAGACTGAACATACGCAATGCATTCATGATGAGAGAATTATGGAATGTGACCGTTACGAGAGAAAGAGAGGCAAGATGAAAACATTGCTCAATGAACAGGTGACTTCTACGATAAACACAAACGTTCACAAGGTGAGTACGCACACAAACAAGGGATTAATACGATGGAACGCAGACGTTGTTTATAGAGGGTGAGAATAATAGTAAACGCGGCGACTACGCTACAAAGGAACAATATACGTCCGGTAGACTATGGACAATGCAATTGTTATAAAGAGGGGTGTAAGTTCTAACTACACACTGAACTCAAGGCAAATGAAAATAAATAATTATTTTTTAAATGAGAAAAATAATATAACTATTAATTATTAATAATAAGAAATAATATGTGTAATAATATAAGAGAGTATAATTAAGAAATATTATAAGGAATATTATTTGAAAGGGTTAATTAAGAAATGTATTATTGAAGGTAAGGAATGAAATGTGTAGAGAAATATTTAAGAAAGTGTAAGGAATGTTATTATTGATATGTTATAAACATGAAGAAATGATTAAGATGAGCAATAATTGCCATAATTATTAGAACGGCTGATCAAGCGAACACTTATCGAAGATACAAGGACACAGAAGAAAGCGAGAGTGAAAAGTCATAAGGGCAGAGACTACTTAGGATTAAGGACTTCGAGAAAAATATCGTTGTTTTCCAAGACAGTTCCTCTGTAACCGATCATGCGACGCACTACGAGCTAAAAGAGTATTCTGTTACGGAAGTGTATTTCAAGAAAGTTGTAGCGATCAGAAAGGTAATGCTAAAGAAATGTAATAAAAGGTAATTAATGTTAATGTAGTGTATAAGTAATGTATTAGATAAGTAATGTCATGTTAAGAAAAGAGCTAAGGAAGTTTAGAAGCGAAGGTAAGAATGTATGAGTAAGTTAATGTAAAATTAAGGACCGAATTTACATACATATGTAGGAATGCAGAGTATACAGAAGGAAAACAAAGGAGAGCTAATTGCAGTGGATTTTCTGAGACCATTACCACGATCAAGTCGAGGTGTGAAGCACATATTGGTATGTATCGATGTGTTTTCCAAGGCAGTCCGACTGTACCCAATTATGCGACCCACAACCAAAGTTGTTCTAAAGATACTACTGCAAAAATATATTCCGTTATATGGAAAAATGAAGAAGATACTCAGTGATCAAGGTGTGCAATTCCAAAGTGAAAAATGGGAGAGGACGTTAAGGGAAAATGGAATACAACCAGTACTCACATCCATAAGACATCCTCAAGGAAACCTTGCTGAGAGAGTTAACAAAGAAATAGGTAAATATTTACGAATATATTGCCATAATCAACACAATAAATGGGCAGAATATTTACCATTTATTGAAAAAGCCATTAACGAAAATTATAGTGAAGCAACAGGATACACTCCAATGGAATTAGAAGAAGATAAGAAGCCAACCAGATTTTGGACTAAATATCTAAACAAACCTAATAACCAAAATGTACCTGTACCAATAAGTGTGAAAATTGAATACGCAAAGCAACGAATAAGAGAGAGAGGTAACAAGAGAATAGAGAGATTTAATCTAACTCACAAGTTACAACAATTCAACGTGGGAGAAAGTATACTACTCAAAGCAAATCCAGTGGGAAAAAGGAGTGATAATACGGCGAAGAAATTCTTCAGACTTTATAATGGACCGTATACGTTAAGACAGCGAGTGGGACAGAACACTTTCATTGTATATGATGAGATACAGAAGAAAGAAATTGGTAAATTCCACGCAACGTCATTTAAGAAGTTCTACACATAAAACAGAGGTCATTGAAACCAGTCAAATCAGCTGTTTGTAAAGCCACCCTAATTCAAGGTCGCGAGCAGTGAGCGTACGAAAGAGGGGAGGTAAGACATTTGTATACACTCCTATTAAGGGTGAAATGACGAATATTATTCTTTATTATTTGTTATATTTTTTTGCAAATAATAATAATAAATAAATTTAAAAAAAAATTTATAATAAATAAATTTATTAACATTTTTTTTGTTACCAAGCAGAGGAATAATGCGACAGTACAAATAAGTGATGTACTGAGCATGAAATATAAAAATTTAAATTTACTTAATAAACTGTAAATAATTAATAATATATTAGAAATAAGCATGTTGTGGATTGCAAGCTTGACTCAGACAAAAATATGAACAGGTTTTTCGACCTGAATCAACGTGCACACACACACAAATGTAACTGAAAGTGTGTACACCAGTATTTTGCTAGTGTGTGTGAACGCAGGTCTCTGCAGGCAAGTTTGCCACCCCAGTATGAATAATTGCACAATGACTGTTTTTCCGTAATTATTCATAAACTAGAATTAAGAATTAAAATCCAAAAGCACCATAAAATGTAAATAAATTTAATAAATACTGTGTGCGAAAACCACGCGAAAGTGACACGCCGTACAAGTGCAATAGTGAAATAACTGTGTACAAATCAAAAGGGTTAAGTTGCAATGTCCAAAATTACAATGAACATGTGTTGTAAAATTAGTTAGAAGATAAGTATAAAAAAATACTTACAGGACTCTGCAATTCGCAGAAATATAAAAAATAGTGAATCTGACAAAGAGTGGGGGAACTGACGCCAAAGACAGTTTCTAACATGTCGATTTTGTATCACTGAAGGGTGTCGACCAAGACATGGGTATAAATAGGACACGCAAGCTTCAGTGGTTCTCTTTTTTGAATCATCCACGATGCAGCGGGAGCTTATGCCCGTCAGCACGGCATATTTATTAATATTTTTATAAACAGTTTAAATTGCCAGTTATGTACAAATATGTAACCAAGCTATAAGACAAACATTGTAATTAATAACAGCACTACTGAAGAAGTTCCATAGCGATACGACGCTGGACAAGAGAAGAAGTTCCATAGCGATTCGACGCTGGACAAGAGAAGAAGTTCCATAGCGATACGACGCTGGACAAGAGAAGCAGTTCCATAGCGATACGACGCTGGACAAGAGGAGAGGACGAGACAGCCGACGCTGGACAAGAGGAGAAGAGAGACAGCCGACGCTGGAGGCGAGACGAAGATGAACACCGATGGAACAAAAATGATCGAGTATGATTGACGACAATAAGGTGATAGACAACTTATTCATATCTTAATCATACACAGTATACAAAGACAGTTAAAGACATTAATATTTATTTAAAAATAAGAGTCATATTTCTTGTATAGTAGAGTTAAAAATCATAGATGTTTTAGAAATACGATTAACGTAACAAGAGCTCAAATTAATATGATATAAAATGATTACAAAGAATATAAATAAAAACAATTAGTATTTGAGAAAACAGTACTGAAAAGTAATACCTATTAATCTTTTGAGTACGTTCTATATATAGAAAAAAGATTTAAAAATTGATTTTGAAACATATTAATAGACTGAGTAGTCTAAAAATGAGATTTTTCTTTTATATACTATTTAGTAGCATAGAATGTTTAGTTAGTAAGGATGTATATATCTTAAGCCTTACGGCATTATAACAAATAATAACTAATGTTTTTTAAATCGAAGTCAGTGCCATGTGCACATATTTTTTTATAGTATCAAATAAATTTTAATTACTGTTTCAAGTTCCGTAGAGTTCTTATTGCAGATACACCTGACCCCCTATTTAAATGTTATATGTTTAAAGAATTTGTCAATCTTGAACGTGAGACCGTTCACACCTATTTATGTAACGTAACGTTGTTTAAATTTGGTGCTCCAAGATCGAAGGACTCCACAAATTTAAATTAAATTAATTTGCCAAATTGTCACAATATAAATTTGTCGCCCTGGACGTGGGGCATGACATGCCTAAATTTACGTACAAAAATTTGTATACGTACAATATAATATTATGCAACTTTTGCAAGGTTGTAATGTTGCATAAAATGTCGCCCTGCACGTGGGGCCCAACATGCCTAAATTTAGGTACAAAAATTTGTGACATAAATTGTAGATCATGAATGTATGACCCGATACCCATCATTTGACTATTAAAATTTTTTTATGTAGCTAAATGGTTGCTCTAAAATATATAAAGAGTGTTAAATGAAAAATGTATAATATGTAATTATTATTTGTAGTAAACAGTAACTGAATGTAATGTTAATTGTTGTGTAATCACACAGCTGGCGCCCACCACAAATAATATTGTTGTCTATGTAACAGGTGTAACTGTAATGAGTATTAATAATAACTATTAATAAAAATACAGAAATAAATAAATAAGTAGGGAACGGTTATCAATAATAATTTTTAAAGAATAACTATTAAATAAATATTTTAATAATAATTCACCATGGCAATATCGGGAAGTTCGAGGATGGGAGAAGCACTTGAAGCCATGATGCAAGCTGTATTTGGTGAAGTAGAGAACAAACAAACAGAAAAAGTAAAAGAAAATAATATTAGAACTCAAATAGAAGAGTTAACAGAATTTTTTACAGAACTGACCGAAAAATTAAGAGAAGAAAGGATAGCAAAAGAGAAAATTAGAGACACAAATACGCACATAGCGTCTGTAGAAGGTGAACAAACCATAGTAATTAAAAATACATGTGTAATTACTAATGATAATTATAAAAAAGTAATTAACATTAAGGAGGAGAAGCAAATAAAGGTTAATAAAACATACCTTATTAATAGCGATATTCCAAGTGTGAGGCACACACACAATAGTAAATCACACAAGATGACACATTTGAAACACATAAAACACCACACTTACGGAGATAAATATCACTGTAGGCCTAACAAGAAACGTAGTAAGTTATCTAGACGAAACACTACGCAAAATTGTGGTAAATATGATGTTAGATATACGCACGATAATTATGGTAACGATAATTATAACTGTAAGTATGAAAACTACAGAGGTTATCATAAAGGACGTATGAAAAAACCGTCGACAGCTGTTTATATGGGCCTCAAGCAGACTGAACATACGCAATGCATTCATGATGAGAGAATTATGGAATGTGACCGTTACGAGAGAAAGAGAGGCAAGATGAAAACATTGCTCAATGAACAGGTGACTTCTACGATAAACACAAACGTTCACAAGGTGAGTACGCACACAAACAAGGGATTAATACGATGGAACGCAGACGTTGTTTATAGAGGGTGAGAATAATAGTAAACGCGGCGACTACGCTACAAAGGAACAATATACGTCCGGTAGACTATGGACAATGCAATTGTTATAAAGAGGGGTGTAAGTTCTAACTACACACTGAACTCAAGGCAAATGAAAATAAATAATTATTTTTTAAATGAGAAAAATAATATAACTATTAATTATTAATAATAAGAAATAATATGTGTAATAATATAAGAGAGTATAATTAAGAAATATTATAAGGAATATTATTTGAAAGGGTTAATTAAGAAATGTATTATTGAAGGTAAGGAATGAAATGTGTAGAGAAATATTTAAGAAAGTGTAAGGAATGTTATTATTGATATGTTATAAACATGAAGAAATGATTAAGATGAGCAATAATTGCCATAATTATTAGAACGGCTGATCAAGCGAACACTTATCGAAGATACAAGGACACAGAAGAAAGCGAGAGTGAAAAGTCATAAGGGCAGAGACTACTTAGGATTAAGGACTTCGAGAAAAATATCGTTGTTTTCCAAGACAGTTCCTCTGTAACCGATCATGCGACGCACTACGAGCTAAAAGAGTATTCTGTTACGGAAGTGTATTTCAAGAAAGTTGTAGCGATCAGAAAGGTAATGCTAAAGAAATGTAATAAAAGGTAATTAATGTTAATGTAGTGTATAAGTAATGTATTAGATAAGTAATGTCATGTTAAGAAAAGAGCTAAGGAAGTTTAGAAGCGAAGGTAAGAATGTATGAGTAAGTTAATGTAAAATTAAGGACCGAATTTACACACATATGTAGGAATGCAGAGTATACAGAAGGAAAACAAAGGAGAGCTAATTGCAGTGGATTTTCTGGGACCATTACCACGATCAAGTCGAGGTGTGAAGCACATATTGGTATGTATCGATGTGTTTTCCAAGGCAGTCCGACTGTACCCAATTATGCGACCCACAACCAAAGTTGTTCTAAAGATACTACTGCAAAAATATATTCCGTTATATGGAAAAATGAAGAAGATACTCAGTGATCAAGGTGTGCAATTCCAAAGTGAAAAATGGGAGAGGACGTTAAGGGAAAATGGAATACAACCAGTACTCACATCCATAAGACATCCTCAAGGAAACCTTGCTGAGAGAGTTAACAAAGAATTAGGTAAATATTTACGAATATATTGCCATAATCAACACAATAAATGGGCAGAATATTTACCATTTATTGAAAAAGCCATTAACGAAAATTATAGTGAAGCAACAGGATACACTCCAATGGAATTAGAAGAAGATAAGAAGCCAACCAGATTTTGGACTAAATATCTAAACAAACCTAATAACCAAAATGTACCTGTACCAATAAGTGTGAAAATTGAATACGCAAAGCAACGAATAAGAGAGAGAGGTAACAAGAGAATAGAGAGATTTAATCTAACTCACAATTTACAACAATTCAACGTGGGAGAAAGTATACTACTCAAAGCAAATCCAGTGGGAAAAAGGTGTGATAATACGGCGAAGAAATTCTTCAGACTTTATAATGGACCGTATACGTTAAGACAGCGAGTGGGACAGAACACTTTCATTGTATATGATGAGATACAGAAGAAATAAATTGGTAAATTCCACGCAACGTCATTTAAGAAGTTCTACACATAAAACAGAGGTCATTGAAACCAGTCAAATCAGCTGTTTGTAAAGCCACCCTAATTCAAGGTCGCGAGCAGTGAGCGTACGAAAGAGGGGAGGTAAGACATTTGTATACACTCCTATTAAGGGTGAAATGACGAATATTATTCTTTATTATTTGTTATATTTTTTTTTGCAAATAATAATAATAAATAAATTTAAAAAAAAATTTATAATAAATAAATTTATTAAAATTTTTTTTGTTACCAAGCAGAGGAATAATGCGACAGTACAAATAAGTGATGTACTGAGCATGAAATATAAAAATTTAAATTTACTTAATAAACTGTAAATAATTAATAATATATTAGAAATAAGCATGTTATGGATTGCAAGCTTGACTCAGACAAAAATATGAACAGGTTTTTCGACCTGAATCAACGTGCACACACACAAAAATGTAACTGAAAGTGTGTACACCAGTATTTTGCTAGTATTTTGAACGCAGGTCTCTGCAGGCAAGTTTGCCACCCCAGTATGAATAATTGCACAATGACTGTTTTTCCGTAATTATTCATAAACTAGAATTAAGAATTAAAATCCAAAAGCACCATAAAATGTAAATAAATTTAATAAATACTGTGTGTGAAAACCACGCGAAAGTGACACGCCGTACAAGTGCAATAGTGAAATAACTGTGTACAAATCAAAAGGGTTAAGTTGCAATGTCCAAAATTACAATGAACATGTGTTGTAAAATTAGTTAGAAGATAAGTATAAAAAAATACTTACAGGACTCTGCAATTCGCAGAAATATAAAAAATAGTGAATTTGACAAAGAGTGTGGGAACTGACGCCAAAGACAGTTTCTAACATGTCGATTTTGTATCACTGAAGGGTGTCAACCAAGACATGGGTATAAATAGGACACGCAAGCTTCAGTGGTTCTCTTTTTTGAATCATCCACGATGCAGCGGGAGCTTATGCCCGTCAGCACGGCATATTTATTAATATTTTTATAAACAGTTTAAATTGCCAGTTATGTACAAATATGTAACCAAGCTATAAGACAAACATTGTAATTAATAACAGCACTACTGAAGAAGTTCCATAGCGATACGACGCTGGACAAGAGAAGAAGTTCCATAGCGATACGACGCTGGACAAGAGAAGAAGTTCCATAGCGATACGACGCTGGACAAGAGAAGCAGTTCCATAGCGATACGACGCTGGACAAGAGGAGAGGACGAGACAGCCGACGCTGGACAAGAGGAGAAGAGAGACAGCCGACGCTGGAGGCGAGACGAAGATGAACACCGATGGAACAAAAATGATCGAGTATGATTGACGACAATAAGGTGATAGACAACTTATTCATATCTTAATCATACACAGTATACAAAGACAGTTAAAGACATTAATATTTATTTAAAAATAAGAGTCATATTTCTTGTATAGTAGAGTTAAAAATCATAGATGTTTTAGAAATACGATTAACGTAACAAGAGCTCAAATTAATATGATATAAAATGATTACAAAGAATATAAATAAAAACAATTAGTATTTGAGAAAACAGTACTGAAAAGTAATAACTATTAATCTTTTGAGTACGTACCATATATAGAAAAAAGATTTAAAAATTGATTTTGAAACATATTAATAGACTGAGTAGTCTAAAAATGAGATTTTTCTTTTATATACTATTTAGTAGCATAGAATGTTTAGTTAGTAAGGATGTATATATCTTAAGCCTTACGGCATTATAACAAATAATAACTAATGTTTTTTAAATCGAAGTCAGTGCCATGTGCACATATTTTTTTATAGTATCAAATAAATTTTAATTACTGTTTCAAGTTCCGTAGAGTTCTTATTGCAGATACACCTGACCCCCTATTTAAATGTTATATGTTTAAAGAATTTGTCAATCTTGAACGTGAGACCGTTCACACCTATTTATGTAACGTAACGTTGTTTAAATTTGGTGCTCCAAGATCGAAGGACTCCACAAATTTAAATTAAATTAATTTGCCAAATTGTCACAATATAAATTTGTCGCCCTGGACGTGGGGAATTACATGCCTAAATTTACGTACAAAAATTTGTATACATACAATATAATATTATGCAACTTTTGCAAGGTTGTAATGTTGCAATATATATATAAATACATTGCTTCTTGTGAAGTTTACGTTTAAAATTTATAGATATACATTGGGTACATATTGGCGCCAAATCCAGATTTCGCATGTCCCAAAAAAAAACCTTGAACCGGCCCTGTCTAGGTCTGCCCCTTTTTCCTCTCTCTGGGGACTTCCACTGAAATATTTTCCTCGGCCATCTCTGTTCATTCGTTCGGAGTAAGTGACCGAACCACTTTACGCCTCTTCGTTCTACTCTGTTAATAATTGTGTCTTCTGCATGCATTCTTCTTCTAATCCCCTCGCTGTATATTCTCTCCCTTCTTGAGACTCCGGCACTTCTACGGAGATAATCCATTTCCACGGTATTCAATTGTTGTATAATTTCTGTGCTCAACGTCCTTACCTCACAGCCGTAAGACAGAACTGATTCAACAAAAGCTTTTCCCATATGAATCTTTGTGGCTCTCGAAATATGTTTGTCCCACTAAATAGATTACAAACTTCCTAAAACTTTCCTGCTCTGTTGTATTCGTTTTTTTGTGATTTCGGGTTTTCCTAGGTCTTCCCGTGTTTTAGTGTCCTTAGGTATTTAAATTCTTCGACCTGTTCAATTGACATACTGTCTTTAATCAATACTTCAAATCTGGCATCGGAATTAACGACTAGATATTCTGTCTTATTTACATTAACATTCAATCCCCACGTCTCATATGCCTCTTTTTTCAACTTTTTCATGTTTTCTTCCACTTTTTAAAATTTAGTACATTTTTGGGTCCTGGTGTCTCAAAATTTTGAAATATTCAAGCCCGAATGCTTAATCACATTTTTGGCACATGAATTCTTGCGATTTTTTCAAAATTTTGCCCTCTCACGTTTTAGCTTCTGTCTCCTTGAACACAGGGCTCTGTAGGTGGAAGGTATGGACACACGTATGAAGTTTTACAGAGATTGGTTGATGCGTTCAAACGTATCGTGAGACAAACCTAGACTGTCCCAGACAAACAGATACAGAGACAAATGCCAAGTGGTCCAGTTAAAACAGAGGATTGCTTACTCATTCAATAAAAAAAATTAAATACATTTACAAAAATAAAAATTAATTTCTGTTATTATGACATGGTCTACGCTAATTTGTTAGTACTATATCATCTGCAAAGTCTACGTAAACAATAATACAGTGTACTTTACAGTGTTAAGTAGTGATGGGCCTACTACTGAAATAAAGCTGTCACCAATTGATTGATTTTTAACAACAGATATTTTTATTATATTAAAATGCCTAAATAGATTGTAAAACAATCACCAAATTAACACTGCCAAAACAAATCGCGAATCTTAGTTATGAAACGTTTGCTTACTTATTTTTTTCTACTTAACCTAACCTATATATGGTAATGTTTTATTAATATTAAAGTTTTTTAAATTTTGTGTATTTATACTTTAGTACTATAAAATCCAATTGATGGAATAGTATTTACATGGTAAAGATATAACTGTTATTTAGTACTAAACAATTGAATTGTAGGGAAAGTACTTCTTAACTTGCCGTGGACTGGAGCAATGTTCAAACCCAAAGCAGTACACAGAACAGATGGAGACAAAGCTGAGAAAAATTAATAGAACTCATTACGTCTATGCTTCTCCGCTTAATTTTAAGTACGGATTTGACGACAAATGGTCTGTAAGTATTGACAGTTAAAAAGTATTTTTTGTTGTATTTTACTAAATTAATTTTGTGAATAAGTAAGAAACAATTTAGATGGTAAGATGCATATGATTTATTTAGCAAGCTGTTACAAATAATCCTTAAAATAACAAAAGCTCTTGCTTATTAAACTTTCCACTTCCTAATCCGTATTGTTGTTCAGTTTTCCAGAAGGCTAATAGTGAATAAAACAACATGTTATTCCTGTTCAATTCTTTTAACCTTGACTTTCACTTGCTAATAATTCTATTGAGTTTGCTAAACACCAATATTGTAAATATAATGAATTCACTACCGACTCGGGACACAAAGTTTTTTATGGGTAAAAACGTAAAAGTTTTACCTTATAGCCTGAACCGGTTTTCGCTTTTAAAAAGCTTCTTCAGAGGCTGCCGTTGGGAGCACTGGCCGTCTTGTTCTTGGTGACGGTATTTTGAAAGATCGATGTTATGTGTGTGGGGTGTGATAGGTTCGAACATTGCGTGTGATTTGAATTGTGTCTGTTCATTTAGGATGTCGTTTTTATGTGTTTTCGTGTGTTTGTATATTTCCAATTGTTTTAGAGTGTCTAGTTTTCGGCCTTTTGTGTGAACGTGTATAATGTCCATATTATTGTCGATGTTTTTGTATGTGTGGTATGCTTCAATGAGGTGGTTTGCAAAGGTGGATTCTGTAGTGGAGTGTAGTGCCTTTATGTGTTCAACATATCTTTTTTTTGAAGCTACGTCCTGTCCGGCCTATGTAGAATTTGTTGCAATCTGAGCAATTCAGTTTGTAAACACCAGGTAGATCGAATTTGTTTTGTGTTTTGTGTGTGTGTTTTGATAGTGTGTGTTCTGTTTTGTTTGTAGTTTTGTATGCGATTCTGTATCCTGCTTTTTTGAATTTGTGGGCTATTTTTTCAGTTTGGTTGTTGATGTATGTTAGTGTTATGAATTTGTTGTTTTCTGTCTTTGTCTGTTGTTTGATTTGTATATTTATTGACTATTATTCTGTTTTATCCGTTGTATTCTACTAGATATTTTATCGCGTTTAGTTCGTCTTTGTAGTCGTTTTCATCTAGTGGGATGTTGTTAAGTCTATGTATCATAGTTCTGAAGTCAGCTAGTTTGTGTTGTATTGGGTGAAGTGCTGAACCGGTTTTCGCTTTCTTCAGAGGCTGCCGTTGGGAGCACTGTCCCAACAAAAAGCCTCTGAAGAAGCTTTTTAAAAGCGAAAACCGGTTCAGGCTATAAGGTAAAACTTTTACGTTTTTGTACGTAAAAAACTTTGTGTTCTGAGTCGGTAGTGAATTAGTTAAATTTAGTTAAGTAACGGACACGTCATGGACAACAAAATCCAAGAACCAATATTGTATTTCTGACTACCTGTCACTATGTTATATTATATGCCCAGAATAGACTTAGGCTTACACTGTTTGTCATATAAATATTGTATTTAACCATAATACATTTTTAGTGTATACAAAATATTAGTTCCACATGTACAACATGAAAAACTGTCAATATTGACAGTAGTTGTAAGTAATAATAATTCTGATTATAATCCGAAACATGGTTCAGAATGAAAGGAAAAATGACTTATGAACATATTGTGTGAAGCTAGACATGTTATGAGTAGAGGCTTTTCCCAGTGAATACGGCTTTTATTTTCTCGATACTTTTGTCCATCTTCTATCCTTTTCTTGCAGCATGATGAGCCAAATACCATTTAAGTTTCTTGACAGTGCATAAGCATACAATGTCTCACATTTCTGCTAGCTTCCTTATTGTTGAACTGGAGAAACACTTTTTCTTCTTCAGCACTACAACCCAACATGAGCCTTGGCTTCCAACACCAATCTTCTCCAAAGTCTCCTGTCCATTGCTATCTAAGTATAACCCTCACATCCATTCTTCTGAGACCTTCTAGCACGTCTTCCAACCATCTTATCCAACCAGATCGACCCCTCTTTCTGCTTTTATAGATTTCTGCCTTCAGGATTTTCTTTGGCATACGCTGATCATCTATCTGCTCTAGGTGGCCCAACCATTGTATTCATTGAGCATTTATGAATCTTACAATGTCCTCATGATTCAATAGCTCATGTATCTCCTGGTTATTTCTTATTCTCCATTCGTCATCTGCCCATATAAACCCATTTAGAAAATTACCTAGCCCTCCAGTTTGGGGGGTTTGCATCAGGTTAACATCCCACCTAGGGAAAAATAAAATTGTTATAAAACCAACAAACAAGCCTTGGAAAGGACTGGAGTTGGACTGAATTGCACTCTCAAATTTATAGGATACTTCTTTATGTCATCATCAGTTTCTGCGCATTATTCCCATTAAGTAACTGTTTTTGAACATTGTATATTTGAATGGGAAGTATGTAGACCTATGCGAGTGAGGTGTAGGTCATGAAAAAAGAAATGGGGCAAGATTCAGAGTGCTGAAATTCAGTTTCTTCGGAGTACTTTAAATTATACATTGCAAGATAGAATAAGGAATGAGGATATCAGAGCAGAACTCGACGTAAAGGACATAAATGAAGTTATTTCAACTTACAGAAGACAATTGTGGGATCTTCTGCAAAGAATAACAGAGGATCGATTGCCGAAATCGATTCTACCAACCAGTTTCTACAACTGGTTTGATCTTGAAATATTCAAAAATAGAGTTCCAAAGCCCTGCCAGTAGTGTTTAAGAAAATTTAGAAAAGTGTAGATTATTGGAGTCAAAAACATAACTTTTAGTCCCAGTAACTTTCTTGATTAATAACTTTGATAAACTGCTAATAAACAAAAAAATAATAATAGGAAATTCTTGGATTTCGTTGCCCATGACGTGTCTGTTAATTAACTAAATATAATTATTTCACTACGACTCGGAACACAATACTTTTTATGGGTAAATAAAAAGTATTGTGTTCCGAGTCGTAGTGAAATAATTATATTTAATAGGAAATTGTATAAAATTTAAGTCTGAAAAATTAGTATGAATAATACTAGTTAAAGATGAACACAATTTTGAGAATTTTACTTTCATTAAAAACAAAACTTAGTATAAAATACAAGGTTTCTAAATTAATAACAAAAATTGCAGTTTTACACATAGTCACAAAGCCTGATGATCACAGTATATTTTATTTACTTTTATTATGAAAAAAATATAGGCATGCTGAATACATGGATTGAAATCTAATATGAATGAGACCCATTGTTGTACATGATTGTACATGATGTTATCTAAACATAATGTTATGCATATTCACTTGCTTGGCTGTTTGAATGGTATTTATTTTTGTTTAAATCTTGAATTTAAATGTATTTATTTGTGTTTAAAATTAAATTTCATTTGTTTTACAATATCTGTTGTTTCATTTGTGTTGAAAATACATTCACACTAAAGATACCACACACATAAACCATATCAGCATATATTTTATTTGTGAATATGTGACAGTTTTTTTTAATATAATTGAACCACTAATTGTGATTCTTATAAACATAAATTCAGCTTAAATTTTAAGCACAATTAAGTCAACATCATCATCAACAAGGATTAAACAAAAATTGTTTTTTTATGGTCCCAAGTGGATAGGCTTAATCTGGTCACTCCAACACTTCTTCAGATCTCCCACACTTCTTATAATTCAATAGTTGTTTGGGAATACTGCAGTCATCCATTCGGTGAAGATGTTCTAACCATTTTAGCCAATATTGGTAATCATATTGAGTATACTTATAATATTCAGTTCCTGTCACCTATCTCCATTTCTTCTACAGTCATCAAGAATATCCTCTTCCACATGTCTGAGAAGCCTCATTTTGGCTGCTTGAATACAACTGGCCTGGAATTTCATTAAAGTCCAGTTCTCAAACCCATAGAAAAATGTGGGGAGGGCTATCACCTTACAGAACTTCAGGCATGTTTCTTTACTTATTGATTTTAGAGTTCTCCTGACGGCCCCACACATTGAATGCATGTAACTTATTCACTATGTCATTGTTTGTAATATAAGACATACTATTAATCTAAATATTCACAATTGCTTGATTCGATGCAATGAGTGTTCAGCCATCAGCAAAGTTACCAATCATTAAATGCTCTGGAAGGTTCATCTGTCAATTGTGTATGACATCGGGAACTGTACAAACTTTTATTTGTGTGTGTGTGTGTGTGTGTGTTTTCAGTACCGTTTTAAATAATCAAATTATTAGTTTGGTTGTAAAAAATTACAAATATCCAAAATATTATTAACTACAGTAATCTCAATTTTAGAATAATTGTAAATAAATTTTAAAATTTGTAATCATTTCATAAATAAAATTTATAAGTTCTCGTATACTTGAATTTATGTTTATATTTTTGTGTATAAGATTACAGATATCAATAGACTGTATATTTCTTATGTTATGGTAAAAATTATATATACAGCATAATAAAGATACATCCTTTGTTTCTTTTTGTTCTAATGTAGAGTTCAGTGTGATAGTAAGCTTAAGACTAATTGCTCTATTTCAGTTATCCTTTAATGTGGCCAAGAAAGGTAATGGAGACTACAAAGATAACTTCTATTTTGATCGGTTCGATGAGCTGTGCACATTTGGCTATTCTGTAATGCCACAGGCTATGAGAGAAGGAAGCAGATTTTTAAAGAGAGACCCCTCTTGCCCACTGCCTCCAGTAAGTAGGCTACACAGAATTTTTCCTGTTTTTATACACCTTGTAGCATACACACCTGATGTCCCAGAATAAAAGTCTATTTAAGGTTACCACATCAGCAAACTGGCAACCGAGACAATTTCATTAATAGTAGTTATAAACTGGTTCAAAAAAATTGTGATGTATTATAACAATAATATGTGGCATATATCTATTATCTATTATCTATTAACTACACATATTAGATTTAATTTTCACATATTTATTTGTAATGAGAAACCTACCAATTTGAAACATCCAATTCTTAGCACTCTATTTTTTAAACAGCTTTTCAAATGTTCTATGTAAAAATTTTAAGGTTATCCATTTTTCCATAATTAAAAAATAAGTGTTGATGATGGTGAAGAATAAAATTATATGTAATGAAATAATTCTGACTGTGGAACATCTTCTTCTTCTTCTTCCCCAATAAGGATTAGGCCTTGGTGACCTGTTTCGACTTCACTGGATTTATTCCATTCTTTCTTTGGTCTCTGAGATTATCTGACATAATGTAGACAAATATTAATTCAAGTACCTGAATAAAATGAATGGCCACAGCTTGGAATCAGATATAAAAGATTATAGATATAAAAAATTGTACTAATGCTATTTAAAGTCTCATGCTATTCATACTTACTTTGATAAATTAATGTATCATTATTATCATCATCACTTCATGGATAGGATTTCTCCTGTTCCGACCTCATGACTCCTGCCATCTTGTGGCTCCCCTGCCTACAGGTCTTCTTCCAACTGCCTCATACTCATAAGCCAAATTTTGAAAGCAGGTATTGTCCATTCTTTCTAGATGTTGTTTCCAGCTATTTCAAAATTCTGAATGAGATCGTTTAGGGAAACTAAATCAAGTGTTCGTCTAATATACTTGTTTCTTATTGTGTACATCTCCTTACCAATCTAAAATAGCTCATTTCTGCAGCCTGTAATTGGCACCAGTCCTTCTTCCTTATAGCCCAGGTATCGCATCCATACACCAGTGCTGGTACTGCCATTGTCTTATAGAATTTGATGCATGTCTCTTGTCTAGCTTTCCTATTCAATGGTCTTCTCAATATTCCACATATAGTTTGGAACCTGCCTAGTTTATTGCTGAGATCATCAATACCTCTATAAGAAAGATTACAACCTAGGTAATTGAATCAAGAAACCTGTTGAATGAGCTGGTAATTTAACATAATTTTAGATCGAATGAGGTATTTTCCACAAAAAGCCATAACCTTTTTTTTGTTTTTGCAGTTAAAATTGTTTAATTATATTCCTTACTTATCTGTTGGAGGCCATATAAACTTTTCTGCAGTGCACTCTCATTAGCCTGACTTACAGCCATATCATCTACAAAGAGTAGCATATTTAGTGCCGTACAGTCATTTAACTTGATGCCAGAAGGGATCCCGTCATTGAGTCTGTCTGTCTCTCTCTCTCTCTCTCTCTCTCTCTCTCTCTCTCTCTCTCTCTCTCTCTCTCTCTCTCTCTCTCTCACACACACACACACACACACACACACACACACACACACGGACGCAACACATAATTCGAAGAATAGGCCAATCTATTGCATACTGAAAATTTAAAACACGTTTTGAAATAAAGTAAATACAAACTAATATCCTAAACATCGTAAATATAACTTACCATAATGTCCAGGACACCCAGTACTTTGTTTTTATGAGCTTCTGTTGTTTCCACCAAACATTCGATTTCCTTCCACTATTTTTCGTAAAAAATGCATTAAAGTAAACACTGCTTACAAGTTATTTACATATATAACGATGTCTAAATACATGTTTGTCGTAAGAGTTACAGGGTAAATTAATGCAGTAAATAAAATTGGAAATATTATAATAGACGCACTACTAAAATGCACTATCTAAATTATTACGACTGATGTCTACTGAACTTCCTTTCAGTCAGGAAACATTTCGATACCGCACATGTCTGCGTCGGAATCTGTTTCCGGCTACAATCACTGTCACTCTCAATATCTAATGAAATCACAAACCTATCTGTTTCTTCGTCAATAATTAAGTCTGTTTCACAGTATTCCCTCTCTAATCTTTTAACTCTACCACACAGAGGTTTTCACTCATCTTCGGACAGTTCAGCAAATTTTCGTTCACACAAGGCAATTACATCATTCATTTTAAATGTAGTATTGTGTTTTGCAACATGCCCTTTCACGATAGACCATATCATCTCGATCGGGTTTAAATCGGGATGATATGGTGGAAGTCGCAGTGTCGTATGACCATGTGCTTTCAGTAGCTCGTCAACTACGTATGTTTTCTTGTCATTCTGGTGGTTTTTTATAAGCGTTACAAGTTCAGGCTTCAACATATTTGTCGAAAATGGGACACTGTTATCCTCTAACCATTTTATCATATCCTCCTTTTTGGAATTCGAGGTGGGTGCCTTATTTATCTCCACATTGTGATAGGCTGCATTGTCCATTACAACAACACATTCAAGAGGTAGGTTGGGAAGAAGTTTCTCTTGCAACCATTTTATATAATTGTCTTTATTCATTTGGTCATGGTAATCGCCACTCTTTCTTCCAGCCTTCCACATTAAAAGACAATTTGGTATGCAACCCATTTCGCCTCCAGCGTTGGAATTATCAGCCTTTCGCCTTTAGATACTGGCCGGTGTATACATTTTGCACTGTCGTCTCTCCACGATTTAGATGACACATGACTAGAGAGAATATATGACTCGTCCACGTAAACAATTGGTCTTTTCTCTTCCCTGTGCTTAATGAGACATTTTAAACAGTGAATACGCTTTTGGCGTAAGTCACTCTTTTCAATAAGAACTTTCATATTACTTGGGGTAGCTTTCCACTTAAAACCTAGCGATTTCAAAATGACTCTTAAACTACGGTTGCTACCTTTAAAATTAATCTTTTCTTGAAGGGTTTTCCTAATTATATCTGCGGTTGGAAGTCTCCGTTCAGCCACATACACTTCATGAATGGTTCTACGAACAACGCATTTATCGAAATCGTCAATACCAGTAACGGGTTTGTCCCTTTTATATTTCTTTGGAGTCGAAAATGAACATGTTAGACTGCCATCCTCACCCATTTTCTTGGCTTCTTGCAATATTGTCTGCACCACCGTCCTTGAAACTCCACATGCAGCTGCTGTTCTCTCTTGGCATTTTTGAATGGGTACAATAAAGCCGTCATTACATTTTCCAGTTTTCATTATTGCTTGTGCTTCTTTTTTCATGAAATCATAAACGTTTTTTATTATTTCCCTACTCTGACTGTGCAGTTTCTTGCCTTTTAATTTTGATACAAACTCTGACATATTTGCCAAAATTGTGAAGCACAAACACAAAAAATATGAATACACAATGACTCACTACACTAACAAGACGCACCAACGAGTATAAACAAAATGGTACAACATAGATTACGCAATACACTTCAAGGCGTAGCCGTGCACTGAAGTAAAAAAATCCACTCATTTGCAAGCCGTTGACAGCGAATGTTTTCAATTCCAACTGCATACAACCCGTCCTTTCTTACCCCGCCTGTCGGAACTGTTTCAAGGTCAAGCTCTCAGATTGGTACCGTCTTGCATACCCAGCACCTGCTTTTGCCCCATTAATTAACTAGTGATCAGCAGCACATTATATTATATACTATTGTTACTGTTGCTGATATGTTTTTAATTCCATGTTCCATAAGGAAATGGAAGTATGGTGATGGCAAAAAAAATTTGTTCGAGATAAGGGCTGATTCTGATTGTACTACCCTCAAAACATGAAAAAAGTCATTTTTCAAAAAGTGTCTCTGAGTGTGTCTGTGTATAGAATTTTTATGGCGAACAATAACTCCCGCAAACTCAAACAGAATCAAATAAATTTTTGCATATATCCCTGAATTGTAGAGAACTCAAGGCCTATTAATTTTCGTGAAGAGCGGTTAAAAGGAAGCGGTAGTTTACCAGCAACTTAAACAAGAGTTGCAAGTATGGTATGTTTTAACGAACGATAATGCGGTAAATTCAAACAGAATCAACTAAATTTTTGCATATGTGCCTGAGTTGTAGAGGACTCAAAGCCTATTAATTTTTGTGAAGAGCTGTTAAAAGGAAGCGGTAGTTTACCAGCAACTTAAACAAGAGTTGCAAGTATGTTATGTTTTAACAAGAGTAAAGTACTTAATTTTGATAAATTAAGTATCCTGAAAAGAAGGTCATTATAATCACTGTAGAAAGGTAGACGAAATATCTATAACTGGAAAGTGTAGTTGAAGGGGAGGGAGTAATCGTCTATACATGAAAATGACAGTTGAAAGGGGAGGGGATAATTTTTCATATGTGTACTACATTATTGGCAACAAAGAAGTAGTTTGTTGTTGAAATTCCTTGCCAGGCTCTTTGGCCGTAGTCCAATGTTTTCTGCAAAATCAGACGTTTTGGCAGTGCCATCGACTGCCATCATCAGTGAAAATCGAGTGCGCTTACGTGAGGTGGTATACGTTAGTGACCACAGTACTGTGGTTAAGGCTGAAGAAAGAATTAGAAAGAAGTAGTTTCTACGGAAATATTTTATTTTGAAAATGATTTTAAATATAAATCTTAGAACATGGAAGTCATGTATGGTTCTCCATACCGATATTTTATTTGTATTATAAGATGTGTTATGACAAACATAAATTTGCATTTTATTGTTAAAATACTGTGCTCTGCAATTGTGGTGGACTATATGATCACAATAGTAACGGGGCTAAATTTACATAATAATATTATAAATAAATTAACATGGGAAAATGAGGCCCACATAATTTGATAGCCAGTGAGAGCTTCATGACCATATATGGTTATGAAGCAAATCTAAAATTTATTTGTAGCCAGTGACTCACACCGAAAGAATTTTGTTGACGGAAATCTGTTCGTGGCAAGTTGAAAAGGTGGTACAAAGCTCAACGGAAATTTTCAATACCAATGGCGAGACGTATGGCGGGGAACGGAATGAACTGGTTTTAAAGACGTCACCAAACGGAAATTTTAACGCTGAACGGCAGTCGATCATCATCCTTTGTGGTGTGCAGTAGCAAAAGTTACGTAACGAAATCGCGGGTGCCCACAAACAATAAAATGTGAAATTTTAAACGAAACCATTTTGACTAAAATATCAATAATGTAAATACGCAGTGACTAATAAAAATTGAAGTGACAGTTTTGGCTGAAAATATAAAAAGTGAGAACGAGGAAACATCAAAAACAGTGTGTGCACAAGGAGACGTCCTATGGCGAATTTCTACGCATCATGAAAGGAAAGTAAATCTGACAATTAAATTCTGGCATTTTACAAAATTTTATAAATTGAGCTCAACAAAGTATAAAAGTATGAAAGTGTGTATGATTGGGTGAGTGAAGAATATATATATATATATATATATATATATATATATATAATAAGAAGTGATGAGTTTGCAAAAATACATAATCTATTTTTGATGAAATAGTTGCTTGTGATTTGTATTACGCCTCAAGGCGGAATAAATGTTTTCATGATATGTTTCATGTTGTCAAAAGAATAAAATAATGTTATATTTTATTTGATAAATACGCATTTTATTATTTGTATTTGCCTATTATTCTCTGCTGAGTACACTAAACGATGTCCTGGATTAAACTTAACACGTAAAATCAATATTAACATAATAATTAAATACTGAACATACTTCAGTTGTTTCGCCCGAACAGGGACAAATTTAATTATTAATTACCAATAATACTTCAGTCGACGCCCGAACAGGGACAAACATAAATTATTTAAACACCAACAATATTTCACACTGACACTGGTATGTGATTGTGTTTTACTTAGGTACTAAAAAATGTCAGCATGTCGATAAATTAGCAAACAATCTAAAAATAAAGTAAACAAAACTAAACAAAATACTTTCATCAAAACTTTATATAAAAATACATGTAAATTAATATAATCAAATATATAATCCAAACAAATAAATAATAATAAAAATATAAAATAATAATATGAACACACTAGCCAGTAGAACAGGCTTAAGAATTTCTGCAAAAAAAACAAATTTCTCACGAACATTAAAAATGTCCCAAAATTCCTGCTAACAAATATTTGTCGAATAGTGAGGTTTAGAAAATTTAAGTATCTAGGGAAAATAATTCAAGAAAATGGCTTAGAAAACTCTGTTACAGAAGAAAGGCTTCATAAAATGGAAAAAGCATATGGTATAAGTAAGGATATTGTAACATGACATATGAGCCCCAAGATTTCAGTGGAATAAAATGCTTACACATGTCAATTATTGAGTCAAGGAGACAAGCCAAATAATTTGTCTAAAATGCCAAGCTCAACGCTACATGAGCTACCTATCACCAAATATAAACTCACAGCCATAAGAGTCAATAAACTGATGGTAAATACAAATGAAATGATATTATAGTGAAGAGAAAATGCACCACACAATGATTGTAACACAGGAAGCAACCACCCAATAGTTTTCGATCAGTGAAGAACCAAACAACACAAGAAAGAAGAGGGAAGAATCAAAGAATAAAGAAGAAAGAAGAAGAAGGAAGAATGAGTAAAGAAACCTGCTACGAGAAGGACATACAACAACCATGGCATATAGATTCCAATAGCCAGTCAACTATAAATCAACATCTACCCGTATGTGTAATAACTAATCAACCTACAGATTGAAGAGATAGACAGAAAACTGACTAACTGAGATGACCAGTATACTATAAATAATGTTATAAATGAATAAGACAAGAAATGTTATACAAGGAATGAAAATAACAATAATACTTATTGATTAGAAGCTGTAAATAAAGCATAGTAACAAGACATGCACAGCACCAATGTAACAAAAGAAGTATTAATTTGTCTCAGAATATCAGCAAACATTAGTCAAATAGTCTGGCAATCATGTATAAGAAGCAAGAGAGTAACTAAAGGGTTATTAGTTATCATTATTAAAACCAAACATTTAAAAAATAAGGTTAAAAGCATACCAATGTGTGTCAAACTAACATACACATTGTTGGCACAAATGACCAAATAACATACCCTATGATGTAGGTAATATTCACCTGAATTCACAACTAGCAATAGGAAAAACCTACCCAAACCAAAATGTCTTATATGTAAAAACAAGTAGAAATAACAATCTTTCTATATGTACCAAAATAAGATTTTGCTAAATGGTGCTAATCACAAACATTAACTTCCTTAATAATGGACCACATCACACCATGAATGGACTCAAAATAAAGAGCCAAGTGTTACCAATCCAGTGATATGCTCAGAATTAAAATCGAAGCCATATTAACAAAGTTATTGCAATTATAAAGAATTCGTGTCAAATTGAGAAAGACATCTATACTCTTGACACCAAAGACCCACGCCGGCTTCAACAATTGAAATAAAACGCCGAGGAGGTATGTGCACCAAATTAAAGATCGCCCACCAATCAAATCCACGGATTTAACCAAATTTTGGACGTTTACTGAACGGAACGGCAGAGCGAAGCTTGCGTTCTGGTCACTTTTTAATCAACTTTGGAAGCGAGAATATGCTGACAGTCGAGAGAAAAAGTCAGCTGATCTATTAATGTGTGCGCGTCACCGATGTAAACAGAGTGACCTAACCTAAAATTGTGATAGCGAATATACTTTAGTATCAGAGGTGTGAAGTGTAACAGTGCGTAATAAGGATTGCTCAGTGTATAATCCAGAGCAATTCCGGGATTAAAGTTATAAAATAAAAGGGAGTATAAGTGATTATTACCATTTTAGCCAAATAATGAAAAACGATATAATCGAAACATTTACTAACAATGAACATTGGTTAAGATGTATTTGTAACAGTAACTAATCAACAACAATGACAATCCTCAGAGATTTGATTATTCTAATTTTGTGAATTTATTAAACTTGCAATTAATTTCTATGTATAATTATTTTTGTGTGAATTAACCACACTTAATGACAGTTGTCAACTATTGTAGATCAATTAATTTAACCAACAATTACCAATGACCGAGGCTTGTCAAATGATTGATTTATTAACGAAAGTTACTATAATATTTCAATGTTATTTTATGTTTTATGATTTAGGAAAGGAACCTACCATTATAATATTTCAATGTTATTTCTTCTTGTGAATAATAACCAAGGTTGCTAGGATATATGGTCACTTACGGCCATGCAAATATATTTATATAACACTAAACAATGAATCACATGTTCTACCAAATGACACTGTTTCAAAATATATAATATCATTGTTCATTTTAATTGTCTTCTCAAGAATTATTTGACATTAATTAACTTTGTTTCAAGCATTTCTTATCAATTGAATTTAATAATTCTACTAACCTGTAATGTCCAGATTAGACACATGGTTATTATTTTTGTGTATTCATTATGAGTGACTGAATTGTAGTCAACATCCAATTATTTGATAACAATTGATGATAGTTCTATTCGATGACTTGGTATTCTGTCAGCTCAAAGAATTCACGAAGGTATTAAACTAATATTAACCAAAAAACAGTTAAACACATTAACTTTGTAAACAGTTCTGCCACCCTGAGGCAAATTTTTATAAAACCAAAAGTCTCATGCTTATTATTCTGAATCCAATTATAAACAATACTTCTGCTCATTCAGAAAGAGCACTTGATGAATAAAATGTTTGTTGACATAAGAAAACAGAGTCAGTCAGTTTATTTCAGTAGACTAGTTGAAAACAGGTGAAGGAATTTGATTGGTCAACTCAACAAGCAGCGGCGAATACAAACACGGTAAGTCCGTATATATTGGATTGAGATAGCGACCATGCGAGTTCTACAAGACTCACCAAGTAAGTGTTTATTAGTGCAAAATATTTGTGTTTTCAGCACGGAAAATATACCACCTCTTCAACGAGTCAACGGAAGAACATCCGTGTGAATAAACTAACCGAAGTAAAAAATACTTCGATAAATAATTTCTTGTGCATCAACCGGACTTATTCAAGTTGGATTCAACGCTAGGTTGAATTGAACCGGATAAGTCAATAATAATAATGCAACACTAAGCAAAAGCTTTTACAAATATTAAACAAAACTAAACGGGAAGTTAGCTCCCCAGAACCCCAAACGACGTTCTATAACGTCGCACACAACGATTGACGCACACAACGTGAGGCGTAAAAACTATACACCAAAAGCGGTACTATTACAGATTGGCGCTTAACGTAAGAGGCTTCGAATTAGGACAATTAATAATAAATAAAAACAATTAAAATAAGTTTACCTAATTTCAAGTAAGCAGCTACAGTACCGGAAAGAATAGAACATGTACTAGAAGACGTCGACGTCTAAGAAACGCGCAGCGGACGCGGATCCAAAAATCAATATGGACGAAAAGGAGGCGACGCCGGTAGAAGACGTCAAAGCGAGATTACCCCATGTAGAACCTGAGAAACCAACACAACGAGAGGAACAAATCGCGGAGAGCGCGAGTATGAATAGCCTCATGGAATTTCTCAAGAAGATGGAAGAAAATAGCCAAAGGAATTTGGTATCATTAAAGCAAGGGCTAAGCGGAAAAATGGATGACACCAACAAGAAAATGGACGACAACAGCAAGAGTTTAAGGGAGGAGTTAAGCGGAAAAATAGAGGACAGCAGCAGGAAAATGGAAGAAAAAAATAGACGAGCTGGAACAAGACAGCCAAAGAAATATGGAAACCCTGAACAAAAAAATCGAAGAGGAGATGACCGAAGTCAGAAAGGAAATGGCTGAAACAAATGAGAAGTGGAAGCAGACCAGCGACGAACTACAGCAAACTAAAGAAGATATTAATGTAAGAGTGAACAGCTTGGAGAAAGCTCATCAGATCTAAATCACAACCGTACAACAAAAAACGGAAGAGCGTTGCACGGGTATCGAAACGACTGTGAATACTATCCAAACGCGGGTCGACAATAATCACGAGCGAATCGAGGATATACAGAGACGGGAGATCTCTAGAATACGGGAGGAGATCGAGAATATCGGAAACCGACCAGCAGTAGTGCCAACGTTCCAACACGCTGACAACAGGGAAGCCATGAACTTTAGGGCATACAAGCGAAACCCCATGGAATTCCTCGCCCGAATCGACAAAACGTTAAGTAGAAATCGAGAGACAAGATGGCCAATTATCAGAGGCCAAATCGACGAGTATTTCAAGGAAATTAACGACAATTGGTGGACGGCGACCCGACACGATATCCAGAGTTACGCCGAATTCAAGGAGCTATTTAAAGCGAAATATTGGTCCGAGAGTACCCAAAATATTGTACGGGACAATATTTGTTATGGCCGGTATGAAACAGGCAGAGGATCGACACTGACGGCCTACTTCCTAGGAAAAGTTTGCCTGGCGAGAAATTTGGAGCCACGGATCCCCGAAGAAAGTCTAGTCACCAAGTTAGCGTTTCACTACGAAGGAGGCATCGCGAGGGCCAGGCTTACCGGACAAGAGAAAACCATACAAGCGATGGCGGCCTTACTGGAAGGGTACGAACACCAGTGGTACTACCGCAAAAGTCGACAAGGGAACGACCGGTACAACGATCCACCAAACCAGGCTAATGGCAACAACAATCGTGGAAATTACCGCCCTAACTTTGTTGATCGGAACAATAACCACGACAACAGAGGACAGTTCTTTCGGCCAAGCCCTAACCAGAATAATAACAACAACGTCAACAATAATAATAACCGACCAAGCGGTAACAATAATTTTAACAGCCGGCCAAATGGTCCGAACTATCCGCCAAACAGAACGAATAATTCGGGTTACAACAACCGTAACCCAAACAATGATTTCAATCGGCAGAACAGACCGTACAGAAGAGTGAACTATGTACATGCTGGAAATTACGGAGGGGGAAGACGCCCCTATGTGAGGTATTCAAACCGATACAGTAGCCCACAAAGAAGTCGCAGTTACGACGAGAGACGAATCCCTTAGAAACGACACCAGGAGGAGTCGTAGTCAAGAGGACTATCGGCGATCCAGCTATGAAGAGGACCACCCTCAACCCGGGAATAGACCCCAAGATGACGAACGAAGAAGTTCGCAAGACCAGCGGCAAGTAGAAGCCGAAACACCTTTAAACTAGAAGCGGCGGTGAGAACACAAAACGGACCTTCACTGAACCGAACTATTGGGTACAATCATGTGGTAAACCAACGGACAACAAACAATACCATTACAATCATTACGACAAACTTTCTCAAAAATATACGTGAAGAATTATTAGAAGAAAACAGTCACGAAACGGAACACCATAACACCGATATCGCTTACATAAGCACCGAAATTAACATCGCACGTCAAAGTGATGATAGACACCGGTGCGAACGTGTCATTAATCGATAACATTGAACTCAGTAGGATACAGGAAATGGGTAATAAAACAATACCTACACTACCTGTCAATAATATAGTGTTGATCGGAGCAACAGGGCGTCAAAACAAGACCGTCCGCAAACAAGTCATGCTAAAATTAAATAGTAACGGCAAGACCATAACTATGGAATTTTTGGTAGCGCATGGACTACCCTTCACTATGTTGATTGGCTGCGACATGCTGAGAAAATATTCGGCAATCATAGACATGAGCAGAGCCAAAGTGACTCTAGATTCAAACTGTATAAACTGGACGGCAAAGCTAATAGAAAGTGAGAGTGCCATTTCAGACCGGACAGTCTATATTATACAAGAAATAAGAAACCATAGATGGCATATGCCAAGTAACAATATATTTTATCAAAATGATGGTGATCAATTATGGAGGGAGAAACTCCAGGAAATATATACATTTAAGCATGACAAGGCAAGTGCCCAGATAACCGACACTCAAGTGGAAACCTTGATCGGCATTTACAATCAATACCGACACGTATTCTCCGACTTGCCTGGTAAAGTAAAAAATTGCCAATGCACGATAAGATTCAAAGAACCGGTAAACTTTAACCGAAAATCTTATCCCATCGCCCATTCCCTAAAAGAGGCAGTACGTGATGAGATCAATAATCTATTAAGAGAAGACATAATCGAACCCAGTCAATCCCCATATACCAGCCCAATATTAGCAGTGCCAAAGAAGAACGGGAAGGTGCGAATTTGTTTAGACGCACGTGAAATAAATAAGACAATTATCAACGACCGTACATCCCCGGAGGAAATAGAAGAGATTCTAAAAAGATTCCATGGCACACGATTTATAAGCACTTGGGATACAGTCTGCGGGTATTGGCAGGTGGAATTACACCCAAACAGCCGCCAATACATGGCATTCATATTCGAGGGTCGCAACTACCACTTTAAGAGGCTACCTTTCGGACTAGTCAATTCCGTAGCCGTGTTCGTGAAGTGTATGGACACAGTGTTGGGTCAAGAAGCACTTCAGTTGACAACCATTTACGTGGATGACTTGTTAATAACGTCAGCAAACTGGGAAGAGCATTGCCGGAGAGTGAAACATGTACTACAGAAACTATCCGAGAACAATATCACTCTAAAATTAGAGAAGTCAAAATTTATAGCAGACGAAGTGCAGTTTTTAGGTTTCAACCTATCCGAACATGGGATTACACCAGCTAAAGACAAGATCGAAGCGATACAGATATTCCCAACCCCGAAGAACAAAAAACAACTGCAGTCATTCTTAGGAATTGCAACTATTATCGGAAGTTCAAAGAAAATTACTCTGAACTGACGGCACGATTTGCAAACCAATTATCATCAAAAAATAAGTGGACATGGGGGCCTGACCAGGACACAACACTACAGTTAATCAAAACTAAGTTTCTCGACACAATCATGCTACACCATCCCGATTTTACAAAACCTTTCTACATGAATTGCGATGCTAGCGACGTCAGTCTAGGGTCCGTCTTATATCAGGAGGACGATGAAAAGAACCATCTAGTAATCAGCTTCGCCAGCCGAATACTCAATAGCTGCGAGCGCAATTACAATGTAACAGAGAAGGAGTTACTAACCGTTGTTTTTGCATGCCACAAGTATCGGACATACATTTTGGGATACCCTATAACGGTTCGCACGGACCACAAATCAATCTCTTTCTTGAAAAACTTCAAGCTAAACCATGGCAGACTAACGAGATGGAGCCTGCTACTCCAAGAATATAATATAAGTTGGGAATACATCCCAGGAAAGAAGAACATTGCAGCAGATACACTATCCAGAATAAAGGTTAAAAATCAAACCTTTGAAGGAGAAGAGAAACAAAACAACGAAGTGTCGAATATAAAAGGAGAAGGATACAATATGGAATGGAAATGATAAAGTTAATAATATAATAAATCCACAACCAAGAGAGTTGAAATGACAACGATAATTGTATGATCGATAAACCAATATAAGCAAACCAAACACACTATGCTACTTCCTAATATTAATTTCAAACAAAAAGAAATTACTATTTCTTTTATGAATTTGCTAACTGCTATAATTTTTATTGTTCGACTAAGCTTTTCGTCATCACTGACATCTTCAGGTCTTAAACAACGTTGTTCAGCAAGCAAAGTAACAGTTAGCAAATTCATAAATGAAATAGTAAGGATGGCTGCTAATTTAAACAATACGAAGAAAAAAAGAAATTATTTATCATCCAGAATAAATGTCACAGATCAGACATTTGAAGGAGAAGAGAAGCAAAACAACGGAGTGTCTAATAATATAAAAGGAGAAGGATACAATATGGAATGGAAATGACAAAGATAATAATATAATAAATCCACAACCGAGAGAGTTGAAATGACAAAGATCATTGTATGATCGATAAATATAAGCAAACCAAACACACTATGCTACTTCCTAATATTAATTTCAAACAAAAAAGGAAATTAATTAACATCCAGAATAAGTGTGAGTATCAGACACTTGAAGGAGAAGAGAGGAAGAACACCAAAATGAATATAAAAAGAAAGAAGGATATATAAAGGAATGAAATTAGTAGAGAAAAACAATAAGACTATAATGTTAACCAGTAAATGATGACCAATCAAAGCAAAATGATTGTAAAATAATACCAGTCAGAACCAAAACAAAGGTGATGAGAAAAATACTCAAGCATTGCAAAAACAAGTAATTACACAAAACTTGATGAAGTCATGATAAATATGACCAGACATGAAATCTGAAATCAAACAAGTATTAATACCAATAATGCAATTAACAAACAGAAAATAGAAAGAGGGAGATCAATCAAAGAGAAAATAAATAAATAAGAAACAAAAAATCTAACAACAATATTGTTTCCAGTAGAGCACAGAGAATAAGATGAAAAGTATAAAAAGAATGAAGAATATTATCAAATCTGAACAATAATTGAGTGAATTACCCTGAATATTTATTATTAGTCGCACAATGACTACTTTGAATTTTATGTTGATTTGTAGAGAGAAGCTCCAACAACAATTTAACTGAGCAGAGATGATGTTCCTCTGGTCTCAGAAAATGTAGGGTGGACAGCAGAGCATGGAAGCCAAAAGTGCCCCTCTGGACTGTGCCAACTACCATGTTAGGGAAATGATAGGGAATTAAATACTACAGGGAAAAAACTAACAAGAAAGAAGATAGTGGATCAGATCGAAGATAACAATGTATTAAAATATGAGATGAAAAGAAACAAGATATGAAAGACGGAAGCTCAGAATGATTATGAAACAATATGATAGATAATTTCTCAAATCCCGTAAAGGAATTAATCCAAATGATCTATTTTCGAGGGGGGAAAATGTGTAACATGACATATGAGCCCTAAGATTTCAGTGAAATAAAATGCTTACACATGTCAATTATTGAGTCAAGGAGACGAGCCAAATAATTTGTCTAAAATGCCAAGCTCAACGCTACATGAGCTACCTATCACCAAATATAAACTCACAGCCATAAGATTCAATAAACGGATGGTAAATACAAATGAAATGATATTATAGTGAAGAGAAAATGCACCACACAATGATTGTAACACAGGAAGCAACCACCCAATAGTTTTCGATCAGTGAAGAACCAAACAACACAAGAAAGAAGAGGGAAGAATCAAAGAAGAAAGAAGAAAGAAGGATCAAAGAAGAAAGAAGAAGAAGGAAGAATGAGTGAAGAAACCTGCTACGAGAAGGACATCCAACAACCATGGCATATAGATTCCAATAGCCAGTAAACTATAAATCAACATCTACCCGTATGTGTAATAACTAATCAACCTACAGATTGAAGAGATAGACAGAAAACTGACTAACTGAGATGACCAGTATACTATAAATAATGTTATAAATGAATAAGACAAGAAATGTTATACAAGGAATGAAAATAACAATAATACTTATTGATTAGAAGCTGTAAATAAAGCATAATAACAAGACATGCACAGCACCAATGTAACAAAAGAAGTATTAATTTGTCTCAGAATATCAGCAAACACTAGTCAAATAGTCTGGCAATCATGTATAAAAAGCAAGAGAGTAACTAAAGGGTTATTAGTTATCATTATTAAAACCAAACATTTAAAAAATAAGGTTAAAAGCATACCAATGTGTGTCAAACTAACATACACATTGTTGGCACAAATGACCAGATAACATAACCTATGATGTAGGTAATATTCACCTGAATTCACAACTAGCAGTAGGAAAAACCTACCCAAACCAGAATGTCTTATATTTAAAAACAAGTAGAAATAACAATCTTTCTATAGGTACCAAAATAAGATACCCAAAATAAACTTTAAATAAGCATATAAACAAAGAAAGTGAACCAAAACCCACCAAAAAGGAATTCACTATATAAAACTTGTATAAAACCATATTATAAAAACGAATAGAAACAAAAGGTTGATGTCAATACCACAAGTAGAGTGTAATACCACTACTGTGTTAGTGTACAAAGATTATAAGACATTACAATTGTATTTAAGTGCAACTGTCATGTGACACCAGGTGTAACTAGTATTATTTAACCAAATACAATATGGAAAAGTCTAGTGTATTAAACACACCAAGTCCATTACAAAGACAATGTTATTACTCATCTATTGTAACTAAAAGATAATAACAAAATAACTTAAATACCAAATAAGAATAACATTAAGTAGGCATCTCATGATGAAAAATAGAGACCACTTAATTAACCAGAAATGACCAGAAAATACTTAAATTTCCAGTTAACAAATGTGATCAGTAGTTGTAACCCTTTGTTATCATCAACTGGAAACATATAGAAAGTAAACAAACACTTTCTAATAGGTAAAATATGTATATACAAATGTAAGAACCTAGACTAAGATGATAGTAGCATAAGAAATGTATTTTGTAAACAAATTTAAGGAAATAGCAACTAAGGAGTGTAAAGGAACTTGAAAGGCATGCCCTCAAGTGGGTATGAGTGCCATTATATAATGATAATGAAGAATTAAATATAAAATAATAGTGTATAGTGAATGGTGCTAATCACAAACATTAACTTCCTTAATAATGGACCACATCACACCATGAATGGACTCAAAATAAAGAGCCAAGTGTTACCAATCCAGTGATATGCTCAGAATTAAAATCGAAGCCATATTAACAAAGTTATTGCAATTATAAAGAATTCGTGTCAAATTGAGAAAGACATCTATACTCTTGACACCAAAGACCCACGCCGGCTTCAACAATTGAAATAAAACGCCGAGGAGGTATGTGCACCAAATTAAAGATCGCCCACCAATCAAATCCACGGATTTAACCAAATTTTGGACGTTTACTGAACGGAACGGCAGAGCGAAGCTTGCGTTCTGGTCACTTTTTAATCAACTTTGGAAGCGAGAAAATGCTGACAGTCGAGAGAAAAAGTCAGCTGATCTATTAATGTGTGCGCGTCACTGATGTAAACAGTGTGACCTAACCTAAAATTGTGATAGCGAATATACTTTAGTATCAGAGATGTGAAGTGTAACAGTGCGTAATAAGGATTGCTCAGTGTATAATCCAGAGCAATTCCGGGATTAAAGTTATAAAATAAAAGGGAGTATAAGTGATTATTACCATTTTAGCCAAATAATGAAAAACGTTATAATCGAAACATTTACTAACAATGAACATAGGTTAAGATGTATCTGTAACAGTAACTAATCAACATTAATGACAATCCTCAGAGATTTGATTATTCTAATTTTGTGAATTTATTAAACTTGCAATTAATGTCTATGTATAATTATTTTTGTGTGAATTAACCACACTTAATGACAGTTGTCAACTATTGTAGATCAATTAATTTAACCAACAATTACCAATGACCAAGGCTTGTCAAATGATTGATTTATTAACGAAAGTTACTATATTTCAAAGTTTTTATGTTTTATGATTTAGGAAAGGAACCTACGATTATAATATTTCAATGTTATTTCTTGTTGTGAATAATAACCCAGGTTGCCAGGATATATGGTTACTTACAGCCATGCAATCATTTTTATATAACACTAAATAATGAAGCAGATGTTCTACCAAATGACACTGTTTCAAAATATATAATATCATTGTTCATTTTAATTGTCTTGTCAAGAATTATTTTGACATTAATTAACTTTGTTTCAAGCATTTCTTATCAATTGAATTTAATAATTCTACTAACCTGTAATGTCCAGATTAGACACATGGTTATTATTTTTGTGTATTAATTATAAGTGACTGAATTGTAGTCAATATCAAAGTATTAGATAACAATTGATGATAGTTCTATTCGATGACTTGGTATTCTGTCAGCTCAAAGAATTCACGAAGGTATTAAAATAATATTAACCAAAAAACAGTTAAACACATTAACTTTGTAAACAGTTCTGCCACCCTGAGGCAAATTTTTATAAAACTAAAAGTCTCATGCTTATTATTCTAAATCCAATTATAAACAATACTTCTGCTCATTCAGAAAGAGCACAATAACGTGTCACCTACGTTATAACATCGGGAACCTGTGCATACTTACCTCTGATCAATTGCACAGGCTGCCATACTCGTAATCAAATTTTTATTACTAGATAAACCAGCAGTAATTATAACTAAAGGAACTTTTACATGGGGATCTGATGATTTATTCACTCACTGTTTTAGTGTAAAGTAACGACATCTCTTTATTAAATCATTACTACAACAGCTGTACATAAATATTCCCGTACAAGGTTTTCTGAATAAAAGATTACAATTTATAACAGATTTTGGTAAAGAACTGGGCCAAAACACATGGATTTATCAGTCCTAGCATTATCCACGGATCCGGGACCTTACACTTGTTTATGAGTTAAGCTCGCTTATTTATATTCTATAATACTATTTGGGGGCCATTTGAAGAATGGACTTAATCTAAAAATTTGTATCAGTGAAGCTATACATATACATCAGCACTATTCGGTACTACAAATATTTTGAATTCTAAAACATACTACATCTTATAAAGTGGTTATCATTAAAGTCTTTCTATTTTTTTTATTTCAACTGTCTTTAATAATTCATTGGTTACAATTTTAATTAATCACGGAGAACAAGTCTCCGTGTCACCTGCCATATCCATCAGTTTACTCGTAGTCAGGGTCCTTGATCCTTATGGTGTTCGTCAGCGGTTGATGTTAAGTGGAGTTAACTTTCCTGTTGAAGTTCCTGAAGTGGTTAGTTCATAATGAAGTAGCGGGGAGGTTCTCAGAAGTCTCGTAGTTAAACATCGTTAGTAGTATAAGTGCCGTAAATGTTCTTGTTTGTTGCAGAATCGCACGTCACATTATTGTTTATAAAAGTTCTCACTTTTGGTAGCTCGTACCATATTATTTAAAACAACATAGACATCTTACAAAATTAAACAAATGAGATGTCATCCCCTACACAGTTATTTATGCATTTCGGTTTTTAACATTTAGACTACTACCACATTAATTTGGCAATACTTTTGCTACACATTGTTGTAACTGTCTTCTAAATACAAATATTCTGTCTTTTTCTGAGACATGGTTCAAGCGCGTGTTTTCTACGCGAGCGCTTCATCTCGACTCTCTACTATATAGGAAGGGTCAGTTAATCGCGCGGAGTTTACGCATGGTATTTCCTGATTTAGAACGCGGGTAGGGTCCTGAAAAGTCTAAATAAATTTTGGAGAACGGGGTAGCAGGAATTTCTGAGATTAATTGACTTATTTGGCTGTTTCTCGCTGGTTTGCTGAGTGCACACAACTTACACCTTTTCACGAAATTAGCTATCTCACTGTTCATATTTTCCCAGTGATATTCTTTACGAATTCGATGTATGGTTTTATTTATTCTCATATGTGCTCCAATGGTGGAAGAGTGATAGTATTCCATCAGCATAGGTTTAATAATATCAGGGGCGATTATTCGTAAATATTTTCCGTTCGCTCTCCTATAACATAATACTCTCTTACTCAATATGTATTTTTCTGACTTATTTCCTTTATCGAGTTGTTCAATAATTGGTCTTAAACGGGGGTCTTGTTGTTGATACTGGGCTAAGTCCGTAAATGCAAGAGGAAATTCGGTAATTAAAGTATTGATAATCGGCGTTTCTCTACTCTCCTTGTTTTCGTATGTTTTACTAGTCGGCTGGAACATACGTGACAGTGTATCGGCAACTACGTTTTGGGTGCCTCTAATATGTTGTACTTTAAATTTGAAACAATTTAATCTTAATACCCATCTTCCGATACGACCTAACTGTTTTGGGTGATTTAGTAGCCAAGATAATGCTTGATTATCCGTTTCTAACAGAAACTCTTTATGTTCTAAAAAGGGTTTGAGCTTCTCAAAAGCGAAAACGATAGCTAAACATTCTAATTCGTATGCGGAGTATTTCTTTTCTTGATCTGTCAGGGTGCGTGAAGCGTAGCTAATAGGTAGTCTAGAGTTATCTACTTCCTGGTATATTACTGCACCTAGGGCTACACTTGAACTGTCTGTCTGCACTACAAACGGTTTTGTAAAATCGGCTAATTGTAGTACTGGGGGTGATATGATGCTTTCTTTCAGTTTCTCGAATGCAGTTTGGTGTTGCACATTCCACTCAAATTTAACTCCCTTCTTTCTTAAAGCATTCAGAGGTGCTGCAATTTCGGCTAGATGTGGGATATACTTGTGGAAATAATTTATCATTCCCAAAAATCGGGCTATTCCTTTCGCATCCCGCGGTGGTAAAAATTCCCTGATAGCACGGGTTCGCTCGGGGTCTATGCTTACCTTTCCGTTGGCTTTTACGATGTGACCTAAAAATGAAAATTGTGTGACAGCAAAATTTACTTTACTGGGGTTTACGGTTAATCCAGCTTTCTCCAACCGGGATAGTACTTCACGTAGATGTTTAAGATGTTGGTCAATTGATTCGGTGTAGATAACGATGTCATCTAAGTAGTGATACAGATATTTAAATTTTATATCATGAAATAATTTTTCTAATAATCTGCTACATACAGAACTACCTTGGGATATACCAAAGGGTACCCTCGTAAATTGGTACAGGTTGAAAAGGACGGCAAATGCGGTTAGACGTTTTGATTCTTCCGAGAGAGGTATCTGGCGAAATGCCTGGTTTAGATCCATGATGGTAAAAATTTTCGCTTTCGTAAAATAATGAAAAGCACTGTGGATATCGGGAAGTGGTATAGACTCGAATACTATCCGTTTATTTAGTTGCCTGTAGTCCACAACTAGTCTATGTTTGTCGTTACTTTTGGGTACTAAAAACGCTGGTGATGAATAAGATGAAGTAGAGGGTTCGATGACTCCTTGTTCTAATAATTTGTTAATTTGGTTCGTCATTACTTCCATTTTTGGGAGGTGATAACTTGTATGGGGCTAAACGTATTACTTTATTGTCGCTCAAATTGATTTTGTACTCTATCAGGTCCGTCAGTCCTAACTTTGGGGTGAGGACGTTGGAGAACTGTTCTATTAATGTCTGCATTTTCCGTCTATCTTTCCTTTCCAGATGACCTAATTCAGACTCGTGATGTTCTAGATGTGTAGAAGTAGTTCCAGTACTTTCTCTGTTATTTGCATTATCATCCAAATTATATTTTTGTGAACGATCGAATCCAAAATAAAATTTCTTATCGTGAATATCTAGAATTATTCCTGTTTTACTGATAAAATCAGCTCCCATTATTAACTCGGGTCCTAACTCGTCGCATACCAACATTGGAAAATACCACGTTAGATTTTTAATTTTTACTTTAACGTGATGATAAGTTTTATCATTAAATTTTGTTTATTAGCTGTAGCGCATCTAATATTCACTGATTGACTGCGTTTAACTAAGTTGTGTTTAAATAATTTATCGGCTAGCTGTTGACTAATTAAACTTCGCGTTGATCCGGAATCAATTAATCCGAGGGTGGATGTAACACCAAGGTCAACTTGTATATACGGTAATTGACACTTACTGAAATCACATTTATTAATACATTTATTAAATTAATCACACTTAATTTACATTTATCAATAAATTTTCTAACATAGGGGTCTAATTTTCTTTTGTTATTATTATTTTGTTTTAATTTGTTGTCTCTCAGGGGTTTACCTGTTTTCACGATGCTGCGGAAGACACAGGATTTCTGATCTCCCTGCCTTACATGTTTTTTGGATAATGGGTTTTCTGATTGTACTGTTTCCGTTGACAGTTTCTACTGACGTGTCCAAGCTTCCCGCAGTTATAGCATACATTTTCTTTACGTGGGGTCTCACTGGTTTGCTGTCGAGGTTGAGGCTCCTTGGACTTACCATGGTCATGACAATTGATTGGTCGACGAAATGGTCGTCTTTCTCGATGAGTTCTTGGATCTGTGACTAGGGCTTGCGTTTCCTTTCTATGTGGTGTAGTGGATAGCGATGCATGTCTGTTCTGATCTGCGTACCATACATTTGAAGAGTGAATACTACACTGTTCTAGATCTGCGAAAGGGTGGGGCCTATTTATTAGTGCTAATCGAGAGCGTTCTTCTGGAGATAAGCCTACTAGAATAGCATCAACCAATTGTTTCTCACTCCAGTCGACTTGCAGTAGTCGTGAAGATTCTCTGATGTCTGCAATATAGTGGCCAGTCTTTCATGGGCTCCTTGTACTCGAAGTACGGTATTTCTTTTAATCTCCTCGTAAATTCCCGTGGGGATAAAATGTTTGATTATGGTAGTATGAAGTTCTTCTACTGGAAGAGTCGAGTTTAATGATTCCAGTACACGATCTCGTAATGGTGGTTTACATTTGGGTAGGATTACTTGCAGGATTTGCCAATCGTTCAGTTGCTGTAAATCTTTTATTTGCAGGAGGTATCTGATGAAATTTAACAGTTTCGTAATACTTAAGCCATCGGTGTAGGGAATTTCTGTAACAGTTTTTTCTACTGGGTGTGTGATCTTTCCGTAGAGGTCTACACTAAAATTTACATTTGGTATACATTTCGAAGGATTCGTTGCTGCGTTAGGCGTCATAATCGCATATCTATTGGTGCGAGTATGGTGACCACTAGGCTGTGGGGGTTCTGATATCGTGAGGGTATTTAATTCTCTACTAGGTAGCTGTTCATGAGTCGGTTGTATCTTCGATACGATGGGTGGTTCGTGGTTCGCGGTGGAGGGAGGGTGTTCTAAAGTAGGGGATTGAACCGGGGAAATATATAATTTTTGTAAGGAGTGCTCAATTTCTTCCATTCTAGACTTTCTTCGCAATTCGTTGATAATTGTGGGTAATTGACGTAATGCCTCATCCGCAAATTTTTGCACATCGGGAGGGGTTACGGTGACGTCGGACCAGTTCAATAAATTGTTCAACCGGCGGGTTAAATGTTCTATTCGTTGCGTGACGCGCAATATTACAGTAGGTGATTTTTCGTCATGAATGTTTTGAGATAACAACGTCAGTTCCCTATACTTCGCATAACAGGTTTCTCGTTCGCTGTCATAATCGAGTTCACGTAATCTATCTAACTGCGAGGGTATATCTGATCTGCTTTCGCGTAATGATTTGCGCAATTCAGAGACTGTTACGTTCGCGTGAGGTAAACCGCGTAAAATAGCTTCGTAGCACAATTCATCTATTAATAATAGATCGGGGTTAAATACAGCCATTTTTGAAATGTGAGTGACTATAAATACTTATTCTACTATTCGCATTAAATTCTATACTACTCTTTCTTGTTTTCACACATAAACGATTAAAGTTCACATTTAAAATTTACATTGGTAGTGCGAGAAATAAATTTCAGAGAAAGAGAAATCTCACACAGGCGTCAATATACATTCAACGAAGGGGGAAATTCTCGGTCACTACGCACAGGATGATACACGCTTCTTATAACAATAGAACAATCGAAGAGGGTTGGGTATTGTCTAACTCAACGTTGCGGGAGGTGACTAGCACAGTTTTACACAGGCGTGGACAAGAATTTAACCGGTCAGATTTTGTTTACAAACCGACACGTTGATGAATGAAATTTTTGACAAGTACGTACCTGATGTTGTTTCGTATACCTGTGGCGTTAAGTTAACATTGTGTAAATTCCTATATCTAATTCACAATTAAAGTTACCTATTTACTATACCACTATAATAATAATTATCATTTTTATTTTATTTCAAATTTTAGACGTATATTAAAGTACATGAGTGAATAGATCAACAGGGTGTCACAATATTACACAATTACTTATTAAACAAAACAAAGTGGCGCATTTTATATGCGTCACAATGCACACAATTATTTTCTTTTTTTTTACAACAAAGCAGAGTGGCGCCACTTATAACGTGTCACCTACGTTATAACATCGGGAACCTGTGCATACTTACCTCTGATCAATTGCACGGGCTGCCATACTCGTAATCAAATTTTTATTACTAGATAAACCAGCAGTAGTTATAACTAAAGGAACTTTTACATGGGGGTCTGATGATTTATTCACTCACTGTTTTAGTGTAAAGTAACGACATCTCTTTATTAAATCATTACTACAACAGCTCTACGTAAATATTCCCATACAAGGTTTTCTGAATGAAAGATTACAATTTATAACAGATTTTGGTAAAGAACTGGGCCAAAACACATGGATTTATCAGTCCTAGCATTATCCACGGATCCGGAACCTTACACTGGTTTATGAGTTAAGCTCGCTTATTTATATTCTATAATACTATTTGGGGGCCATTTGAAGAATGGACTTAATCTAAAAATTTGTATCAGTGAAGCTATACATATACATCAGCATTATTCGGTACTATAAATATTTTGAATTCTAAAACATACTACATCTTATAAAGTGGTTATCATTAAAGTCTTTCTATTTTTTTTATTTCAACTGTCTTTAATAATTCATTGGTTACAATTTTAATTAATCACGGAGAACAAGTCTCCGTATCACCTGCCATATCCATCAGTTTACTCGTAGTCAGGGTCCTTGATCCTTATGGTGTTCGTCAGCGGTTGATGTTAAGTGGAGTTAACTTTCCTGTTGAAGTTCCTGAAGTGGTTAGTTCATAATGAAGTAGCGGGGAGGTTCTCAGAAGTCTCGTAGTTAAACATCGTTAGTAGTATAAGTGCCGTAAATGTTCTTGTTTGTTGCAGAATCGCACGTCATATTATTGTTTATAAAAGTTCTCACTTTTGGTAGCTCGTACCATATTATTTAAAACAACATAGACATCTTACAAAATTAAACAAATGAGATGTCATCCCCTACACAGTTATTTATGCATTTCGGTTTTTAACATTTAGACTACTACCACATTAATTTGGCAATACTTTTGCTACACATTGTTGTAACTGTCTTCTAAATACAAATATTCTGTCTTTTTCTGAGACATGGTTCAAGCGCGTGTTTTCTACGCGAGCGCTTCATCTCGACTCTTTACTATATAGGAAGGGTCAGTTAATCGCGCGGAGTTTACGCGTCGCAACAAAATAGTTCCACATTTTTCCTCTATTTAAGGGGTTAAAGTTTGACCTTTTAATTATCCAAAGATATTCTTAATTACAGACTTCATTATAGTACACTAATGTGGTCTTGTTTATTTATTTAATTAATATTAATTTTCAAGGATTATTAGTTTGTTTAGGGGTCGGTATTCAAGTTAATTCCGGTTAGCGCATGTCTATGCAGGGTTAATTAACAAGGGTTTCCCTATCTGTACACTCGCATTCCTTTTATTGTATTATTAAAACTCTTTATTAAATATTATTATGATTTATGATAGCGATAAAATTTAGTTTAAATGTGCGATTTATTAAAATTTAAAATTTCTCAGCTTTTACATTACCTATTTATTAATTATTTTATTTTTAATTAATGAAATCGTCGCATACTCCGCCGCTTAAAACAGACTCCGGGTGGAGGGGAGAAATATATGTTATTTGGTCAGCAATGTACTGGGAGTATGCTTGGGGATTACCGTGTGAAATTTCTCTCACTCGTTTCTCTGTATAAAATTATGAGCTGCATAAGTCACTCTCGACTTGCTTATTCTTATTATCAATATATATATATGTATATATATATATACAATACCTTACAAACTAATTCTTATACTACATAAAATTCACACTTTATAAAATATATCGTAAACATACTAAGTTCTTCTTAAATCTACTACTTACGACTACTACCGGATTTTTCTTTAGTTTGTGAGTTACTCTTGTTATAGAATTACTCCTTAAGTAATTTATTACTTAATTATTACTTATATTCGATGTCAGCTGACTTCTCACTTTGCTCTGCTTTCAATGAATAGGATTCAAGGTTGATCAGGCCTCGTACCTATTTATACGATTAGGTAGCCAATTGTTACTCAAGTACTCTTTAGCAGTTGAGTACAAAACATATACCTTTTTACTACATTTATTTTGCTTGCACTCTACCACTTCCTTCTTTGTGATAACGCTTTATCTGCGAAATATGTGTTCTTCGTACATATTTTTGAGTAGAGGTTTCGTACAGGGCTACAGTTACTGGAGTTAAGTATTTGTGAATTTGATAAGGACCGCACCATCGGTATGATAGCTTGGAGGTTGTCTTATCGATTGCGCTACTCGTAGGGTGTGTTTTATACATTACTAAGTCACCGATTTGGTACTTTACTTCATTGTTATTATTATTTCGCTCGTGATATTTCCGTGATTTCGCTAAGTTTGCTCGTAAATTAGCGCGAGCTTCATTCCAGATTTTCTTTATATTTTTATCCCTAATTTCAAGGGGTAGCAACTCATGTATTTTCTACTTAGTGGATAATGGGTGGTTAAGTTTGTATTTAAACAATAATTCGAATGGGGTACACTTATGTCCTTCATGATAGGCTGAATTAAAGGCGAATTGTATCCAGGATAGGTTCTGGTTCCAAGACGTATGGTCGTTTGCATGGTAGGCTATTAAAGCAGATTTTAGGTTTCGCAAATACCTTTCAGCTATATTACCTTGCGGACGATACTCTGTAGTGGTAATGTGGTCTATTCCTAATTTGAAACACATGTTCCTGAATTCCTTTGACTTAAACTGGGGTCCGTTATCCGACACTAGATGTACGGGAGTACCGAACTCTTTAAATAATCTATTCTGTAATATACTTACTGTGGTCGAAGCTAACGCTCGCCGCATGGGATACATCCAGACAAATTTTCTGAAAGAATCTACGCAAATTATTAGCATGGTATTTCCTGATTTAGAACGCGGGTAGGGTCCTGAAAAGTCTAAATAAATTTTGGAGAACGGGGTAGCAGGAATTTCTGAGATTAATTGACTTATTTGGCTGTTTCTCGCTGGTTTGCTGAGTGCACACAACTTACACCTTTTCACGAAATTAGCTATCTCACTGTTCATATTTTCCCAGTGATATTCTTTACGAATTCGATGTATGGTTTTATTTATTCTCATATGTGCTTCAATGGTGGAAGAGTGATAGTATTCCATCAGCATAGGTTTAATAATATCAGGGGCGATTATTCGTAAATATTTTCCGTTCGCTCTCCTATAACATAATACTCTCTTACTCAATATGTATTTTTCTGACTTATTTCCTTTATCGAGTTGTTCAATAATTGGTCTTAAACGGGGGTCTTGTTGTTGATACTGGGCTAAGTCCGTAAATGCAAGAGGAAATTCGGTAATTAAAGTATTGATAATCGGCGTTTCTCTACTCTCCTTGTTTTCGTATGTTTTACTAGTCGGCTGGAACATACGTGACAGTGTATCGGCAACTACGTTTTGGGTGCCTCTAATATGTTGTACTTTAAATTTGAAACAATTTAATCTTAATACCCATCTTCCGATACGACCTAACTGTTTTGGGTGATTTAGTAGCCAAGATAATGCTTGATTATCCGTTTCTAACAGAAACTCTTTATGTTCTAAAAAGGGTTTGAGCTTCTCAAAAGCGAAAACGATAGCTAAACATTCTAATTCGTATGCGGAGTATTTCTTTTCTTGATCTGTCAGGGTGCGTGAAGCGTAGCTAATAGGTAGTCTAGAGTTATCTACTTCCTGGTATATTACTGCACCTAGGGCTACACTTGAACTGTCTGTCTGCACTACAAACGGTTTTGTAAAATCGGCTAATTGTAGTACTGGGGGTGATATGATGCTTTCTTTCAGTTTCTCGAATGCAGTTTGGTGTTGCACATTCCACTCAAATTTAACTCCCTTCTTTCTTAAAGCATTCAGAGGTGCTGCAATTTCGGCTAGATGTGGGATATACTTGTGGAAATAATTTATCATTCCCAAAAATCGGGCTATTCCTTTCGCATCCCGCGGTGGTAAAAATTCCCTGATAGCACGGGTTCGCTCGGGGTCTATGCTTACCTTTCCGTTGGCTTTTACGATGTGACCTAAAAATGAAAATTGTGTGACAGCAAAATTTACTTTACTGGGGTTTACGGTTAATCCAGCTTTCTCCAACCGGGATAGTACTTCACGTAGATGTTTAAGATGTTGGTCAATTGATTCGGTGTAGATAACGATGTCATCTAAGTAGTGATACACATATTTAAATTTTATATCATGAAATAATTTTTCTAATAATCTGCTACATACAGAACTACCTTGGGATATACCAAAGGGTACCCTCGTAAATTGGTACAGGTTGAAAAGGACGGCAAATGCGGTTAGACGTTTTGATTCTTCCGAGAGAGGTATCTGGCGAAATGCCTGGTTTAGATCCATGATGGTAAAAATTTTCGCTTTCGTAAAATAATGAAAAGCATTGTGGATATCGGGAAGTGGTATAGACTCGAATACTATCCGTTTATTTAGTTGCCTGTAGTCCACAACTAGTCTATGTTTGTCGTTACTTTTGGGTACTAAAAACGCTGGTGATGAATAAGATGAAGTAGAGGGTTCGATGACTCCTTGTTCTAATAATTTGTTAATTTGGTTCGTCATTACTTCCATTTTTGGGAGGTGATAACTTGTATGGGGCTAAACGTATTACTTTATTGTCGCTCAAATTGATTTTGTACTCTATCAGGTCTGTCAGTCCTAACTTTGGGGTGAAGACGTTGGAGAACTGTTCTATTAATGTCTGCATTTTCCGTCTATCTTTCCTTTCCAGATGACCTAATTCAGACTCGTGATGTTCTAGATGTGTAGAAGTAGTTCCAGTACTTTCTCTGTTATTTGCATTATCATCCAAATTATATTTTTGTGAACGATCGAATCCAAAATAAAATTTCTTATCGTGAATATCTAGAATTATTCCTGTTTTACTGATAAAATCAGCTCCCATTATTAACTCGGGTCCTAACTCGTCGCATACCAACATTGGAAAATACCACGTTAGATTTTTAATTTTTACTTTAACGTGATGATAAGTTTTATCATTAAATTTTGTTTATTAGCTGTAGCGCATCTAATATTCACTGATTGACTGCGTTTAACTAAGTTGTGTTTAAATAATTTATCGGCTAGCTGTTGACTAATTAAACTTCGCGTTGATCCGGAATCAATTAATCCGAGGGTGGATGTAACACCGAGGTCAACTTGTATATACGGTAATTGACACTTACTGAAATCACATTTATTAATACATTTATTAAATTAATCACACTTAATTTACATTTATCAATAAATTTTCTAACATAGGGGTCTAATTTTCTTTTGTTATTATTATTTTGTTTTAATTTGTTGTCTCTCAGGGGTTTACCTGTTTTCACGATGCTGCGGAAGACACAGGATTTCTGATCTCCCTGCCTTACATGTTTTTTGGATAATGGGTTTTCTGATTGTACTGTTTCCGTTGACAGTTTCTACTGACGTGTCCAAGCTTCCCGCAGTTATAGCATACATTTTCTTTACGTGGGGTCTCACTGGTTTGCTGTCGAGGTTGAGGCTCCTTGGACTTACCATGGTCATGACAATTGATTGGTCGACGAAATGGTCGTCTTTCTCGATGAGTTCTTGGATCTGTGACTAGGGCTTGCGTTTCCTTTCTATGTGGTGTAGTGGATAGCGATGCATGTCTGTTCTGATCTGCGTACCATACATTTGAAGAGTGAATACTACACTGTTCTAGATCTGCGAAAGGGTGGGGCCTATTTATTAGTGCTAATCGAGAGCGTTCTTCTGGAGATAAGCCTACTAGAATAGCATCAACCAATTGTTTCTCACTCCAGTCGACTTGCAGTAGTCGTGAAGATTCTCTGATGTCTGCAATATAGTGGCCAGTCTTTCATGGGCTCCTTGTACTCGAAGTACGGTATTTCTTTTAATCTCCTCGTAAATTCCCGTGGGGATAAAATGTTTGATTATGGTAGTATGAAGTTCTTCTACTGGAAGAGTCGAGTTTAATGATTCCAGTACACGATCTCGTAATGGTGGTTTACATTTGGGTAGGATTACTTGCAGGATTTGCCAATCGTTCAGTTGCTGTAAATCTTTTATTTGCAGGAGGTATCTGATGAAATTTAACAGTTTCGTAATACTTAAGCCATCGGTGTAGGGAATTTCTGTAACAGTTTTTTCTACTGGGTGTGTGATCTTTCCGTAGAGGTCTACACTAAAATTTACATTTGGTATACATTTCGAAGGATTCGTTGCTGCGTTAGGCGTCATAATCGCATATCTATTGGTGCGAGTATGGTGACCACTAGGCTGTGGGGGTTCTGATATCGTGAGGGTATTTAATTCTCTACTAGGTAGCTGTTCATGAGTCGGTTGTATCTTCGATACGATGGGTGGTTCGTGGTTCGCGGTGGAGGGAGGGTGTTCTAAAGTAGGGGATTGAACCGGGGAAATATATAATTTTTGTAAGGAGTGCTCAATTTCTTCCATTCTAGACTTTCTTCGCAATTCGTTGATAATTGTGGGTAATTGACGTAATGCCTCATCCGCAAATTTTTGCACATCGGGAGGGGTTACGGTGACGTCGGACCAGTTCAATAAATTGTTCAACCGGCGGGTTAAATGTTCTATTCGTTGCGTGACGCGCAATATTACAGTAGGTGATTTTTCGTCATGAATGTTTTGAGATAACAACGTCAGTTCCCTATACTTCGCATAACAGGTTTCTCGTTCGCTGTCATAATCGAGTTCACGTAATCTATCTAACTGCGAGGGTATATCTGATCTGCTTTCGCGTAATGATTTGCGCAATTCAGAGACTGTTACGTTCGCGTGAGGTAAACCGCGTAAAATAGCTTCGTAGCACAATTCATCTATTAATAATAGATCGGGGTTAAATACAGCCATTTTTGAAATGTGAGTGACTATAAATACTTATTCTACTATTCGCATTAAATTCTATACTACTCTTTCTTGTTTTCACACATAAACGATTAAAGTTCACATTTAAAATTTACATTGGTAGTGCGAGAAATAAATTTCAGAGAAAGAGAAATCTCACACAGGCGTCAATATACATTCAACGAAGGGGGAAATTCTCGGTCACTACGCACAGGATGATACACGCTTCTTATAACAATAGAACAATCGAAGAGGGTTGGGTATTGTCTAACTCAACGTTGCGGGAGGTGACTAGCACAGTTTTACACAGGCGTGGACAAGAATTTAACCGGTCAGATTTTGTTTACAAACCGACACGTTGATGAATGAAATTTTTGACAAGTACGTACCTGATGTTGTTTCGTATACCTGTGGCGTTAAGTTAACATTGTGTAAATTCCTATATCTAATTCACAATTAAAGTTACCTATTTACTATACCACTATAATAATAATTATCATTTTTATTTTATTTCAAATTTTAGACGTATATTAAAGTACATGAGTGAATAGATCAACAGGGTGTCACAATATTACACAATTACTTATTAAACAAAACAAAGTGGCGCATTTTATATGCGTCACAATGCACACAATTATTTTCTTTTTTTTTACAACAAAGCAGAGTGGCGCCACTTATAACGTGTCACCTACGTTATAACATCGGGAACCTGTGCATACTTACCTCTGATCAATTGCACGGGCTGCCATACTCGTAATCAAATTTTTATTACTAGATAAACCAGCAGTAGTTATAACTAAAGGAACTTTTACATGGGGGTCTGATGATTTATTCACTCACTGTTTTAGTGTAAAGTAACGACATCTCTTTATTAAATCATTACTACAACAGCTCTACGTAAATATTCCCATACAAGGTTTTCTGAATGAAAGATTACAATTTATAACAGATTTTGGTAAAGAACTGGGCCAAAACACATGGATTTATCAGTCCTAGCATTATCCACGGATCCGGAACCTTACACTGGTTTATGAGTTAAGCTCGCTTATTTATATTCTATAATACTATTTGGGGGCCATTTGAAGAATGGACTTAATCTAAAAATTTGTATCAGTGAAGCTATACATATACATCAGCATTATTCGGTACTATAAATATTTTGAATTCTAAAACATACTACATCTTATAAAGTGGTTATCATTAAAGTCTTTCTATTTTTTTTATTTCAACTGTCTTTAATAATTCATTGGTTACAATTTTAATTAATCACGGAGAACAAGTCTCCGTATCACCTGCCATATCCATCAGTTTACTCGTAGTCAGGGTCCTTGATCCTTATGGTGTTCGTCAGCGGTTGATGTTAAGTGGAGTTAACTTTCCTGTTGAAGTTCCTGAAGTGGTTAGTTCATAATGAAGTAGCGGGGAGGTTCTCAGAAGTCTCGTAGTTAAACATCGTTAGTAGTATAAGTGCCGTAAATGTTCTTGTTTGTTGCAGAATCGCACGTCATATTATTGTTTATAAAAGTTCTCACTTTTGGTAGCTCGTACCATATTATTTAAAACAACATAGACATCTTACAAAATTAAACAAATGAGATGTCATCCCCTACACAGTTATTTATGCATTTCGGTTTTTAACATTTAGACTACTACCACATTAATTTGGCAATACTTTTGCTACACATTGTTGTAACTGTCTTCTAAATACAAATATTCTGTCTTTTTCTGAGACATGGTTCAAGCGCGTGTTTTCTACGCGAGCGCTTCATCTCGACTCTTTACTATATAGGAAGGGTCAGTTAATCGCGCGGAGTTTACGCGTCGCAACAAAATAGTTCCACATTTTTCCTCTATTTAAGGGGTTAAAGTTTGACCTTTTAATTATCCAAAGATATTCTTAATTACAGACTTCATTATAGTACACTAATGTGGTCTTGTTTATTTATTTAATTAATATTAATTTTCAAGGATTATTAGTTTGTTTAGGGGTCGGTATTCAAGTTAATTCCGGTTAGCGCATGTCTATGCAGGGTTAATTAACAAGGGTTTCCCTATCTGTACACTCGCATTCCTTTTATTGTATTATTAAAACTCTTTATTAAATATTATTATGATTTATGATAGCGATAAAATTTAGTTTAAATGTGCGATTTATTAAAATTTAAAATTTCTCAGCTTTTACATTACCTATTTATTAATTATTTTATTTTTAATTAATGAAATCGTCGCATACTCCGCCGCTTAAAACAGACTCCGGGTGGAGGGGAGAAATATATGTTATTTGGTCAGCAATGTACTGGGAGTATGCTTGGGGATTACCGTGTGAAATTTCTCTCACTCGTTTCTCTGTATAAAATTATGAGCTGCATAAGTCACTCTCGACTTGCTTATTCTTATTATCAATATATATATATATGTATATATATATATACAATACCTTACAAACTAATTCTTATACTACATAAAATTCACACTTTATAAAATATATCGTAAACATACTAAGTTCTTCTTAAATCTACTACTTACGACTACTACCGGATTTTTCTTTAGTTTGTGAGTTACTCTTGTTATAGAATTACTCCTTAAGTAATTTATTACTTAATTATTACTTATATTCGATGTCAGCTGACTTCTCACTTTGCTCTGCTTTCAATGAATAGGATTCAAGGTTGATCAGGCCTCGTACCTATTTATACGATTAGGTAGCCAATTGTTACTCAAGTACTCTTTAGCAGTTGAGTACAAAACATATACCTTTTTACTACATTTATTTTGCTTGCACTCTACCACTTCCTTCTTTGTGATAACGCTTTATCTGCGAAATATGTGTTCTTCGTACATATTTTTGAGTAGAGGTTTCGTACAGGGCTACAGTTACTGGAGTTAAGTATTTGTGAATTTGATAAGGACCGCACCATCGGTATGATAGCTTGGAGGTTGTCTTATCGATTGCGCTACTCGTAGGGTGTGTTTTATACATTACTAAGTCACCGATTTGGTACTTTACTTCATTGTTATTATTATTTCGCTCGTGATATTTCCGTGATTTCGCTAAGTTTGCTCGTAAATTAGCGCGAGCTTCATTCCAGATTTTCTTTATATTTTATCCCTAATTTCAAGGGGTAGCAACTCATGTATTTTCTACTTAGTGGATAATGGGTGGTTAAGTTTGTATTTAAACAATAATTCGAATGGGGTACACTTATGTCCTTCATGATAGGCTGAATTAAAGGCGAATTGTATCCAGGATAGGTTCTGGTTCCAAGACGTATGGTCGTTTGCATGGTAGGCTATTAAAGCAGATTTTAGGTTTCGCAAATACCTTTCAGCTATATTACCTTGCGGACGATACTCTGTAGTGGTAATGTGGTCTATTCCTAATTTGAAACACATGTTCCTGAATTCCTTTGACTTAAACTGGGGTCCGTTATCCGACACTAGATGTACGGGAGTACCGAACTCTTTAAATAATCTATTCTGTAATATACTTACTGTGGTCGAAGCTAACGCTCGCCGCATGGGATACATCCAGACAAATTTTCTGAAAGAATCTACGCAAATTATTAGCATGGTATTTCCTGATTTAGAACGCGGGTAGGGTCCTGAAAAGTCTAAATAAATTTTGGAGAACGGGGTAGCAGGAATTTCTGAGATTAATTGACTTATTTGGCTGTTTCTCGCTGGTTTGCTGAGTGCACACAACTTACACCTTTTCACGAAATTAGCTATCTCACTGTTCATATTTTCCCAGTGATATTCTTTACGAATTCGATGTATGGTTTTATTTATTCTCATATGTGCTTCAATGGTGGAAGAGTGATAGTATTCCATCAGCATAGGTTTAATAATATCAGGGGCGATTATTCGTAAATATTTTCCGTTCGCTCTCCTATAACATAATACTCTCTTACTCAATATGTATTTTTCTGACTTATTTCCTTTATCGAGTTGTTCAATAATTGGTCTTAAACGGGGGTCTTGTTGTTGATACTGGGCTAAGTCCGTAAATGCAAGAGGAAATTCGGTAATTAAAGTATTGATAATCGGCGTTTCTCTACTCTCCTTGTTTTCGTATGTTTTACTAGTCGGCTGGAACATACGTGACAGTGTATCGGCAACTACGTTTTGGGTGCCTCTAATATGTTGTACTTTAAATTTGAAACAATTTAATCTTAATACCCATCTTCCGATACGACCTAACTGTTTTGGGTGATTTAGTAGCCAAGATAATGCTTGATTATCCGTTTCTAACAGAAACTCTTTATGTTCTAAAAAGGGTTTGAGCTTCTCAAAAGCGAAAACGATAGCTAAACATTCTAATTCGTATGCGGAGTATTTCTTTTCTTGATCTGTCAGGGTGCGTGAAGCGTAGCTAATAGGTAGTCTAGAGTTATCTACTTCCTGGTATATTACTGCACCTAGGGCTACACTTGAACTGTCTGTCTGCACTACAAACGGTTTTGTAAAATCGGCTAATTGTAGTACTGGGGGTGATATGATGCTTTCTTTCAGTTTCTCGAATGCAGTTTGGTGTTGCACATTCCACTCAAATTTAACTCCCTTCTTTCTTAAAGCATTCAGAGGTGCTGCAATTTCGGCTAGATGTGGGATATACTTGTGGAAATAATTTATCATTCCCAAAAATCGGGCTATTCCTTTCGCATCCCGCGGTGGTAAAAATTCCCTGATAGCACGGGTTCGCTCGGGGTCTATGCTTACCTTTCCGTTGGCTTTTACGATGTGACCTAAAAATGAAAATTGTGTGACAGCAAAATTTACTTTACTGGGGTTTACGGTTAATCCAGCTTTCTCCAACCGGGATAGTACTTCACGTAGATGTTTAAGATGTTGGTCAATTGATTCGGTGTAGATAACGATGTCATCTAAGTAGTGATACACATATTTAAATTTTATATCATGAAATAATTTTTCTAATAATCTGCTACATACAGAACTACCTTGTGATATACCAAAGGGTACCCTCGTAAATTGGTACAGGTTGAAAAGGACGGCAAATGCGGTTAGACGTTTTGATTCTTCCGAGAGAGGTATCTGGCGAAATGCCTGGTTTAGATCCATGATGGTAAAAATTTTCGCTTTCGTAAAATAATGAAAAGCATTGTGGATATCGGGAAGTGGTATAGACTCGAATACTATCCGTTTATTTAGTTGCCTGTAGTCCACAACTAGTCTATGTTTGTCGTTACTTTTGGGTACTAAAAACGCTGGTGATGAATAAGATGAAGTAGAGGGTTCGATGACTCCTTGTTCTAATAATTTGTTAATTTGGTTCGTCATTACTTCCATTTTTGGGAGGTGATAACTTGTATGGGGCTAAACGTATTACTTTATTGTCGCTCAAATTGATTTTGTACTCTATCAGGTCTGTCAGTCCTAACTTTGGGGTGAAGACGTTGGAGAACTGTTCTATTAATGTCTGCATTTTCCGTCTATCTTTCCTTTCCAGATGACCTAATTCAGACTCGTGATGTTCTAGATGTGTAGAAGTAGTTCCAGTACTTTCTCTGTTATTTGCATTATCATCCAAATTATATTTTTGTGAACGATCGAATCCAAAATAAAATTTCTTATCGTGAATATCTAGAATTATTCCTGTTTTACTGATAAAATCAGCTCCCATTATTAACTCGGGTCCTAACTCGTCGCATACCAACATTGGAAAATACCACGTTAGATTTTTAATTTTTACTTTAACGTGATGATAAGTTTTATCATTAAATTTTGTTTATTAGCTGTAGCGCATCTAATATTCACTGATTGACTGCGTTTAACTAAGTTGTGTTTAAATAATTTATCGGCTAGCTGTTGACTAATTAAACTTCGCGTTGATCCGGAATCAATTAATCCGAGGGTGGATGTAACACCGAGGTCAACTTGTATATACGGTAATTGACACTTACTGAAATCACATTTATTAATACATTTATTAAATTAATCACACTTAATTTACATTTATCAATAAATTTTCTAACATAGGGGTCTAATTTTCTTTTGTTATTATTATTTTGTTTTAATTTGTTGTCTCTCAGGGGTTTACCTGTTTTCACGATGCTGCGGAAGACACAGGATTTCTGATCTCCCTGCCTTACATGTTTTTTGGATAATGGGTTTTCTGATTGTACTGTTTCCGTTGACAGTTTCTACTGACGTGTCCAAGCTTCCCGCAGTTATAGCATACATTTTCTTTACGTGGGGTCTCACTGGTTTGCTGTCGAGGTTGAGGCTCCTTGGACTTACCATGGTCATGACAATTGATTGGTCGACGAAATGGTCGTCTTTCTCGATGAGTTCTTGGATCTGTGACTAGGGCTTGCGTTTCCTTTCTATGTGGTGTAGTGGATAGCGATGCATGTCTGTTCTGATCTGCGTACCATACATTTGAAGAGTGAATACTACACTGTTCTAGATCTGCGAAAGGGTGGGGCCTATTTATTAGTGCTAATCGAGAGCGTTCTTCTGGAGATAAGCCTACTAGAATAGCATCAACCAATTGTTTCTCACTCCAGTCGACTTGCAGTAGTCGTGAAGATTCTCTGATGTCTGCAATATAGTGGCCAGTCTTTCATGGGCTCCTTGTACTCGAAGTACGGTATTTCTTTTAATCTCCTCGTAAATTCCCGTGGGGATAAAATGTTTGATTATGGTAGTATGAAGTTCTTCTACTGGAAGAGTCGAGTTTAATGATTCCAGTACACGATCTCGTAATGGTGGTTTACATTTGGGTAGGATTACTTGCAGGATTTGCCAATCGTTCAGTTGCTGTAAATCTTTTATTTGCAGGAGGTATCTGATGAAATTTAACAGTTTCGTAATACTTAAGCCATCGGTGTAGGGAATTTCTGTAACAGTTTTTTCTACTGGGTGTGTGATCTTTCCGTAGAGGTCTACACTAAAATTTACATTTGGTATACATTTCGAAGGATTCGTTGCTGCGTTAGGCGTCATAATCGCATATCTATTGGTGCGAGTATGGTGACCACTAGGCTGTGGGGGTTCTGATATCGTGAGGGTATTTAATTCTCTACTAGGTAGCTGTTCATGAGTCGGTTGTATCTTCGATACGATGGGTGGTTCGTGGTTCGCGGTGGAGGGAGGGTGTTCTAAAGTAGGGGATTGAACCGGGGAAATATATAATTTTGTAAGGAGTGCTCAATTTCTTCCATTCTAGACTTTCTTCGCAATTCGTTGATAATTGTGGGTAATTGACGTAATGCCTCATCCGCAAATTTTTGCACATCGGGAGGGGTTACGGTGACGTCGGACCAGTTCAATAAATTGTTCAACCGGCGGGTTAAATGTTCTATTCGTTGCGTGACGCGCAATATTACAGTAGGTGATTTTTCGTCATGAATGTTTTGAGATAACAACGTCAGTTCCCTATACTTCGCATAACAGGTTTCTCGTTCGCTGTCATAATCGAGTTCACGTAATCTATCTAACTGCGAGGGTATATCTGATCTGCTTTCGCGTAATGATTTGCGCAATTCAGAGACTGTTACGTTCGCGTGAGGTAAACCGCGTAAAATAGCTTCGTAGCACAATTCATCTATTAATAATAGATCGGGGTTAAATACAGCCATTTTTGAAATGTGAGTGACTATAAATACTTATTCTACTATTCGCATTAAATTCTATACTACTCTTTCTTGTTTTCACACATAAACGATTAAAGTTCACATTTAAAATTTACATTGGTAGTGCGAGAAATAAATTTCAGAGAAAGAGAAATCTCACACAGGCGTCAATATACATTCAACGAAGGGGGAAATTCTCGGTCACTACGCACAGGATGATACACGCTTCTTATAACAATAGAACAATCGAAGAGGGTTGGGTATTGTCTAACTCAACGTTGCGGGAGGTGACTAGCACAGTTTTACACAGGCGTGGACAAGAATTTAACCGGTCAGATTTTGTTTACAAACCGACACGTTGATGAATGAAATTTTTGACAAGTACGTACCTGATGTTGTTTCGTATACCTGTGGCGTTAAGTTAACATTGTGTAAATTCCTATATCTAATTCACAATTAAAGTTACCTATTTACTATACCACTATAATAATAATTATCATTTTTATTTTATTTCAAATTTTAGACGTATATTAAAGTACATGAGTGAATAGATCAACAGGGTGTCACAATATTACACAATTACTTATTAAACAAAACAAAGTGGCGCATTTTATATGCGTCACAATGCACACAATTATTTTCTTTTTTTTTACAACAAAGCAGAGTGGCGCCACTTATAACGTGTCACCTACGTTATAACATCGGGAACCTGTGCATACTTACCTCTGATCAATTGCACGGGCTGCCATACTCGTAATCAAATTTTTATTACTAGATAAACCAGCAGTAGTTATAACTAAAGGAACTTTTACATGGGGGTCTGATGATTTATTCACTCACTGTTTTAGTGTAAAGTAACGACATCTCTTTATTAAATCATTACTACAACAGCTCTACGTAAATATTCCCATACAAGGTTTTCTGAATGAAAGATTACAATTTATAACAGATTTTGGTAAAGAACTGGGCCAAAACACATGGATTTATCAGTCCTAGCATTATCCACGGATCCGGAACCTTACACTGGTTTATGAGTTAAGCTCGCTTATTTATATTCTATAATACTATTTGGGGGCCATTTGAAGAATGGACTTAATCTAAAAATTTGTATCAGTGAAGCTATACATATACATCAGCATTATTCGGTACTATAAATATTTTGAATTCTAAAACATACTACATCTTATAAAGTGGTTATCATTAAAGTCTTTCTATTTTTTTTATTTCAACTGTCTTTAATAATTCATTGGTAACAATTTTAATTAATTACGGAGAACAAGTCTCCGTGTCACCTGCCATATCCATCAGTTTACTCGTAGTCAGGGTCCTTGATCCTTATGGTGTTCGTCAGCGGTTGATGTTAAGTGGAGTTAACTTTCCTGTTGAAGTTCCTGAAGTGGTTAGTTCATAATGAAGTAGCGGGGAGGTTCTCAGAAGTCTCGTAGTTAAACATCGTTAGTAGTATAAGTGCCGTAAATGTTCTTGTTTGTTGCAGAATCGCACGTCATATTATTGTTTATAAAAGTTCTCACTTTTGGTAGCTCGTACCATATTATTTAAAACAACATAGACATCTTACAAAATTAAACAAATGAGATGTCATCCCCTACACAGTTATTTATGCATTTCGGTTTTTAACATTTAGACTACTACCACATTAATTTGGCAATACTTTTGCTACACATTGTTGTAACTGTCTTCTAAATACAAATATTCTGTCTTTTTCTGAGACATGGTTCAAGCGCGTGTTTTCTACGCGAGCGCTTCATCTCGACTCTCTACTATATAGGAAGGGTCAGTTAATCGCGCGGAGTTTACGCGTCGCAACAAAATAGTTCCACATTTTTCCTCTATTTAAGGGGTTAAAGTTTGACCTTTTAATTATCCAAAGATATTCTTAATTACAGACTTCATTATAGTACACTAATGTGGTCTTGTTTATTTATTTAATTAATATTAATTTTCAAGGATTATTAGTTTGTTTAGGGGTCGGTATTCAAGTTAATTCTGGTTAGCGCATGTCTATGCAGGGTTAATTAACAAGGGTTTCCCTATCTGTACACTCGCATTCCTTTTATTGTATTATTAAAACTCTTTATTAAATATTATTATGATTTATGATAGCGATAAAATTTAGTTTAAATGTGCGATTTATTAAAATTTAAAATTTCTCAGCTTTTACACATTACCTATTTATTAATTATTTTATTTTTAATTAATGAAATCGTCACAGCCCTTGATGAAGAAAATACTTGTTGACATAAGAAAACAGAGTCAGTCAGTTGATTTCAGTAGACTAGTTGAAAACAGGTGAAGGAATTTGATTGGTCAACTCAACAAGCAGCGGCAAATACAAACACGGTAAGTCCGTATATATTGGATTGAGATAGCGACCCTGCGAGTTCGACAAGACTCACCAAGTAAGTGTTTATTACTGCAAAATATTTGTGTTTTCAGCACGGAAACTATACCACCGCTTCAACGAGTCAACGGAAGAACATCCGTGTGAATAAACTAACCAAAGTAAAAAATAATTCGATAAATAATTTCTTGTGCATCAACCGGACTTATTCAAGTTGGATTCAACGCTAGGTTGAATTGAACCGGTTAAGTCAATAATAATACAACACTAAGCAAAAGCTTTTACAAATATTAAACAAAACTAAACGGGAAGTTAGCTCCCCAGAACCCCAAACGACGTTATATAACAGATTGACGCACACAACGTGAGGCGTAAAAACTATACACCAAAAGCGGTACTATTACAATATTTACAATAAAAAGTGCATATCTAAAAATGTGAAAATAAGGCATTATAGTACAGTAGTGAGGCCAGAATGCCTATATGCAAGTGAATGTCTAGCATTGAATTATAATTTAGACACACTAGTAATATTGGAAAGACGAATTATTAGGAAAATATTAGGCCCACGAAAAACTTCGGAAGGTTGGAAATTAAGAAGTAATGATGAAATATATCAAAGTATAGAAAATATAACGGAAACAGTGAGAAAAATAAAACTAGTATTTTTTTGACATTTATATAGAATAGAAGACAATAGGTTAACATAAGAGATCTTCAAATATCTGTGGGGAAAGAAGTCAACATCAAGTTATATTAAAGAAGTCAAAAAGGATTAAGAAAAAATTAATATAAACGCACAAGAAGCAATTGAAAGAGTCGTTTTTCGAGCAAAAGTGTTAAAAATGGAAGGAGTGTAGGGTAGCAGAGAGAAAAACGCAAGTTTAAAGTGGACTGAAAACAGGAAGACGAGACAGTGAAAAGATGAAAGAATATTGGAGAAAAAAAAGAACAAGGAATAAAGAATTGAAATTGGCATGTGGTCCTCACATGGCCAATAAAATAGTAAAAAATGAACACAAACACACACACACACACACACACACACACAATCTCACATTCGCTTAAAAAACAATCTTATACACAAGCAGTGGGTTAACTTTTGGAATTTGATTCCAAGACAATACATGGATATTTTGTGAACACTTTTTTTCTGTTTCTATGTGACTCTGATCGTCTAAAATAAGACAGCTGGAGATGAACATACTGCACAGTACTTGACACATTTTCAAGTAAGGATAAATGTTGTGTGTTTGTGTGTAGTTAACTGTCATAGTACGCGTGAGACTATTTTAATTTTTTATTTCAGTTAAGCTTTAATGTGGCCAAGAAAGGAAATGGAAGGTACAAAGAAAATTTTGATTTTGATCGGTTCGACGAGCTGTGCACATTTGGCAATTCTATGATGTCTCACATTATGTCACAACTAGCCGCATTTATAAAGACAGACAGTTACTAACAATTAACCATAGAAAGTGCAGTGTTTTTATTGTTGTACACATCGTGTAACATACACTCACAAGATACAATATCCGTATATTACTTCATGGCTGATAGAATATGTTCGTTAGGTTTCTCGTTACAAAACCATGAAACCTGCAACAGAGATAAATAACAATAGTTAATAACTGGTCATAACAATCGCTGTGGTTGGTAACAGTAATGGATGCCATACGCCTATTAACCATTGATTATAAATATTTAATTTAAATTTAATTTTCACATATTTGTTTATTATGGAAAATACATCAATTTTATTTTTCGTTAACTATAGTATAATCTTTGTAATATTTCACAAGAGATGATGATAGAATGGAAACATACAGTTCCTCATACACTATTTTCTTTGTGACTTTTCAATTGCCCATGTAAAAATCAAAAGGATTTGTTTTACCTTATTTAGAAAAAATGTAGCATGACAAAAAAAATAAAATTTCATGTAATGAACTAATAGCATTCCAGGTTTAATTCTGAGCATTGGTTCTTATGGGAGCTGTCTCGCTCTCACCCACGTGTTTGCCCTATACTTCTCTCCTTTTCTGTCTTTACAGTGTAGCCATTCATAGTAAATGTAAAGTACAAATTTAAAGAGTTTTAAATTTTATTTGTATTCTACACGCTATCCTGCACAGTTCTATACAAATCATAAGTGTGTAACACAATTGTCTTCTTCATACAAAAATATTTTATAAATATTTGTTACTTGTACAAGTTAGAGGAATGTTTCAACCAAGCAGTGACTGCTGCCCTAATACAAAGTTTATGGAGTTCATTTTTACCACTTTTTATTTACACTAACAAAATATACTATAATTTGTAATCCTTCACTGAAAAAGGTTCACTCCCGGTATCAGTAAATTGACGTTTTTGTTTGGGTTCATCTACTTTGGACGCCTCCTACTTTGAAAGCACTATCGCCACACACGAAACCTGGCAACAGTGTAGCCCATTCAACCAATGCTAAAAATTAAATATAGGACGGCCATTATCTCCAACTGTAGAACACTTAAATATTTGATAACTTTTTTCATTTTCCTAAGAAAATCTTATCTTTCCGTTATCTAGTTTTCACTTTGTCAGAGGCGGTGGCTAGGATCACTGTCAGTTCTAGTGCAGTAGTAACACTAGTCGTCATTAGATCTTTGTTGTGAATGTTGTGTTGTGTGACTATTCAAAGAGTACATGTGATTTCTAATTGAGTAACATGTAATCTATTCATTTAAGATTTAAGACATATCTCCACTTAGGACACATTTAGGATGTTCATGGTGTTTGTGTATTTATAATTGTTCAAGTATGTTTAGTTTTCAATCCTTCATGTTTCTGTTTATTGAAAAGGCAAGAGCAGTGTACACTAGAATGAGGAGTTTATTCAAAAATCATGGTTTAACAATAAACACAAAGATGAGACTTTTACGCTACCACGTATTCTCGATCCCCTTCTACAGTGTAGAATCTTGTAATTTGACTGAAGCCACAACTAAAAAATTTGAATCTTTTGAAATGTGGCATTACCGTAGAATACTGAGCGTTTTATGGACAGTACATATAACTAATGTTGAAGTTCTTAGAAAGATGAAGAAAGAAATGGAAGTTATTAATACAGTGAAGATAAGAAAGCTTCAGTACCTGGGACATCTCATGAGAAATGAACAGAGATTTTACTTATTGCAGTCCATACTACAGGGAAAAGTGCTTGGAAAGAGAGGAGTTGGCTGACCAAGGATTTCATGGCTGAGAAATGTAAGGACCTGGTTTGGCATAAATACAACTGACTTATTCTGTGCAGCAGAACAGAAAATTAAAATAGTATGTATGATATCCAACATACGAAATGGATAGGAATTATCAGCAGAAGAAGATGTTTCTGTATAGGATTTTCATTTTGTTGATGTTTGTGCACACGTGATACGTGTCAGTGGTTTGCAAAATTCGATTCAGCGGTGGCATGCAGTGCCTTAATATGTTCATTGTACCTCTGTCTAAAGCTGTATGCTGTCTACTCCACACAAAATTTGCAGCACTGTGAGCAGTTTAGTTTCTTTGTCCCTGGTAAATCAAATTTGTTCAGCTCTTTGTGTGTGCTCCTTTTGACAGAGTGTGGTTCTGTTTTGTTTATGGTTCTGTAAGTGACGTAGCTTGTCTTTTGTTTTTAATTTTTAGCCAAATTTTCCACAGCACTTATTAATATAGCTGAGTGTTTTGAATTTGTTGTTTTCTTTTTCTGTAGTATAGGTTTTGTGTAGGAGTTTATTTGTGTTCTGTTACATGTGTTGGCTTTTGTTAGATATTTATTAATTTTAGTTTGTCATTCTATGTTTGTAGTTTGTGTAGTATGAATCTAAAATCTGTTAATTTACCTTGAGCATGGAGTGACCAGAGGCATTATGTACCAAAATGTCAGTTTGTTATAGTGGGTTTTTTGTACGTTCTGATTCATAGGCACAGAGTTACAAAAAACTCTGGTAGCTAAAAGACAAATTTTGCAATCTAATTTTACTGATGTAGAAAAGCTGAAATATTTCCCCCCTCCCCCACCACACACACACACACGCGCGCGCGCGCGCGCAGACGTATATATCATTAGGTTTAGACGGTGAATAAGTTCAACATTTTTTTTTAATGAGCGTGTGTAAACAATCTTAACTTTATATTTTAAAAAGTTGTAATTTTATGGTGTCATATGACACATCATATTTCCAATCAAGTGTTTATTACAATTAATTAATGTTAAATCAAAAAATTTTATTCACATCAAAATAAAATTCTGAATTCAGGTCAGGTTAAATACTGAATTTCTAAGAAAATCACTACAACGAATACGCAAAAAATAAGACACTAAATATCTCCACACAGGCATCGAAACATCTCCACTTATATAAAGCAAAATTTTGCCTATAAATTACATTACAGGAAATAAATGTGTTTACAGCTTTCTAAATATCAACTCCATTTGCAGTAAGCCACTAAAGACCATTCTGCTCTACATGTTGTAACTGAAAATGTTAGCATGAAGTTCACTCAGTAATTACACTAGCGTTTAGTTTTCTTTTAATATATTTATGATGTCTAGAAATGATACAATTTTTCTTTCTTTGTCTGATAACATTGGCAAACATGGACAGATGAAAATTTAAGCGCTGAACATCAATGTATTCTTTCAAATTGGCCAAAACTTGGATGTTATATACTTTTTTATTAACAGCTGATATGATTTCAGCATCTATTCTGTTTGTTGTTTGAAATCTGGAATTATATAGGTATTCATTAAGAGAACTGAGGATGCAGTCAAAAAATATCCTTTACGGTAGTAGTCTTTTGGTGACTGAAAAATGTGGTCTTCAGCAGAACTATGGTCTTCACTGAGGCAGGCCATTTTGTGAACATGAGGTAAAGTTAGCTTTCTACACCTAACAGGTGTTTCAGTAGGTATTATTGTTATTTAATTTTCCTCTTATTAGGGACATTTAGGTTTCATTTAGGATCATTTAAGCTTTTTAGAAGCATTGCCTTTTTAAGTCACAAACCTCCTCATCAAAATATAAATGGTTATTTATCCCAGAAGACCTGGATGGGACTAACAAAATGAGGCTTAAAACTGTAAAATAACATGTAATAAATACAATAATAGTAATAAAAAAAATTAAAATTGCACACCAAAAGTTAAGGCGAAAAAATTTTATCCTAGAGTTAGAAAAAACAAAAGTAGACATTTACAGTTTTATGAATTTTTTAAAATTATTCTCAAAACAATCTTTTTATTTTACTCTTCAGGAAATAAAAATAAAAAAAGTACAGCATTTGAAACCCCCCTTTTATTTTATTAAGTGTTTTATGAATTTTTGTTTTATTTTATATTATATATATACTCAAACTTTCACTAGTGAACACTTACTTTTGGTTTTATGTTCCAAACGTTTCGATGTGGTGTCCATCTGCCTCAGTGGGATTTGAAATACAGAGTGTCAGTACAAAGAATCCGTTATGGGTTGTAGGTGTGTGTGGTGGGGGTTGCTGGTGGGAAGGAATTGAAGCTGGGATTCAAAGTGTGTGTTTGAACAAGTGTATCAAAAAGTATATGTGATCTATAGTGTAATTGGTCATTTAATATGATGTTTGGTTGTAGTGTGTGATGTCTGTATATTTCATATTGTTCTGCTGTGTTTAGTTTTCTACTTTTAGGTAAGTAGTGTAGTATTTCCATGTTGTGTTCTATGTTTGTGTAACCGTGGTTTTCATTTTTTAAATGTGTGGCGAATGTGGAGTGTATGTAGTTTGTGGTGAGGGCTTTTAAATGTTCAGAGTATCTTGAGGAAAAAGATCTTCCCGTCTGGCCGATGTAGAACTGGTTACAATCACTGCAGTTTAATTTGTAAACACCTCAGTGGTAAACACCTCAGATATTGTAAACAATATCAATCACTGAAATGTATTAGCCTACATATGATAGTCATCACTATTCTGAGTTATGTGTATTGCAACAGAACACAGGATGATAAGATATGCTGTTTATAGCAGAGTACATGTATGACGAGCATTTTCTTGTTTAAATTTGTTTTGTGTAATATTTTGTCTTTTAGTCATAAGTTTTGTATTTAAAAATTGATAAGCATGTAGGTTACACCAAACTCTTCATAAAAAGATGTACTATATTGTCATGTATTTTTTGTATGAATTGGTGCGCGTGTGCGGGTGTGATAATCTGCGATCGCTATAGCGGCAGTGGTAGTTAACCGATTTACATGAAAATTTGACAAGGAAATATTTAGGTAAATAGATTCGATTTGTGTATACTCTGAGGTTCGTAACTATTTTAGAAATATGGTTTTTAAGTAAAGAAAAACTCAAGTGTAACTCTTATCAATGATAGGGTAATAAAAATTGTAGATAATTTCCATGCAGGACTATGCTAAATTATACAAAGTTTTTCATGAAATTTGTGTATCTGGTTGTTCCATCAATCATGTGACTTGGGCTTGGCCTATCAAAATACACCAAATTCAGTGAGATTCATACGTTGCAGAGTTAGGATGGACACAGTCTGTCTGTCGACGTTGCTAGGGGAAGTTGTGCCCAGGTAAGAGAGTTGTTCTCTTACAAAAGTAGAAATATCTTATATAAAATAAACCATAAACCTTGAAATTCTTAACGAAGTTTTGCGGTAAGAACCAAGAAGGAATATCTTATATAAAATAAACTATAAACCTTAAAATTCTTAACGAAGTTTTGCGATAAGAACCGAGAGGGTAAATAATTAAATAAAATTTAAAATATAATACAGTGCTGTGTCGTGTAAGTTAAGATATCTGCGTAGGGAACTTAAAGACACTACAAGATATCGTGGAAGGTGTACATTAAACGCACCGCATTAATAAATACCCAGATAAATCCTGAGATTAAGAAATTATAAAATATAAATTAATAATAAACTAAATGAATGAAATTCATAATCATTGTGAGTGAACACTTTATCAAGAAACTAATCAATGTTAGCAGTCAAACATAACAACGAGACTCTGTGAAATATCGCCGCTGGAGCCGATTGCTGTAGAAGAGGACGACGAGACGAAGAGGACGCCAGAACGAGGAGGACACCAGGAAGGAGTGAAGCTGTAGAAGAGGACGCCAGGACGAAGAGGACACCAGGAAGGAGTGAAGCTGTAGAAGAGGACGCCAGGGCGAAGAGGACACCAGGAAGGAGTGACGCTGAAGAAGAGGACGCCAGGACGGGACCGACGAGACGAGAGGAGGACGTTGCAGCAAACAAGTAAAATCGATTTATATTATCGAACAATACAAACAATTAAATATATTATCAATACATGACAATTTAAAATACATTATACATCTTTAAAAACAATATTTGTGTATAATAAATAATTTTTCATCTCCTCCATAATAACCTTGTATGTGATTTTTACACACTCACAATATCCTTATTAGAATAATAAAGTTTGATCTGTTGCAGTATATATATATTGTAATAAGCTACTGTTGTCGTGTGTAGTTTGTATTATAATATTTTTTATTTAACGTTTAATGTTTGTTTAGTTGTTAGTTTTGTCGAACGTAAATTGTCGTTCGGAAGCGTCTGGTAGCCTGCGTGCCTTACCTGTCCCTTCTCGCACTCTTAGTAATTCCGGGTAGGCGCCAAATTGTTTTTCTTGAAAACAATTAAAAGTTTTTTATTGGTATAGTATGGTGATTGGTTATCGAAAATTCGAATAGTTCACCGTCTGGCTTGTAACTGATTCTCGTGTGAGTGGGGGAACACGTGTTGCCAACTTGAATTAATGTTGGTTATGTTGACCCACTGCTAGTAAACAAAACATACATAATATTTTCTACAAATAGATACTGGACAGTTTGTTATCAGTACGCACTTTTTTATCAGGCTTTTGCTTGTTAATTATCGTTAACGCTTCATAAAAATAATAACTGTTATAATAAAATTTTAACCTCGGCAATATAATCTCTCGCTCTGCGGAGAGCTAGGTTGGCAGTGCAATGTTTACAATTGACTCTGGTTATTATTTTACAAAATAAATCTGCCAATTGGGTTCTTTTAAGTACGAAACAGAGGTTTACATAACAAGATAACAAAATTAGAACATATCATTAAAAGTTTGTGATCATTAAAATTATACAAGGTTTGCTATAAATTAAATATTGTGGTGTTGAAGTGTGACAGTGTCGTTGTGTAACATAGGTTATCATGTGTTCATTCAATGTTTACAAAGTTATTTCTTTATTTTATTAATCCTCGAAAATATTCAGTGATAGTGAGAGTTTTATTATATAGTTAGAATTTTTGAAAGAGAATTTGTTTTATAATATTCAAATAAATTCAGCAATACTCAACGTTAGTAGATATGATGGGTATTGTCAGTCGTCCATGTGAAGTAATGGGCCGGTGTTTATTCTTCCTACTTCTGATCTTGGGCTCAAAATTGGTTGTCATCTTCTTCAAGTTGAATTACAGGTATTTTCCGGTCATCTGGATTAATTCCGAGCTGGTCCTTGGTGTAAATTAGTTGTAATGGCCTCTCATCGGTCATGCTACTACTCTCATGCTACTCATTCTCAAAATTGTGGGCACTTATACTGTTTTTCTGTTGAAAATTTGGGCCCTTCACGGCGTGGCGTCTCTCCAGTTTAGCGTCACTACATGAAGTATTGTTCCTAACTGAAATTAGTCAATATTCGGTTGTTGTCATGGTTACTCAAGGTTTTTGATTGGCTGAAATTGGCTAAAGAGTATTGTTAGGGTATTTGAATTTTATTTAAACTGGTTACAGATCTTCTAAATGTAATTAATCTTCAGTACTCCCTTTTTAGTAGTAAATATTATCACCACTGTTCATATTTTTGCTCAAGGATTAATTTGACATCCAATATTATAGTGTTCACTTAGGTATCAACATTTTGACAGTTTTGTTAATTTTATTTAATTATACTGTTTTCTCAATTTACATTATTATCATAATATTTCTGCCTTAACATGGTTGTCTATTTGTATTTCATAGTTTATGTGGTTTAGTCTTCCTAATGTCAGTGTTTAATTCTATAAATTGAAGTTTTTTTTGTAGTTCACAGTTGGGAATTTGCATAGGCTTAAACAGCAATTGACTATTTTTCTTTAATTACTGGATATTACATTTTATTCTCCTTGTAATGGGTCCTGATTGTTTTAATACAAGATTCTGTTCATTTGTTCACTGTTTAAGTCGGTTCTTGTAATTGTGTGTAATTTTATTGTTTCCCTATATTAATTTGTCTACTGTGATAACTCATTTTAGTGTCATTGTATTTGAATGTATGGTTTGTTTCTTGTTTACTGGTTTCTGTTGGTTTTAAAATCTTATTTCTTACAACATATAACATAACATCTAATGGTTTTAACAATTCTCATAGCTATAATTCTTATCATTTAAACATAATTATTGGAACATAAACCTTAGTCATTAAAACATAATTCTTATTCATTTAAACATAATTATTTGAAACATATTATCCACTCATACTCTTCATCTCCCCATACTCTTTGATAAATTATAATTATTACTTGACATAAAAAAATAAAGACATAAACATGAATTAAACATATTAATACAATGGTATATTGTTATGACTAACTCTAAATGACATTAAGCCGTAACTGAATCTTCAACAACTGTTTACTATCTAATATTAATATCTTTTTTTATTATTATCAGTTTGTCATGAAAAATATTCTTTAATGTATCATTTTAAATTAATGATATTGGATTCTTATTTCTGTGAATAAAATCATATATTTTGGTGTATTAACACACTGATAGCCATTCGTTCTTGAATACATGAGTAACAATACTAATTAACAAATTATTACCTAACATTAAGCTTTGCAAACTAAAATATGACAAGTAGTAAGTACTACTATTATCTAAAACCTACTTATTATCTAGTTTGTTACACTTTGTTTCATTTTGTTATTAATACACTTGTGTTCACTGGATAATTCCTATTAAGTGCCACAGTCCTTTCTGTGATTAGCCATTTTCAGCCTTCACTTATTTTTTACCACTCACTGATGGTTTTTGATCGCTCTTAAATCTTTAGTGTTTTTTCACTGATTATTTGGTGTCTATCCCTATCAATAGGGTTCTATTGAATTTGGTGTTTTACACTATCACTTTGCACTTTATATGTTTTTTAATTTAAGTGTTACTAGTGGGTATTACCTAACTTTAAATTCTCTTTCTCACTTTACTATGTTCACTATTTCTCTAACTCTCTACCTCTCACTTTACAAGGTTTAATTATAATATTAACAAGTTCATGTCGTTTTATTGTACCACTAATATGTTAGTATTATGCTAATGTGATTTGTCTTAGTTTACTCTATTTGTTTGGGGTTATTGTGCCCTTCTATATCTTAAGTACTTAATGATAATATCTCTAACTTGTCTGTCCTTACAATTATTAATATCATATACAATTTTCATTAGTGATTCTATTTCTTTGGTTTAATACAAGTTTGGTGTTCCTTCTTAGTTCACCTTCTTCTGTCATACATTATCCGTCACTTCCTTAGTGTTGTGGTTGATTGTATCATTACACTTATATGTTAATTGTCTTTTAGTCACTATTCTTCTTATTTACACTTATGTTGGTGCGGTGGCTATTTCTAGTCCATTTGCAGTTGTCACTATTAGGTTATTCTTGGTCCTTTGGGGCTAGTTCTACTCTCTCACTTACCATCTATTGGGCTATTCGGGTTAAATCGTCTTGTTTCTGTATTTACCATTTTGACTTGTCTGTTTGCTACTACTTTATTAATATAAGTTACTGTTCTGACTACCTTGATATGTCTGATCGTTTTATTATTCTGATTCACCCATTCTTCTATTCTAATTCATCCCTTTTTATTCTAGTGTTAATGACTAAATAATTTATCTGGTCATGTCTTCTTCATTATGGTTAGGTGAAGATATGTACCATTACAATATATATTACGACGCCTTATTTCATCTAACACAATTATCTAATATTTGTGATGTTAGATAAAATGTTACTTACCCGTGATATTACTTTACCTGGGCGCCAGAACAAATCCCAGATACAAATGACACGGTTTCAGCTTAGGTCAGCGCATGAAGACACTCTTTCTCAGGATTCGTTCAGTGATTGTAGTTTTCAAGGGGAATCGTTACAAATAACACTTTAATATTGGCTTGATTATTTTAATTAACTTTTTAATCAATTATTTTTAAGCTTGTAAATGCTAATGGTAGGACTTATTTCTACCCTAACACTTATAATTACTGAGTGAGCGTGAAAAGTAACGATTAAGACGTTCAAACGACCTATGGCTCTTATCTGGTTTAATTAAGAGATTTCTATCTCCCAAACCAGTGCTAAAGAACAGGTCTGCAATAATTTGCACGTCCAATACTACACCCCACTTTCCATTCAACACTCCTATACTATGTTAGAGCTAATCTTATAATTAAATTACAAAGTGTGAAATGCTTAGTGTCCTTTAAAAATTGTTTATTGCTTTTATTATTTATTTAGTGCTTATTTCATTGATCAATGAATCTATTTCTTACTGTTTGATGCGTTGACCGAAGATAGGAATCTGTATAGGTCCTCCTTTTGATGGTTTTGCACAGAAGAATTGATGTTGATCAATGCTGTAGCAATTACAGATGCTGTAGCCTTCTGTCGCACAGGTCCTTCACGGCTGATGATTAATTAATTAATTATTTAATTAATTAACTTTGTTTACGCAGCGAGTGTTATTGAATGGTACTAGTTCATCTACACTGCGGACTACTTCTCGAATTTGATCTTAATTACGCTTTTGCATGATTGAAAAAATTTCTTTACGTAAATTATACACGTCTAGCGCATTGAAGATCCGAACGAAGAGTGATGTTACCCCTCGCTTTAAGTTGGCGTCAGTTTTAAATACTGGATGCTGATTGGTTGTTCAAATAAATCATTCGTTTTTCCAGTTTCGACAATCTCGAACAGGTCGACAAAACACCCCGTGACAGGTTTCAAACTGCAGAGAATTTCTAGTTAAAATCGTACTTCCTGTGTTTGCAAATCGATTGATTACAGGTATTTGCAAACGTGTTTTCAAAGATCTGACCACAGAATATTGTTGCTTAGGTCTTTATCTGTGTGTGTGTGTGAAAACACCTAATTCCTACGTAGCATAATTCTCTCGTTATTCCTTTTGGCGTACGTCTTCCGTATAACTTCGTCAATTGTTAATTATATTAACTGAGATTGCGGCTACTTATAAAGCTTCACTTGCTGAATACAATGCTGTTTTCAGAATTGCCGTATATTTATTAGTTTTTAAGTTATCACAGGTTGAACTGATAATTTGTGTTTAGTAAAATTTCATGTTTGTACCAGTATCTGATGTCGCTGTGACGTGGTTAGAGTGAGATGGCTGCGATTGTACGCTCTCTCTCTTGCTTACGCTGCGCTACTCCTTCCTTCAGACACTTTCATATAACGCTCAGTTAGGACGCTAATATGAATCGTTAAAATATATATATATATATATATATACATCTTAATTATACATCACTGTGTTGTGTGAGAGCATCTACATATATAATCATTATGCATTACTGGTTTACAGACTGATAAATGATGGACAATTATGAAAGACCAAGTGCTATCCATAATCCACTTAATTCAAGAAATAGTTGACTGGAATGCATCATTACATATATACATTTATTATACAAGACCATAGATTTATGAGTGACTGCTTAATTCAGTGGCTTGGAAAAAAGAATGAATGCAACTCTAAGAATGATATTGATATCTGATATTTGATATTTGATGTTGCTATTTAATATTTGATATTTGATATTTAATGTTAGATTTGCTAGCTCTGTCGACAACTATTTCAGCACATGTGCTATAACATCATTAATATTATATTATGTTCCTCCTTTTGAAAATTACGTATAAACACGTACTTAATACATATAACACACACCCAATTCCTGCACCAACCCTCTCGCAATAATCCATCACATAATATATATATATATTACAAACAATACCAAGCTTACAATTCACACAGTTAGTGTCACATCTGAGGTGAAAATTCATATAACCATAAGCAACTGATCTGCCCCCAACATAACAAGATAACTTAAAATTAATAATTTTATAATTTATAATTTAATACTTCATTCAACAATTCTGAATCAATAACTCAGATAATTAAGCCATAATTATTGTTAAAGCCTCAATAATTGAACGAAAGTCAGACACCCCCAGTCCTGAATTATGCCCACATGGAAGGACGTGATTATGCAGACGCTCAGATACATAGAACACAAAAAAATGAGAAAACTAAGAGCTGTTCATCTAGGTACATGTGCAAATTCCCTTACATAGTATAAGAATGTTGTGAAATATTACATAAGGTGCTTAGTTGTATACAGTGTCAGAACATGCAGGCACAAAACTTAACATGTGTGTTTGCAGATCTAGTGCAAGTTAAAGGTGGTTTTTATAAGTCTGTTTCCGAGAGTGTCTGCAGATACACCGTATTGTGGTAGATGATATTGGTAAATTAAACATATAAAGATCACACCTGGATTGTCCAATGTAACTAGGTGGCCATGTGACTTGGATGAGCAGTAGCTGGAACTGATAACTTCTGGGGGCAGAATTTCTCTAAGTGTGTGTGTCTCTGTGTCCCGACTGACGGCGTCTCACGGCTCATGTAGCTTCTCTGCACAAGGGGTTGGCAGATCTTCGGCCAACCCCGACACCCATCTCGCCATTGGTCGAGCACCCAAGACAGGCAATTTGCTGTATAGGGTGTCATAAAAGACATAACATAATCACAGCTCGCACGCACGCCACAATTATAATATTATGGAGAAAACAAAAAATAAATAAAAAAATGACACCATTTAATCCATCTTTCTTCATGGGAGCATATCTGAAAGTTAACTAACTAAAATAGGAAAACCCAAACTGCAAAATAAAAGTTGCAAGACTAGGGTTGGGCAAAAATAAGAAATATTAGACAAACCCTAGAATACAGAAATCTTGTGAGCTTGCCTCTGAGAATCTTACAATAGAAAGATCGCAATAGAAAATCGATGATTGTCAGTAGTAGATCCATCACATGAATCCTATAAAACGTAGATGTCTGAAGAGGCCTATAAAGTAATAGAGAGATTAAACTATGAATTCGGAACAGTTAGGCCAATTACATAACACCACAATGACGAAAGTCTAATGTATGAGGAAAATAAGGAACAGAGGCATGTTCTTATTGTAGTAAAAAAGTTACAATACGTTAGTAATTTTAATTTCTACACAATTTAGGTACAATTATTTGATTTCACCTCAAAACTGTTATCAACATTTTATTGATCTTTCAATAACCCTTTTCTCATCTGTTCCATATTATGTAATGACACTCAACAACTTTGTCTTTTCCATCCTACCACTGTATCCCACTTTCCCAATTGTATATTTATTTTTGGTGCCAACTGAGTATAGTAAAAGTTAAAAAGAATTCTCACCGTGTTCATATCAGAATCATATTTTTCTTCTCCAATTTTATTTAAGTAGTGTATATGTAACACATTACCACTATTCCGTGTAAAACTTTGTGTTTCTTTTTACTATAAATGTTTTGTAACATATGATGCATGTTCTTATTTAATTTATTAGCAAACATATGCACATGCACGTCAGTTTCTTATCGTCTAAATTTAAAAATTTTGACCATATTCTTTGTTTTCAAGGGACAGTATAATGGAAGCATCGAACTCCCAGTAAAATATGTTACTGCAGATCTTCCAAACATTCCATATGGAGATTTTAGGATAGAGATGATTTTAATTAAAAAACATGATGATGGCAGAGAAGAAAAGTTCTATTGTATGCGAGTGTTTGTGGTTGTTACACCTCAATAAATAAAAAAAGCTATGAATCGTTTAAATCTGTATAAAGAGACAGTTGTATGAAGTAATTAAGTTATACGTGTTTTGTGAATACAAAAAGAAATAAAAGTATTGTATATTACAAAATAAAGGAATGAAAATTACAAAATTACAGAATGAAAATCTCTTTACAAGATCCTGAATATTATTTAGATATGAATAATTTCATAATAGGTTGAACGTACTTTATATTTTGGAAATGTGAATAGACTTATGTTCCTTCAAGTATAATTGTTTTTATATAATGGTAGTGTCAGTACTAAAATACTCATTTCATCAGTACTATGATCAAAGTTATAATCACTATAACTTGGTTATTATATTTCATTATAACATCAAATTATTATTTTTTTGCTGATGTATTTTAAAAGTAATTCATAATTAGATGAATTCAATTAGAATTAAGTTAAAAGGTAATATTTTAATTTATACCTAGCCATCTGTCACGCACTTCCTATATTCGATAAACCTTTTTAGTGTTGCCATCATTTTCAAATCCTATATGACCTCATCTAAAATATACTCCTAATATACAGTATCTGATATGACACTATCTTTGAGATTTTGAATTTTATATGCAAAACTGTACATGTTTGGTTTAGTTCAGTGTACTTTCTAGAAAGTTTAAGCACTTTCCATGTTGTATATATTTTTCAATTTATAAATACAAGAAAATTATAAATATTTTTCAATTTACGAGAAAATTGATGTTATCCACGCTTCAAACTTCTTTCACCTGAGTATGTTAAAAATGCATTTGTAAAATAAAAATCGAACATTCCAGTTAGCAATTAATATTGTTAAAATACATTATTAGTTAACAGAGTATACAAATAAACAATTTGCTATAAACGATCAGTGTATTCATGAATTTAAATTTAATAAGATTTTTAATTTTCCAAGATGTATTATTTATGAATGGCCTCGAATTAGCAAAATGATTTTCTACCGAGTTTACCAAAATTATTGTTTCTTATTGATCCTCATAATACTAAATATTTCATCATTCTGAGATGATTATTGTACTAGTACACGCTAAATAATTTGTTCCATATCTACTTATTGTAGATCAACTTATTATTGTGGACAATGACAATGTTTATGATCCTGACTCCTTCATTTGCAGATCCAATTAGTTCCTAAATTTGATATACAACTTTATTGGTAATATTGTGTAAAGCTTTAAATATCTATGTTTTTTATATTAGTTTGGAATTGCTCCTATTTTATACAACAGTAATATAACAGGGTGCGTCAGCTAAATCCGGACAAAATGCAATTTATATTACACAAATTTCTAGGATAATTAGAATAAAAATAATTGAACAAGTGAAACATGTTCTCAGTTTTTATTCAACCGTTTGACATTTCTCTTTCTTTCTATCCATCTTTGTATCTGTCTATCTGGGTTATGTCTCATGGTAAAGTTTGACTATATCAAGTGAATTTTTATAAAACTTGGCATGCATATCCATGGTTTTCCTCAATAGGGCCCTATTGTTATGGAGATTTATCACCCCAAAAGCACGGAGGAGGGGCAAAAATGAGAAGGGTCAAAATTTTAAAAAACCAAAAATTCACAAAAAATCATGTGAGTTTTTAAATTAAAGAGGAACTTTAATCACAATCTGACTACAGTGTTTAGTTTTAAAAATTTCCAAATTTTGGTAGACCAGAGCGTAAAAGTTGTTAGAGTGCAAGAAAATTCCAGATCAAAAAAAAATGGCAAGTGTTAGTATCTGAAAACTAGACACATGCACTAGTATGCTTGATCTGCTGAACTATGGAATGTAATATTAGTAGGAAAAAAATAATAAAAAACTGGAATCTTGCATCAGTGAGAATAGTCAAAGAACCTCTCGTAGGTACCTATATGTCAGCAACTTTGGTTTTCAAGTGTGGAAGACTTGAACCCAAAACACCTATTCCTTCTTTTCTTCCTAACTACTAATCAACAATTAGAATGACAAATTGAGGGAAAAGCTAAAAATGTAGGGAACAGATTTAATAAATACGAGTATAAGGAGTGTTCCAGAAGAGAATTTAAATGTGAAGGAAGAAGTCAATGTGTATTAAAATACAGTATGGATGCCAGAACATGTAAGACAAACTAATAACAATCGTATATCTATGTGTATGTCAAAGGTACTAGTATGTCATCCCCACTGCCTCACCTCCTGAGTTCCTACTTTCTTTCATACGTTGTAATAATACTTTAATATGGGATGGTTGGTTAAAATTGGTTTATATTTTAATTAAAATGTTTTTAAAGTAGTAGTGTTGTTGTTGTAGTTGTAGACTCTCACGTTGTCATATGGTTTGTTTAGTATTTAATATAACTAATTAGTAATGGGTAGTTTGACGTTAAAGTTCATGTTTAAAAGAGGATTAAAATCACTAATAATTCGCTGTATTCACCTCCCCACTTACCATCCGTGATGGTCTTCAATCTTCTCGATGGGCGATTCTATCTCACTGTAAATACATTTATAACACACAGATATTTCGTTTGAATATCGATAAATGCACATTAAATAAAACAACACTGATATTCAATTGTAAATTGAATATTCCGATATCAATAATTCGAATATTGCCGCCACCTTGTGAAATAATTGGTTCTAAAAAATAATCTATTTACTTCTATTTCATAGAAATGAAGACTCTATATCCACTGGTAATAAATTGAGGTTTTTATTGATATTAGTGAAATTTAGCAAAAACTCCTTTAAAACAATTAATAATGATTTTTTAAAAACAACAACAAATTAAATAAATACTGAGACTTCTTCAGCTCAAGGCTGGTAACACTGTTACAATGTACGATAATATGGTGAATTAGGTTATGTTCACTTTTGTCATTAGTATTACCAATTTTCGTGAATCCTTTGAATATACATGATACAAGATATAAAGATGTGTTAATAAATAACAATGTTTACTTATTTATTATGATTAAAAAGAACAAAATTTAAAAATTATTAACCACAATACGATAGTCAATACTATCGTACGATCGACTTGTGCTTAGTGAAGCTAAGATTGTAAACACGTGCTTTTAACGTTGCACTATTAAAACAATATTGCTGATTTACTAGTTATTATTATTATGAACTGGAAAGAGAAAAAAATTGAAAAAACTCTTATTATCGATTCCACTTATAAAAATCATTTATGACAGAAGTGATTCTCTGTGACAAAAAAATACGTTTTGGTCATAGGTTAGTTTACCTAGATGAGAGTAAGTTATAATGTAGAATATTTAATATCATATAAAAATCTTAATACTATATTTTACAAACACTTTATTTATTAGTAACAGGATGTAGAATTATCAGTAATGATAGTTCTCACATAATAAATTATTATTTATCAAGACTGAATTCATAGTCAAGTAAGCGACTATATTTACAAATAATTGTGTGCAGTATTTAATATTGATTCCACTTTTATCCATTATTCTTTAAATATAAAAATATAACATCTTTTAATTAATTATCGTCATCAAGTTGGACGAGAACTTTGTTCATTTCATTCTGATAATTATTCATCGTTATCGGTGATGCACTCAAGCGTGTTTACTTGACTAGTGCAGTCAAACAATAATTTTCGTTCAATTAACGAGAATTATTTCATTAATATTTTTTAAAATTGTTAAAATATTATACTCCCTGTTTCCTTTCACATGACATGACCTTTATTATACACTGGTCATGTCTTTTGATTCACTATACACTTATTACACTGTCACACGATATAGGGTGTTCAGTATAGGTTAAATTCGACCACGTTACTGGGGGGACGCGCACATTTTAAAAATATGTCTTGACGACTGTCACACGCTCCTCTCGCTTCGGGTGTTGGAAGACAATTAATTCATCTCGCTAAAGTGTCTCTTTTCGTCTGGTGAAATTGAGTCGTTCTATTGGTTTAGAAAGCTATACTCTCTAACCCAAACGTCTTGGTTAAACAAATATTTTAATTTTATAGCATCTCTGCTTCGGGTTTGAGGCTATACATGACGTGTACATTGACATTCGAAAATGATCGAAAATCTTATAATGGCTATAAGTTTCTTATTATTAGTCAGATCGTCATTTGGATAGTGGCATTAAATTGCGGACACTTGCGTCTTTATTTTAAGTCCAAACAAGTAGTAATTCCGTCCATTAATAATTCACTTCACTTTCTTCAAAACTCATATAGTGGTTCTTAACACAAATAAGTCCTTTTCACTATATTTTGTTGTAATTACATCTTAATACTTATGACTAAACATTTTGAGTCCATTTCTCATTCATGCTAATACATAATATTACTATATTTACAGTTTAAACAAAATTTACTAATGGCGTATAAGCCAACTATGTCCGATTGTTTATATTTAATTATATCACTATTATTCCTTATTCTACTACATATTTTTTGTACTATAACATTATTAGGTATATCTATATACATTTGCTCATACTTTATTTTGGTAAAATGTTATTTTGTTTACATATATAGTATGGTTTAAAATACATTATGCTCTCATCTCGCCATTGTGTCACTCTTATTTAGTTATTTTACTACACATTAGATATATTGTTAATAACTAAAATTGTGTACAATTGTTGTACATGGTTAGTTTAGTGGATTCACTAACTTTTTGTTATCTGAAATCTCTCTAAGTTATTGTATGGTGGTTATTTACACCTAGTCCTATGATTGCAGTTAGTTAGTTTATTAAATTTCAGTCATTAAATTATTAGTATAATACTTGTGAGGTGTTCTCATAGTAGTATTGAACATTCCTCTAACTACTGGTAACATTTCCTACATTCTCTTTATAAGTTTTGTCCATGTTTTTTGACTAACTCTCTTGTCACACTGGGGTTCAGTCCATTTGGTTTATTATTATTATACTTAATCTGACTCATTTGTTGTGTCCTTCAGTTCATATGGTATTCATTGTTTTGTATTTTTATTCTTATTTAATCTCTATTTGAAACAATTATGGATAATTACTTTGTTTAATTAATGTATATGATTTTATGTTGTAGGTCCAATTCATGTGAGGTTATGTGTCATTTGTTTGACAACAATGTGCTTCATAGTTTTTTACAGTATTCATCTCAACTACTGTCATCTCATTATGGCATGTTACTACAATGGTTTATTATTATGTTTTACACATTTTGTACACATTTTACACTATCTGTTGAAACAATAATACTGGGTTTCTTAGTCTAATTATGTTACATATTTTGGTGGGTTGTATCTAGGCTTTGGTACATTGACTTGTTTATATTCAACAAATTAGTTTATTCACTACTATTTGTCTTGACATTCATCTACATTTTGTCCTGTGCTGCTATGACATTCAGGCACATTTCATATCAAGGATTATAAAGCTTTTATTATTGATCTCTATGAACAATTAATTCACTTTTCTGTATTATATATTTGGTGGTCTTATTGATTATATCTGTGGTTTTACAATCTTGGATTAAACTTGGTACACTAATTGTTTGTGCGTTTCACTTGTTAATCGTTGATTCTTTCACTTACAAATGGTTATTCACTTCCCTCAGTTATAAACACTCCACTAATATTGTCTGTGCTGTTTACTTGGGGTAAAATGTTATTATATCATTTGTTGTTACATTTATTCTAAGTATTCACTGTCATTGTTTGTGATCACTTATTGATGCTCAACACTTGGTTTTTTTATTATTGATAGTCCAATAATCATTACACTTATTCTGGTCACTACATTGATTTTGATGCTTTCCATATTTTGTGAATGTTGATGTCCTTTACTGGTCATACATAATCTTCATTCTTCATGGTACATTTCTTCCTCTTCTTCTTCTTCTGGTTAGTTGTTTGTCACTTTTGGTGCTTTCCTTGGTTACACATTATTTGTAATAATTCATGTTCACTGAATATAGTCATATTCTTCCACATTTTCATTCATTATTATGATAGTCATTGTCCTATATTTATTTCATTATTATAATAAATTAGTCTGGTTTTTCACTATGGTGATTGTATTTGACGTGTCTCCTTCTTATGATGATAATCACTTTCGGCATATCCCCTCACTATTTTGATCTATTGGGCCTGTTTGCTAACGTATTATATTGACTCATGGTATTTTCTCTTTCTTCTTTATACTCGATGATATTCTTATTCTTCGTATTGTTTAAATTAGCAGCCATCCTTACTATTTCTTTTATAAATTTGCTAACTGCTATAATTTTTATTGTTCGACTAAGCTTTTCGTCATCACTGACATCATCAGGTCTTAAAACAACCAAAAGGTCTGGTTGTTTTAAGACCTGATGATGTCAGTAATGACGAAAAGCTTAGTCGAACAATAAAAATTATAGCAGTTAGCAAATTTATAAAAGAAATAGATATTCTTATTACTCTTCTTTCTTCTTCTTTGGGTTGTTTCAATATTATTTATTTGTAGATACACATTTTGATTTTCATTCTCCTGTTCCTTCTTCTATGCTTGATAAAATATTTTCTTGTTATTCTTCTATTTGACGTATTAGACCTTTTACTTCCATATTCCTTAAGGAATGGAAGTATGGTGATGGCAAAAAAAATCGTGTTCGAGATTATTGCAGATTCTGATTCTACTACACTCAAAACATGAAAAAAAGTCGTTTTCCGAAAAGTGTCTGTGTGTGTCTGTGTGTCTGTCTGTCTATGTGTGTCTGTAGATTTTTTTCTATGGCAAACGATAACTGCCGCAAATTCAAACAAAATCAAATACTTTTTTACATGCAGCCCTCATTTACAGAGTACTCGCGACCTATTGTTTTTGGTGAAGATCGGTTGAGGGAAAGGGGTAGTTTACCTGCAACGGTTTTTTTTTAGCAAGGGTAATTTTGTTTGTTTGGCAAACGATAACAGCCGTAAATTCAAACAGAATCAAATAATGTTTCGCATATAGCCCTGAATTGTAGAGTTCTCAAGATCTGTTGATTTTGGTGAAGATCGGTTAAGGGAAAGGGGTAGTTTACCTGTAACGTTTTATGTTTTAACAAGGGTATTTCCTATGGCAAACGATAACAGCCGCAAATTCAAACAGAATCAAAAGATTATTTGCATACAGCCCTAAATTGCAGAGTTCCAAGACATATTGTTTTTGGTGAAGATCGGTTGAGGGAAAGGGGTAGTTTACCTGCAACGTTTTTTTAACAAGGGTATTTTCTATGGCAAACGATAACAGCCGCAAATTCAAACAGAATCAAATAATGTTTTGCATACAGCCCTGATTTGTAGAGTACTCAAGACCTATTGTTTTTGGTGAAGATCGGTTAAGGAGAAGGGGTAGTTTACCTGCAACATTTTTTTATCAAGCGTATTTTCTATGGCAAACGATAACAGCCGCAAATTCAAACAGAATCAAATAATTTTTTGCATACGTCCCTGAATTGTAGAGGTCTCAATGACTTTCGATTTTGGTGAAGATCGGTTAAGGGGAAGGGGTAGTTTACCTGCAACTTTTTAGGTTTTAACAAGAGTAAAGTACTTGAAAATTTATTTAAACTTTTTGAAACAATGGTAATTGTTAAAAATAAAATAATTTTGTTGCCAGGCAATAAAATTATAATTTTTTCATTTTAATGTAATATAATATTTTTCATTTAATACAGCAATAAAAAGGCAGGTAAGACACAGCCTGGCTGTTGGCTGAAAATGATTTTAAATATAAATCTTAGAATATGGAAGTCATGTATGGTTCTCCATACCGATTTTACTTCCATATTCCTTAAGGAATGGAAGTATGGGGGTCCTTTGGGGTCTTCCACGTCTCCACCTAAACCATTGCACCGATTTCAACCAAACTTGGCACAAATATTTTACGCAACGGAGAACCAACATAGGACAGGTGTTTTTTTTCGATACGATCCTCTGGGGGGTCCTTTGCGGTCTTAAAAAACTATTAGATCTGTTACTATGGCAACCCAATAGAATAGATTCTGTTCTAAATATATTATCGCATTAAATTGAAGACCACGCGAACGAAGTTGTGGGCAACAGCTATTTATTTTTAAGAAGCCTACTTTAATTAAACTTTATTATTAAACTAACATTTTCATTACGTACAACGTGAAACTCCGTAGCGAAGCACGGGTATTCTGCTAGTCATGTATAAGAGAAAATATATCGTGCGTGGCAGGCAAGCATATCTCAGTTATGTACTGTTTACGTTTCCATTTTATTATTATCACTACCGCAATAAAAAGGCAGGGAAGACACACACACACACACACACACACACACACACACAATTCGCGTTATTTCTGGCCTCATTCATGTTTATTTTCTTACATTTGCACGGTTTTTAAATGGAAAGTGCCGAACCCATACCAACATAACGCATGCAAGCCGAAAAGTGTCCAGCGTGGATAACGATTTGCTTCCTGTGGATCGCTGGGCAGTGTAACTGCACGTGTTTACAGAGGAACGATTCATAGACAGACTTTTCGTCTTTAGGAATGAACCCTCTGCAAGATGCTGAGGGTCCATGAGTGACTTCGGAGCGCTCCTTCTTTTCCGCGTGTTTGTTCTGTGAAACGTACACTGTAGATTCGCAGATTTATTCTAAGCAACGCTCAATAGGAAATGTTGAAAATTTTTGTCCACGGTGAACCCTCATACACACTAAACCTGCTCTGATGTTTTAATTACGGACATCATAATATTAAAACTTTGGAAACTTGAGCACTACTTAATGGAAATCAATCATTAACTTATACAAGCCATTAATTTTATGCATATTTTTTATATATATGTGTACAACGTTATCGACAACAAAGAAGTAGTTTTTGTTAAAATTCCTTCCCGGGATATTTGGCCGTAGTCCAATGTTTTCTACAAAACCAGACGTTTCGGCAATGCCATTGACTTCCATCAACAGTGACAATCGAGTGCGATAACGTGAGGTGGTATATGTTAGTGACCACAGTACTGTGGTTAAGCTGAAGCAGTAAGTAGAAAGAAGTAGTTTCTATGGTAATATTTCATTTCGAAAATGATTTTAAAAATAAATCTTAGAATATGGAAGTCATGTATGGTTCTCCATACCGATATTTTTACTTCCATGTTCGTTAAGGAAATGGATAGTATGGTGATGGCAAAAAAAATCGTGTTCGAGATTATTGCAGATTCTGATTGTACTACACTCAAAACATGAAAAAAGGTCGTTTTTCGAAAAGTGTCTGTGTGTGTGTCTGTCTGTGTGTGTCTGTGTGTCTATGTGTGTGTGTCTGTGTGTCTGTAGATTTTTTTTTTATCTATGGCAAACGATAACAGCCGCAAATTCAAACTGAATCAAATAATTTTTTGCATACAGCCCTGATTAGTAGAGTACTCGCGACCTATTGTTTTTGGTAAAGATCGGTTAAGGGAAAGGGGTAGTTTACCAGCAACGGTTTTTTTTTTATCAAGGGTAACTTTGTTTGTTTGGCAAACGATAACAGCCGCAAATTCAAACAGAATCAAATAATGTTTCGCATACAGCCATACATTGTAGAGTTCTCAAGATCTGTTGATTTTGGTACAGATCGGTTAAGGGAAAGGGGTAGTTTACCAGCAACGTTTTATGTTTTAACAAGGGTATTTCCTATGGCAAACGATAACAGCCGCAAATTCAAACATAATCAAATAATGTTTTGCATACTTCCCTGAATTGTAGAGTTCTCAAGGCCGTTTGGTTTTGGTGAAGATCGGTTAAGGAAAAGGGGTAGTTTACCTGCAACGATTTATGTTTTAAAAGGGTATTTTATATGGCAAACGATAAGAGCCGCAAATTCAAACAGAATCAAATAAGTTTTTGCATACAGCCCTAATTTCGTAAGTACTAAAGACATATTGTTTTTTTTGAAGATCGTTTGAGGGAAAGGGGTAGTTTACCTACCACGTTTTTGTTTTATCAAGGGTATTTTGTATGGCAAACGATAACAGCCGCAAATTAAAACAGAATCATATAATATTTTACATACAACCCTGAATTGTAGAGTTCTCAAGGCCTGTCGTTTTTGGTGAAGATCGGTTAAGGGAAAGGGGTAGTTTACCAGCAAGGGTTTTTTTATCAAGGGTAATTTTTTCAATGGTAAACGGGTAAAACGATAACAGCCGCAAATTCAAACAGAATCAAATGATGTTTTGCTTACAGCCCTGTATTGTAGAGTTCTCAATACCTATTGGTGTTGGTGAAGATCGGTTAAGGGAAAGGGGTAGTTTACCTGCAACGTTTTATGTTTAAAAGGGTATTTTCTATGGCAAACGATAAGAGCCGCAAATTCAAACAGAATCAAATACGTTTTTGCATACAGCCCTGTCTTGTTGAGTACTAAAGACCTATTGTTTTTGGTAAAGATCGGTTAGGGAAATGGGTAGTTTACCCTGACACGTTTTTTGTCTTATCAAGGGTATTTTATATGGCAAACGATAACAGCCGCAAATTCAAACAGAATCATATAATATTTTGCATACAGCCCTTAAATGTAGAGTTCTCATGACCTGTTGGTTTTGGTGAAGATCGGTTAAGGGAATAGGGTTGTTTACCAGCAACATTTTTATGTTTTATCAAGGGTAATTTTTTTTTTTGACGAACGATAACTGCCATACATTAAAACAGAATCAACTACCCTTCTGCATACCTTTTTTAATTATACAGAACTCAAGGTCTGTTGATTTTTTTTAAGATTGGTTAAGGGAAAGGGGTAGTTTACCTGCAACGTTTTATGTTTTAAAAGGGTATTTTTTCTATGACGAACGATAACTGCCGTAAATTCAAAGAGAATCAACTAATGTTTTGTATACAAGCCCTGAATTGTAGGGTTCTCAAGACCTTATGTTTTTGGTGAAGATTGGTTAATGGAATAGGGTAGTTTACCAGCAACTTTTTATGTTTTATCAAGGGTGTTTTCTATGGCAAACGATAACAGCCGTAAATTCAAACAGAATCAAATAATTGTTTGCATACAGGCCTGAATTGTAGATTACTCAAGACCTATCGTTTTTGGTGAAGATCGGTTAAGGGAAAAGGGGTAGTTACCCAGCAACGGTTTTTTATCAAGGGTAATTTTTACTTCCATGTTCTTTTCTATAGTAAACGATAACAGCCGCAAATTCCAACAGAATCAAATGATGTTTTGCATACAGCCCTGTATTGTAGATTTCTCAATACCTATTGGTGTTGGTGAAGATCGGTTAAGGGAAAAGGGTAGTTTACCAGCAACATTTTATGTTTTAACAAGGGTAATTTTTTATATGACGAATGATAACTGCCCTAAATTCAAACAGAATCAACTAGGTTTTTGCATACCTTTTTGAACTAAAGAGAACTCTAGGTCTGTTGATTTTGTTGAAGATCGGTTAAGGGAAGGGGTAGTTTATCAGCAAAGTTTTATGTTTTAAAAAGGGTAATTTTTTTATGACGAACGATAACTGCCGAAAATTCAATGAGAATCAAATTATTTTTTGCACCCTTCGTGAGTTGCAGAGAGCTCAAGGTCTATTGATTTTGGTGAAGATCGGTTAAGGGAAAGGGGTAGTTTACCTGCTATATTTTATGTTGTAACGAGAGAAATGTTTTCATGACGAACGATAACTGCCGCACATTCAAACAGAATCAAATATTTTTTGCATGCTTCCCTGAATTGTAGAGGGCGGAAGGTCTATTGATTTTGGAGAAGATCGGTTAAGAGAAAGGGGTAGTTTACCTGAAACATTTTACGATTTAACAAGAGTAAAGTACTTAATTTTTATAAATAAAGTATCCTGATAAGAAGCTCATAGTAATCCACTGTAGAAACGTAAATGAAATATCTATAAATGAAGAGGTTAGGTGAACGGGGTGGGGGTAATTTTCTATTATTAAAAATTTTAGTTGAAGGTGGAGGGGAGAATTTTTTATATGTGTACTACGTTATCGGCAACAAAGAAGTAGTTTTTCGTTAAAATTGCTTCCCGGGCTCTTTAGCCGTAGTCCAATGTTTTCTACAAAACCAGACTTTTCGGCAGTGCCATCGACTGCCATCATCGGTAAAAATCGAGTGCAAAAACGTGAGGTGGTATATGTTTGTGACCACAGTACTGTGGTTAATGCTGAAGCAATAAGTAGAAAGACGTAGTTTCTATGGAAATATTTCATTTCGAATATGATTTTAAATATAAATCTTAGAACATGGAAGTCATGTATGGTTCTCCATACCGATATTTTTATGTAACTGCTATTTTGGTACGTTACAACATGTATAAGAGAACCACTTCTCTCACTCTCACTCACTCTCTCTCACTCTCTCTCTCTCTCTCTCAACAGCTGGTAAGTATGGCGAAATGTTGATCAGCACACCAGTACAGTTCATTATTATATTTGATTCATTATTATTATTACTATTATTATTAAAGTGTGGCCTGAAGTCAAGCAGAAGACTTTTGATGGCAGCTTCCAAGTATTACATTACATTACCATATGTAATGGAAGTGTGGGCAGACTCCCTGAATCGTAAGACGTACAGGAAGAAACTAGCTCAGGTCCAAAGACAAAGTGCTCTTTGGGTAGCATCGACCTACCACACGGTTTCCGAGCTGGCTGTCTGGGTCTTTGCCAGAGAAATGCTGTTTGATCGTCTTCCAGATGACGAACACGGTAGGTGATGGAGCTGCACTCCGAAAGGCACAAACACAGTTGATGAAGAGCTGGCAGAGAGCTAGGGACCAACAAGAGTGAGGACGCTAGATGAGAAGGCTCATAAACCAGGTGCAGCCATGGGAATGTTGGAAAGGCCAAGTCACAAGAGTGCCTGTACTGCCTGGGAGGACAATATCAACCACACCTTATTCATCTGAGACAGATGTGAACAACACAGGATATTGTTTCAAGATGATATTAGGCAGAAGATCTCCCTGGATAACATTGTCAAAGCTATCCTTCAAGGGGAGGATACCTCGATCTGTGTGGCACACTTGGCAGAAACATTCTGCGGGTGAAGAAGATAGACTAGACAACATAATGTAGAAGAAGATAACAAGCCAGACATGAGACCTAGGGCTGAAGCAAGGTGTTTTTCTTCATTTTTCTTCATACGCCTAACTGAAGCAATGTGTCAAATAGTCCAGGTTAGTTTCCTAAAGAGGAAAGGCTTAGCAAGCAAAGCAAACATTAAATTCTAACATTGAAAATGTTAATAAGGACGTGTCGCACATTTGCGGCCGATCGCTGGTGCGTGATCGAAAATTGGAACCAGTGAGTTTCCATAGAAACTACTTCTTTGTTGTCAATAACGTAGTACACATATAAAATTTATAAAATATTATCTCCTTAATGGACAAGATTAATCAAGCAGGACCTCGTAAAGTATTATCGCGATTTACAATCCAAGAGGATCAGCTGTCTTCTGAAGAGGAATGTGATGAACAGCCTGAGAAAAAGCGCAAAATCAACACGGATGATTGGTGGATGCGTGCGTGCTAATAAATGCGACTACATTTAACTTATAATCTGTACATTGGTAAATGAAGAAAAATAAATATATATATATATTTTTTTTAATATTTATTGAAGCATTTTCAATGCCCTTCTCTGTGCATTACATTTATGCCATGCCTGTAAATTTTTTTACTGTATCTGCTGATAGATATTTATCAGAATATATTTGTAGAATGTGAAACGAGTTCTTTTACAATTTCTTGCAGCATTTGTGTATCATTTTACACTTTTTAAGGCCCACATAGTTTAAAGTCAACCATTGCCCACAGTTCTGTGGTTGTACTGGCGAACATCTTCTCAGTTTTTTGAAGTCCTTACACTGAAGATGGCCTCCAGATGTGAGGCTGAAATGTCTAGTCCAACGACTAATACCTATCGGCATGAAGAATATGGAAGACCACCGCCTTACAACCTAAATAATAATTTTAATGGTTATTACACTGGCTGTGAAGCCTGAGAATCAGATTAGCGACTTAGAACATATATAAAGTAGATCAATGTACATGTCAGCCCACTGGCCACAGCAAAATGGCTTAGTCTGAACTAGTGTGATAAACAGTCCCTGGCTAGAGCTCGATCGACGGAGGAGGGGTTTTATTTTTAGTTTCCTCTCCTCCTTAAAAAAAGTAGTAGTAGTAGTAGTAGTAGTAGTAGTAGTAGTAGTAGTAGTAGTAGTAGTAGTAGTAGTAGTAGTAGTAGCAGCAGCAGTAGTAGTAGTAGTAGTAGTAGTAGCAGCAGTAGCAGTAGTAGTAGAAGTAGTAGTAGCAGTAGCAGTAGTAGTGGTAGTAGTAATAGTAGTAGTAGAAGTAGTAGTAGCAGAAGTAGTAGTAGTAGTAGTAGTAGTAGTAGTAGTAGTAGTAGAAGTAGTAGCAGTAGTAGTAGTAGTAGTAGTAGCAGTAGTAGTAGTAGTAGTAGTAGTAGTAGTAGTAGTAGTAGTAGTAGTAGCAGCAGCAGCAGCAGCAGCAGCAGTAGCAGTAGCAGTAGTAGTAGTTCTAGTAGTAGTAGTTCTAGTAGTAGTTGTAGTTGTAGTAGTAGTTGTAGTAGTAGTATTCACGTTTAAATTGTTTTTTTTTTATTGGCCATCTAATGACCACATGCCAATTTCAATTCTTTACTCTTTGTTCTTTGTCCAATATTCTTTCATGTTTCCACTGTGTCTCTTCTTCCTGTCTTCAGTCCACTTTGAACATGCGTTCTTCTCTCTCCTACCCTGACACCTTCCATTTTTAACACTTTTGCCAGAAAAACTTATCTTCCAATTGCTTCTTCTGTGTTTATATTATTTTTTTTTCTAAATCCTTTTGGACTTCTTTAATCCTACTTGATGTTGACTTCTTCCCCACAGATATTTGAAGATCCGCTTTGTTAACCTGTTGTCATCCATTCTATATAAGTGTCCAAAAAGTAATAGTCTTCTTTTTCTCATTCTTTCTGTTATAATTTCTAAACTTTGATATATTTCATCATTACTTCTTAATTTCCAACTTTCTGAAGTTTTTCTTGGGCCTAATATTTTCCTAATAATTTGTCTTTCCAATATTTCTATTTTGTCTAAATTATAATTCAATGCTGGACATTCACTTGCATATATGCTTTCTGGCTTCTCTACTGTACTGCAATCCCTTATTTTTGCAATATTAGATATGTACTTTTTATTGTAAATATCTTTTTGTTATTCCATATGCTGTTTCTATTTTATCAATCCTTTCTTCTATAGCAGATTTTTCTAAACCACTCTCTTGAATTATTTCCCTAATATACTTAAATTTTCTAACCCTCTCTATTCGACCAATAACTGTTAGTAGGATTCCAAGGTTGCTCCGACTCAAACATTTGATTCCAGTTTTTGGGACTCCCCAGAACCCTCGGTCCCAATGCATGGCATGATGCCATGGTGGATTTCTCTTTCAAGTTACCATCTGGGGTAGTGTCTTCATTTAGCGGACTTTCCATACTGCAATTGAAATTGTATAGAGTGAAAAGTAAGAATTAAATTCCGAGATAAAATCGGATTGTTAGTCCGAAATTATTGTTTTCTGTGGTTTACTCCACTAGGTTCTTCCTCTCTCTCTGCCGTTGGGAACTGAGATGCCTCATCTGCCTTTGAGAACGTTGACCGGGTTTCAACTGCAACCCTAGGCAGGGGCCCTTACTCGTTGCTATCATCCGGAACCAGATGAACCCAGGTTTTTGAAGAGGTTTGCTCCTCTAAGACTCTTCCGCATGTCCTGCTGTTGGACATTGAGATCTCTTCCATCATTCTGTCCATTGGTCTTCACAAGCTCCGTTAGCATCTGTAGCTACAATGTGGCTACAGAAGGTCCCAGGGGCCACGATGGGGTCGTGGACTTAACTTACCCTCTTAAATTGTTTTAATTTTAATATATTTTATTTCTAAACTTTGCTTGCATATATCTCCTTGTATAGGACGCATTTAAACTTTTCCTAAGAACAGTGATAAATGGATAGATGTCTAATTTAAGTAAGTAAATAATTATCATTCAGTTTTAACAATTATTCTTCAATTTGTATACATGCACATAAATATTGTTATATATACACATGTACATTTATACATTATTCAATACACACGTACATATAAAACTACTAATTATAAATCTATTATGAGACATAAATATGTTTATATAATGTAAATATATATGTACAAACAAACATATATTATGTTTATATAACATAAATATGTTTACATAATTTATGAATACATCAAGAAAATAATATCGGAAGAGAAACTTAACCTTATAAGAGAAGTTTTATATACTCAGAGAGAGATGGTGAGACGAGAGAGAGAGTGAGAGGGGGGGGGTAAAATTTCACCGGGCTGCAAAGCCGTTGTGAATGTCCTACAGAGTGAAAACCATGGTGGTCGGACTCCTCATTGGCGCGAGATCAGAGATTTTAGATGCCCGAGTAGGACAAAGTTAAGACTTAATTGTCTTAGAGATTCATAGCACCCAAAATCTGTTTTTTCGCCACTAAAGATGGCCGTCATAGGGACGAACGGCTGAAACGTCTGGTTTTCACTATGTGGGACATTTTGGACCGAGGTAACAAATCCGGCCATGAGAACATTCAGAATAAAATATTGTTTTGTTTTAGACTGAACAAATATCAGTAGACAATTTTAATACAGTCCTTGATTCGTCCTTGAAATACGTTGCAAATACATACTATGTACAGTAGAACTCCATTTATCTGAACTCCAGTTATCCGAATCGCCAATTATCCGAATCTATGTCAGGAAATGGCATGGAATAAAATTAATGGACTTTCGACAAAACAACCAAATCCAGAAAGAAAAAGAAGAGGCAATGAACAAGAAAGAAGAGTAAACAAGAGCAAAAGAAAGTGTAGAAGGAAATGTAGCTGTATCAACTGAAGACATCAAGCAAACCATTGTACAAATTCTTGGCTGTTCCGAGTGTGACATGGACGACATAAACGAGTGGTTGCAGTGCGACCTTGGATATCAAATTTTAGACGATGATGAAGTTGTCCAAATTGTAACGATAAATCTCAGCAGGTGGACGAAGACGATGACAACGTTGATTCAGTTGAACCTACGGCGAGTGAGGCATTCGTTTGTTTTGACACTGCCTTAAGGTGGATGGAACAGCAGCCTGAATGCGACCATGTGCAGCTTCTTTCCGTCCAGCGTTTGCGGGACCTGGCTGCAAGCAATAAGTTTCTACTTCAAAACAATTAACTTTGTTTGACCTGTTCAACTGAAAAATCACAATTATGTGTGAGTATTATTTTAAATTTTTTGTATTAAAAGTGAACTTTTTGCAAAACACGTATGACCTGGTTTTTATTAAGATATTGAAATCACGTACCGCAATAAAAATAAACAAAACTGATTTTTCGGCAACTTTTGCGTTTTCTTTCATAACATAACATTTTTCTTATGTTTGTTCCAATTATCCGAATTTCTGCATATCCGAATTACGTCTGGGAATCATTAGTTCGGATAAATGGAGTTCTACTGTATTTTGTTATTCCCGATACACGTCTCAGCACTCACGAACATAAGTAGTGACGTGTGAGCAATTGACATTTGATTGATCGTGTCTAAGACTTATACCAGTCGAATTAATCTCATTCCTACACCAAGCGTTCTCTTATCTTTGATGTAAGTGTTGGTATTGTGTTGTTAACTGTCTATATAATTCATATTTAACTGCTGAACTGCACAAGTAGGTCAAACATATTAGGCGATTAAAACGAAACAAATCGTATCTGTTAAAAAACAGGCCAAAAACGTTCCTGCAGTGGTCAGTTTTTTCAGCAGCACTTTTCTTCCACTTTTCCGATTATTATTATTTTTACGCATTTGACTAGGTGCAAGTTGGATTCTATTCCAAGTTTAGAGTTACGTGTTTTTTTTATTTCCACGTCCACGTAAGCTTGAATTTTGGCTGACGATGGTTGCAGACATTTCTGAAATGTCTGCCTCCTATTACTGTCAGCAGGACCAAGCGAATGGCAACAGTAGCCGTGTGCTCTACAATGGGGATGGGTGCGTCAAAGTAAGAGACAAACACGTCGTTTTATTGAAACTCCGGTCGCTGGCAGCAACCCTCTTTGCTGCTGCCTCGCCTCTACCTTCCCCTACCTAAGGACCATCAGTGCCTCAGAAAAACCACCCCCGATCCGGTTCAAACGCCCTCGGGGGATTCTTAATAACCCGAAATACAGATACTCCCGGGCTTAATTTCGCTTACCCCCTTAGCAGCTTGCCTCCTTTCAACCCGTTTCCCTAACTCTCATCAAGGACCCATCCTAGCATCCTAGCATGCTGAACACGTTGCTACCTTCGCCACCAACATGAGGGCTCTCTGCCTCGCGGAGAGAGACCGACGCGTCAAGGCGTCTGCCTACTGAATTCGAGAACGGACTTGTCTTTTTTTGTTCGCCTGGATCAACACAGCCGCAGTGCCACGACATAAATTATTCTTCCTCCGAAGGCGGTCTCCCTTTCCAGTCTTAGGAACCTGTCAAAGAACCAGCCCAGTTATCTTCTGGGAGCCATTAGGCTCGACCCAGATGCTGCAACCAAGACACGGATGCAAAGACGCCCCGCTATACAATGCAATGCAATGCATTGAAACTGTTGCTCCGAAATGTTAATACGAAAACTGCACGATGCATGACGACATTACGTGTAAGTCATTCAGGGACGGTAACTGAACCATTACGTGTATTGTGTTAACCAATACAAGCAGCCGGACAGTCTTTGAACCGAAAACGACGGTTTGGTAAAGCTACCAGTGAACTAGAACTATGTTTACTCGTGTTTTACTTTGTGGTACTTTATAAGTAGAAGCATTTCTTCTTGAAGAGCAAATGGGTTTTAGAAACGGTAGGTCGACTGTGGATGCATTGTTTGTATTATGACAGATAATACAGAGTATAACCAGGAAACGCATGTCGCTTTGTTGACCTGGAAAAAGCATTTGATAATGCAGACCGTCAAAGGTTATGGAATATTATGGATAGAAGATGAAGTCCAGAGCATTTAATAAATTCAGTTAAGATCCTTTACAAAAGTACATATGTAGTCCTGGATTTGAATGGTAGGCTGTCAGGTGATATTCCAGTAAATAAGGGAGTTAGGCAGGGATGCTGTGTTTCCCCAACCTTGTTTAATATTACATTGACGACATGTTGAGAGCACGGAAATCCAGAGTGACTTCGGGAATACAGCTTACCAAATCAATTTTTAAGGGTTTCCTGCTATATGCTGATGACATAGTTCTTATTCAAGAAAATGAGGATGATTTAAAAAGAGTTATGTTCTTTAAAAAGAATTACAAGAAGTGGCAAGAGGGTACACACTGACAGTTTTAGTAAGAAAGATCAAAACAATGGACTTTAAAGGTACATATCCAGTGAGGACTAAGATAGTTATAAACAACAGCACTTTAGAACAAGTGACCCGCTTCAAATATCTCGGCTGTGCGGTAAGCTATGAATCTCAATATGATAGAAAAGAGAAGATAAATAAATTTAGAAATTTTCATGATACGATTCATACAAATCTTAGAAATAAAACAAGACACAGCACAAGGATTAAATTTTATAAGACAATTGCAATACCCACATTGACATATGCGAGTGAGCCGTGGGTCATGACAAAAAAGGAATGCGGCAGGATTCAGAGTGCTGAAATGCAGTTTCTTCGAAGTACTTTAGATTATACATTGCAAGATAGAATAAGGAATGAGGATATCAGAGCAGAACTCGAAGTAAAGAACATAAATGCAATTATTTCGACTTACAGAAAACAATTGTGGGATCATCTGCAAAGGATGACAGAGGATCGATTGCCGAAAGCCCCACTGAACTATAAAGCCATTGGTAGAAGAGACGTGGGTCGTCCGAGGATGAGACGGGTGCCAGAACAGGTTTATATGAGCTAATCCTTGAAGAGAAGAAGAAGAAGGTATAAATTGTTTTTAATATACCTATTTTTCATGTAAAAACTGATAGTATCTACCAAAATCGTCGAACATACAAAAACGTTATAGGGCTATTTCAGTTTGTTTATAAAGAGAATTCACTTCGGGTGGTGCAACGTTCACTAAACTTTGAACGAAACTGACCGACACTGTTAACATCAGGACCAAACTCTGCGTTGACGTCAGCGTTCAGGCGCTCCGTAACTTTCCACTAAAAGGTGCGTATACATTATATCGAATACATAGTTCGACTGATAACATAAAAGTCTACAAAACAACAGGAAACTTGATTTTTATCGATGTTAGTTAAATAATTAACAAACACGGTGTACTCAACTTCGTGTAGGCCTATCACCGAGGTTACTCATTATGTTGCGTTGATCAATACAATATGTTAAAAAACGGAAATTCTGAATATCCCACAGGCACGCACCTCGCACATATGACAGAATTTCGGAGATCGTTACGCTTTCGCGCCTATCATTATCCGCACAACTGTCTGCCAAGGTTTGAACAGAACGCTAACACTTTTAGGCTTGTTTTTTACTTCCATGTTCGATAAGGAAATGGAAGTATAGTCATGCCGAAAAAAAATCGTGTTCGAGATAACGGCAGATTCTGATTGTACTACCATCAAAACATGAAAAAAGTAATTCTTCGAAAAGTGTCTCTGTGTGTGTCTGTGTGTAGAATTTTTTCTATGGTAAACGAAAACATCCGCAAATTCAAACAGAATCAAATAATGTTTTGCATACAGCTCTGAATTGTAGAGACCTCAAGGCCTATTGTTTTTGGTGAAGATCGGTTAAGGGAAAGGGGTAGTTTACCTGCAACGTTTTACGTTTTAACAAGAGTAAAGTGCTTAATTTTGATAAAAATAAAGTATCCTGAAAATAAGGTCATAATAATCAAATGTAGAAAGGTACATGAAATATCTATAAATGAAAAGGGTAGTTGAAAGGGGGAGGGGTATTTTTTTATAAATTAAAATGGTAGTTGATAATGGAGGAAGTAAATTTTTATAAGTTTTATATGTGTACTACGTTATTGACAACAAAGAAGTAGTTTTTATGGAAACATTTCATTTAACTTTAACAAAATTCTATATTTTCCATTTTCATTTAAATCATGTATGAGAGAAAATATATCGTTCGTGGCAGGCAAGCATATCTCAAATATGTAATGTTTACGTTTCCATTTTATTTTCTTACGTTTGCACGCTTTTTAAATGGAAAGTACCAAAACCCACACCAACACAACGCGTGCAAGCCGAAAAGGTGTCCAGCGTAGACAGTGATTTGGTTCCTGTGGATCGCTCGCCAGTGTAACTGCACACGTTTACAGAGGAACGGTCCATAAACAGACTTTTCGTCTTTAGGGAATGAACCCTCTGCAAGATGCTCAGGGTCCACGAGAGACTTTGGAGCGCTCCTTATTTTCCGCTTGTTTGTTCTGTGAAACGTACACTGTAGATTCGCAGCTTTACTCTGAGCAACGCTCCATAGGGAATGTTGAAAATTTTGTCTACGGTGTACCTCCATACAGAGTAAAACCTGCTCTGATGTTTTGATTACGGACATCATAATTTTAAAACTTTGGAAATGAGTACTACTTAATGGAGATCAAACATTAACTTTTACAAGCCTTTAATTTTATGCATGTTTTGAAGCAATAAATGTTTTAATAAATTAATACAATCTTTGTATTTATTTCTAGTATAATATAAGAATTGCAAACTAATATGTGCATGTGTGTATGTATGAAAAATATATAAATATTTTTCTCCTCTGGAAAATTGTTTGCCCCTCCTGGAAAATATTTTGACCTCTCTGATGGCTAGTTATTTACTAGCCTGTGTGGAATATAGCGTTATGACATGGATCAGAATGGTGGGTGTTAAACAGAAGACGCAAACGTATTAAGTAAGAAATGTATAATTATACGGGTGAACAGAATCGTCGTTCAGGAAATCAGAAGACGAATGGAAAAAAAGAAACAAAGACTCGATTTTAAAAAAGAAAAATGACCAGTATAGTATTGACAGAAAAGATTTTGATAACACTATAGACATCATTCACCCTCGGCCGATAATTCGCAGCGAGAGCCCAATTTCATTACAGGAATCAGATCGCAGCTCCCTTTGGCCAGCTCTTCGTTCGACCTACAAACATTTTATCCAAAATTACTGTCCTTCCTCACACGAAGTTTGAGGATAGTCTTCACCCACCTGACATGAGGGTACCATTTTAGCTGAAACGTCATTTCCTCAGAATTCAAGCATCCACTTATTTAATTAATATTTAAATGATTTTAAATATATATTTTAGGACACGGAAGTCATTAATGGTTCTCCATACCGATTTTTCGAAAAAGTGTATGTGTGTGTGTCTGTGTGCCTGTGTGTAGAATTTTTTTAATGGCAAAACGATAACAGCCGCAAATTCAAACAGGATCACATATTTTTTTGCATACAGCCATGAATTGTAGAGGGCTTAAGGTCTTAATGTTTGATAAATAAAATATCCTGAAAATAAGGTCATAATAATCCACTGTAGAAAGGTAGATTAAATATCTATAAATGAAAAGGGTAGTTGAAGAGGGAAGGGGTTTTTTTATAAATTAAAATGGTATTTGATGATGGAGGAGGTAAATTTTTATAAGTTTTATATGTGTACTACGTTATTGACAACAAAGAAGTAGTTTCTATGGAAACATTTCATTTAACTTTAACAAAATTCTATATTTTTTCATTTTAATTTAAATCATTTATGAGAGAAAATATATCGTTCGTGGCAGGCAAGCATATCTCAATTATGTAATGTTTACGTTTCCATTTTATTATTATGATTACCGCAATAAAAAGGCTGGCAACACACACACACACACACACACAGTTCGCGTTATTTCTGGCCTCACACATGTTTATTTTCTTACATTTGCACACTTTTTAAATGGAAAGTGCCGAAACCCACACCAACACAAAGCGTGCAAGCCGAAATAGTGTCCAGCGTGGATAGCGATTTGCTTCCTGTGGATCGCTGGGCAGTGTAACTGCACGTGTTTACAGAGGAACGATTCATAGATAGACTTTTCGTCTTCAGGGAATGAGCCCTCTGTAAGATGCTCAGGGTCCATGAGTGACTTCGGAGCGCTTCGGAGGAGGGATGATTATCTGCGTAGTTCGGTTTCTTTATAAGAATAAAGTAAGCCTACCTAATTTTTATGGATAAAGTGACTGAAAATAACATTATATTAAACGACTACCCCTTAATAACAAAAATATCTATAAATAGTGAAATTAGTTTGAGGGTGGGAGATATTTTTTAGAAATTACCGAACCGAATTCAAGTAAATTATTTAAATTTAACATAAATCTTACAACATGGAAATCATAAAATTTACCGTTACTCGAAATGCATATTACTGGTAATCGAACTGTACTCAGTGGCAAAGTGCACGGATTTATTATTATTATTATTATTGTTATTACGGGTGTACAACGTTTACAAATTTTCCGGAACCAAAGATTACAGAAGTGATTGAATTTTCATCTTCCACTGCTGCTTGTCCATCCAAAAATCTTCCTCAATTTCTCGTTCCCTCAATGTAGTCTGAATTTCTTCTGTCCAGGTGATAGATGGTCTTCCTCTTTTCCTTCTTCCTGGTAGGGTCCATTACATAACTCTCCTTGCCAAACTTTCCTGTGCCATTCTTTTCGTGTGTCCATACAATTGTCATTTTTTTGTTTGGATAAAATCAACAATTGAATTTTTCACATTCGTTCTATCCTTAGTGACCTCATTTCTCGTTTTCCCACGTCTGGATACTCTTGCCGGACGTCTCCAAAAGTCCGTCTCTGTTGTCATTAATTTTGTTCTTGTGTGTAGTTCCGGGGGGGGGGGCAAAAGTAGCAGCTGCTGCCTTGTAGTTGGATATTGAATCTATTTATCAAAGGCTAAAGGATGTAAACCTTGATTAAAAATTGCCTAGTCCTCCAGGTTGGGGGTTAATGCAATGGGCCAAATCCTCATTAATTGGAAAAAAGAAAATGTTAAAAAAGCAAATAGATTGCAGCCGGATGGATTCAATAAAGGTAAACGACAAAAGCTACTTAAACGGATTATGAGAATTGAAGTATGGAATATACAAGTTTTAAGGGAAAAAGTAGGGGAAATTATTAACAAATTCGAAAGTAGAAATCTCTATATAGTTGCATTGTCTGAAATTTATTTTCTTAATGGTAAAATAATAGTAATTCATTAACAGACTCAGCGGTCGGCGATAGGGTAATGTGGATAAAGCATTGTGACTCCAATTGTACGTACCTGCGTCACATGTACGAATTCAATACCAAGACGGATGACCGCTCGGCGATTGGGTGGCCGCCGACCTCTATACTTAGGCCATAATGATATATGAAATAGTCGATTACAAACAACAAACAAACAAAAACCGTAGTACGAAGGCTTACACTGCCGGAGTCATTTTGGTTAAAATTACTTCCCGGACTGTTTCGCCGTGGTCCAAAGTTTTATAACAAAACCAGACGTTTCGGCAGTTCCACCGACTGCCATCTTCACTGGACACCAGTAACGCTAACGTGAGATGGTATACGTTAGGAACAACAGTACTGTATGCCACTGTGGTCCTAACGTATACCAACTCACGTTACTGTATACCACAGTACTGTAGTCCTAACGTATGTCATCTCACGTTAGCGCTACTCGTTTCCACTGAAGATGGCAGACGGTGGCACTGCCGAAACGTCTGTTTTTGTTATAAACTTTGGACCACGGCCAAACAGCCCGGGGAGTAATTTTAACCAAACAAAAAACGCGCCTCGGCAAAAAGAGTAAAGAAGAACGTCCAATAACAATCGATATGACAAACTACAAACCTACGAAAAAGGCAGTAAAGAAGAAAGGGATCTTATCCGTTATCTGTCCACCAAAGCATAACATATAATTTATGTTACTAGTTTTGTAAACCTGTTAGATAAAGCTCTATATATGTAAGATTTTATACCGGTGATTATACATTTTGTTGAGTGGTAGACCTATTTGTGATATTCTCGTTAAAGGGCCAAGCGTTGTGATCTAATGCTTCGATGTACGTGAAACATGCGTGATGTTTTTAGTAACCCGCAAATCGATAGGCAGCCGAAAGCCGTCGTTTATCCTGTGTAGGACGAGCGCAGAGGTCTGTCACATACGCATAAATGGGTTTTGCAAAATTGTTTACTAACAAAAAAATATCGTGTTGTATGTCGTACTGCAAATGTTATGCGTACTGATAAAAAATCGGTATGGAGAAGCAAACAAGACTTCCACGTTCTAACATCTAAATTAAAAAAATGTAAATATAAATTGAAAAATTTGACAAGTTTTACAGATTGAAATGTAATATTTCCATAGCAACTACTTCTTTGTTGCCGATATAGTACGGTAGTACACCTATACAAAATTATCCCCTCCACCTACAACTATCATTTTCATTTATAGAAAATTGCCCCCTCCCCTTCAACTACCCTTTTCATTTATAGATACTTTTCATTTAGATACCTACCTTACTACAGTGGATTATTATGACCTTCTGTTCAGAATACTTTATTTATCAAAATTAATTACTTTAATCTTGTTAAAACGTAAAACGTAACAGGTAAACTACCCCTTCCCCTTAACCGATCTACACCAAAATCAATAGGCCTTGAGTCCTCTACAACTCAGGGAAATATGCAAAACATTGTTTGATTCTGTTTGAATTTGCGGCAATTATCGTTCGCCATAGAAAAAACTCTATACACAGACACACACACAGATACTTTTCGGAAAATTACTTTTCTTTATGTTTTGAGGGTACTACAATCAGAATCAGCCCTTATCTCGAACACGATTTTTTTGCCATCACCATACTTCCATTTCATTATGGAACATGGAAATAAAAAATAATGCACTTGAAATTTCCTAACTTTTTTACTGCCTAAATGTCTTTTCCGTAAAACCTATCAGACAGTCCTCCTTGCATTATTTCAGTAATGCCGAAAAAAGAAGACGCTATCTCATCATCATCAGTCGTGACTCTACAACCCTTGGCCCGTTCCGAGAGTCGACTTCGTTCTTCCCTATCGCGTGCCCTGGCTTTCCAATTTTTTATGTTCAGCTTTCTGAGATCTTTGAATCTACTTCGAATTCACAGGGTTGTAGTCCCTTGCTCTACTACCCATCGCTTTCTTAAGAAGACATATATTTTAGGCTGTCCTTCCTCCCAGAATTTTTTCTCTTGAGCATTCGCAACAATAGCTTTTCACGAGGTGAGGTCATCAGCCTTACGCCCAACCCCCAACCTGGAGGGTGTTCTCACCTAGACAGCCTGCCTTCATCTCGGCTATAGAGTCCTGTCCAGCGTCGCAGTTCACCTGCCATACCTCTGCCATTCAGTTCCGCTCGCTGATGTTCAGCTAGTTCACCAGACTACTACCGTCTTCGGCCCCATGCCAATACTGGTGAGTGTTGCTGCCATCCACTAGGGATGTTTCTCGACTACCCAGTCTAGATCCGTACTGTTCTGCAAAAACAGGGTCACTTAGTGTAAGAGTGGCTCTTCACCACGCAATACGGTCTTGGCTGGGTTCCACTGGGGCGCCATCGCTTCCTCCAACCCTGGGATTAGTGAGGACCACTGTCCAGTCAACCCGAAGGTGCTACTTCTCCAATTTCCCTCGACCCCTCGAATATATTAGAAGACACTATATTTCAGTATATTTTAAATTTTTATTAACATATTCTGTACAGTCAAAGTTTTTATGCAATCTTTTTATGTAAAAGTATTTTCATGTTGATTACCTGTGCATTCGCTTTTGGAATTAAAAATATAATTTTTATTAACATACCAAGTAGTTTGTCTTAATCGACGATCTATTTGATTTAAAACGTTAATACAGCATTTTTTATTAAATACTGATAGCAAATTTTCGAAATATGTATATTACACTTTGTCACCTATTAATTTTATATGGACCACTTGATAGGGCTAAAAAAAAACCACTGAGTTATTACGAGTTTGCAAAACAGTTGAATTTAATTGAGTTACGAAGTTTTCATTCATCAATAAACATTTTTTGTAAGAACTACAATCATTCAGGGGTTACTGAAATAATTTTAAAAAGTTAATTTATTCGTATAACGTTTCTAATATTAATTGTATCGTTTACTTTGAATAGTTATGTAGTGCCCAGAACCCAAACCTCCCATGAGCAACTTCTGTTTTCATTATTTCCTTTCGTTTTCTTTATTTGATACGCAGATGTACGCCAAGACGCAATTCAATCAGTGTATATGTCAAAACCAAGGCCTATTTAACCGGATACACGTGTGAGCATCTAGCGGTTAATTACCATATCTGTCCTATCTGTTGTTGTCTGTAAAACCAGAACCACAACAATTCCTTTTCGGACGAGCGTTAACGCCGCATATGTCCCTCACCTACCATGACATTACGTCAAACATCAAGTTTTGTAAACAACTTCAAGGGCGCACGTGGAGACATACTGCCCCAGATTTCAATAAATACCCGAGTCTTGACCGCAAAGAGGACCATTCGGTCATACGCTACACAGTCGCGGCCGGTGTACTCGTTTCAGCCAGAACACTTCTACTACAATGGGTTATCTTCCAATTGGTGAGTGAACTACTGTTCGCAGACTTATCGAATACTTGACTTAAGAAACATGTAAAAATTCAAAGTCTTATTGAACTTAGAATCTTTTGATCTTAACGAACTTAGAATCTTTTTGAGAGTAAAACAGAGTCACTACTTGGTTATGTAAAAGTATTATGATTTACTAACTGTTGAAATAAAACTCAATCATTTGAATTAGAGTTCATTACGATTTATTGACTATTCATTTGAACACGAGTTCATTTAGAAATGTACTGATGGAAGCTTTACTACTCATAGTAGCTAACTAGTTAAGGAGAATGTTAATAAACTTTAAGTGAAGAGCAATTAATTGAAGTTGATTTAAGACCTAGTACCACACCTCCACTCGCTATCCCGACATATTTTGGTGTCAGAAGTGGGATTGTACTTAATAATTTAAGTTTGTACTTATTTAACTCTTTTACGGGGTTAGACGTACCCACTTTGTCATGGTAGTAAAACTTGCATGGGAGTCTTTGTTTGAAAATGATGTCGGATTGCAGAAATTTTTAAGTGATAAAAGAATTAGAGACCGATTTATTGCCATTTTGGGATTAGTTAAATTTAATAGTATTCGTTTTAAAGAGGCTAGTTACATTTATCGGCATGGGCATCCTCTACAGCCACTCAGATCAGACAAATTGTATCTCAGTTTAAATGATTGGTTACTGTCAATTAATAAAGAATTAATAGACAAAGAAAAATCTAAAGACGTAATTTTTATTTCACAGTCACACGACATCATTGTAGTAGCAAACCCCTATTTGTTACAAGTGGAGTTGTAAGTGGTACTAGCTGTTGAACTGAATTTTCGCAATTTGTGTATTTATATACGGGTAGTAAGAAAACTAAAGTTAGTGACACGAACGACCAGTGTATGGAAGTGTTTAGACCTTTCGGTGCTAGCAGTAGTAGTGTGTCAAATGTCAATGTACGTCCTAATTTGAGTCCAGAATTGTTTATGAAGGTAGGCACTAGAGTAGGTGTCATTACCGTTTATTACGAACACGCGACGCAAAATTTACCGTGTACAGTGCCTTCAATTGCGAAACCACAAACACATATTTATGACGAACCTAGAAAGTAATGACCAGCCAATCTGGAATTTACTACTTGCCAATAAGTGACCCTGATGTATTATTAGAGGGATGTGAAACTTTGTTGAAAAATTTATTGCAGCGAATTGTTGAAAAGCATATAAACGGGTTTAGTAATTATACTAATGAACCTAACGTTGTGAGAATTAATATAATAAAAATTGAAATTGAATTTAAACGAGTTTAATGAGTATTTGGGAATTTGTGTGTTCTATTGTATTAGGGATCATACTAGTAATAGTTTTTCTCTGTACTGTATTGTTTCACGTTGGTTACGAAAGCTTGTTGTTTGCTATTTAAACACAACCTTGTGGGAGTGACACTAGCAGCGTAACAATGACGGATAAATCTAAGACGACTGCCGCCTCTTCGGCTACACCCGTAGCTACGCCCATTGTTAAAGACTTATCGTTAGTGAATTTAGTTGAGAATTATCGGGGGGATGGCCCAGTTTCGGCATTCTTCCGGCGAATTGATGACGCAGCCGCGTTAGGTAATTGGAGCGAGGAGGACAAAATACGCATAGTCGCTATTAAGCTACGTGGTCCGGCCTCACTATATTATAATTCCAACCCAGACTTTCGAAAGCCTGATTTGCGGTAAACTAGAACTAGAAAACTACTAGAACAAACTACTACTAGTACTAGTAAGATGAAGAACTAGTAAACTTATTTCTTGACCGGTTTAAGATAAAGAAACTTGATCAATATAACTACACCGCATTGCAGAACGTTAGGCAGCGCCGTGACGAGGGTGTTGAAGCTTTCGCTGACAGGTGTCGGGTATTAGCAGAAAAGACCATTTTACAGGTAGATAACCCGAACGAACAACGCATACTCAATGCGGAGGGTGAACGGCGTATGCTAGCCGCTTTTATTAACGGCCTGCATGGTGTACCGGGCCAACAAGTCAAATATAGATTACCCAACACACTGGAGGAGGCAATACAAATCGCCTTGACAGTCGCCGCCGCCGAATCTGATAAGCATCGCTATGAGCTAGCACCGGCTAATAGTAACAATATTTTCCTAACCGCGGTGACATGTTACAAATGTCAGGGACAAGGCCATATAGCCAGGAACTGTCGCTCTCGTGATAATAAGGGAGATAGAACTCCGACGACAACCCGCGATCGTGATAACAGAATAAATAAAAATGACACTAATCGTTACAGTAACGGGGCTAATAACAGAAATGGCAATAGGTCAGATAAGAAGTCCCAAGTAAAATGTTACTCATGTAACGAGTTTGGGCACTTTGCGCGTGAATGTCGCAAGAAACAGAAGTCCCCAAACGAAAAGAGTTCGGCGTGGGAAGGCACGCACTCGTCGAACTGGGAAACTCAGTAGTAATAAAAAATTGTTCCTGTAGTGAGACTCCATCGACTGACATAGTTGTTCATATTACAGCACATAATCAGGTATGGAGGTTCATTGTCGATACCGGATCCAGCGTTTCAATAATTAAGAGAGGGCTTAGTAGACGTGCCATACACGAAACTAGTTTAACGGCTCAGGGAATAACGGGGGAAAAGTTATCTATTATCGGTGAGCAAGACGTTGATATACAAATTGGTAAAACGGCTTGTATGACAATTCGACATACATTCTTGGTAGTAAGCGGAGAATTTTTAGCCGCGTATGATGGAATACTGGGACTAGATATTATGAAACGACTCAAAATTTCGCTGAATTTAGGAGAAGGATATTTGCAGTGCCAAAATAGGTGTTGTAAAGTTGAGTTAGGCCTTCGTGGAGATAATACAATCTTCACCGGAAAAACTCATGGGCTACAGACTGATCACCTGGAAACCTGTGAACACTTGCCAGCTCTGATAACCCCTAAATCACAGCCTGTTTGGAGAGTAGTTAATTCTGTCTCTCAGAGTCTGCCACCAATGAGTGAGTTTATCACTCGCGGTAGCTTAATCAGTCGCTCAGGTGACTGGATAGGTAAAACCTTACCTTCCACTGTCCTAGTAGAACCTCGTGAGCTCGACGTACAGGGCATATGCGTGGCTCGTGTTTTAAGTAAAGTAAATAGTCGCGACAAAAGTGTCGCAGTAAAAGTAGTAAATTGCAGCAAAGAAAGAGTAGAGCTGCAAAAGGGTATTTTGTTGGGGTTGGCGGAAGAGTACCCGCAACCTAGAGACGATGTCTCGACCACCGCTAGTGCTGCAGGTGAGCATACAGATGAAAATAGAGAACATATAGAACATAGAAAAAGTGTTAACATTGCGTGCGTAAGTGTTGACTGCTTGGAGCCAGTCATACGTACGAAATTGAGTCATTTGAGTAAAATAGATTTTGATGTATTGTATCCTGTGTTAATGAAATATGCGAAATTATTTGGGGAAGATACAGGGAATAAAGGATGTTTAACTGGAGTAAAACATCGAATATACACTGGATATCAGCCTCCGATTAAGAAAAAGCCGTACCGATTACCTGAAGCCTTGAAGTCAACTGTGCAAGAGCAGATAGACGATATGTTGAGAAAGAACATCATATCACCATCTGACTCTCCGTATAATTTTCCTGTTGTAGTAGTACCTAAGAAGGTAGGTTCCGATGGAATTCTTAAACATAGATTTTGTGTAGATTATCGAGCTCTCAACGCCGTAACGAAGGGCGATGCGTATCCCCTACCGAATATAACGGAAACATTTGATTGTTTAGGTAAAAGTAAGTATTTCACAACCATTGACTTAGCGAGTGGATACCACCAAGTACAGATGCATGACGATGATAAAGAGAAAACAGCCTTTTCAATTCCTGGTTACCATTTTGAGTTCAACCGTATGCCGTTTGGTTTGAAGAATGCACCCGCCACTTTTCAAAGCTTGATGGACAGCGTGCTAACGGGAATTACCGGAATAGAAGCATTAGTATACCTTGACAATATTATTGTTTTCAGCCCGGATATAGTCAGTCATGCGACCCGACTCAAGAAAGTATTTGAAAGATTAGAAAAAGCCAATCTGTACATGCAAATAAGCAAATGCGATTTTGGTGAAGAAAAAGTAGAATATTTGGGACACATTGTAACAAGTGAGGGAGTAAAACCGGATCCCAAGAAAACATCAGCCGTAAAGGGTTACCCCGAACCGCAAACTGTGCGTGACGTTAGAGCATTTCTGGGATTAGTAGGCTACTATCGTAGGTTCATTCCATATTTTGCCGCTCTTGCAAAACCACTAACCGAACTAACTAAACAATCAGTAGAGTTCAAGTGGACCGAAGCTCAGAAAACAGCATTCACTACGCTAAAGCAAGCATTGCAAACCGAACCGATTCTCCGATATCCTGATTACTCTTTGGAATTTCGATTGGCAACCGATGCTTCAGCTACCGCCGTAGGTGCAGTCTTATCTCAGGTGCAAGATGGTCACGAACATCCTGTCGCATACGCAAGTCGTCAGCTAAGTAAAGTCGAAAGAAATTATTCTGTAACTGAAAGAGAACTTCTAGCCTTAGTTTGGGCCACTAAATACTTTAGATGTTATTTGTACGGACGAAAATTTATCGCCATAACAGATCATGCCGCCTTGAGATGGATGCTTAGTTTAAAAGATCCTTCTTCTCGACTAACTAGATGGGCATTACGACTGTCCGAGTTCGAGTACGAAGTTCAGCATAAACCTGGTAAAAAGCATAGTAATTGTGATGCACTAAGCAGACACGTAAACAAAGTAACGATTCCCTACCTTTCGCGAGAAGTAATATTGAACGAACAACAGAATGACCAGTTCTGTACCAACGTTGTAAACGGAGGAACGAATAAAGAAAGTATTGACGAACCATACTTTAAAGACGTCGACGGTTTAATCTACAGACGTACCTCCAGCAGTAATCAATTAGTAATACCAAAAACACTAGTTAACCGAGTAATAGAACAGCACCACGATAAACTTTCTCTGGACACCAAGGAATTAAAATAACTCTAGCCATACTACAAGAAAGATATTATTGGCCTACAATAAAGACAGATGTGCACGACTATATAACTAATTGTTTGGCATGCAATCAACGAAAAACTACAGACTACAAAGTCGCTCTAATGGGTATTATTAAACCAGCTGAAAAACCGTTTGCACTTGTGTCACTCGATATAGTAGGGCCGTTACCAACAACGAAAAACGGAAACAAATATCTTCTAACATTCATTGACTATTTAACACGATATTGCGAAGCGTTTGCCATACCCGATCAAACCAGTGAAACAGTAGCCAAAGTATTTGTAAAAGGTATTGTTACTAGACACGGAGTACCCAAGAAATTATTAACTGACCAAGGTCGAAACTTTGTATCAACCTTATTCAAGGAAACGTGTAGATTGTTAAAAATTAAGAAAATTCAAACTACCCCCTATCATCCGCAAACAAATGGGTTACTTGAAAGACTTCATAGAACAATTGTCGATATGATGTCACATTATGTCAATAGATATGCTAGTGATTGGGACGAATACGTACCTTACGCAATGATGGCGTACCGTAGTACAAAACATTCAATTACAGGCTATAGTCCGCATGAATTACTTTACGGGGATAAAATGAACTTACCCTTAGACGATGATTTAGGCGTACGTCACGTAAGTGAAAATACAGAATATACAGCTGACCACATGCAGTCATTAGCAAATAAACTAAAAGAAGCCCGAGAAATTGCCATAAAAACAACACAAAACGCAAGACAAGTGAACAAACAGCGATATGATAAGAAAAGTAAAACAATTAATTACGAAGTGGGCGATAAAGTGTTTATCTTTAATCCAGCAGTTAAGAAAACTCCCAAGAGAAAATTTGACAAACTATGGTCAGGACCATACGAAATTGCTGAAAAGATAAGTGAACTTAATTATAAAATATATTTGGACAAAAATACAACTGCTGTGATACATGTAAACCGGTTGAAGAAAGCCACGACAAGCGACAAACACCCAAAATCAACAAGACGGAAACCGCAATTGAGCGCTGATACGCCAAACGACCCACACGCGGAAGTACCGCCTACCGGCTTCACCGGCCTTGAAAACGAATCAAACTGCGAAGATGAATTAATTATCCCAGTAACTGGCCGACAGATACCAATCACAGTGGAGTCAATAGATACCGACGCACAAGCCACTGACAGTGAAGATGATACAATAGTCAGTGACCACGCTAGGGATTCAGATTATGAACCTGATGTAACTCTTTCACCAGATCCACCAGGAAACGCCGACGCGCCAGCGTACAATTTACGTCCGCGACAGAGAGAAATGTAAAACTTGATATAATTTTGTTCATAATGTATATATGCAATTGATTCAACCGATGATATATTATTATTGTTTCCTTTACAGCTTTGACATGGCATGCGGCAATAATAACCCTTCTTATGGGAAAATGCGCATTACACGAAATAATGAAAATAAACAAGGGAATTGTCTTCATTAAGGAAAGAGATCTGATAGTAAGTGATGACAAATGGACTTTAATAATCACTGCCAATTTCGAAAAATACGATACCGCTTTACAACAGATGGATAAATTGGATGACCATTTTGAAACATACAAGAACGATACCGTTGTAAGTAGAATTGTTCCGTGGGCTGAATTAGTCAGATTTCGAGAAATAACCAGCAATATAAGAGAAAAATTAAGTAACTTTGAACTTCTTATGCCACATACCAAACGAAACAAGAGAGGTGCTATCAATATAATCGGCTCAGGTATGAAGATGTTGTTCGGAACAATGGACAATAACGACCTCGAAGAGATAACAAAGAAACTGGAAGACTTGGACAAAACCCAGGAGAACGTCATCCACAACAGCCAACTACTATTATCATATATAAAGGATCTAAGACAAGATGTCCAAGAGAACACGCAAGCTATCATACTCACCGCCGAAATAGCAAAACAAGCTTTATTAAACGTGACTATAGTGAACGCTACATTGTGGGGAGAAATAGACCAACTAAAAAATGAAATTAAATATTCGAATAAATTATCATCCTTATTTAGAGAAATAGAGTTATCTATAAACACTATAGAAAGAGAGATAACCCAGACTCAACTTGCTTTAGATACTACTTCTAAAACCCGTCTTAGTTCAATCTTTGTAAAACCGCATGAATTAGCTAAAATCTTACAAGAAGTAAATTCCGAATTACCAGCTGGATCAACCCTTTTGGCAGGAACAAATGTTAATCATATGTACGTATACTACCAGATTGCGAAAGTTCATGCAGTAGCTATCAAAAACACGATTAAGCTAATAGTAGACATTCCACTAAAAGCTGAAAATAGGTACTTTGAGTTATACAATGTAAAACAGTTACCATATTATGAAAAACGAATGCAAAAGTTTGTAAAACTAAGTACTGACTCTGATTATTTAATTTTATCAAAAAATCGTCAAATTTATGGTCTGCCAACAGTACACCACCTATTGCAATGTGAAAGTACTCAGTATTTTAAAGTATGTCCTGCAGATTACCCACTCTACAGGAGGAGTAACACTTCGCGTGTGTACTCGCTGTTCTTCGCCGAGACGGAGAAGATCATCTCGCACTGTACGAGACAAGTACCACTAGACTTCACGGTGCCAGTGTTCTACAGAGATCCTTCTGAGAACCTGTGGATATACAGTCTTCCGCAGCCTACCAGAGTCACCTGGAACTGTCCAGCCAACAACACTGTGAGAACAGACGTCATCAAAGGTACCGGTATACTAAATAATACCAGGCATTGTCACCTTCATTCCGATTCCTTTGAGCTATTTCCTTATACTCATGGACGGACCAAAATGACCTTGGAACCTGAACATGTCGTCATACCCGACTTCCCAACAATCCTCACTGACCGAGAACAAACGGTCTTCCAAACATATAATCAAACCAACCAATTCAAGGACTTAGAGGCAGTAATGACGACGCTGCGTCAGCGCAAGACAGACCAAGTAACTGTTGACCTCATAGCCGCAGAACTGGACGACTCGGGGCGGAGAGACTACAACATGAGACTGTCAGACTCCAGTGGTTCGTACATGGAACAATAGGACTAATCACGTGTTTCACCATAATACTGGTGATATGGCAACGCGCCATCATATGCAAGCAACTCATCGGACTGACCCGGCGGTGCTGCTTAATCCCACCTGAGGAGGATTTTCGAGGAGAGTACCGGCCGACGCCAGCGCAACCAGAGGAGGAACAGACCCTCGAGTAGGTGTCGACCCCTCGTGTCTACATTCGTCGCACGGTGCCCAGTACACGACTAACCAGATAGTGACAGTGGCTTAGAAAGACCCCCAGCAACGCACTATTGTGTGTATAAAGCGTTTAATTGAGTAATAAACCCAAGGGCTCACACCTGGTGAGTACGTGGATGGTGACCACGGGTTCTCTAGCTGTGTCTGATATTTCTTCTTAGTAGGTTTTTGTATCAGATACTAAAAACTAGCAATCAGCAAAATTCAAAATTTGAACAATTTAAAATTAACAGTAAATGTAACCTGACAACACAAGACAAAGAATATAAATGTATAAGTAAATATATAAATGTATAAGTAAACAATGTAACAATGTAGTAAATAACAAAGCACACAGACAGTGGATATGGGGAAGAGAGAGAGACAAAACACTCAGTGAGGTGTAAATTAAGATATAAAATTAAATGTAAAAATGCATATATATACACATACGAAAGGTGCCACAGCCAAAAGTGACAAAGACAGAAAAAAGTGACATAATTATGATTTGTTCGTTTGGCAAATGATAACATCCGCAAATTCAAACAGAATCCAATAATGTTTCGCATACAGCCCTGAATTATAGAGTTCTCAAGACCTGTCGTTTTTGGTGAAGATCGGTTAAGGGAAAGGGGTAGTTTACCAGCAACAGTTTTTTATCAAGGGTAATTTTTGTCTATGGTAAACGATAACAGCCGCAAATTCATACAGAATCAAATGATGTTTTGCATACAGCCATGTATTGTAGAGTTCTCAATACCTATTGGTGTTTGTGAACATCGGTTAAGGGAAAGGGGTAGTTTACCAGCAACGTTTTATGTTTCAAAAGGGTATTTACTATGGCAAACGATAAGAGCCGCAAATTCAAACAGAATCAAATACGTTTTTGCATACAGCCCTGATTTGTTGAGTACTAAAGATCTGTTGTTTTTGGTGAAGATCGGTTAAGGGAAAGGGGTAGTTTACCAGCCACGTTTTATGTTTTATCAAGAGTATTTTATATGCCAAACGATAACAGCCGCAAATTCAAACAGAATCATATAATATTTTGCATACAGCCCTGAAATGTAGAGTTCTCAAGACGTGTTGGTTTTGGTGAAGATCGGTTGAGGGAATATGGTAGTTTCATACTTTGATCACAAAAGTTTAACTGATTAAAATGATTGGAACATGAAAAGTATAATCGCTTGGAAAACTGCTGAAAGGTTTATTGTTTGGTACCAAATTATAACAACAAACTTTTTATAACAACAACAGACCCTAAAATACACGTCGACAGAAAGAGGATCATTGGTACATCACGCGGATGAGATGGATTTCGGAACAGGCTGAATTAGGGGAATGAAGTGAATAAACCTGGACTGCAAACAAAGTTGAACTTGTGTAAAACATAATTACATTTATTTGTCTTCCAAATATTACACTGTTTTCTGATTTAGGCAAAATGTAAATTTAATATAAGAATAAACTTCCTGTTTAGAATGTTTTGTTTTCAAGCAAATAAAGAGAATAAAAACAGCGGGGCACGTGCCGCCGCCACACACAACACATTATTTGAGTCACGCGTTACATTAATTCACGTCCCAGTAAAGAAAGATTAACATCTGTTGTTCATTGTTCAGATTCTACATATGACATTGACGGTATCATTATACTGGATATTTTTTTAAATAACCAACGATTTTTATATGCCAGATGAAGTTATTTGACGAATATCAGACGAATCGAAAATCGTATTCAGTAACATGCAGTCGGTTTACTGGATCCTTTTACTGCCTGTATTACACGTGCACCTGGTGCTTTCCAACTTCGGAGTAAGTCAGTTCGTATTTACCGTTCATTTTTATTTTTAAATCAGTAGCTTATTATCAAACTTAATTGTGAATTAATATTTCATTTCAAGTACGATTGTGAATGTTACATCAAGTTAAGCAAGAACTTGAGGAAACATGCTAGGAATATGCACATGCCTGTATTTACATCTTACAGCTGACTGTCTGTAGGAACGAGTAAATAAATATTTATTTTATTTAAGACAAACGAAAATTTTAAGAAATATATTAAAGAGAATATTTTTATTTTTATTTTATTTTTGAACATTTTAAAAAAACTTTCAGGTTTCCTTAATTTTTGAAATTTTTCTGCTCACAATATTTAGGTTTGTCGAAATTTGAATTTTGTAAATGTTGGTAAGTCGAAACTCTAAATTCAAAAGTTTCAAGAGTTGTCGCAAAAATAAGTATAGTTTTATAAACATACATTCTCCGTCTACATGCCGCCTGTCTGTGTCTCTCCATATATATATTGTAATGGTACATATCTTCACCTAACCATAATGAAGAAAACATGACAAGATAAATTATTTAATCATTAACACTAGAATAAAAAGGGATGAATTAGAATTGAAGAATGGGTGAATCAGAATAATAAAACGATCAGACATATCAAGGTAGTCAGAACAGTAACTTATATTAATAAAGTAGTAACAAACAAACAAACCAAAATGGTAAATACAGAAATAAGGCGATTTAACCTGAATAGCCCAATAGATGGTAAGTGAGAGAGTAGAACTACCCCAAAGGACCAAGAATAACATAAATAATGACAACTGCAAATGGACTAGAACTAGCCACCGCACCAACATAAGTGTGTAAATAAGAAGAATAGTGACTAACAAACAATTAACACGGAAGTGTAATGATACCATCAGCCACAACACTAAGGAAGTGACGTATAAAGTATGACAAAATAAAGTGAACCAAGAAGGAATACAAAACTTGTGTTAAACCAAAGAAATAGACTCACTAATGAAAATTGTATATAATATTAATAATTGTAAGGACAGACAAGTTAGAAATACTAATTATTAAGTACTTAAGATATAGAAGGGCACAATAACCCAAACAGGTAGAGTAAACTAGGACAAATCACATTAGCACGATACTAACATATCAGTGGTACAATAAAACACAATAGAATGAGAGTAGTAAATTGTAATGATGGTGAACATTTTCTAAATAGATGTAAGAAAGAGAATTTTTTAGTAAGCAATACAATAATATTCACCCACCAGTAACACTAAAAGAAGATTGAGTGTAAGGTGTTAGTGTTAAGACCCCAAAGTGAGAATAAAACCCCATTAAAAAGTGATAAAAACACTGATAAAGCAGTGTCCAAAGTTTATAAGTGAATAAACTGAATTATAAGTGATAAGTTATGTGTGAGTGAGATCTAATATTGACCAAACACAGGAAGGACTGTGATAGTGGAAATGCCAATATGAGTGGACACCCAAATTGTAACTACACAAACTAATATTATTAAACTTAAGTTAGTATTAGTAATCACTAATTACTATGGTTTTTAAATGTGTGTTAATTAATATTGTAGGCCTAAGGGGCAATTCATAGTTTTAGGAAAGTTAAGAAACATAAGACTATTAGTGTGTTAAATCACCATATAGAGAGTTTCTATAAGATTAAATTATAATAATCATTATATGATTTAGTAAGAGATAGTGAAATAGGATAAGGTTACATAATTAATGACACAAGGTCAAATAAGTTTAGTGGTAAGGATTTTCTATTACAATCTAAAAGATTAATCAATGTTTATATGTTTGTTTTCCTTTGATGACACTACAAAATAATTATTACTCACTGAAGAGTATGAGTGGATAATATATTTCAAATAAGTATGTGTTAAATGAATAAGAATTATGTTTTAATGACTAAGGTTTATGTTCCAAATAATTATGTTTAAATGATAAGAATTATAGCTATGGGAATTGTTAAAACCATTAGATGTTATGTTATATGTTGTAAGAAGTAAGATTTTAAAACCAACAGAAACCAGTAAACAAGAAACAAACAATACATTCAGATACAATGACACTAAAAGTGAGTTATGACAGTAGACAAATTAATATAGGGAACAATAAAATTACACACAATTACAAGAACCGACTTAAACATTGAACAAATGAACAGAATCTTGTATTAAAACAATCAGGACCCATTACAAGGAGAATAAAATGTAATATCAGTAATTAAAGAAAAATAGTCAATTGCTGTTTAAGCCTAAGCAAATTCCCAACTGTCAACTACAAAAAACTTCAATTTATAGAATTAAACACTGACATTAGGAAGACTAAACCACATAAACTATGAAATACAAATAGACAATCATGTTAAGGCAGAAATATTATGATAATAATGTAAATTAAGAAAACAGTATAATTAAATAAAATTCACAAAACTGTCAAAATGTTGATACCTAAGTGAACACTATAATATTGGATGTCAAATTAATCCTTGTGTCAAAATATGAACAGTGGTGATAATATTTACTACTAAAAAGGGAGTACTGAAGATTAATTACATTTAGAAGATCTGTAACCAGTTTAAATAAAAATTCAAATACCCTAACAATACTCTTTAGCCAATTTCAGCCAATCAAAAACTTTGAGTAACCATGACAACAACCGAATATTGACTAATTTCAGTTAGGAACAATACTTTATGTAGTGACGCTAAACTGGAGAGACGCCACGCCGTGAAGGGCCCAAATTTTCAACAGAAAAACAGTACAAGTGCCCACAATTTTGAGAAGGAGTACCAGGACAACAGATGAGAGGCCATTACAACTAATCTACACCAAGGACCAGCTCGGAATTAATCCAGATGACCGGAATATACCTGTAATTCGACTTGAAGAAGATGACAACCAATTTTTGAGCCCAAGACTGAAGTAGGAAGAATCAACATCGACCCATTACTTTACATGGACGACTGACAATACCCATCATATCTACTAACGTTGAGTATTGCTGAATTTATTTGATTACTATAAAACAAATTCTCTTTCAAAAATTCTAACTATATAATAAAACTCTCACTATCACTGAATATATTTTCGAGGATTGATAAAATAAAGAAATAACTTTGTAAACATTGAATGAACACATGATAACCTATGTTACACAACGACACTGTCACACTTCAACACCACAATATTTAATTTATAGCAAACCTTGTGTAATTTTAATGATCACAAACTTTAAATGATATGTTCTAATTTGTTATCTTGTTATAAAAACTTCTGTATCGTACTTAAAAGGACCCTATAGGCAGATTTAATTTTGTAAATAATAACCAACGCTGTCTTGCATCTAATAGAAACATTGTACTCCCAACCCAGCAATCCGCTGACTGAACGACTATATTTTACCGAGGCTAAAATTATTATATCAATTATTATTTTGTATAAAGCGTTAACAAGAACTAATAATTCAGAGCCTAAATAAAAAAAGTGTGTACCGAGAATAACTGTCCAGTATTTATTTATAGAGAATATTATGTATGTTTTGTTTAATAGCAGTGAGTCAACATAACCAACATTATTCAAGTTGGCAACACGTTTTCCCCCACTCAAACGAGAATCGGTTTCATGCCAGTCGGAGAACGATTCAAATTTACACTAGTACACTGTCAAACCATACAAATAAAACCTTTTAATTGTTTTCTCGTAAACCAATTTGGCGCCTATCGGGAGTTACAAAAGTGCGAGAAGGGACAGGTAAGGCACGCAGGCTACCAGACGCTTACGAACGACACAATTTACGTTCGATAACCTTCCAATTACACAAACATTAAATATTTTAATAAATACAGTAACGTGAGCGTGGTATTATACAAAGTGGCGCACCAACTAGTGAGACTAGAATTACGAAAGAATATCTAGCGGCAGGTACGACAGAAGGTCAACAAGATGAAGAGAGCATCGTCATTAAGGCGGACGAAGGAGGCCGAAAAGGAAGTTCGAGCGGAAGAGAAGGAAGTGACTTCGGTAGAAGACGCCGCACAAATGTTACCTCCAATGGAACCAGTCAAACCTGTGCAGCCAGAAAATCAACCAGAGAAACCCACACAGCCAGGAGATGTAAATTTCATGGAAATGATGAAAATACTGATGGAAGATAACCGGAAGAAGATGGAAGAAAAAATGGAAAAAACGAACGAAAGTATAGCATCATTAAATGAAAAATTGGACAAAAATAAGGAGGAAATTAATGAGAAATTTGACCAGAACAGCCAGCAAATGGCCTAAAATAATAAAGAAATGGCAGTAAACAAGGAAAAGTTGAAGGAAGAATTGAGCAGAACCATCGAAAATAATAATGAGCGAATCAATAAGAAGATCGAGGAGGAAATGTCCGAGATGCACGGGAAATGGGAAGACACGACCGTGAAATACAACGAACGAACGAAGATTTCAGAGAACGGATGACCAACCTGGAAGAAGACAGCCAGATCCGGATAGAGTCGATAAAAACTGCAACCGACCAAAACATAAAACAAGTACGAACAGATTTTGGCGAGAAGTGCCGGGAGATTGACACAGCCGTGAGCGAGGTTCGCGGACAAGGCCAGCAAAATAAAAATAAAATCGAAGAAATCCAGCAACGGGAGATTGCTAAAATTAGGGAGGAGTTAGAAATAATTAATAACAGACCACCAATAATGACGCAGTACCAGCACGTGGACAACCGGGAAGTGATAAACTTTAAACAGTACCGGCGGAACCCAATGGAGTTTCTGGAAAGAGTAGACGAGCAGCTGGCCAAAACTCGGGAGAACAGGTGGACAATTATCTGAGGCTACTTAGACGAAAATTTTCGAGATATCAACGATAATTGGTGGACGGCCACAAGACACGACCTGACGGATTATGAACAGTTTAAAGAGGTATTCAAGAGGAAGTACTGGTCGGAGGCTACACAGAACATGGTGCGGGACATTATATGTTTCGGAAGATACGACGCCACCAGAGGGACAACTTTTACTGCATATTTCCTCGGTAAAGTATGCCTAGCAAGAAACTTAGAACCGAAGATCCCAGAAGAAAGTTTGGTAACGAAGCTAGCTTTCCATTAAGAAGAGGGTGTATCTAGAGCGCGGCTAGGAAGCCAAATAAAAACTATACAGTCCATGGCAGCCCTGTTGGAAGATTACGAGCGAGAACGTTATTATCGTAGGAGCCGACAGCGGGACGACAGGGGCGAGAACAAAAATTTTAACAACGGTTACCCGAACAATAACAACAATTACCGTTTTAATTATAATAACCGTAACCAAGTGAATAACCCGCCTAACGAGCCGCAGAATAGAAATAACAATTTTCCGGCTAGCCAACAAAATAACAATTATAACAATAATAATAGGCCAAACAACACAAATAATCCATACAACCGGCCAAATAATACGCATCAACCCTATAGGCCGAATAACACTAATTACAACCGGCCAAATTACAATAACAACCCGAGTGGCAATAGAAATCGAAATAATAACGATCGCAACTATCGTCAAGTGCATTACGTGAGGGCCGAAAGTGACGGTAGAAATAGATCATACTATCAAGGACGACGAAGTGCCGACCGGAATGCGTACGGACACCGATACAGTGATCGTAATTACAGACGTGACACCAGAACCAACACGGGCCAGAGTCGAAGCCAAGAAGTGTACAGGCGTGACCGGTACGAAGAGGATCACAACCAGCCTGAACCCCGACCGTCAACGAGCGGAAGTCCGCCAACAAATCAGCAAGACGATCGTAACAATCAGTCCGAGATGACGTTAAACTAGGAGCGGCAGTGAAAAAACTACTCGTACCCTCACTGAACCATTCTATTGGGTTAAATCGCATCGTTACTCAAACCAACGGCGAACACACAATTACAATCGTGCGCAATAATTATCTGAAGAATATTATAGAGTAACTCCTCGAAGAAGGTAGCAACCAATCTGATAGTAAACATAACGAGATTGCTTATATTTCAACGCAAGTCAACGGAGTACCAGCACAAATTATGATAGACACTGGATCCAATATCTCATTAATCGACAGTATTGAGCTTCAGAAAATTCAAGAAGCAAGTAAAACAGTCATACTTACGCTACCCATCAGCAACATTGTCCTTGTAGGAGCGACCGGACGACAAAACAGAACCGTCCGAAAACAAGTGCAACTCGAACTGACAAGCAACGGACAAACCGTGACAATGACGTTTTTAGTAGCCAGTGGATTGCCATTCCGGATGCTAATTGGTTGCGATATGCTGCGCCAGTACTCAGCAATAATTGACCTGAGCAAATACAAACTTATTTTGAAGAAGAATGACATACAATGGGTAGCTGAACTGACCAATAGTGAAGAAATACAGCCACATGAAACAATGTACAATATCCAAAAGTACAGAAATACTGGAGAACATGTACTAAATAATGGGATTTATGACGAGACCGACAATGAAGAACTATGGCAAGAAAAACTCGAAGAAATCCGAACTTTGCAGAGAGAGAGAACGAGCGCTCAATTAACAGCTCAACAAGCTGAACAACTGATCGAAGTATATAAGCGTTACAAGCACGTATGTTCAAATACACCTGGAAAGGTCAGAGATTATCAGTGCGAGATTCAATTCCGAGAGCCTGTCAACTTGATAAAAAAAATCTTACCCGATCGCATTCTCATTAAAGGAGGCGGTGAGAGCAGAAATCAATCGATTAATAGCTGAAGACATAATTGAACCAAGCTACTCACCCTACACCAGCCCTATCCTTGCAGTTCCAAAGAAACACGGGAAGGTGAGAATATGTCTAGACGCCCGTGAGATCAATAAATACATAATAAATGATCGTACATCCCCAGGAGAAATAGAACAGATCCTGAAAAAATTCTATGGAACCAAATTCATCAGTATATGGGACACTGTCTGCGGCTATTGGCAGGTTGAATTACACCCATCCAGCAGAAAGTACATGGCGTTTATATTTGAAGGACGGAACTTCCAATTCAAAAGATTACCCTTCGGATTGGTGAATTCGGTAGCAGTATTTGTAAAAATTATGGACCAGATACTTGGACCAGATGCGTTGCAGTTCACAACAGTCTATGTAGACGACTTGTTAATAACTTCAGATGTGTGGGACGAACATTGTCACCGAGTAGAATATGTGCTGAAAAAACTATCAAATAACCATATAACCCTCAAGCTGGAAAAATCCAAATTTTTATGTGATGAAGTGCAATTTTTAGGGTTCAACTTGTCTGGAAATGGGATAACACCATCACAAGAAAAGGTGGAGTGCATACAGAAGTTTCCAACACCAAAAAATAAGAAACAACTCCAATCATTTCTCGGTCTATGCAATTATTACCGAAAGTTCCAAAAGAATTATTCTGAAATGACAGCTAAATTTTCACACCAACTGTCATCTAAGAACAAATGGACGTGGGGAGTCGAACAAGATATAACACTCCAACTGAATAAAAATAAATTCATTGAATCAGTAATGTTACGTCATCATAATTTCACTAAACCATTCTATTTAAATTGCGACGCCAGTGACGTTAGCCTTGGATCCGTTTTGTACCAGGAGGATGAAGAGGGAAATCATTGTGTGATAGGTTTCGCAAGTAGAGTTCTAAACAGCAGTGAAAGAAATTATAACGTTACTGAGAAGGAATTGCTGAGCGTAAGTAGAGTGCTAAACAGCAGTGAAAGAAATTATAACGTTACTGAGAAGGAATTGCTGAGCGTTGTGTTCTCATGTGGAAAATTTAGAACCTACATATTGGGATACCCGATTACAGTGAGGACTGACCACAAGTCCATATCATTCCTTAGAAATTGTAAGTTAAGTCATGGAAGATTGACTAGATGGAGTTTGGTATTGCAGGAGTATGATCTAAATTGGGAATACATCCCAGGCAAGAAAAACATTGTAGCAGATACCCTATCCAGAGTAAACATTAAAGAGCAGACGTACGAAGGAGAAAAGGAAACTGTTATCAAAATATACCACATAATTAAAAACAGAACTGATTTGGCCAACATTATGAAAGAAATGGAACGACAACAAGCACAAGATCCCAAACTAAGCAAAATTCTATCACGCTTAACAGACAAAGATGACCACATATCCCAATATTATTGCAAACACCAAGGGATACTTTTCATAAAACCACAAAATAAATTCATAACGTGGAAAATAGCAATACCTCAAGCCACAGAGAAGGACTTAATTCTCGATTACCATGAGAGATATGGGCACATGGGCGCATTAAAAGTGGTAAAAGCCTTACAAGAGCATGTATACATGAAGGATGCTAACAAAAAGGTAAGGAAATGTATAAAGCAATGTCACATATGCCAACTAGTGAAGGTCAACAATAACAGAAAGGAGGGAACCATGATACCTATAACTACATCTTGTAAATTAGAGAAAGTCTTCGCTGACATATGCGGACCACTTCCGCGTAGTGGAGGAAGGCACCAATACAAATACCTCATCATTGTATTTGACCACAACACAAGGTTCACAAAGCTTTTCCCCACCAATCGTGCCACTACCCAAAAAATTTTTTAAATAATCCTAGAGCCATACATTAGTGAAATGGGAATGCCCAAATGCATCATTACTGATCATGGAACGCAATTCAAGGGAAATAGATGGAAGAACACTTTACTAAATCATGGAATAAAAACGTACAAGACATCAGTGTACCATCCCAGCAGCAACCCTGCAGAGCGAGTCTTGAGAGAAGTGGGGAGAATTCTCCGTACATATTGTTATGAGCAACACAATGAATGGTCTAAATACATACCAGCAGCCGAAAATTTTATAAACTTATCGCACCACCAATTTATTGAAACAACACCATATACTGCAATGTTGCAAAGACCACCACCAAGAGAAATTACTTCCCTAATCCAATTTCCGAATGACGAAGGATATCAATTCGAAGAAGTTCAATTTCACAATAAAATATTAGAAAAGACTGACAAAATCAGAGAAAAATATAAGCAAATGCAACCGAAGCCCATACAATATCAGATTGGAGAGCAAATATTACTCAAAAACAGAGGATTACCAAGCACCATGGAAGGGATAGCCAAGAAGCTATTGTTACTGTACACAGGACCCTACATAGTAAGCAAAGACAACCAAAATAATACATAAGAGATCGTAGACCCAAAAACACAAAGAAGAAAGGGGACATTTAACCAAACCTCTATGAAAAAATATTATTAAAAACGAGAAAAAAAAACACCCCGAAACCAATTAATAAATAACTAGTGTTAAACAGTAAGATAAATAAACAAAACGAATAATAAAAAGATCATATATACCATACCCACAAATAATATCGAATCACGAAGAGCTAGAGAGTGTGAATAAAAGAAAAAGAATATAATTTGAAATAATGTATTGTATAAACTACATAATAATAACGTGAAAAATCCTACAAATGATATTTATTTAATAGTCGCACTAAGACTACTAGTATAATTTTATAATGATTGACTTTGGATAAGTCCAGCAATCAAATGTGTATTTTACGGCGGAGCAATGGAGTCAAAAGTACCCCTCAGATCCGATTCAATATAATGATAGGGAAAAATGTTAGGGATTTAGATATCAAAAGGATAAGAACATTAAACTAAAATACGATACAAAGATCAAGAAGAATATTGACACTCAAAAATAAAAAGAACCTATTGCTCTAAAATAACCAGTGAGTAAGAAAGTAAAATGAAATAATGATTGATAATTCCAATCAAAAAACTGAACGATATTTGTTGAAATAATCAATTTTAGTGGCAGGGCAATATGTAATGGTACATATCTTTACCTAACCATAATGAAGAAAACATGACAAGATAAATTATTTAATCATTAACACTAGAATAAAAAGGGATGAATTAGAATTGAAGAATGGGTGAATCAGAATAATAAAACGATCAGACATATCAAGGTAGTCAGAACAGTAACTTATATTAATAAAGTAGTAACTAAAAAACAAACCAAAATGGTAAATACAGAAATAAGGCGATTTAACCTGAATAGCCCAATAGATGGTAAGTGAGAGAGTAGAACTAGCCCCAAAGGACCAAGAATAACATAAATAATGACAACTGCAAATGGACTAGAACTAGCCACCGCACCAACATAAGAGTGTAAATAAGAAGAATAGTGACTAACAAACAATTAACACGGAAGTGTAATGATACCATCAGCCACAACACTAAGGAAGTGACGTAAAAAGTATGACAAAATAAAGTAAACCAAGAAGGAATACAAAACTTGTGTGAAACCAAAGAAATAGACTCACTAATGAAAATTGTATATAATATTAATAATTGTAAGGACAGAAAAGTAAGAAATACTAATTATTAAGTACTTAAGATATAGAAGAGCACAATAACCCAAACAGATAGAGTAAACTAGGACAAATCACATTAGCACGATACTAACATATCAGTGGTACAATAAAACACAATAGAATGAGAGTAGTAAATTGTAATGATGGTGAACATTTTCTAAATAGATGTAAGAAAGAGAACTTTTTAGTAAGCAATACAAAAATATTCACCCACCAGTAACACTAAAAGAAGATTGAGTGTAAGGTGTTAGTGTTAAGACCCCAAAGTGAGAATAAAACCCCATTAAAAAAGTGATAAAAACACTGATAAAGCAGTGTCCAAAGTTTATAAGTGAATAAACTGAATTATAAGTGATAAGTTATGTGTGAGTGAGATCTAATATTGGCCAAACACAGGAAGGACTGTGATAGTGGAAATGCCAATATGAGTGGACACCCAAATTGTAACTACACAAACTAATATTATTAAACTTAAGTTAGTATTAGTAATCACTAATTACTATGGTTTTAAATGTGTGTTAATTAATATTGTAGGCCTAAGGGACAATTCATAGTTTTAGGAAAGTTAAGAAACATAGACTATTAGTGTGTTAAATCACCATACAGAGAGTTTCTATAAGATTAAATTATAAAAACAATTAATAATCATTATATGATTTAGTAAGAGATAGTGAAATAGGATAAGGTTACATAATTAATGACACAAGGTCAAATAAGTTTAGTGGTAAGGATTTTCTATTACAATCTAAAAGATTAATCAATGTTTATATGTTTGTTTTCCTTTGATGACACTATAAAATAATTATTACTCACTGAAGAGTATGAGTGGATAATATATTTCAAATACGTATGTGTTAAATGAATAAGAATTATGTTTTAATGACTAAGGTTTATGTTCCAAATAATTATGTTTAATTGATAAGAATTATAGCTATGGGAATTGTTAAAACCATTAGATGTTATGTTATATGTTGCAAGAAATAAGATTTTAAAACCAAAAGAAACCAGTAAACAAGAAACAAACAATACATTCAGATACAATGACACTAAAAGTGAGTTATGACAGTAGACAAATTAATATAGGGAAACAATAAAATTACACACAATTACAAGAACCGACTTAAACATTGAACAAATGAACAGAATCTTGTATTAAAACAATCAGGACCCATTACAAGGAGAATAAAATGTAATATCAGTAATTAAAGAAAAATAGTCAATTGCTGTTTAAGCCTAAGCAAATTCCCAACTGTCAACTACAAAAAGCTTCAATTTATAGAATTAAACACTGACATTAGGAAGACTAAACCACATAAACTATGAAATACAAATAGATAATCATGTTAAGGCAGGAATATTATGATAATAATGTAAATTAAGAAAACAGTATAATTAAATAAAATCAACAAAACTGTCAAAATGTTGATACCTAAGTGAACACTATAATATTGGATGTCAAATTAATCCTTGAGCCAAAATATGAACAGTGGTGATAATATTTACTACTAAAAAGGGAGTACTGAAGATTAAGACCAGGGAGTACGTGAAGATCTGTGATACGTGAAGATTAAGGGAGTACGTGAAGATCTGTAACCAGTTTAAATAAAAATTCAAATACCCTAACAATACTCTTTAGCCAATTTCAGCCAATCAAAAACTTTGAGTAACCATGACAACAACCGAATATTGACTAATTTCAGTTAGGAACAATACTTTATGTAGTGACGCTAAACTGGAGAGACGCCACGCCGTGAAGGGCCCAAATTTTCAACAGAAATACAGTATAAGTGCCCACAATTTTGAGAAGGAGTACCAGGACAACAGATGAGAGGCCATTACAACTAATCTACACCAAGGACCAGCTCGGAATTAATCCAGATGACCGGAAAATACCTGGAATTCGACTTGAAGAAGATGACAATCAATTTTTGAGCCCAAGACTGAAGTAGGAAGAATCAACATCGACCCATTACTTTACATGGACGACTGACAATACCCATCATATCTACTAACGTTGAGTATTGCTGAATTTATTTGATTACTATAAAACAAATTCTCTTTCAAAAATTCTAACTATATAATAAAACTCTCACTATCACTGAATATATTTTCAAGGATTGATAAAATAAAGAAATAACTTTGTAAACATTGAATGAACACATGATAATCTATGTTACACAACGACACTGTCACACTTCAACACCACAATATTTAATTTATAGCAAACCTTGTGTAATTTTAATGATCACAAACTTTAAATGATATGTTCTAATTTGTTATCTTGTTATAAACACTTCTGTATCGTACTTAAAAGGACCCTATAGGCAGATTTAATTTTGTAAATAATAACCAACGCTGTCTTGCATCTAATAGAACATTGTACTGCCAACCCAGCAATCCGCTGACTGAACGACTATATTTTGCCGAAGCTAAAATTATTATATCAATTATTATTTTGTATAAAGCGTTAACAAGAACTAATAATTCAGAGCCTAAATAAAAAAGTGTGTACCGTGAATAACTGTCCAGTATTTATTTATAGAGAATATTATGTATGTTTTGTTTAATAGCAGTGAGTCAACATAACCAACATTATTCAAGTTGGCAACACGTTTTCCCCCACTCAAACGAGAATCGGTTTCATGCCAGTCGGCGAACGATTCAAATTTACACTAGTGCACTGTCAAACCATACAAATAAAAATTTTTAATTGTTTTCTCGTAAAACAATTTGGCGCCTATCGGGAGTTACAAAGTGTGCGAGAAGGGACAGGTAAGGCACGCAGGCTAAAAGACGCTTACGAACGACACAATTTACGTTAGGTAAGACTTCCAATTACACAAACATTAAATATCATAAAATACACGACACACGTCGTTAGTTTACAATATATATATATATTGTAACGTAACTCTCTCTAGCGATTTATAAAGTTATTGTTTATCTTGTTGCGGGTTTATAGTTAATTCAGCCCCACGTCATGAGCGGCATTCTGTAACGTGCCGCGGGTATCTCGAAAGTTTACGTTTATTTATTAAGCTTTTCTAATTAAGTCCCACGTTAGTACGTCATTTTGTAACGTCTCGCGTTTTTTTTTTTTTTAATTTTCGAGGAGTCTTTTCAATACCTTTCTTAATTAAATAAGCAGTTTTAACGGCTCTTCGAAAATCTCGCTTTCATGAGAGTCACTGTTAATCCTTTATTGATCGTTACTTATTGTTTATATTTGCGAATGTTCAAAGCGGTAATAATCTATGTTTACCGAAATAAAACTGAAATCGAGTGTATGTGATTTGGGAGAATTCAGTGAAGTTGTTTGACTGTAGTTAGGAGAGATAGGACCATGGATATTCTCCCCGGAGTATACAATTACTTAATTTAAATTTTAGCCGCTCATGAGACCAGCTGATTTTGACGTCTGCATCCCAATTTGAGGTTAAATAAACCAATTGTCGGCAATACTTTTACGGTTGTTCGTCCTCTTCTTAATTTCCTGAAACTCTGTAACAACTACCCTCTACAAGAAATAATACACATTTATTACTTATAACAAAGTATTCAGGGTATATATTTGTTAAATAAACTGATATTTATCTGCTCCCAATACAAAAAAATTATAATCGATTCTCTCTGTCAACACCACATTGGTTCGATCTTATTAGGTAAACATTGGAATTATAACAAAATATTTTTTATCCTTGATTAAATATTAAACAATAAAGAATTAATTTATATATTTCCCAGGGTTAATGGTAAGTTCTTTGTGTTATGAGACGGTCAGAAATGAATAATAAAATACTACGCTTTACAAAGAAAATTAGATTACATTTGGTTTTTCTATAGTATGTAGTTCCGGGTTTATCCACTAGAGTTCATTTTATTTTTTTACTATAAACACGAAATCAGATACTGAATGCTTAAACTGCACCAAGATTCGTTATGAGGATTTTTTGGTTAAGAATTATTAATAAAGTTTGTTTCACCTCTTTTCTTGAAGTGTTTATTTGGATGGTGCTGGTTCTAGTGTCAAAGTTATAGTTGTTTTGGAATTTAGTTAAATTTTATAATATACAGTCTCACCAAAAATCTCGAAGTGCAGTCCAGCTAGGCCTGATCTGGTGGTTGGATTATTTCAAATTTTCATCGAATAAAGGACGTAAATGTTGATACTTGAAGGAATTCTTACATAAGGTGGACACTACTCGTTACTTTTTATTAAATTTCGCACTGTTTCCAAAAGTATTTATAAGGTTTTTTTCAAATTTTATATGGCATTACACTTTTTCCAAACTTACGTTTTCCAATCGTTTTAACAATTAAATTATATCTTGTTAGTTGGTTACTGTTAGTAACCAAGAATTTTTATATCATTTTTTATTGGTGCATCTATATACTTTTGAGTATATAGGCTGTTTTTAATTATTATAAATTTATTTCTTATTTATAAAAAAATAATCCTTTTTAACTTTTATTTATTATCCATTTTAATTTATATATGGGTTTTCCTTCTATTTCCTCTTAACTTTATACATAGGTCTTTAATATTTTTATTTCCTTTAATGGTATTTATTTATTATTTATTATATGCTTATAGTATCCTTACACTAAACTATTTTCCTCTGCCATTTTACTCATACAGTATTATTTTATATTATTTTTTTATATTTAACTATTTTATATTTAACCCTGGGTTATTTTATATTCAAACACAATTATTATATTAAATATAAAATTAGACCTAGGTACAAAATCTTTGTGGCCTACACAATATAAATTACACAAAATTTAAACAAAATACAGAATTGGTCAGTAGCAATATAGTCTACTGTTACAATTAATTGTTTCTCCATCTACAGCATAAGTCTGTGAGATGCTCCTTTTAAAAACACTTACGTTCTCACTGTGTACACTATAGTCACTTTGTACCCTTTATATCACTTAATTATAGTTTATAGTGTTTTGTAATACAAAGTAATCTATAGCTATGTATATTATACTCATTTCTGATCTTTATAGTGGGGTGATTACGTTATCATTTTTGGGCATGGGTTATGTAACGTTACATAAAGCCCCCCCCCCCACTAGAACAGATTTATTTTCATGTTACTGCTTTCAAAATAAATTGTTGACCTCTTCAATCTTCTTGAAGATTGAAGTCTTATTTCAATAGTCTTCAATAGTCTTGTTTTATTCTTCGTGATATCTTTTCATTTCGGACTGGTTATATACTCCTTTTATTCTGTTATTGTTAATTGATTTGATTTCATATGTATTATTCCCTTTCACCTTGGTTATGATGTATGGTCCGGTATAAAGTAAAAGTAATTTTCTCGCAATCCCCTCTATAGAACTGGGTAGTTGTCTATTTTTTATTAACACCTTATCTCCTAATTGGTATGTATCTACTCTTTTCTTTTTCTCAGTATCCCTTTTATGTTGAAGTTCCGCTTTATGTAACAACCTGTTGGGCATTTCGATTTTATTGAATTCCACTCTCTCTCCTGGAGGAAAATTTATTAATGAGGTGATTTCTCTTGGTGGTGGTCTGTCAAACATTACCTGATAAGGGCTGGTTCCGATAGTGTCATGGTAGGACCAATTAAGGAAGGTCTCTGCTGGTTCAATGTACTGGCTCCATTTTTTATGTTCTTGGTGACAGTAGGTACGCAGAATTCTACCAACTTCCCTTAAGACGCGTTCGGCAGGATTACTGCTAGGGTGGTATACTGATGTTTTATATGTTTTTATTTGCCATTTCCTCAATTCTTCTTTCCACCTTTTACCTCTAAACTGCGTCCCATGATCCGTTATTATGGTTTCAGGTTTTCCCACTTCAGGTAAGTATTTTTGAATGATTACCTCTAAAGGTTTCTTCGTAGTGGCTCTACTGATAGCGTAGAGTTTCGTATATTTGGTATAATGGTCAAATATAATAATTATATATTTAAATTTATGTCTCCCTCCACTTCTGGGAAAAGGTCCACATATATCTAAGAAGGTCTTCTCAAGTTTACTGTTAGATTTTATGGTAATCATAGCTCCCGTTCTCTTCTCGTTATTTATTTTTACTAGCTGGCATATGTTGCAGTTTTATACTATTAATCTTACTCTCTTATTTATTGCTTTCACATAACAGTGTTCAGATAAAGCTTTAATAACTTTGAGTGGTCCCATGTAACCATATCTTTCATGGTAGTCCTTTATGAGGGCTACTTCCGTTGCTTCTGGTACATACATTTTCCACACATGATCCTCAATGGTTGGACGGATAAAAAGGATTTCTTCATAAACACCGAAAAAAATTTTGTTATTATAGGATCCTTTTGGAATATCCTGTCTTTAATTTTTGTTAATTTAGTATCCATTTTCTGATCTATTTTTATTTTACTAATTATATCTTGTAACTCCTTTTTCACTTTGATAATGTAATATATCTTTCCAATACTCTCTGGTTCTACTTCACAAGTTCCTTTTTCTAGGTTAATCCGTGATAATCGGTCTGCTATTATATTCTTCTGACCCGGGATATATTCCCAGTCTAAATTATACTCTTGAAGTATTAACACTTATCTTGTGAGTCTACCGTGGTTAAGTTTACAGTTTTTTAAAAATGAAATTGATCTATGGTCGGTTCTTATGGTTACTGGGTATCCCAATATAAATGTTCGAAATTTTATACATGAGAACACAACACTCAGCGGTTCTTTTTCAGTTACTGTATAATTCCTCTCACAACTACTCAGTACTCTGCTTGCAAAACTGATGACCCAAAGATTTCCTTCCTCATCTTCCTGATATAGTTCACTTCCAAGGCTAATGTTGCTAGCATCACAATTTATGAAAAAACGTTTATTGAAATTTGGGTGGTGTAGCATGATGCTGTCCAGAAATTTATTTTTTATTATCTTAAAATTATTGTCTTCACTTTCTTTTCCCATTTCCACTTGTTTTTCTTCGAAAATAAATATTGGAATTTGCCTGTTACTTCTGAATAACCCTGTTGAAATTTCCTATAATAGTTGCAGATCCGCAAAAAGGATTGTAATTGTTTTAAGTTCTTTGGTTTAGGGAAATCTTGGATAGCCTTTACTTTCTCAGGAGATGGTTTAATTCCAGTAGCTGACAGAATGAATCCTAAAAATGGAAATTCATGTGTGATAAATTTAGATTTATCTAGTTTCAAAGTTATATTATAGTGTAACAGTTTATTTAACACTGTTTCCACTGTTTATTTAACACCTCACTTTCCATTCAACGCTCCTATACTACGTTATGACTAATATTACACATTAAATACAAAGTGTGAAATTCTTGGTGTCTTTTAAAAATTGTTTATTTCTTTTTATTATTTGTTTAGTACTTATTTCATTGATCAATGAATCTATTTCTTATTGTTTGATGCGTCGACCAAAGATAGGAATCCGTAGAGGTCCTCATTTTGATGGTTTAGCGAAGAAGAAATGATGTTGACCAATCCGGTAGAAAGATGCTCTGGCAATTACAGATGCTGTAGCTCTCTGTTGCTCAGGTCACTTCACGGCTGATTATAAATTAATTAATTAATAATTTAATTAATTAATGTGTTGTTTTACACAGCGAGTGTTGTTGAACTGTACTAGTTCCGCTACTGCGGACTACCTCTCGAATTTCTTAACTTAACTACAACTTTGTGTGATTGTAAAATTTATGCACGTAATTTATACACGACTAGCGCATTGAAGATCCGAGCGAAGAGTAACGCTACCCCTCGGTTTGAGTTGGCGTCTGTTTTAAATACGGGATTCTGATTGGTTGTTCAAATAAGTCATGCGTTTTTCCAGTCTCGACAATCTCGAACAGGTCGAGCAAACACCCCTTGACAGGTTTGAAACGGCAGAGAATTTCTAGTCAAAATCGTTCTTCCTGTGTTTGCAAATTGATTGATTACAGGTATTTGCAAACGTGTTTTCAAAGATCTGACCACAGAATATTGTTGCTTAGGTCTTTATCTGTGTGTGTGTGAAAACACCTAATTCCTATGTAGCATAATTCTCTTGTTATTCCTTTTGGCGTTCATCTTCCGTATAACTTCTTCAATTGTTAATTATATTAACTGAGATTGCGGCTACTTATAAAGCTTTACTTGCTGAAAACAATGCTGTTTTCAGAATTGCCGTATATTTATAAGTTTTGAAGTTATCGCAGGTTGAACTGATAATTTGAATTGAGTAAAGTTTCATGTTTGTACCGGTAGCGGACGTCTCTGTGACGAGGTTAGAGTGAGATGGCTGCGATTATACGCTCTCTCTCTCTTGCTTACGCTGCTATACTCGTACAGTCTAACACTTTCATATAACGCTCAGATAGGACGCTAATATGAATCGTTATATATACCCCCACTCGGCATAAAAAAATTGATTATTTTAAGAAATCATTAATTTTTTCTAAATTGTATCGTTTTACCCTAATTAAAATTTTGCACATTTTCATTCGCACTTTTGGTTTTCCCACACAAAACTTGCACTAATACAATTTTCCTTACATTTATCTTATAACTAAAGATTACAATTTGTTACTTAACCTAACATGGTATACACATATTGGAAATTTATGTGACCATAATGCTTTAATCACCATTTTGGCTCAATTAACGTCAGTAATTTAAACAATACTAACATTTATTTAAATAAATTTTTCTTTTATTATTATTATTGACTTTGATTCATAACAATTATAAATCTTTTATTTGATTATGTTTGATTCATATACCTTATTGGCTCAAACTATTATTTCTTTATTGGTCAATCTTTCGTCTATATTTCCTCCTATGGGAACATAGCTTATATAGCTTACCTCCATATATAGAAACTCCTGGTTTGGTGTTGGTAACTGCACTCCTTCAAGCTACACTAATCCTAGGGTCTTGTTGTTGATGAGTCCCTATTTCCTTAAGTCGTCTAACTACTTCAGGTTTTGTTATATGCTTTACCGCGTAAATACCAATATCATTGTTACTACATTTAATGTTATCTGTTTCCATGTTGTTTTCTGATGGTGGATTTCTACTGAGTACATCTGCTACCAAGTTGTCTTTCGCTTTACAATACTGTATTTCAAATTGATACTCTTGTATAGCCAAGATCCAACGAGTCAGACGAGCACCTAGCAATTTACACTTTAATAAAAATACTAACGCCTTATTGTCGGTGATTATAGTAAGTTTAGCACCCAGAATATAACTTCTAAACTTTGACAGGCTATGCACTATCGCTAATAGCTCTTTTTCTGTCGTAAAATAGGTTAATTCTGTCCCTTTTAGTGTGCGACTTACAAATCCTAATACCGCTTTTTGGCCCTTCTCATCTATCTGATACAAATGTGCTCCAATAGCAATATTGCTGGCGTCTGTTTGCAAGTAAAATCTTTCTCCTACCCTTGGATGATTTAATACAACCGTATTTACAAAAAGACTTTTCACTTGTTGCAGCGCTTCATCGGGGTCCTTTGTCCAATTCCATTTAATCCCTTTGTTTAACAACTTCAACAATGGAACAGTACTTTCCGCGTATTTACTTGTAAACTTCTGATAGTAGTTAGCTAAACCTTGAAATGACTTTAGTTGCTTGCAGTTCTATATTACACTCACCGATTTCCAATGCTTATATTCTTTAATATTTACCTTAATTTTATTTGTATTAATTTCCATCGTAATGGTATTTCTTTTAAAATTTATTTCTGCCTTCCATTCAAGTAACGTATTTACCCAAATAATACAATCATGAATGAGTTTCGGGACTATTAGAGCTACAATTTGGGTTTGGTTACCATTTATACTGACAGGTAAAGAAATTTGTTCAGTTATCTTTTGCATTTTGGCTCCAGTGGCTCCCTGTACATTACAATGTTTTACGGGTAGTCTGGGACAATTTCGCAACTGACAATTATCTACAAACTTTGAGCTGACACAGGTTACTTCACTGCCAGTGTCTATAAGCGCTCGTACTAGTAGATTACTGATCTTACAAATTATTTCCGGACATTCAGGATAATGGTTTCTACACACTTCTTGCTCCTCTTTTAACAAGAACTCCCTATCGCTCACTTGTTTTATATTATTTGTTACTTTCTTCTTACCTGTTTTCTTGGGTGGTTTCACTGCAGGTAATGGTAGTTTAGTTTTGTTTCTTTTCTACCTGCAGTGGCTTCCCGTTTCCCGTATTCATTTTACTGGTAGACGGTTGCGACTCGGTAGATGTTATGGTTGTTTTACATACTTTATACCATTTATTTGGTCGGGTTTCTACACTCCTACTTCTACCCTTCTCTTCCAATTCCGGCCGATTTTGGGGTTTATTACCCGGATATGGGGTAAACCTTTTATTTCGGACGCTCATTGTCTCTTCTCTTCGTTGGGTAGAAAGTTGGTGCCTGATGATCGCCTCTAGAGTAGTTACTCAGCTGATTATTTACTCGCTGCAGGTCCCTCTCTAGGTCTTGACACTCATCCACTACCATTATGAACTTTTCTAGAGTATCCACCCCTCTAGTAGTGGTTGCTACTCTAGTGCGTTCTGAGAAATGACGCGCTAGCTTATACACTAGGTCTCTCTCTTCTATTGGTGGTGTTAGATGCTTGACTTGTGCCATTACATTTACCACATAGTTGGTGGTTGTCATATTCATTGACGGGTGATAATTACCAAATTCCAGATGATCGCGTACCCTTCTTTGGATCTGAATATTCCAGTATTGAGCCAGGAATTTTTCTCTGAAGTCAGAGTAGGTTTGAACTCTGTCCGAGATGACATTCCACCATGTACCTGCCCAATTCTTGAGGAATCGGCCTAACATGTCCTTCTTGTCCTCGTCGTCCATCAGTGGTTTACACGAGCTACATAAGCCTCAGACAGCTTTAGGAATTCCACAGGATTCTCATGTGGGTTTCTTGAAAATGCAAGGTTTTCCGTTTCTTCCTTATAGCCGCCACACCTCACGACTTTGGTTTGCTGTGACTTCATTGCCTTAGTCAGATCCTCCCGCATTACCTTTAACTGCTGTTCCACCTTTTGATGTACTTCGTCACTGTTAGCCTTACTCTCTACCTGTTTCTTAACTTCTTTAATATTCTCGCCCAGTTGGGTACACTCTTCCCTAGTATTCTGGATTTCTTCTTTATTTAGAAGCGATTGTGTTTTTAATTCAGCTGTTACTTCGCTGAATTGTTGGTTAATGAGGGTTACTTTCTGTTCTAATCTTTCATGAAATTCGTTTCTAAACTTACTTAGTTTTTCGTCTTGACGGCGAAAATTAGTGTTTACTTGTTTCCTAAATTCCTCTAACGTAGTTTTATCCTCTTCGGTATGCTTATCAAACTTATTATTACTCTCATCTATTTTACTAGCTAAATTAGTAGCTAAATTTGCTATTTCTTCATCTATTTTAAATGTAGCTTCTTTACTACTTTTTTCTATTTGGCTAGACAAATTTCCATTTATTTGTTTCATTTCGCTAGACAAGTATTTATTAGGTAGCTCTATTTTATTATTAACATCAGTTATTAATTTTTTATTACTTTCTTCTAAATTTTGATTATTTTCTTCTATTTTCTTTGATAATTCACTATTTGTAGATTCAATTTTATTATTAGTTTCTTTTATTTCACTAGATAATTGAACCTTTGTACTTTCAATTTTACTATTAGTTTCATCCATTTTAGTGGTCAATGGCTTAAACATTTGTTCAATTGCTGCCATATCTACTGCTGATGATTTCGCCATTTTTATAATTTATTAATATTTTTAACAAATTAATTTAACAAATTTTATTTTAATATTTAACCCTTTAACAGTTTTGTTATTTGTAACCTTGAACTCCACTTCGTTTTTAATTAATTAATATTACAATTTAACTAATCACTTGGGTAAAAGCAACGCCAAATTATATAACTTTCTTTATACAATTCGTCTATTTAATCGGGCCTATTAGTTGCAGCGACAAATTTATCACCTAACTTTATTTTGTGCCCATTTAATTTTATTTGTATATAAACTATATCATTGTTTTGTGATGACTCTTTAATTGCTCTTTCTTCCATTAACTCCGCCTGTATATTCTTTAAATAATGATTTCTGATAATTGTTATTGGTCTGTTTAATTTATTATTATGATTAGGTCTGTGGTAAATTCTGTGCCCGGTTGTTTCTAGCAGTCACATCTTCTCACTGCTGGTACCCGTTTCCCCGATTTCCGTCATTATTATTATTTGGTTCAACATTTTCACTATGTTGAGTATTGTTTACTGGCCTTCTCTCTTCCTCACTAGCTCTGAATCTAGGTTGTTCTTCACTCCTACTTCTTTGTGGACCTTCTTCTCTCTGATAAGAATCATTTCTATAATTTCGATTGTTACAATTTTGCCCTCTTCCTCGATACCTGTTATTATAATAATTATTATTGGCACGTACATAATTTACTCTTGGTCGATTATCTCTAGGTGGTTCATTTTTCCGCTCCTCTGTATTCCCTAACCTCCATCTACTCCTCCTGTAATATGATTCTTGCTCATAATTCTCTAGTAGCGTTTCCATACCTCCAATGGTTTTTATTTGTCCGCTTAATCGAGCACTTATAATCTTTTCCTCGAAGTGATACGCAATTTTGGTCACCAAACACTCTTCAGGGATCTTTGGGTCTAAATATTTTGCCACACACACCTTCCCCAAAAAATAAGCAGTAGGTGTCTGCCCTATATTGCGGTCATACCTACCATGACAGATAACGTCTCTAATAATGTTTTGCACTGACTCCGACCAGTACTTAAGTTTGAACATTGTTTTGAAAATCCCATAATCACACACCTCTTTCCTGATTACAGTCCACCAATTATCGTTAATGTTTTTGAAAGATTCATCTAATATCCCTTTGATCATGTTCCATCGGTTCTCCTTTGACCTATTTAAAATTTCATCTACTCTCCCTAAAAATTCGAGTGGGTTTCTTCGATAATCCCTAAACTTTACACTTTCCCTACTATCTTGGATAACATGTTGAGTGTTGCATGTAGATCTGGAACCAATTCTATCTACATCCCCTTGTAAGTTTGTTTGTAATTGTTGTAAATTATCTAATTTCTTTACTTGGCTGTGGAACTGATTCTTGACACTTTCTACCGTTTCGTGAAAATCTGTGAATTTACAGTTTACACTGCTTTTTACACTATGTAACTGGTCATTGTTTTCTTGGCGTATGGCCATTATACGAACTTGATTACTTTGTTCCTCTCGGTCCATTCGGGCATCTATTCCTGTTTTAATTTGTTCATCTTCTTTTCAGTTGTATCTAATCTTTGATTGGTTTCTATTATTTTCTTTTCGGCCTCTTCCTTATATTCATCTACTCTTTGGCTGAGCGTATTACTGACCATTGCAATTTTACTTTCGAGATTTTCTCTTAACCCGTTATTGAAATTCTCCATTTTACCCTCAAATTGTTTTAAATTTTCTTCGTTTATTTTCTCAATTTGTTTTAAACTGTCCCTCAAGGTTTCATTTTGCTTCCTTGAGTTCTCCTCCTGTTTCCTAAAGTTTTCATCTATTTTGTCAAATTTCTCGCTCAAGGTTTCATTTTGTTTCCTTGAGTTTTCATCTATTTTATCAAACTTTTCGGCTATAAATCTCATCATATCTTGCCAATTTGGTTCTCCTCTGGCTACAGCGTTATCTGGTTGGTCCCCTTGGGCATCCTCCTCAACTCTTTCATTTCCGTGTTTGTGATTACTTCGGTTTCTTCTTTATCACCCATTGGTTGTTCCATTTCACTGTCCGTGACTATTTCTATCTCTCGTTCCTGTCCACATTCTTCCTTCTCCTTGTCTTCTGCCCTCTTCTTCGATCTACCTCTGGTATTATGCATTTCTTGTTTTCTCATAGCTGCCGACGATAATCAGATTTTTTGTTATATTATTTTGTTGAATATCTCAAAATTTCTTTCCAAATTAAAGCCCTTTTGCGTTGAGCGCCATTCTGAAACGTAACTCTCTCTAGCGATTTATAAAGTTATTGTTTATCTTGTTGCGGGTTTATAGTTAATTCAGCCCCACGTTATGAGCGGCATTCTGTAACGTGCCGCGGGTATCTCGAAAGTTTACGTTTATTTATTAAGCTTTCCTAATTAAGTCCCACGTTAGTACGTCATTTTGTAACGTCTCGCGTTTTTTTTTTTTTTTTTTTTTTTTAATTTTCGAGGAGTCTTTTCAATACCTTTCTTAATTAAATAAGCAGTTTTAACGGCTCGAAAATCTCGCTTTCATGAGAGTCACTGTTAATCCTTTATTGATCGTTACTTATTGTTTATATTTGCGAATGTTCAAAGCGGTTATAATCTATGTTTACCGAAATAAAACTGAAATCGAGTGTATGTGATTTGGGAGAATTCAGTGAAGTTGTTTGACTATAGTTAGGAGAGATAGGACCATGGATATTCTCCCCGAGTATACAATTACTTAATTTAAATTTTTAGCCGCTCATGAGACCAGCTGATTTTGACGTCTGCATCCCAATTTGAGGTTAAATAAACCAATTGTCGGCAATGCTTTTACGGTTGTTCGTCCTCTTCTTAATTTCCTGAAACTCTGTAACAACTACCCTCTACAAGAAATAATACACATTTAGTACTTATAACAAAGTATTCAGGGTATTTATTTGTTAAATACACTGATATTTATCTGCTCCCAATACAAAAAAATTATAATCGATTCTCTCTGTCAACACCACATTGGTTCGATCTTATTAGGTAAACATTGGAATTATAACAAAATATTTTTTATCCTTGATTAAATATTAAACAATAAAGAATTAATTTATATATTTCCCAGGGTTAATGGTAAGTTCTTTGTGTTATGAGACGGTCAGAAATGAATAATAAAATACTACGGATACAAAGGATTTCTTCATAAACACCGAAAAAAATTTTGTTATTATAGGATCCTTTTGGAATATCCTGTCTTTAATTTTTGTTAATTTAGTATCCATTTTCTGATCTATTTTTATTTTACTAATTATATCTTGTAACTCCTTTTTCACTTTGATAATGTAATATATCTTTCCAATACTCTCTGGTTTTACTTCACAAGTTCCTTTTTCTAGGTTAATCCGTGATAATCGGTCTGCTATTATATTCTTCTTACCCGGGATATATTCCCAGTCTAAATTATACTCTTGAAGTATTAACACTTATCTTGTGAGTCTACCGTGGTTAAGTTTACAGTTTTTTAAAAATGAAATTGATCTATGGTCGGTTCTTATGGTTACTGGGTATCCCAATATAAATGTTCGAAATTTTATACATGAGAACACAACACTCAGCGGTTCTTTTTCAGTTACTGTATAATTCCTCTCACAACTACTCAGTACTCTGCTTGCAAAACTGATGACCCAAAGATTTCCTTCCTCATCTTCCTGATATAGTTCACTTCCAAGGCTAATGTTGCTAGCATCACAATTTATGAAAAAACGTTTATTGAAATTTGGGTGGTGTAGCATGATGCTGTCCAGAAATTTATTTTTTATTATCTTAAAATTATTGTCTTCACTTTCTTTTCCCATTTCCACTTGTTTTTCTTCGAAAATAAATATTGGAATTTGCCTGTTACTTCTGAATAACCCTGTTGAAATTTCCTATAATAGTTGCAGATCCGCAAAAAGGATTGTAATTGTTTTAAGTTCTTTGGTTTAGGGAAATCTTGGATAGCCTTTACTTTCTCAGGAGATGGTTTAATTCCAGTAGCTGACAGAATGAATCCTAAAAATGGAAATTCATGTGTGATAAATTTAGATTTATCTAGTTTCAAAGTTATATTATAGTGTAACAGTTTATTTAACACTGTTTCCACTGTTTATTTAACACCTCACTTTCCATTCAACGCTCCTATACTATGTTATGACTAATATTACACATTAAATACAAAGTGTGAAATTCTTGGTGTCTTTTAAAAATTGTTTATTTCTTTTTATTATTTGTTTAGTACTTATTTCATTGATCAATGAATCTATTTCTTATTGTTTGATGCGTCGACCAAAGATAGGAATCCGTAGAGGTCCTCATTTTGATGGTTTAGCGAAGAAGAAATGATGTTGACCAATCCGGTAGAAAGATGCTCTGGCAATTACAGATGCTGTAGCTCTCTGTTGCTCAGGTCACTTCACGGCTGATTATAAATTAATTAATTAATAATTTAATTAATTAATGTGTTGTTTTACACAGCGAGTGTTGTTGAACTGTACTAGTTCCGCTACTGCGGACTACCTCTCGAATTTCTTAACTTAACTACAACTTTGTGTGATTGTAAAATTTATGCACGTAATTTATACACGACTAGCGCATTGAAGATCCGAGCGAAGAGTAACGCTACCCCTCGGTTTGAGTTGGCGTCTGTTTTAAATACGGGATTCTGATTGGTTGTTCAAATAAGTCATGCGTTTTTCCAGTCTCGACAATCTCGAACAGGTCGAGCAAACACCCCTTGACAGGTTTGAAACGGCAGAGAATTTCTAGTCAAAATCGTTCTTCCTGTGTTTGCAAATTGATTGATTACAGGTATTTGCAAACGTGTTTTCAAAGATCTGACCACAGAATATTGTTGCTTAGGTCTTTATGTGTGTGTGTGTGTGTGTGTGTGTGTGTGTGAAAACACCTATTTCCTATGTAGCATAATTCTCTTGTTATTCCTTTTGGCGTTCGTCTTCCGTATAACTTCTTCAATTGTTAATTATATTAACTGAGATTGCGGCTACTTATAAAGCTTTACTTGCTGAAAACAATGCTGTTTTCAGAATTGCCGTATATTTATAAGTTTTGAAGTTATCGCAGGTTGAACTGATAATTTGAATTGAGTAAAGTTTCATGTTTGTACCGGTAGCGGACGTCTCTGTGACGAGGTTAGAGTGAGATGGCTGCGATTATACGCTCTCTCTCTCTTGCTTACGCTGCTATACTCGTACAGTCTAACACTTTCATATAACGCTCAGATAGGACGCTAATATGAATCGTTATATATACCCCCACTCGGTATAAAAAAATTGATTATTTTAAGAAATCATTAATTTTTTCTAAATTGTATCGTTTTACCCTAATTAAAATTTTGCACATTTTCATTCGCACTTTTGGTTTTCCCACACAAAACTTGCACTAACACAATTTTCCTTACATTTACCTTATAACTAAAGATTACAATTTGTTACTTAACCTAACATGGTATACACATATTGGAAATTTATGTGACCATAATGCTTTAATCACCATTTTGGCTCAATTAACGTCAGTAATTTAAACAATACTAACATTTATTTAAATAAATTTTTCTTTTATTATTATTATTGACTTTGATTCATAACAATTATAAATCTTTTATTTGATTATGTTTGATTCATATACCTTATTGGCTCAAACTATTATTTCTTTATTGGTCAATCTTTCGTCTATATTTCCTCCTATGGGAACATAGCTTATATAGCTTACCTCCATATATAGAAACTCCTGGTTTGGTGTTGGTAACTGCACTCCTTCAAGCTACACTAATCCTAGGGTCTTGTTGTTGATGAGTCCCTATTTCCTTAAGTCGTCTAACTACTTCAGGTTTTGTTATATGCTTTACCGCGTAAATACCAATATCATTGTTACTACATTTAATGTTATCTGTTTCCATGTTGTTTTCTGATGGTGGATTTCTACTGAGTACATCTGCTACCAAGTTGTCTTTCGCTTTACAATACTGTATTTCAAATTGATACTCTTGTATAGCCAAGATCCAACGAGTCAGACGAGCACCTAGCAATTTACACTTTAATAAAAATACTAACGCCTTATTGTCGGTGATTATAGTAAGTTTAGCACCCAGAATATAACTTCTAAACTTTGACAGGCTATGCACTATCGCTAATAGCTCTTTTTCTGTCGTAAAATAGGTTAATTCTGTCCCTTTTAGTGTGCGACTTACAAATCCTAATACCGCTTTTTGGCCCTTCTCATCTATCTGATACAAATGTGCTCCAATAGCAATATTGCTGGCGTCTGTTTGCAAGTAAAATCTTTCTCCTACCCTTGGATGATTTAATACAACCGTATTTACAAAAAGACTTTTCACTTGTTGCAGCGCTTCATCGGGGTCCTTTGTCCAATTCCATTTAATCCCTTTGTTTAACAACTTCAACAATGGAACAGTACTTTCCGCGTATTTACTTGTAAACTTCTGATAGTAGTTAGCTAAACCTTGAAATGACTTTAGTTGCTTGCAGTTCTATATTACACTCACCGATTTCCAATGCTTATATTCTTTAATATTTACCTTAATTTTATTTGTATTAATTTCCATCGTAATGGTATTTCTTTTAAAATTTATTTCTGCCTTCCATTCAAGTAACGTATTTACCCAAATAATACAATCATGAATGAGTTTCGGTACTATTAGAGCTACAATTTGGGTTTGGTTACCATTTATACTGACAGGTAAAGAAATTTGTTCAGTTATCTTTTGCATTTTGGCTCCAGTGGCTCCCTGTACATTACAATGTTTTACGGGTAGTCTGGGACAATTTCGCAACTGACAATTATCTACAAACTTTGAGCTGACACAGGTTACTTCACTGCCAGTGTCTATAAGCGCTCGTACTAGTAGATTACTGATCTTACAAATTATTTCCGGACATTCAGGATAATGGTTTCTACACACTTCTTGCTCCTCTTTTAACAAGAACTCCCTATCGCTCACTTGTTTTATATTATTTGTTACTTTCTTCTTACCTGTTTTCTTGGGTGGTTTCACTGCAGGTAATGGTAGTTTAGTTTTGTTTCTTTTCTACCTGCAGTGGCTTCCCGTTTCCCGTATTCATTTTACTGGTAGACGGTTGCGACTCGGTAGATGTTATGGTTGTTTTACATACTTTATACCATTTATTTGGTCGGGTTTCTACACTCCTACTTCTACCCTTCTCTTCCAATTCCGGCCGATTTTGGAGTTTATTACCCGGATATGGGGTAAACCTTTTATTTCGGACGCTCATTGTCTCTTCTCTTCGTTGGGTAGAAAGTTGGTGCCTGATGATCGCCTCTAGAGTAGTTACTCAGCTGATTATTTACTCGCTGCAGGTCCCTCTCTAGGTCTTGACACTCATCCACTACCATTATGAACTTTTCTAGAGTATCCACCCCTCTAGTAGTGGTTGCTACTCTAGTGCGTTCTGAGAAATGACGCGCTAGCTTATACACTAGGTCTCTCTCTTCTATTGGTGGTGTTAGATGCTTGACTTGTGCCATTACATTTACCACATAGTTGGTGGTTGTCATATTCATTGACGGGTGATAATTACCAAATTCCAGATGATCGCGTACCCTTCTTTGGATCTGAATATTCCAGTATTGAGCCAGGAATTTTTCTCTGAAGTCAGAGTAGGTTTGAACTCTGTCCGAGATGACATTCCACCATGTACCTGCCCAATTCTTGAGGAATCGGCCTAACATGTCCTTCTTGTCCTCGTCGTCCATCAGTGGTTTACACGAGCTACATAAGCCTCAGACAGCTTTAGGAATTCCACAGGATTCTCATGTGGGTTTCTTGAAAATGCAAGGTTTTCCGTTTCTTCCTTATAGCCGCCACACCTCACGACTTTGGTTTGCTGTGACTTCATTGCCTTAGTCAGATCCTCCCGCATTACCTTTAACTGCTGTTCCACCTTTTGATGTACTTCGTCACTGTTAGCCTTACTCTCTACCTGTTTCTTAACTTCTTTAATATTCTCGCCCAGTTGGGTACACTCTTCCCTAGTATTCTGGATTTCTTCTTTATTTAGAAGCGATTGTGTTTTTAATTCAGCTGTTACTTCGCTGAATTGTTGGTTAATGAGGGTTACTTTCTGTTCTAATCTTTCATGAAATTCGTTTCTAAACTTACTTAGTTTTTCGTCTTGACGGCGAAAATTAGTGTTTACTTGTTTCCTAAATTCCTCTAACGTAGTTTTATCCTCTTCGGTATGCTTATCAAACTTATTATTACTCTCATCTATTTTACTAGCTAAATTAGTAGCTAAATTTGCTATTTCTTCATCTATTTTAAATGTAGCTTCTTTACTACTTTTTTCTATTTGGCTAGACAAATTTCCATTTATTTGTTTCATTTCGCTAGACAAGTATTTATTAGGTAGCTCTATTTTATTATTAACATCAGTTATTAATTTTTTATTACTTTCTTCTAAATTTTGATTATTTTCTTCTATTTTCTTTGATAATTCACTATTTGTAGATTCAATTTTATTATTAGTTTCTTTTATTTCACTAGATAATTGAACCTTTGTACTTTCAATTTTACTATTAGTTTCATCCATTTTAGTGGTCAACTGCTTAAACATTTGTTCAATTGCTGCCATATCTACTGCTGATGATTTCGCCATTTTTATAATTTATTATTATTTTTAACAAATTAATTTAACAAATTTTATTTTAATATTTAACCCTTTAACAGTTTTGTTATTTGTAACCTTGAATTCCACTTCGTTTTTAATTAATTAATATTACAATTTAACTAATCACTTGGGTAAAAGCAACGCAAAATTATATAACTTTCTTTATACAATTCGTCTATTTAATCGGCCTATTAGTTGCAGCGACAAATTTATCACCTAACTTTATTTTGTGCCCATTTAATTTTATTTGTATATAAACTATATCATTGTTTTGTGATGACTCTTTAATTGCTCTTTCTTCCATTAACTCCGCCTGTATATTCTTTAAATAATGATTTCTGCTAATTGTTATTGGTCTGTTTAATTAATTATTATGATTAGGTCTGTGGTAAATTCTGTGCCCGGTTGTTTCTAGCAGTCACATCTTCTCACTGCTGGTACCCGTTTCCCCGATTTCCGTCATTATTATTATTTGGTTCAACATTTTCACTATGTTGAGTATTGTTTACTGGCCTTCTCTCTTCCTCACTAGCTCTGAATCTAGGTTGTTCTTCACTCCTACTTCTTTGTGGACCTTCTTCTCTCTGATAAGAATCATTTCTATAATTTCGATTGTTACAATTTTGCCCTCTTCCTCGATACCTGTTATTATAATAATTATTATTGGCACGTACATAATTTACTCTTGGTCGATTATCTCTAGGTGGTTCATTTTTCCGCTCCTCTGTATTCCCTGACCTCCATCTACTCCTCCTGTAATATGATTCTTGCTCATAATTCTCTAGTAGCGTTTCCATACCTCCAATGGTTTTTATTTGTCCCCTTAATCGAGCACTTATAATCTTTTCCTCGAAGTGATACGCAATTTTGGTCACCAAACACTCTTCAGGGATCTTTGGGTCTAAATATTTTGCCACACACACCTTCCCCAAAAAATAAGCAGTAGGTGTCTGCCCTATATTGCGGTCATACCTACCATGACAGATAACGTCTCTAATAATGTTTTGCACTGACTCCGACCAGTACTTAAGTTTGAACATTGTTTTGAAAATCCCATAATCACACACCTCTTTCCTGATTACAGTCCACCAATTATCGTTAATGTTTTTGAAAGATTCATCTAATATCCCTTTGATCATGTTCCATCGGTTCTCCTTTGACCTATTTAAAATTTCATCTACTCTCCCTAAAAATTCGAGTGGGTTTCTTCGATAATCCCTAAACTTTACACTTTCCCTACTATCTTGGATAACATGTTGAGTGTTGCATGTAGATCTGGAACCAATTCTATCTACATCCCCTTGTAAGTTTGTTTGTAATTGTTGTAAATTATCTAATTTCTTTACTTGGCTGTGGAACTGATTCTTGACACTTTCTACCGTTTCGTGAAAATCTGTGAATTTACAGTTTACACTGCTTTTTACACTATCTAACTGGTCATTGTTTTCTTGGCGTATGGCCATTATACGAACTTGATTACTTTGTTCCTCTCGGTCCATTCGGGCATCTATTCCTGTTTTAATTTGTTCCATCTTCTCTTCAGTTGTATCTAATCTTTGATTGGTTTCTATTATTTTCTTTTCGGTCTCTTCCTTATATTCATCTACTCTTTGGCTGAGCGTATTACTGACCATTGCAATTTTACTCTCGAGATTTTCTCTTAACTCGTTATTGAAATTCTCCATTTTACCCTCAAATTGTTTTAAATTTTCTTCGTTTATTTTCTCAATTTGTTTTAAACTGTCCCTCAAGGTTTCATTTTGCTTCCTTGAGTTCTCCTCCTGTTTCCTAAAGTTTTCATCTATTTTGTCAAATTTCTCGCTCAAGGTTTCATTATGTTTCCTTGAGTTTTCATCTATTTTATCAAACTTTTCGGCTATAAATCTCATCATATCTTGCCAATTTGGTTCTCCTCTGGCTAAAGCGTTATCTGGTTGGTCCCCTTGGGCATCCTCCTCAACTCTTTCATTTCCGTGTTTGTGATTACTTCGGTTTCTTCTTTATCACCCATTGGTTGTTCCATTTCACTGTCCGTGACTATTTCTATCTCTCGTTCCTGTCCACATTCTTCCTTCTCCTTGTCTTCTGCCCTCTTCTTCGATCTACCTCTGGTATTATGCATTTCTTGTTTTCTCATAGCTGCCGACGATAATCAGATTTTTTGTTATATTATTTTGTTGAATATCTCAAAATTTCTTTCCAAATTAAAGCCCTTTTACGTTGAGCGCCATTCTGAAACGTAACTCTCTCTAGCGATTTATAAAGTTATTGTTTATCTTGTTGCGGCTTTATAGTTAATTCAGCCCCACTTTATGAGCGGCATTCTGTAACGTGCCGCGGGTATCTCGAAAGTTTACGTTTATTTATTAAGCTTTCCTAATTAAGTCCCACGTTAGTACGTCATTTTGTAACGTCTCGCGTTTTTTTTTTTTTTTTTTTTAATTTTCGAGGAGTCTTTTCAATACCTTTCTTAATTAAATAAGCAGTTTTAACGGCTCTTCGAAAATCTCGCTTTCATGAGAGTCACTGTTAATCCTTTATTGATCGTTACTTATTGTTTATATTTGCGAATGTTCAAAGCGGTTATAATCTATGTTTACCGAAATAAAACTGAAATCGAGTGTATGTGATTTGGGAGAATTCAGTGAAGTTGTTTGACTGTAGTTAGGAGAGATAGGACCATGGATATTCTCCCCGGAGTATACAATTACTTAATTTAAATTTTTAGCCGCTCATGAGACCAGCTGATTTTGACGTCTGCATCCCAATTTGAGGTTAAATAAACCAATTGTCGGCAATACTTTTACGGTTGTTCGTCCTCTTCTTAATTTCTTGAAACTCTGTAACAACTACCCTCTACAAGAAATAATACACATTTATTACTTATAACAAAGTATTCAGGGTATTTATTTGTTAAATACACTGATATTTATCTGCTCCCAATACAAAAATTTATAATCGATTCTCTCTGTCAACACCACATTGGTTCGATCTTATTAGGTAAACATTGGAATTATAACAAAATATTTTTTATCCTTGATTAAATATTAAACAATAAAGAATTAATTTATATATTTCCCAGGGTTAATGGTAAGTTCTTTGTGTTATGAGACGGTCAGAAATGAATAATAAAATACTACGGATAAAAAGGATTTCTTCATAAACACCGAAAAAAATTTTGTTATTATAGGATCCTTTTGGAATATGCTGTCTTTAATTTTTCTTAATTTAGTATCCATTTTCTGATCTATTTTTATTTTAATAATTATATCTTGTAACTCCTTTTTCACTTTGATAATGTAATATATCTTTCCAATACTCTCTGGTTCTACTTCACAAGTTCCTTTTTCTAGGTTAATCCGTGATAATCGGTCTGCTATTATATTCTTCTTACCCGGGATATATTCCCAGTCTAAATTATACTCTTGAAGTATTAACACTTATCTTGTGAGTCTACCGTGGTTAAGTTTACAGTTTTTTAAAAATGAAATTGATCTATGGTCGGTTCTTATGGTTACTGGGTATCCCAATATAAATGTTCGAAATTTTATACATGAGAACACAACACTCAGCGGTTCTTTTTCAGTTACTGTATAATTCCTCTCACAACTACTCAGTACTCTGCTTGCAAAACTGATGACCCAAAGATTTCCCTCCTCATCTTCCTGATATAGTTCACTTCCAAGGCTAATGTTGCTAGCATCACAATTTATGAAAAAACGTTTATTGAAATTTGGGTGGTGTAGCATGATGCTGTCCAGAAATTTATTTTTTATTATCTTAAAATTATTGTCTTCACTTTCTTCCCATTTCCACTTGTTTTTCTTCGAAAGTAAATATTGGAATTTGCCTGTTACTTCTGAATAACCCTGTTGAAATTTCCTATAATAGTTGCAGATCCCCAAAAAGGATTGTAATTGTTTTAAGTTCTTTGGTTTAGGGAAATCTTGGATAGCCTTTACTTTCTCAGGAGATGGTTTAATTCCAGTAGCTGACAGAATGAATCCTAAAAATAGAAATTCATGTGTGATAAATTTAGATTTATCTAGTTTCAAAGTTATATTATATTGTAACAGTTTATTTAACACTGTTTCCACTGTTTATTTAACACCTCACTTTCCATTCAACGCTCCTATACTATGTTATGACTAATATTACACATTAAATACAAAGTGTGAAATTCTTGGTGTCTTTTAAAAATTGTTTATTACTTTTTATTATTTGTTTAGTACTTATTTCATTGATCAATGAATCTATTTCTTATTGTTTGATGCGTCGACCAAAGATGGGAATCCGTAGAGGTACTCCTTTTGATGGTTTAGCACAGAAGAAATGATGTTGACCAATCCGGTAGAAAGATGCTCTGGCAATTACAGATGCTGTAGCTCTCTGTTGCTCAGGTCACTTCACGGCTGATTATAAATTAATTAATTAATAATTTAATTAATTAATGTGTTGTTTTACACATCGAGTGTTGTTGAACTGTACTAGTTCCGCTACTGCGGACTACTTCTCGAATTTCTTAACTTAACTACAACTTTGTATGATTGTAAAATTTATGCACGTAATTTATACACGACTAGCGCATTGAAGATCCGAACGAAGAGTAACGCTGCCCCTCGGTTTGAGTTGGCGTCTGTTTTAAATACGGGATTCTGATTGGTTGTTCAAATAAATCATGCGTTTTTCCAGTCTCGACAATCTCGAACAGGTCGAGCAAACACCCCTTGACAGGTTTGAAACGGCAGAGAATTTCTAGTCAAAATCGTACGTCCTGTGTTTGCAAATTGATTGATTACAGGTATTTTGCAAACGTGTTTTCAAAGATCTGACCACAGAATATTGTTGCTTTGGTCTTCATCTGTGTGTGTGTGAAAACACCTAATTCCTATGTAGCATAATTCTCTTGTTATTCCTTTTGGCGTTCGTCTTCCGTATAACTTCTTCAATTGTTAATTATATTAACTGAGATTGCGGCTACTTATAAAGCTTTACTTGCTTAACACAATGCTTTTTTCAGAATTGCCGTATATTTATCAGTTTTGAAGTCATCGCAGGTTGAACTGATAATTTGAATTGAGTAAAGTTTCATGTTTGTACCGGTAGCGGACGTCGCTGTGACGAGGTTAGAATGAGATGGCTGCGATTATACGCTCTCTCTCTCTCTCTCTCTTGCTTACGCTGCTATACTCGTACAGTCTAACACTTTCATATAACGCTCAGATAGGACGCTAATATGAATCGTTATATATACCCCCACTCGGTATAAAAAAATTGATTATTTTAAGAAATCATTAATTTTTTCTAAATTGTATCGTTTTACCCTAATTAAAATTTTGCATATTTTCATTCGCACTTTTGGTTTTCCCACACAAAACTTGCACTAACACAATTTTCCTTACATCTACCTTATAACTAAAGATTACAATTTGTTACTTAACCTAACATGGTATACACATATTGGAAATTTATATGACCATAATGCTTTAATCACCATTTTGGCTCAATTAACGTCAGTAATTTAAACAATACTAACATTTATTTAAATAAATTTTTCTTTTATTATTATTATTGACTTTGATTCATAACAATTATAAATCTTTTATTTGATTATGTTTGATTCACATACCTTATTGGCTCAAACTATTATTTCTTTATTGGTCAATCTTTCGTCTATATTTCCTCCTATGGGAACATAGCTTATATAGCTTACCTCCATATATAGAAACTCCTGGTTTGGTGTTGGTAACTGCACTCCTTCAAGCTACACTAATCCTAGGGTCTTGTTGTTGATGAGTCCCTATTTCCTTAAGTCGTCTAATTACTTCAGGTTTTGTTATATGCTTTACCGCGTAAATACCAATATCATTGCTACTACATTTAATGTTATCTGTTTCCATGTTGTTTTCTGATGGTGGATTTCTACTGAGTACATCTGCTACCAAGTTGTCTTTCGCTTTACAATACTGTATTTCAAATTGATACTCTTGTATAGCCAAGATCCAACGAGTCAGACGAGCACCTAGCAATTTACACTTTAATAAAAATACTAACGCCTTATTGTCGGTGATTATAGTAAGTTTAGCACCCAGAATATAACTTCTAAACTTTGACAGGCTATGCACTATCGCTAATAGCTCTTTTTCTGTCGTAAAATAGGTTAATTCTGCCCCTTTTAGTGTGCGACTTACAAATCCTAATACCGATTTTTGGCCCTTCTCATATATCTGATACAAATGTGCTCCAATAGCAATATTGCTGGCGTCTGTTTGCAAGTAAAAACTTTCTCCTACCCTTGGATGATTTAATACAACCGTATTTACAAAAAGACTTTTCACTTGTTGCAGCGCTTCATCGGGGTCCTTTGTCCAATTCCATTTATCCCTTTGTTTAACAACTTCAACAATGGAACAGTACTTTCCGCGTATTTACTTGTAAACTTCTGATAGTAGTTAGCTAAACCTTGAAATCACTTTAGCTGCTTGCAGTTCTTTATTACACTCACCGATTTCCAATGCTTATATTCTTTAATATTTACCTTAATTTTATTTGTATTAATTTCCATCGTAATGGTATTTCTTTTAAAATTTATTTCTGCCTGCCATTCAAGTAACGTATCTACCCCAATAATACAATCATGAATGAGTTTCGGGACTATTAGAGCTACAATTTGGGTTTGGTTACCATTTATACTGACAGGTAAAGAAATTTGTTCAGTTATCTTTTGCATTTCGGCTCCAGTGGCTCCCTGTACATTACAATGTTTTACGGGTAGTCTGGGACAATTTCGCAACTGACAATTATCTACAAAATTTGAGCTGACACAGGTTACTTCACTGCCAGTGTCTATAAGCGCTCGTACTAGTAGATTACTGATCTTACAAATTATTTCCGGACATTCAGGATAATGGTTTCTACCCACTTCTTGCTCCTCTTTTAACAAGAACTCCCTATCGCTCACTTGTTTTATATTATTTGTTACTTTCTTCTTACTTGTTTTCTTGGGTGGTTTCACTGCAGGTAATGGTAGGTGTGGGGTTCTTTTTTATTTGCAGTGGACTGTATATTGTCAAAATAAATAGTTAAAAGGCTTTATTCCCATGTAATCAGCAATGCATAAAAATTAAGCGTTTACTGACCTTGTCCTTGTGCGTTGTAAATGTCCTGTTGTAAGCAACACTGGTGATTTTCTAGGCAGTCCTAAACTTAACAATAATATCCCAACAAACGTTAAACACATAAATAAACACATGAAAAAAAAGCACAAAGTAAAATAACAAGAGCGTTGAATAGTCTTTCTATTCTTGCGGTATGCGGGTATAAACGAAAAGAACTGAACTGCACGATATACCGTACACTACAGGAAAGAAAAACGCTCTAACTATGACTGCTGATTACAATGTGAATTGAACTTTGAAACAGGTAATGGGAGTGCATTCTATTAGAGATAATGAAATATAGATAGGGTGAGTTTAACTATTGTTATAAAAACAAAATATCTGACATACCGGCCCCTTTGAACCAACTGGTTCAACAAGAAACATTAAAAGAACATAAGAACAAATTTGATCCTTTGGAAGAGTATAATAAAACTAAATTATAAGGGGCAGTAGCCAATTGACTGGTCGAGGATTAAAGTAAATGGGAAGGCGGGATACCTTAATAGAAGGACGGGTCAAGGTTCCACCGGCAGTCTTCATGTTGACGACACGTACCACTCCATCATTCCCTGGAGATACGGAGATGACTCTCCCGAGCTTCCACTTGAGGGGTGGCAGGTTTGTTTCATGAATAACGACTAAATCTCCTATTTTGAGATTTTCTTGAGGTCTGATCCATTTGGACCGTTCTTGAAGTGTGTGGAGGTACTCCATTTGCCATCTTTTCCAGAGATGTTGTGTGAAGGCTTGAACCAATTTCCAGCGTTTTATGTGATTAATTGGTGCATTGGTTAGTTGAGGTTCGATCAGGGCATTAAGAGGTCCTCCAGTTAGAAAATGTCCTGGTGTAAGAGGTTGAAGATCTGAAGGGTCATTCGAGAGAGGAGCTATCGGCCTCGAATTAAGGATAGCTTCAACACGCACAACTAAGGTGGTAAATTCTTCGTACGTTAAAATGTGTTCACCTATGACTCTGGTGAGATGATATTTTGCACCTTTAATGGCACGTTCCCAAAGTCCACCTTGGTGAGGTGCACGCGGAGGAATGAAATGGAATGTGATACTGTTGGTCGTAGCAAAATCTTGCATCTCTGGTTGCTTCATGAGATCTTGAAAACATCTTTTGAGCGAAGAAGCAGCTCCTATGAAATTAGTCCCACAATCAGAGTACAGGTCTGATACAAGACCTCTCCTACAGATGAATCTCGTAAGGGCTGCAATGAAGGCGTCTGTAGTTAAATCAGTAACCACTTCCAAGTGTACAGCTTTTGTTGCAAAACAGATGAACAGACAGAGGTACACCTTTATAGGCTGTATCCTGCGAAGTGTAAAAAACTTGACCGTGTAAGGGCCAGCATAATCAACTCCAGAAGCGTTGAAACAACGAGTAGGGGTAACACGACCGGCTGGTAGATCACCCACGTGTTTGTTGATTTTGCACGAAAACATCGTACGCATTTAAATATTCTTGAGCGTATAACACTGCGGGCAGAGAGGATCCAAAAGCGTTGAGATAGTGTTGCTTGGAGGAACTGGGGACCAGCGTGCAGGTACATGCCGTGATAGTAATCAATGAGTAAATGAATAGCGACATGATTTTTTGGCAGAAGAATAGGATGTTTGGCATTGTAAGTAAGCGCAGAGTTTTTCAGTCGACCTCCGACACGGACTATTCCTGCATCATCAATAAAGGGTGCTAGACGTTGGATGCGGTTTGAGCATGTCCTTTTCTTGGAGAGTAGATCTATGTCTTCTGCAAAGTGAAGTCTCTGAATGAGCCAGCAAATGCGGTTACAGGCGTTATTTAATTCAGTTACTGTAAATGATCCACTTATGGTGGTTTTAAATTTCAAACGGGTTATAAAGCGAAGGACATAAGCCATTACATGAAGAAGAGTCTTCCAAGAAGAAAACTTTGTAAGAAATCCAAATGTTGGGACTTCTTTTGTGGTCATCATAAGATTAAGCACATTTGGTTTCATTTCAGGAATAGACTCCTCCGAAATTGGATGAAGGATAGATTGTGGCCAGGTCTGCGTTGATTTAGCGAGCCATGGTGGTCCTAGCCACCACTGACTATGTTTCATCAGAACCGTGGGTCTCGAGCCTCGAGAAGCACAATCAGCAGGATTGTCAACAGTTGAAACATATTTCCAGACGTGCGGTGAAACTAAGTCTTGTATTTGTGCCACACGATTAGCAACATACACCTTGAGACGAAAAGATAGAGTGCGTATCCAAGATAGAACTACTGTAGAGTCGCACCATGCTGAAATGTTGTCGATCTTGTGATGTTGTGAGAGCTGTTCTGTACAGTAATGTAGCAATTTGGCTAACATGTGCGCACCACAAAGTTCCAAGCGGGGAATAGTCACACGCTTCAGTGGAGCTACTCTTGATTTTGCGATCAGCAGTCGTATGTTGACATCTCCTTCTGCGTCTTCTGTGCGCAGGAAGACACAAGCTGCATATCCGGATTCACTTCCATCTGAAAATCCATGAAGCTGGATATTGACTGCAGTTGCTAAGGATATGAAACGTGGTATCCTTAGCTTTTCTATTTCTGGAAGTTCTTTCACGAATCGTGACCACTTCTCGGAAATATGATCAGGTAATGGAGAATCCCATTCTAAGCCTAAGGTCCATACATGCTGCATTAAGACTTTAGACCAAAAAACTATTGGGGATATCCAACCACAAGGGTCATAAATCTGAGCAATTGATGAAAGTAAAGTTCTTTTTGTGTAATTACTTGAAGGTGTGTGCATCACATATGAAAAGACATCAATATCTGGGATCCATTTTAGCCATAATACACTTGAAAATGGCTGTTCCGATGTGCGTAACATGAGGGGTGTCTCAGGATTATCTTGCATGACATTTTCTAAGAGTTTAGAATGGTTTGAAGACCAGTTGCTCAGTTCGAATCCACCCTTTTTTAAAAGTAAAACAACATCCTCTTGAAGGTGGAGAGCTTCTTCCAGAGAATTGCTCTCTAATAGAGCATCATCAACATATATTTGCTGTTGGAGTGCTTCAGCAGCAAGTGGATGATTTTTTCCTTCGTCCATAATGAGCTGTTGTACTACTCTATTAGCAAGGTAAGGCGAGGACGTCATACCATAAGTGACAGTAGTCAATTGGTAGACCTTTAGCGGGACTGAAGTGTCTTCTCTCCAGTATATTAACTGAAAGATCTGATCATCTTCATGGATGGATATCTGCCTAAACATTTGTTTGATATCACAAGAGAAAACAAATTTATGTTGACGAAAGCGAAGAATTATATCAGTAATGTCATTGTGCAACTTTGGACCCTGATGTAGAATGTGGTTCAGTGAGACACCTGAAGAAGATGGTGCTGATGCATTGAAAACAACACGGATTTTCCTATCTTTAAAAACGCCATGATGTGGCAAAAAGTAATGCGGCTTGTTCAGAGATGGCACAGATGTGCACAGTTTCATGTGCCCACATGCTAAGTAGTCATTCATAAAATTGACATACTTCTGTTTAAACTCAGGTTGAGATTCAAATTTGCGTTCCAGTGTATTAAACAGGCGTTTTGCCAAAGTTGTAGAGTCACCTAGTTGAGCAGGGTTTCCGCTGAAAGGCAAGTGACAAACATATCTGCCGGAGGCATCTCTCTTATGAGTAGAGACGAAGTGAGCTTCACATTTTTCATCTTGTGGAGCGAGTTTTGTAGTGTGAGGTGGTTCCTCTATGGACCAAAAACGTTGCAATGTTGCGTGCAGATCACGATCATTCGTCGATAAAAGAGTCACTAAGCCTGAGTAAGGATTAGACTTAAGTGAAACAGGTGTCGGACCAAGCACAACATAGCCAAAGATTGTATTGACAGCGTATGGCATATTCTTGCCGAGATTGATAAAGGTACCATTAAGAGTCAATGCAAATAAATCTGCTCCAATCAGAAGGTCAACTGGACCCGGAACATCAAAAGTTGGATCCGCTAGCATATAACCTTTGAGTCGCTCTTTAATTTCTGGTGGGAGCTGAACACGAGGCAGATTGCATGATATTTTATTAAGAATCATGACTGGGTGAGATTTTGCTAAAATATTCCCACTGAGCGAAGACAATGTCACAAAGGTAAGTCCCTTCGTTTTCACTGGGGCTGTAGAGATGCCACTAAGTTCTGGAACATCTGTTTGAGAGCGGTACAAACACAAAGTCTTTGCACAACTTTCTGAAATAATTGTTGTTTGGGATGCACTATCAAGCACAGCTCGTACAACTGCTGCATTTCCATTGGCAGATGTGATATGCACCAAAGCGGTTGCGAGTAACACAGTGTTATTCTGGTTGCAAGAAACACCTATCAAGGTAGTATCCTGGTGACACTCTGCAGAGTGGTTTTGCTTATTCATCGTCGTTTCAACAGAAGGGCACAAGGTAGGTCTATTTGACTGAGTCAATTTTTGTTGCGGTTGTGTGGAGCGGTTCTCAACAAAAAAATGTAGTAGGCTATGGTGACGCCTATGACATACATTGCATGTGTGGACGGACTTACAGGTGACTAACTTATGTGTTCCAAAACAATTTTGACACAAGTTCTTATTTTTAACAAAAGCTTGTCTCTCTTGTACAGTAAGTGCGGAAAAATCTGCACATCTATATATGTTGTGTGAATTTGATGAACAAAAGATACAATGCTGAGTGTGAGTAGTGACCATCGCTATTTTGTGCGGTTTAAACTGGTTTGTATTCATTTTAAAGCCACTGATTTTTTGAGAGGTTTGAAGAGAAGGTTCATTTTTTGAGATGATATTAGTTAAACCCGCTGCTTCTTTGCAAGAACATTCATTTTCTAAGAATGTAATTACTTCTGTAATGGTAGGAACATTTTGTAAATTATCTCGCGAACGTTCAAGTTTGGTCCTGAATTCCGTGTCAAATCTACGCAAAATATATGAGGTCAACAACAAACTTTCACTAGCAATATCTTGTCCTAGTGCTTTGAGCGCTTGATAATTTTCATTGTAGGTCGACAGAAAATTCCTCATTTGTTTAACTGAAGGATTGTGCAATTGTGGTAACTCAAATATATTGTTTACGTGAAGTGTTATCAACAATCTAGAATTTTGATATCTTTTTAGCAAAGTTTGCCAGGCTATGGCATAGTTTGTATTAGTAACAGGCAACGATTTAATTAAATTTAGCGGCTCATCAGTCAAACAAGAAAGCAAGTATGTAAATTTCTCCACATTAGAAATGGTTTCATTTTTGTGCACTGCATTTTCAAACAGACTGTGAAAGGCTACCCATTTCTCGGGTTGTCCAGAAAATGTTCCCAAGTTTAAGCGAGGTAAATTTACGGTGGGAGTGGGTGCAACTAGTTGTGGTGCACCAGTGTGAGACTGATCCAAGGCTTCCTGCGGTTGCGATGGTAGAAGAGGAGCACACAAACTTTGTATAGATATATTTAAGTCTGATATAGAATCTTGTAATCTTGAAATCTGTTCATTATCCAGATCTTCTGGTAAAGGTGTTGTACTAAATAGTTTATTTATAAGCCTTTCAAATTCAGCATGTTTATTTTCTGCGGTGGAACTAAGCAAACTAACTTTTTGTGTTTGCTGTTCAGTTAAATTACCTATACCAATAACCTCAAGAGCAACAATTTGCTTGTTAATATTATGAAGCCTACTCTCAATCAGTTCACATTGCTTCACAAAAGAAGAAAATCTCATTTTGGTAATTTATTAATACACTCGGTTTAAAAACAGATTCAGATGTAAATGACAAAAGAGTTCTGAGTAAAAGTTGTAATTCACAATGTTCTTCCACTATTCAGTAATTTCCAGTCCAAATAATTTTAATATATTTATTTTTTATCACTCTAATACCAATAGCGTAGATGACAATAATAATGGTAATATGGTAATAAAGGAATATGGCTAGTGTATTTTAGAAACTAATACAGAGGTCGGTTTTGAAGAAACACACTACACTTCAGAACTATGCTTGCTAGATAAAACATGAAATAACACACGCTGCACAATGAATCAATAAAACTATGCTTGCATGAAAAAACAAGAGAAAATCATAACAAAATGAAAAGAGCACTGAGTATTGGCAATACTTGCCAGTAGTAAATAATTGTTTTTTTTTTTATTTAAGCGTTACAATAATTCAATAAACATAATAATAAAGAGCGTAGTAATTAATAAAAATCTTGCTTTCCAACGTGCTGGATTCTGAATGAAAGATGCTATCCGGGCTGGACGGACCAAAAATGTGGGGTTCTTTTTTATTTGCAGTGGACTGTATATTGTCAAAATAAATAGTTAAAAGGCTTTATTCCCATGTAATCAGCAATGCATAAAAATTAAGCGTTTACTGACCTTGTCCTTGTGCGTTGTAAATGTCCTGTTGTAAGCAACACTGGTGATTTTCTAGGCAGTCCTAAACTTAACAATAATATCCCAACAAACGTTAAACACATAAATAAACACATGAAAAAAAAGCACAAAGTAAAATAACAAGAGCGTTGAATAGTCTTTCTATTCTTGCGGTATGCGGGTATAAACGAAAAGAACTGAACTGCACGATATACCGTACACTACAGGAAAGAAAAACGCTCTAACTATGACTGCTGATTACAATGTGAATTGAACTTTGAAACAGGTAATGGGAGTGCATTCTATTAGAGATAATGAAATATAGATAGGGTGAGTTTAACTATTGTTATAAAAACAAAATATCTGACAGTAGGTTTAGTTTTGTTTCTTTTTTACCTGCAGTGGCTTCCCGTTTCCCGTATTCATTTTACTGGTAGACGGTTGCGACTCGGTAGATGTTATGGTTGTTTTACATACTTTATACCATTTATTTGGTCGGGTTTCTACACTCCTACTTCTACCCTTCTCTTCCAATTCCCGCCGATTTTGGGGTTTATTACCCGGATATGGGGTAAACCTTTTATTTCGGACGCTCATTGTCTCTTCTCTTCGTTGGGTAGAAAGTTGGTTCCTGATGATCGCCTCTAGAGTAGTTACTCAGCTGATTATTTACTCGCTGCAGGTCCCTCTCTAGGTCTTGACACTCATCCACTACCATTATGAACTTTTCTAGAGTATCCACCCCTCTAGTAGTGGTTGCTACTCTAGTGCGTTCTGAGAAATGACGCGCTAGCTTATACACTAGGTCTCTCTCTTCTATTGGTGGTGTTAGATGCTTGACTTGTGCCATTACATTTACCACATAGTTGGTGGTTGTCATATTCATTGACGGGTGATAATTACCAAATTCCAGATGATCGCGTACCCTTCTTTGTATCTGAATATTCCAGTATTGAGCCAGGAATTTTTCTCTGAAGTCAGAGTAGGTTTGAACTCTGTCCGAGATGACATTCCACCATGTACCTGCCCAATTCTTGAGGAATCGGCCTAACATGTCCTTCTTGTCCTCGTCGTCCATCAGTGGTTTACACGAGCTACATAAGCCTCAGACAGCTTTAGGAATTCCACAGGATTCTCATGTGGGTTTCTTGAAAATGCAAGGTTTTCCGTTTCTTCCTTATAGCCGCCACGCCTCACGACTTTGGTTTGCTGTGACTTCATTGCCTTAGTCAGATCCTCCCGCATTACCTTTAACTGCTGTTCCACCTTTTGATGTACTTCGTCACTGTTAGCCTTACTCTCTACCTGTTTCTTAACTTCTTTAATATTCTCGCCCAGTTGGGTACACTCTTCCCTAGTATTCTGGATTTCTTCTTTATTTAGAAGCGATTGTGTTTTTAATTCAGCTGTTACTTCGCTGAATTGTTGGTTAATGAGGGTTACTTTCTGTTCTAATCTTTCATGAAATTCGTTTCTAAACTTACTTAGTTTTTCGTCTTGACGGCGAAAATTAGTGTTTACTTGTTTCCTAAATTCCTCTAACGTAGTTTTATCCTCTTCGGTATGCTTATCAAACTTATTATTACTCTCATCTATTTTACTAGCTAAATTAGTAGCTAAATTTGCTATTTCTTCATCTATTTTAAATGTAGCTTCTTTACTACTTTTTTCTATTTGGCTAGACAAATTTCCATTTATTTGTTTCATTTCCCTAGACAAGTATTTATTAGGTTGCTCTATTTTATTATTAACATCAGTTATTAATTTTTTATTACTTTCTTCTAAATTTTGATTATTTTCTTCTATTTTCTTTGATAATTCACTATTTGTAGATTCAATTTTATTATTAGTTTCTTTTATTTCACTAGATAATTGAACCTTTGTACTTTCAATTTTACTATTAGTTTCATCCATTTTAGTGGTCAACTGCTTAAACATTTGTTCAATTGCTGCCATATCTACTGCTGATGATTTCGCCATTTTTATAATTTATTATTATTTTTAACAAATTAATTTAACAAATTTTATTTTAATATTTAACCCTTTAACAGTTTTGTTATTTGTAACCTTGAATTCCACTTCGTTTTTAATTAATTAATATTACAATTTAACTAATCACTTGGGTAAAAGCAACGCAAAATTATATAACTTTCTTTATACAATTCGTCTATTTAATCGGGCCTATTAGTTGCAGCGACAAATTTATCACCTAACTTTATTTTGTGCTAAATTTGGTGATTTAATCGAGCCCCTTAGTTGGCCGCGCCAAATTCATACAACGCTACTTTTTATCTAACACTCTTATCTAATATTTTGAATGATAGATAAAACGTTAGTTACCCGTGATATTACTTTACCTGGGCGCCAGAACAAATCCCAGATACAAATGACACGGTTCCAACTTAGCTCAGAGCATAGAGACACAATTTCTCAGGATTCGTTCAGTGATTGTGGATTCAAGGGGAATCGTTACAAATAACACTTTAAAATTTGCTTGAGTATGTTTAATTAACGTTTTAATTATTTTTAAACTTCTTGAAATTGTTAATTGTAGGACTTATTGCTACTCTATCTCTTATAATTAACGAGTGTGTGTGAAAAGTAAAGATTAAGACGTTCAAACGACCTATTGCTCTTATCTGGTTTAATTAAGAGATTGATATCTCCCAAACCAGTGCTAAAGAACAGGTCTGCCATAATTTGCACGTCCAATACTACACCTCACTTTCCATTCAACGCTCCTATACTATGTTATGTCTAATATTACACATTAAATACAAAGTGTGAAATTCTTAGTGTCTTTTAAAAATTGTTTATTGCTTTTTATTATTTGTTTAGTACTTATTTCATTGATCAATGAATCTATTTCTTACTGTTTGATGCGTCGACCGAAGATAGGAATCCGTAGAGGTACTCCTTTTGATGGTTTAGCACAGAAGAAATGATGTTGACCAATCCGGTAGAAAGATGCTCTGGCAATTACAGATGCTGTAGCTCTCTGTTGCTCAGGTCACTTCACGGCTGATTATAAATTAATTAATTAATAATTTAATTAATTAATGTGTTGTTTTACACAGCGAGTGTTGTTAAACTGTACTAGTTCCGCTACTGCGGACTACTTCTCGAATTTCTTAACTTAACTACAACTTTGTGTGATTGTAAAATTTATGCACGTAATTTATACACGACTAGCGCATTGAAGATCCGAACGAAGAGTAACGCTGCCCCTCGGTTTGAGTTGGCGTCTGTTTTAAATACGAGATTCTGATTGGTTGTTCAAATAAATCATGCGTTTTTCCAGTCTCGACAATCTCGAACAGGTCGAGCAAACACCCCTTGACAGGTTTGAAACGGCAGAGAATTTCTAGTCAAAATCGTACGTCCTGTGTTTGCAAATTGATTGATTACAGGTATTTGCAAACGTGTTTTCAAAGATCTGACCACAGAATATTGTTGCTTAGGTCTTTATCTGTGTGTGTGTGAAAACACCTAATTCCTATGTAGCATAATTCTCTTGTTATTCCTTTTGGCGTTCGTCTTCCGTATAACTTCTTCAATTGTTAATTATATTAACTGAGATTGCGGCTACTTATAAAGCTTTACTTGCTGAACACAATGCTGTTTTCAGAATTGCCGGATATTTATTAGTTTTGTAGTTATCGCAGGTTGAACTAATAATTTGAATTGAGTAAAGTTTAATGTTTGTACTGGTAGCGGACGTCGCTGTGACGAGGTTAGAGTGAGATGGCTGCGATTATACGCTCTCTCTCTCTCTCTTGCTTACGCTGCTATACTCGTACAGTCTAACACTTTCATATAACGCTCAGATAGGACGCTAATATGAATCGTTATAATATATATATATTTTTTTTAGTCACTTTCTGCTACAATCCGTTTCTTGATGTATATAATACATTTAATATTTATAATTAAATTTACCTCATGATGTTATTTTTTTTCTCCTTTTTTGGTAGGCAACCAAAAAAGGAGGAAAAAATAACATCTTGAGGTAAATTTAATTATAAATATTAAATGTAATATATATATATATATATATATATATATATATATATATATGTATAAAATTCCTTTGTAAGTAACTCGTTGAGTTTTCTGCAGGTCTCCCATGTAATATCTTCAAATAAATACACTGGAAGTAGATTTATTTTCACCTGACGCACATTTCACAGAAATTATTCTTTATTCTGTATCTTCAGTGGTTTGTTTGAATTGTAACTGAATGTTTAGCTTACAATATAGTTAATGGATAATCGATTTTACTTCGATTCTATTTTCGATGGTTGTAATGTTTATGTAGTCAGGTTTTGTTTGTTTTTATTTTGAGTTTGCTTTTTAATTAGTAGATTATTATTATTGTGTTTGTAAATATTAAGATTTTCCCAGACATTCATTTTGTTACCTTTTTGTATTTTTTTAATTATTTTGACATTTTGAATGTCTGGAAATTTATGTTTATTGTTTAAACAGTGTGTGGCTAAATTAGATTTGTATATATTATGTTTTAAAAACGCAATGCGATGTTGAATGAATCTCTCGGACAGTTTTTTTCTTTGTCTAGCCTTGTTGAAATTGATTAAAACTGGACATTCTATTTTGTAAACTCCATTTTTATTAAGAATGTTGAATTTAGTTTTAGGTTTTATTTTATGAAAAACAATGAATTTTCAGGTGAAAGATTTGTGAGGATCGGTCAAAAAGTATAAGACAAATTTTAAATATTGAAATTTAAAATTTGTGTTATACTTTTTGATCGATCGTCACAAATCAATCACCAGAAAATTCATTGATTGACGGTCACTACAAATTTAAGGATTTATTAAAAACAATATGTATACATTTATCTGAATAGCAAGGTGGTTTATTTATTATTTTGAGGGACAAGATATATTTTATCTAAATGAAACTCTACCTTTCTAACTGGAGAAGGTTGTGTGGTAAGAGAACTGACTGGAAGAAAATCATTGAGCCGGCTAAGACCCACAATGATTGTGATGCCAAACGTTTACGTTTTCCAAAATTTTTACTTCCATTTTTGGCCCGTGATGTCGCTAAAGTTACAAACGTTTCCGTTTTTTTCGTTTTTTTTAATGCTACAACACTGCATTCGGATTTGAGTTAAAATTCCTTTAAGTCTGATACCACGCAAGTACTTTTAAATTGTTTCAAAATTGTTAAATTTTTTTAGCTACAGTAATCTGAAATATAAAAATTTCCAAGCCTGAAAACTTTACTTACATTGTGGTTGCAATTCTCTTTAACTTTATACTCTGTGTAAATTTATGCATTCTTTTTATAATTTTGGTACCCTTTCTGAGCCTTGGTGTCTCAAAAGTTCTGAAATTTCCAAACCTAAACACTATACCTAAACCTAAACACTTTTTATTTGGATTTCTGATTAGAATTACCTTCAATTTGAGGCCCCCACATGTTTTTCTACTTTTTAAAATTTAGTACACTTTTTGGGTCCTGGTGTCTCAAACAATGTTTAAATATTCAAGCCCGAATGCTTACTCACATTTTTGCTACATGGATTTTTGCGATTTTTTCAAACTTTTGTCCCCTTATATTTTTGTTTTCTGTCTCCTTGAACATATCGCTCTGTAGGTTGAATGTATGGTTGATGCAGTTTTACATAGATAGTTTTACAGAGATTGGTTGATTTATTCAAACTTATTATGAGACATACCTAGACAGTCCCAGACAAACAGTTACGGAGAAAATTCCAGACAGTCAAGTTAAAACTGAGGACTCGCTTGCTCATTCAATAAAAAAAATAAACACATTCACAAAAATAAAAATTATTTTCAGTTATTGTAACATAGTCTATGCTAATTTGTCAGTACATATCATCAGCAAAGTCTACTGAAAAATAATACAGTGTATTTTACAGTGTTAAGTAGTGATAGGCTGACTACTGAAATATAGCTGACACCAATTGATTTATTTTTAACAACAGATATTTTTATTATATTAAAATGTCTTACTAGATTGTAAAATAATCACCAAACTAACATTGTCAAAATAAATTGTGAAACCTTTTTATCAAACGTTTGCTTACTTATTTATTTATTTTTAGTAAACTTAACCTAACCTATATATGGTAAAAGTTTTTTTGTACATATGAGCCACTGTGGACTACGTTTGGCTCAACTGGTTCCTCCCTTCTTCTCCTCTATCTTCCTCCTCACCCACATCTCCTTCATTCTTGATCAATGTGTCTCCCTCCTTTTGTCATCTAGATGGCACTTGTCTTCTTCTTGGGTTTATCCTGAAAAACTTGGGCATTTTTAAATTTCTTTTTGAGTGGCAAGCAATCTTCAGTATTTTCTGGAGTTCATCTATGTCTCTTTCTGTTTCTTTGAACCATGTATTGGATATTTTGAACTTTTTGAAATAGTTAAAAAGCTTTCCTGTTAGTCTGTCAGGATTCATTCTCTGAACACGTCCGTATGGTAATGTTTTATTAATTAAATTTTTTTAATTTTGTGTATTTATACTTTAGTACTATACAATCAAATTGATGGAATAGTATTTGCGTGGTAAAGATTTAACTGTTATTTAATACTAAACGATTGAATTGTAGGGAAAGTACTTCTTAACTTTCCGTGGACTGGAGCAATGTTTAAACCCAAAGCAGTACACAGAACAGATGGCGACAAAGCTCAGAAAAATCAACAGAACTCATTATGTCTTTGCTTCTCCATTTAATTTAAAGTACGGATTTGATGACAAAGTGTCTGTAAGTATTGACAGTTAAAAAATATTTTGTGTTGTATTTTACTAAATTAATTTTGCGAATAAGTAAGAAACAATTTAGATGGTAAGATACATATGATTCATTTAGCAAGCTGTTACAAATAATCCTTAAAATAATAAAAGCACTTGCTTATTAAACTTTCTACATCCTAATCCTTATTGTTGTTCCATTATTTAGCAAGTTAATAGTGAAAGTAACAACACATTTTCCAATTAATTTCTTCTACCATTGACTTTCACTTGTTAATAATTCCACTAAGTTTGTTAAACATCAATATTGTATTTCTGACTATCTGTCATTATGGTATATTATGTGCCCATAATTGGCCTATTTTATTTTATTTGGTGTTCTGCCCTAAGACAAGTCTTCAAATGGTAAAAGCTTTCCTGGCTGTCCTATTGGATGCCAGTCTTTTTGTTTCTTCGTAACACCCTCTGATTTTAATGCTATCTATCAACTTCATTCTTCTACGCCCTCTTCTTTTTTCTCCTTCTATGACACCCTCCATGGCAGTTGCAAGCAAGCAGTCTCTTCTTAAACAATGACCTAACCAATTCCTTTCCCTGTTTTCAGGATTCTTCTTAAAACTTCATCATTCCTTACTTTATCAACCCACCTTACCTTTTCCATTGCTTGCCAAACCCACATCTCAAATGCTTCTAATCTTTTCTCATCCTCCTTCCTCAGTGTCCATTTCTCTGCACCATATAAAGCAATGCTCCTCACATAACATTTGGGCAACCTTTTCCTTATATTCTTATTAAGAATTGCCCTATAATGTTTGTCAAATAAATACTGTATTTATGCGTAATATATTTTTACTGTATAAAAAATATTAGTTCCACATGTACAACATGAAAAACTACCAACATTCACAATAGTTTTAATTGACAATAATTCTTATTTTAATCCAAAATATGGTTCAGAAGAAATATTAAAAACTGACTTCTGAACACATTGTATGAAACTAGGCCTATTATGAGTAGAGACTTCTCTCAGTGAATACGGCTTTTATTTTTTTTCTGTTAGTCTGTTCAGCAGATTCCTGCAGATAATGTTAGCCCCTATTTCTCTTCTGCTTCAGTGACCTCCAATCAGATGATACTTTCGTCCATCTTCCATCCTTTTCTTGCACCATGACCAGCCCAATACCATTTAACTTTCTTGATAGCACATAAGTCTACAATGTCTCTTATTTCTGCTAGCCTCCTTATTGTTAAACTGGAGAAACACTTCTTCTTCTTCAGCACTACAGCCCAACATGAGCCCTTTCTTCCAACACCAATCTTCTCCAAAGCCTCTTGTCCATTGCCATCTAAGTATAACATTCACATCCATTCTTCTAAGATCTTCTAGCACATCATCCAACCATCTTATCCACCCAGATCGGCCCCTCTTTCTGCTTTTATAGATTTCCGCCTTCAGGATTTTCTTTGGCATACGCTGATCATCTGTCTGCTCTAGGTGACCCAACCATTGTATTCATTGAGCATTTATGAATCTTACAATGTCCTCATGATTCAATAGCTCATGTATCTCCTGGTTATTTCTTATTCTCCATTCGTCATCTGCCCGTATAAACCCATTTAGAAAATTACCTGGCCCTCCAGTTTGGGGGTTTTGCATCAGGTTAAGATCCCACCTAGGTAAAAATAAAATTATCACTGTTGCACACCACTATAGAAAAATTATTCCGATTAGCGCTTTCAAGCTTCTCAGCTCATCGTCAGATCGGAAATGACCAGCAGAGGTAAACTAAACCCTTCACACCTCCACCTCCCCCACCTGACCACACACAACAAGCTATAAATTCAAATGGCCCTTCCCAACCTCCGAGCCCTGTCACCCCCGTCTTGACAGTTACATATTTTTCTAGTACATTCCTTGTGTTTATGTGTTGTGTGTGTGTGTGTGCGCGCGCGTGTGCACGCATTCCTTTTAAACCTAACCCTGTACCGCCTTTCTCATTCACACTTGTGGGCGTGGTCACTCACCCTTATTTTAAAAACATCCAACTGGTCCTATGCAATTTAATTCTTAATCTTATCTAACCGTCCTCTATCTTTTACTTTTTAATTATATTATAAAATATTTCTTCATTATCTAATTTAGTCTTGGTATTCATTAAACTGACTAATCCTTTTTCTCTTTCTTTCAATATTTCAAACTCCTCCTTCAGCTTCCTTTCAACTGTGTTATTTACTACATTTACATTTTCATAGTCTTCCAAAGGATTAACAAACTTATGATTTTTTTCTATGAAATGACTTGCATATAACAAATTCGTTGTTCTATTACCTTCTCCACATTTGTGGTCAGACAACCTGCATACGCATTTCCGTCCTGTCTCACCTAGGTACACTTTGTTGCAGTCTTTACATTTTAATTTATAAACTCCGCTTTTCTGTAATACTGGAATTCTTTCTATATTTTTATTCCTTATCTTATCAAATACCGCTTCACATTTTTTTTTAATAGCTATATCTACTCCGTATTTATTCAAAAATTTTATAATTTTTCTAGTATGTGATCCTATGTATGTTAATGACCCTGCATAATTCTTTTGTTCTAGTTCTATTTTAGCTTTTTGTATATTAATACTTTTCATAGCTTTATCCACTATGTTGGTGTTATAGTTATTATTCCTTACAATTCCCTTTATCGTTTTTAACTCCCTATCTTTTGATTCTGTCTCTTTTAAACACTTCTGAGCTCTATAACAAAATGAATTGATTGCCGCCATTTTATATTAAGGGTGGTAAGACTCTCTTGGTATAATTATATCAGAATATGATTCTTTCCTAAATATCCCAAACTGTAGTTTTTCATTATTTTTAATTTCTATGTTTAAATCTAAGTAATTTATTTTCTTACCTCCTATCTCTTCTTTAAACTGTAAGTTTGTATCCTTATTATTTACCTCATTTATAAATGCATTACTTCTACGTCATTAGGAGTACTTGCAAAGAAACGTCACACAAAACAAATGTGTTTCATTTTCTCTCCATGTATATTAGTGTTAATCTGATACCAATTAATATTTCAGAACAATTCGTCAAGGGTTGCATTATACAACAACTGAACAAACATAAGGACAACAGAAGATCTCCTTAGTTTATGCCCCTAATAATAGGAACTGGAAGGAATAGGAAGAGTATATACAAAAATAATAAAAATTCGCCTAGAAAACGAGATAAAGATAAGCATTTTTGTTTGTTAACGGTCCAAGTCACGTATTTTAATTTCTTACTATGTGAAAGAAATATACTATGTACGTATTTTATTTCTGATTGTTACTATGTGGGTCAAACGGGGCGCCCATTTATAAAAAGATTTAAAGAACATACCCCTCACTAATCAATTAGTAAAAATATCGGCTCCCTAGATAATATTAAATCCAATTATGCTCGACATTTGATAGATAATAATCACTCATATAGAAGTTTTGACACAAACTTCATACCCCTACATTTTTGTGACAAAGGACTCAGGATGAATGCACTTGAAAAATTTGAAATATACAGGGGTCATAACAACCCTGTATATAAGAACAACATATTGAATGATAAACTGAATTTCAAGAGCAACCCGCTATATATACAGCAATACTAGCGCTCGCAAAAACAAAACGTTGAAAAGTTACACTACTCAGTATCGATCGGTAATCGCGTGGTGCACCACAACAACAGTGTTATTCATGTTTTTGAACATTAATTATTGACAATGAGTTTACATATGTGTGTTTTTATTTTAATTGGATTTTGATATATGACGACCTCTTTTCGAGCAAGTGTCTGAGGATGGGTCAGATGACCTGAAACACGTCACGCTAATATTATTCTAAAGATAAAAGTCACAAGACGGACCTAACAAAGGTAAGAAAAAAAAAGATAAGGGGTTTAAAACAGGACGATCCACTATTGACAACATTTTTACTATCAAAATAGCTTGCAAACAGAGAGTGCAAAGAAACAGAGAGCTTCATATAGCAATGGTTGATTTGGAAAAAGCCTATTATAGTGTACCAGTCTCACAGTTATGGAAGGCTTTGAAATCCTTAGAAGTATCAAACATGCTAATACAAGCAATAAAGAACCTGTATAAGGAAAACACGACCCGAGTAAAAAACGGTAGTAACTACACAGACTTCTTCAAAGTTACAAAAATATTAAGACAGGTATGTAGCCTTTCCCCAACTCTATTTAAAGTATATCTAGACAAAGCCATGGAAAAATGGTCAACAAAGGTTAGAGGAATGGGGCTGCAAGTGGGAGAGGAAAAACTGTTTAGCTTATATTTCGCTGATGATCAAGTTGTCGTAGCAGAGGATCTGGATGATCTTAGTTCCATGATAAGGAAATTACAAGAAGAATACCACCTCACAGGTCTCAAGATAAACATGAATACGTCTGAGTACATAATACTCGGTAATGATGCTCAAGAAAATCTCGAATTAGGTAATATCACCATAAAAGGAGTTAGCACATGTAAATATTTGGGAGTTACACTTCATAAACAAGGAAATAGCAGCGACGAAATAAAAGAATGATTAAAAAAAGGGAAAAAAGTAATAGGATCATTGAACTCTGTTTTATGGGATAAATCAATCACAAGAGACACAAAAAAGAGACTGTATAAGACCACCTCCCTAAATATAGTCACATATGGCGCCGAAACATGGGATATGACAAGAAAAAACTGAAAAAACTCTTAGCTACCGAAATGGATTATTTAAGATGCAGTTGTATAAAATCGAAATTGGAAAGAGTCGGAAATGAAACAATTAGACAGAGTATGAACATGACGAAGACCATAGTGGAAGAGATTGGAAAAAAACAACTTGTATGGTTTGGACACACAAAAAGAATGGACAAAACCAGGTGGTCCAAGAGAATTTTAGAGTGGATACCATATGAGAGGAAGAAAAGAGGAAGGCCACGAAGAAGTTGGCGAGAGGGTGTAGATGAAGCTATGAAACTTAGAGGCCTGGAAGAAGACATGTGCTATAATAGAAAAGAATGGAATCTAGGGACGGAGAAGCGGCCTAGGCCATAGAATTCCGTTATATATACAATAGGAACTGGTTTTGTATATTATTACCTGAACCGCCATTACAAAAATAAAACTGAGGTATAAATAAAAATTCATAATTTAATAAATCACCATGTTGAAATTTATAAATTTATTACAGAGTTGTGTTGTTTTACCAGAGGCCAGTCAGCTGCTTTAAAGAATGTAAATTGTCAATTGCTAAAAAACACTCCAAAGCCCAGCTTGTTCCATCTGTTCATTAAAATCTAGTAGCTTACATAATCTAATATATTTTGGATTATTTTCGTGAAGATAATTCTTAGTTAGGTATAAACCCAACTGGTCTTTAATTGTTTATATTAGATGTTTCAGCTTTTAATGTAGAAAATTGCCACTGTTTAGGAATTACTTCTGTACACAATTTTTCAAAAACAGTTTAATTAGTATACCCAAACTCTTATTTAACAGTTTATTTGGGAGTTTTATCACTTCCTGGAGATTTAGTAGCCTGTGGTAGTGTAAAATATCATTTTATCACTTAATTCCAAATTAATAAATTTATTTTGTGTTAAACAACCGTCTATTATGTTCAAATAATATATGGTTTGCACTTCATGGAAGATCTTGTTTAGACAAAATACATAGAAACTCAGTAGATACTCTACTGATATACAAATTTCTTGAATATACTGTTACACAAATTAGAACAACAAATTGAAAGTATAAAATAAAAATATTACACAATTAAACAAGACAACACAACATGAATTTCTATAACATACACCAACTATAATGTAAATAAAGTGATAAAAATCGTAAACAAGTACAAAATAAGTACACAACAAAAAAACAAACATATCGCAAATTTTCTAGAAGATTGTATCAATGAACATGGTGTTTACAAAACAGAATACCTCAAAATCAACAACCATGTTAACCAAGTTAGTCAGACAGGAAAATCAATTATTTAGTGACTCCTTGAACATTAGAAACCGTTTCTTAAGTCAACCATATATATAAGAAGAATCTAGAATCACATGCTAACAACATAAAACATCCATTTCTTGATACAGGAAGTGGGTAATAGCTACAAGTGACTAACTTGTCTCTGACAGCCACATAAACTTGCAAAAATCAGGTTTTTTGTGTTTCTATGTATCTACAGGCCAAAACTAGGCAGGGAAGCAATAAATTCACACTTTTTATTTACAATTTGTGAAAAACAAAAAAATAATTACTTATAGCAATGTAGCATTGAAACAAAATGCTGTTTCAAGTTGGTTGCTTTTCCAGTGACCTGCACAAAAACCGAGTATTAGTGGAAAACGAGTTCTGACACACTAAGGGAGACATATATAGTAATAAGCAAGGGATGGCCCTTCTTACTTCAAGTTGGTTTCTTTTTCTGTAATCTGTACAAAAAAGAGTATTATTGATTGAGTTCTGTGACTAAAAAGGGAGACATGTATAGTATATAATATAATATATAATATAGTATATAGTATAACAGGCAACTAAGGGCCCTTTCACACGGGTAAACCAGTACTACGTCTGCCGTAGTAGTCTCACGCGAGCTTGCTCTCGGCACACTGTGCTTGGGTGCCTCGCACCAAACGGTCCAGCCTCAGTTCAGTCAGTGCAGAGTAAATACGCTAATTCAACATATTTGTTTAAATTGCTTTTTTATACAGTATTTCAAAATCATGAATGAACAGGAAGAAGTAGTTGTAATATTGGCTCTAGCACTAATTGAAAATAGAAAAAGAAGAAAAGAAGGAACAGGAAAATGTTGATTGACCCACTAATAAACAACAGACTTACCACTAGTAGTTTTGCACATATTTTGTACTCCAAAACTCGAAAAATATGTGTCTGCGTGTTTTTAATACAAAACAGTATTGATGAGTTTTACTGTTCTTAATTTTCTTCATTTGTAGTTCTGGCCCTGTGTCTATTTAAAAGCTTTCCTGAATTTCCGTTGAAATTCACAGCTATGAACCAGCTGTGAATTGTTCCTCAGCTGACCAGATAGTATCAATGATAATAATTAGTAAACATAATTGTTGTAATTTGTTTGTGATGGCATCAACAATGAACTTATAAAACGCTAGTCCAAAGGGTTGAAACTGAGCTTTTCTTGATTTACTGAATCAATGTTGGCTTAACAAAAATGTACCCAATCTATCGTAAAAGCAATATTCAAAAAAGGCAATGGATCAAAATGTGGAAGCTATATAAGTTTATGAATACTGAATAGTGTAACGAAAATACTCTAAAGTCATAATAGCAAGACTGAAAACAATATTAGAACACTATTGCTTGAAGGGCAAGAAGGTTATAGAGTTGGAGGTTCTGCGAAGATAATACTTTTCTTTTATAGTGCAACAAATTATTGAATATCATAGATAATTTAACTGACAAACATACGGATTTTGATAGATTAAGCAGACATCAGATGTGTGAAATTACAATTAAAAGAGGCATCCCGCTTCTTTTAAACCAATTAGTTACAAATATAAACGATAACTCCAAATGACATTAATAGGATTGAAGAAATAAATTTAGGTGTAAGACAAGGCTGGGGCGTGTCGTCATTTCTTTTTAGTATATACTTACGAAATTACAGACAATGGACAGTAACTTCAAAATTTTACTTACTTAATTTCAGTCAGCGGATTTTGTAATGACATATCTTTGATGATGACCAAATGACGGTCTCAAATTTTTAGGTATCACTATACGAAATAAGTAACACCGCTATGAAATTTTGGTGAAGTGGGTAAAAATAGAGAGACTCAATTACATATGGTGTTTTGAGAGCCTCCAAAAATTAAACTTAGAAACTTAGTAATCGCTAACTTTTCATCTGTTGCAACGGAATTCCTCATGTTGGTGTTCTGTTTTTGAATTTTTTCTCCAGAAAAACTATGCAATTCATCGAAAGAAGAAATCAACATACGAAAATAATTAAAAAACTTTTCATTGTCATTTCTCACTTCGTATTTCTCATATCTCCGGTGGACATCAAGGAGACATTTACTGTGTACACATGTATTTATGTGAACCTACCGATTTGATTAAACCTCAAAGAATATTAGCCTACGAAAAATGTAAATTGACAGCTGCAGTCGATTATGTTAAGGAACGAATTCGTCATCATCGTCATCATTCGTGTTTGAGGCATTTCTACTCGTATCATCTACATTTGTTCTACAGTTGGTCCACTTAAAGCTTGATTGAACTTCCGATAGTTCGTTATCCCAATAATCTGTAATGTTTAAAAATTTAGGTCAGTCTTTCTGGTTTCTTTGTCTTTAAGTGGGATATCCGTTTGTTAAATTCTTTTAATTTTTCTCAGATATCTGTTTTTTCGTCAATTTCATATAGCCTATTAAAATTTTTAAAAAATTGTATTTAATTCGCTTGTATTCTGGCGGACATCTTCAAAGAAATTGCAAAACTGAGACATGGAGGAAAGCATAGGTACAGAAATGGAGGAAGAGAAAATGCCCTGCAGGTGCTCTAATGCGCTTAATAATAATCTTACATTACCGATCCTTAGTTTTAAGGATCGTATTAAACATACTATAAAAATTTATTTTAAAGACATTTAACAACTTACTTTTGTTAATATGGCAGGCTAATATATTAATATATTCACACTTGACAGTTTCAGGCAGAAGCACATCTCTTTCATTTTGCACATTAATTGTGCACCTTATATTATCTTAGAAGATACTTTACCTTACCTTGTAAGATATATTACCTTAATATTGCCTCATTTCTAAGTTTAATATTTGGAGGCTCTCAAAACACCATATAAATTATAGGCCTATAATTGAATCTCTCTATTTTTACCTACTTGATAAAAATTTCATAGCGGTGTTACTTAATTCGTATAGTGATACCTAAAAATTTGAGACCGTCATTTGGTCATCATCAAAGATATGTCATTACAAAATCCGCTGACTGAAATTAAGTAAGTAAAATTTTGAAGTTACTGTCCATTGTCTGTAATTTCGTAAGTATATACTAAAAACAAATGACGACACGCCCCAGCCTTGTCTTACACCTAAATTTATTTCTTCAATCCTATTAATGTCATTTGGAGTTATCGTTTATATTTGTAACTAATTGGTTTAAAAGAAGCGGGATGCCTCTTTTAATTGTAATTTCACACATCTGATGTCTGCTTAATCTATCAAAATCCGTATGTTTGTCAGTTAAATTATCTATGATATTCAATAATTTGTTGCACTACAAAAGAAAAGTACAGTAAACCCTCGATTTAACGGACCTCAGTTTAACGGACTTCAGATTTAACGGACAGAATTTGAAAAAGAAAAAAAAGAAAAAAACTGAAACATCAAATCATGATAATGTTTTTAGGCTTTTGAAACGTATAATGTGCATAAACTGCAGACTCTCCTGTTCCGGCGATATTGCTTGGCTATCGCAGCATTCTTTCGTTTATTTTCTTCTTGTTTCTTGTTTTGAAACACGCAAATTTTCTCATCTTCAATTGTATTTGATGAGAACGGAGTATTCATCAAGAATTCATTTAATTCTTCACGATCCCTGTTTTTGCGTTGTCGTTGACGCAGGTGTCGCACACGTTCAGTGGAAGACATCACGACGACTAACACTGAACAATATACACTGATATGCATCTTATTTCACTGTGAAATATTCGTCCATCGGCTAATACAGCAAGCATTACACTGGCACGTAATTTTTCATTTCCCGTAATCTTTATTGTTACAGATTTGATTCCCTTTTGGTCCACCGTAAATATACATAAATAAAAAATAGGGGCGTTTCATCGGCATTTCCCATGTGTTCAAGTGAATAATTATGCTTCTTGCGTAAATGAATGACAAATCGCTGATACTGTAGGAGTTTTTCTTCGTAGTCACTCGGTAGTTTTAGCGCGAGTAGGGTTGCCAGGTGGCCGGGAAATCCGGGAAAATCCCGAAATTTTACGTCAGGTCCCGTGTCCAGTAATTACACTTTACTGTCCCGAAATTCCCGAATACTAGTTTTTTTCACAAAATTATGATTACGAAGCTAAACCAGAGAAGCCAACAAAGCATCCGACTGGCGCTTGCGCAATAACCGTAGAATTAGCGCTGAGTCGGTAAAGGCGGGCACGCTTCCCACTACCGCCTCCCGCCTCCCGCACAAAGCCCGCGAGCGCTTTCTTCTTCACTCGTGTTTTGTTTTGATTCAAAGTGGACGTGTGCGAAAAAATATTTTTCAATATGGAACCATTGTCGTTACCATCAACGAGCAAAAAAAGATTCACGGGTTTTAATAACAAGTGGACAAATGTTCCTGATTTTAAAGACTGGATAGAGAAAAAAAATGAGTATACTGCAATTTGTAAAATATGCAACTCAGATATCGCCATTCAGTATGAAGGTCGCCGCGCGTTGACAGTAAGTAATTTATTTTAACGATAACAGCCGCAAATTTAAACAGAATTAAACAATTTTTCGTATGCAGCCCTCATTTGTAGAGCACTCAAAGTCTGTTGTTTTTCGTGAAAATCAATTAAGGGTAGGGGGTAGTTTACCTGCAACGTTTTATATTTTAACAAGACTAATTTTTATTTATATGTCATGTGTACTGCGTTATCGGCAACAAAGATGTAGTTTATTGTTAAAATTCCTTCCCGGTTTATTTGGAATGCTCTAATGTTTTATCATAATTTTTATTCCATTGTTTTAGGTTCACGCCAATAGTATTAAACATAAAAAGACGGTGTCAGCCAAAGTAACTTCAAAATGCATGGACAACTTTTTCATAAAAAAAGATACAAAGGAAGACATTTTGATCTTAAGTGCGGAAGTAGGATTAATTTATCACAATGTAAAACATGGTTTGAGTTACAATAGTTTAGACTGCTTGACAAAAAATATACATAAAATTATTCCGGATAGTCAGATAACTGCAAAAATGACATGTGGACGTACTAAGGCCTCAGCAATCACACGCAATGTTTTAGGACCCTATTCGCGGGAAAAGTTAATCTCTGAATTAAAAGAATTCTATTATTTTTCAGTAGGCTCAGACGCATCGAACGTTGGCAATATAAAACATTTCCGTATGCCGTTCAGTATTTTAACAATAAAAAAGGTATATGCCAAAAATTGTTGGACTTTTACGAAGACGCTAATGAAACATCGCTTGATATATATCAATGCCTTAAAAAAATCACTGCTGATGCCGGCCTTAGTATTAATCAAATAAGTGCATACAGTGCAGATAATGCTTCTGTAAATTACGGCATATATAATTCTGTGTATCAGAAGTTGAAAACGGAAAACGAGCATGTTTTCAAAGCCAATTGTAATTGTCACATAATAAATAATTGTGTGAAGTATGCAGTGCAAGGTCTTCATGTTGACGTGGAAAGCATCGTCATGAAAATTTATAGTGAATTTAGTTCGTCAGCTTTGCAAACAAAAAAATTAAAAGAATGCTTTGAATTTGCTCAAATTGAATATAAACAGTTACTAAGATATGTTCCTACAAGGTGGTTGTCACTTTTGCCAGCCATAGATCGATTAGTGCATAGTTGGCCGGCAGTTAAATATTATTTTTTGGAAAAAGGTCCAAATAACTGTAACAGGGTGCTATGGGAATTTATTTCTGAAGATTGCGATGATAATGAAGTGAATAATGAAGAAGAGTATAAAAAAGAAGGTATGAATGACTGTTACCTTTTCTTCTTGAGTAAGGTATTGCCTGAATTTAATAAAGTGATATTGCTATTAGAAAATGATAGCTACACTATTTTGGACATTGATCATGCAATGCAAAGTCTTCTTGACCAATTAAAAAACAGGCTAGCTGATAATTTTTTTGGAAGTAAAGTCAGAGGCATTTTTAGAAACCTTACAGAAAACCAAAGGCATAAATTCACATCACAGGCACACATTTTCCTGCAAAGAGCAATTAAATATTTAGAAGAGAGATATGATTTTGGGCCTAATGGAATTTACAAAAAAATTGGGCTTTTGTCCCTTAACTCAGAGGAATTGAAATTGACATGGGAAGTGCTCTCCGAATTTCCTATGATATTGAAAATTGAAGATGCGGTTAACATAGATTCCCTTTATACAGAGTTCGCATGTTTGAAAGCTGTTTTTGAGGTCCTTCCAAAAGACTTGCCGAACGATAAAATCTGGGCCTATTTCTTTAGAACAAACATTTCTAATGATTTTGTAAATTTAAAGAAAATAATTGGTTTCGTTTTTTCAATTTCAACAAGCAACGCCTTTTGTGAGAGAATTTTTAGCCTGTTAAATAATTTATGGTCTAAAGAGCGAAACAAAATGTCCATGGATTTGATTAAATCTGAACTACAAACTCGTATCAATTTTGAAGAGTCTTGCTCAGAAATTTTATCAGTTTTACAACGCAGTGATGGAGAAAAACTTGTGAGAATGGCAAAATCTAACGATAAATATTTTAACAAGTAGTTGATTAAGATCTATTTTGATTAATGATGATTTTAATGTAGCCAAGCCAAAGAGTTACCTAAAATACAATTTTTTTGACATTAATTTGCATTTTTCTTTTCCCTTTAAAAATACCACTAAAATACCCAGTAATTTTAATATATTTTTCTATCGTCCGTCCAACAGTTGGAGTTAGAACTTGAACTCCAACTCCCACTCAGTTCGTAACCCCAGAAATGTCCCGGAAATGGTAAGACTATATCCTGGAAATGGTAAGCCTGTACCTGGCAACCCTAAGCGCGAGTGATGTACGTCATTTAAGCGCAAATCCATTTCGCCGCATCATTCGTCTTATACACCCAAAGCTGGCTTTGAAACCGGAGACTTTTAATTCTTCTGCGATTTCTAAAGCTTTTAATTTTAAAACATGTCTAGTGACAGGGAGCCCTTGTCTTCTTAAAAGCCGTACGTATTCACAGACGCTGGACTCTACTGCTACAAAACGCCCAACTTGAGGTCCCGCGAATGCTCGTCGCGCAGTATTTGCATTTAAAAGTCGTTCCTTCTGTTTTCTCCATCGTCGAATACAGGATTCATCAATATCGAATTTTCTTGCGGCTTCGCAATTGCATGTTTTTCTACATTTTGTATCACAATTAATTTATAATTCGCATCGTACGGGTTACGTTTAATTTGATTTGACTGCGTGCCTTTAGTCTCCACAATATCACTCATACCGCAAACGCACTACAAAAACGCCGAATGAAAACAAAGTACAGATAAGCGATGTTGTCGCTGTTACAATAGAAAACCACACTGGCAGTTTGGTTACACGACAAAAGGGTACAGTGACAAAAGGGTACAACAGAAATTGTGCGACAAAAGGGTACAAGGCGATGGCCTGACACTTGACGAGGGTTAAACGCGAGGCCATAAAAACTGGACAGGCGACAAAACGGTACAACGTCTAATCCCTAGCTACCTGATGCAACTTTCCCCCGGTTATTTAGTATATCAAATTATCCTATCCATCCTGCGACCTAAATTAAGCTATTTGATTAAGTTTTTCTAACTGATTTCCATCACACTTTTCCCAGGCTTTGGACTGGCAAAATGATAGTGCACACAAACTATCATTGTCATTTATCATTGTCATAGTGCACACAAAATAACAAAGTCATTTTGGCGTGTTTAAAATCAGCTTTCGCTTCGTCTTTTTTTGTAGTTTATTTTATTTTTTATTTTTAGTTTTATTTTTTTATTTTAGAAAATGCCTCTTAACCAAAATCTTAATCTAGTTTCTGAAGATAAGAGACGGATTTCAAACAAGAATAAATATCCCCTGTTTCTTCGTACTGCTCTTTCTAAAGACTCGTCGAGCTTTTATTTTTGGTTTTCCTCCTCTTCCCTTCCATGTTGAGCTCCATTCGCATGAACATGCAGTTGGTGTTCTCTGCTTCTTTTTTTAAGCACTCTACAACATCTCACCTTGGGATTAGGGCTGTGTAGAATGTTGTTTATTTTGTGGTGCCACCCGTCAACAGCATTAGTTGTTCGGTGTCTTCGTCGATGGCAGGACCACAACTCAACCGGGACATCAGCATTTTCGAGCCACTGGTCTACGAAGTAGTCAAAAAACTCTGTGAGTTTTTCGTTGTCCGGTGCTTGTGAGTGTATCTCGGCAAATCCCTCTTCGGCGTCTTCTGGTTTCAAAAAACTTAGGGCTGCACACATCCTGATTGACTGTCGGATTTCTTCGTTTTCACGGTATTCTCTCGTTAACCCAATTTCTTGGACCCTCCTCCACAAACACTTTTTCATCTGGAAGAAACAACCGTTGATCTCTGCCTCCGGGAAAACGTCTCGAAGCGCTGAGATTGCCGCAGCTTCAAAATCTACATTAATCTTTTGAGGCTTCCATTCGGGAATCTCATCAAGGATGAGACGAAACATCCGGACATACGATTCTTTTTTCTTATTTGGCAGCAGAGCAAATGTTACCGGATGCACATTGGTTTCTTCTTCTGTGCTGTCAAAGTCGGCATGTATTGTGTAGATTTGAGCAAACTGTTTGCTACAACTCTTGAATGTACCATCCATAAAAAATATTTTTGACGTTTTCATGCTTTCTCGGCCTTTTTCACCGCTGAAAAGTAATATTCTTTGAGCATATGAATCGTCATTCAAAAGAAAATTGCTGCCATCACTCATCCTTAAACAACCCTCATCAAGGAGAATTTCATCACGAGATTGTGGCTCCCTCTGGTTTCCTCGAGCGACACTTCTGTTTCTTTGCAGTACTCTTCTAACAGTGGAAGTTGATGGCATTTCTGTGACGAAATCATACCCTCTGTTATGAAGATCGCTAAGTTCTTCGGAGTATATCTGAGATATAGAAATCGAATCCTATCGTGCCCGCTTCTTTGCCTATAAACAAAGAGAAAACTGACTGTTGCAAGGACATTTTATAAACAATTTTATATGACTTGTGTTTAGGAAGGGACTTCCATCCATAAGCGCACTTTTCTAGCAAGCTTCTCTGGAAATGTATGTTTAAGCCCATTTTCTCTTTAGGCGAGGAACGTTAGATTCGTAATATGTGAATAGGGAAAAAAATTCGTCGGAGGATCGGACCAAGCTGTAGTTCATTAAATATTGATTTTACAGAAAACATTGTTCTTTTTAAAAATGTAGAGCGGAACATTTTGCACAAAAACGTCTATAAGCATATTTCGATCAAATCATAAATAAATGAGCTGCGCAATAAACAATAGTGCTGTATATACTGCCTATGTGGAGAGAGGAGGCAGCCGGTGGCACCGTTTTAACACGCGCGCGCTATAAACAAATGCCTATATCTTTTGATCTAATATGGATAATTAAAAAAATCAAAATCTCATTGATTAATAATACCTTAAGGAATAACTTTTGGTTAATTTAAATGAATTTGCTACATTCAGAAATAACATATTATAGTATAATGATGTCAGATCGAAGTTTTTTCGAATTTGTTTACATCGAAACTAACCTTGCAGATTTGCTTCTTTACGTCTAACAGTGTTTCATCTGGCGGCCCACACTGATGGTCTGCAACTTCAAGTACGTCTCCGTTCTTACTTCTCAATCTTCCCTTACATCCCTTTCTTTGCTGCTTCAAACACAACCACGACACAACTCCCTCCGCGTTTTCCCTATGCTTGCGATGACCGTAGTCAAGGTAATGCGCCGATGGCTTTCCCTCATCCTTTGTCTTGCTGCCTACAGAAGGGTGCAAGCACGCGCGCATGCGCACGCACTTACACTTTATCTTCCTATTCTTTCTTCAGTTTGCTGTTAAAACATTCGGTTTAGTCATAAATTATAACGCCAGAGTTAACTACAGCCGGGCAAACTGCTGTTGCTTAGGCAGTAAACAACTCATAGATACCAAAAGTGTTCGTCCCGCCAGAAGTCAGGTATAACTTCGAATTTCGTTAGTGCGCGAATGCAAGCCGCAGGCCAAATTAGCGACCATGTGTCTAGGAGAAAAAGTGCGGCTTGTATTCGGAACAATACGGTATTTGCATGATATTAATAGTATTAAAATTTCAAGTGTTATAGGCCTATTTTATTTAAATATATCCTCAAAAAACAAAATTTGCGATTTAACGGACTTTCGATTTTACGGACACACCTCAGCCACAATTAGCCCGTTAAATCGAGGGTTTACTGTATTATCTTCGCAGAACCTCCAACTCTATAACCTTCTTGCCCTTCAAGCAATAGTGTTCTAATATTGCTTTCAGTCTTGCTATTATGAATTTAGAGTATTTTCTTCACCCTATTCAGTATTCATAAACTTATATAGCTTCCACATTTTGATCCATTGCCTTTTTTTAATATTGGTTTTACGATAGATTGGGTACATTTTTGTTAAGCCAACATTGATTCAGTAAATCAAGGAAAGCTCAGTTTCAACCCTTTGGACTAGCGTTTTATAAGTTCATTGTTGATGCCATCACAAACGAATTACAACAATTATGTTTACTAATTATTATCATTGATACTATCTGGTCAGCTGAGGAACAATTCACAGCTGATTCATAGCTGTGAATTTCAACGGAAATTCAGGAAAGCTTTTAAATAGACACAGGGCCAGAACTACAAATGAAGAAAATTAAGAACAGTAAAACTCATCAATACTGTTCTGTATTAAAAACACGCAGACACATATTTTTCGAGTTTTGGAGTAAAAAATATGTGCAAAACTACTAGTGGTAAGTCTGTTGTTTATTAGTGGGTCAATCAACATTTTCCTGTTCCTTCTTTTCTTCTTTTTCTATTTTCAATTAGTGCTAGAGCCAATATTATAACTACTTCTTCCTGTTCATTCATGATTTTGAAATACTGTATAAAAAGCAATTTAAACAAATATGTTGAATTAGCGTATTTACTCTGCACTGACTGAACTGAGGCTGGACCGTTTGGTGCGAGGCACCCAGGCACAGTGTGCCGAGAGCAAGCTCGCGTGAGACTACTACGGCAGACGTAGTACTGGTTTACCCGTGTGAAAGGGCCCTTAGTTGCCTGTTATACTATATACTATATTATATATTATATTATATACTATACATGTCTCCCTTTTTTGTCACAGAACTCATTCAATAATACTCTTTTTTGTACAGATTACAGAAAAAGAAACCAACTTGAAGTAAGAAGGGCCATCCCTTGCTTATTACTATATATGTCTCCCTTAGTGTGTCAGAACTCGTTTTCCACTAATACTCGGTTTTTGTGCAGGTCACTGGAAAAGCAACCAACTTGAAACAGCATTTTGTTTCAATGCTACATTGCTATAAGTAATTATTTTTTTGTTTTTCACAAATTGTAAATAAAAAGTGTGAATTTATTGCTTCCCTGCCTAGTTTTGGCCTGTAGATACATAGAAACACAAAAAACCTGGTTTTAGCAAGTTTTTGTGGCTGTCAGAGACAAGCTAGTCACTTGTAGCTATTACCCATTTCCTGTATCAAGAAATGGATGTTTTATGTTGTTAGCATGTGATTCTAGATTCTTCTTATATATATGGTTGACTTAAGAAACGGTTTCTAATGTTCAAGGAGTCACTAAATAATTGATTTTCCTGTCTGACTAACTTGGTTAACATGGTTGTTGATTTTGAGGTATTCTGTTTTGTAAACACCATGTTCATTGATACAATCTTCTAGAAAATTTGCGATATGTTTTTTTTTTTGTGTACTTATTTTGTACTTGTTTACGATTTTTATCACTTTATTTACATTATAGTTGGTGTATGTAATAGAAATTCATGTTGTGTTGTCATGTTTAATTGTGTAATATTTTTATTTTATACTTTCAATTTGTTGTTCTAATTTGTGTAACAGTATATTCAAGAAATTTGTATATCAGTAGAGTATCTACTGAGTTTCTGGTATTTTGTCTAAACAAGATCTTCCATGAAGTGCAAACCATATATTATTTGAACATAATAGACGGTTGTTTAACACAAAATAAATTTATTAATTTGGAATTAAGTGATAAAATGATATTTTACACTACCACAGGCTACTAAATCTCCAGGAAGTGATAAAAATCCCAAATAAACTGTTAAATAAGAGTTTGGGTTTACTAATTAAACTGTTTTTGAAAAATTGTGTACAGAAGTAATTCCTAAACAGTGGCAATTTTCTGCATTAAAAGCTGAAACATCTAATATAAACAATTAAAGACCAGTTGGGTTTATACCTAACTAAGATTTATCTTCACGAAAATAATCCAAAATATATTATGTAAGCTACTAGATTTTAATGAACAAATGGAACAAGCTGGGCTTTGGAGTGTTTTTTAGCAATTGACAATTTACATTCTTTAAAGCAGCTGACTGGCCTCTGGTAAAACAATACAACTCTGTAATAAATTTATAAATTTCAACATGGTGATTTGTTAAATTATGAATTTTTATTTATACCTCAGTTTTATTTTTGTAATGGCGGTTCAGGTAATAATATACAAAACCAGTTCCTATTGTATATGTAACAGATTTCTTTGGCCTAGGCCGCTTCTCCATCCCTAGATTCCATTCTCTTCTATTATAGCACATGTCTTCTTCCAGGCCTCTAAGTTTCATAGCTTCATCTACACCCTCTCGCCAACTTCTTCATGGCCTTCCTCTTTTCTTCCTCTCTTATGGTATCCACTCTAGTGGTGAAGGGTTTGTTTTCATGTTTGTTTGTTCATTTCCGATCTGACGATGAGCTGTGAAGCTTGAAAGCGCTAATCAGAATAATGTTTATATAGTGGTGTGCAACAGTGATAATTCTGCTTATAATTCAATAGTTGTTTGAGGATACAGCAATCATCCATTCGGTGAAGATGTTCTAACCATTTTAGCCAATATTGATAATCGTATTAAGTATACTCATAATATTCAGTTCCTGTCACATGTCTGCATTTCATCTACAATCATCAAGATTATACTCTGTCACATGCCTGAGAAATCTCATTTTGGCTGCTTGAATACAACTGGCCTGGAATTGCATTAAAGTCCCATGTTCTCAGACCCATAGAGAAATGTGGGGAGGGCTATCACCTTATAGAACTTCAGGTGTGTTTCTTTACTTATTGATTTTAGAGTTCTCCTGACGGCCCCACACATTTGGTTGAATGTATGTAACTTATTCACCATGTTACTGTTTGTAATATAAGACATATTATTACCCTAAATATTCAAAATTGCTGGCCTGTTTCTGAACAATATCATCTATGATAATTGCTGGCCTGTTTCTGAACAATATCATCTATGATAATTGCTGGCCTGTTTCTGAACAATATCATCTATGATAATTGCTGGCCTGTTTCTGAACAATATCATCTATGATAATTGCTGGCCTGTTTCTGAACAATATCATCTATGATAATTGCTGGCCTGTTTCTGAACAATATCATCTATGATAATTGCTGGCCTGTTTCTGAACAATATCATCTATGATAATTGCTGGCCTGTTTCTGAACAATATCATCTATGATAATTGCTGGCCTGTTTCTGAACAATATCATCTATGATAATTTTTGCTCGTATGGATCAGCTCCTTGAAAAGCCATCACCTTGATAGATCTGTAATCCAAAATCCTTGCAGATTCAATGCAACGAGTGTTCAGCCATCAGCAAAGTTACCAATCATTAAATGCTCTGTGCTCTGGAAGGTTCATCTGTCAATTGTGTATGACATCGGGAACTGTACAAACTTTTATGTGTGTGTGTGTGTGTGTGTGTGTGTGTGTGTGTGTGTGTGTGTGTGTGTGTGTGTGTGTGTGTGTGTGTGTGTGTGTGTGTGTGTGTGTGTGTGTTTTCAGTCCCATTTTAAATAATAAAATTGTTAGTTTGGTTGTAAAAAATTACAACTATCCTAAATGTTATTATCTATAGTAATCTCCACTTTCTTCATTCAAATAGAATAAATTGTAAATAAATCCTAACATTTGTAATCATTTCATCAATAAAATTTATAATGTCTTGTATTTATGTTTACATTTTTGTTTATAAGATTACAGATAACAATGGTCTGTGTATTTCTTATATTACGGTAAAAATTATGTATACGGTATAATAAAGATATGTCCTTTGTTCCTTTTTGCTTCTTTTTGTTCAAATGTAGAGTTCAGTGTGACAGTATACTTAAGACTAATTTTTTTATTTCAGTTAACCTTTAATGTCGCCAAGAAAGGTAATGGAGACTACAAAGATAACTTCTATTTTGATCGGTTCGATAAGATGTGCACATTTGGCTATTCTGTATTGCCACAGACTATGAGAGAAATAAGCAGATTTTTAAAAAAAAGAGACCCCTTTTGCCCACTGCCTCCAGTAAGTACACAGAATTTGTCTTGTTTTATACACCTTGTAGCGTACACACCTGATGTCCCAGCATAAATATCCTCTATTTAAGGTTACCACATCAGGAAACTGGCAACAGAGATAATTTCATTAACAGTAGTTATTAACTGTTTCATAAAAATTGTGATGCTCTATAATAATATGGTGTGGCATATATCTATTACCTATTAATTACACACACACACACATATATATATATATATATATATATATATATATTACAACGTTATTTTTATACACTTACTTTTTACACATACGCACTTACTCGTATGCGCGCACTTACCCACATCTCGGAGGTATACTCTTCTTCAGCAGTATTTACCTTGATGTTCCGCGGCTGGGTCGCAGGCTTTGGTCGTTGATTGAGTGTGGCTAAGCGCGTGAATAACGTTATAAGTTTTAATTTACAAGTAAAGAGTACAGAGGATTGAGTACTGGTTGTGAAATTAGTACGACTGTTTCAAGAAAAGCATATTCATTTGATTTATTCAAAAATCGCAAATTGTCATGTTATTTAAATTGTTCAATGTGGGTTTCTTGTTATATGAACCCTTATATTCAACCCGAATATAATATACTCATAATGTGTTTAACTCTGATTTCTTATACTTCTAAGACATAGTATATACACACATACATTATATATGACCTGAAATAGTACACAGACATATACATATAACACATATAAATATAATAGGAAACGTAATTAATACGTATAACATTTAAATATTGATCTAGTCTTTACAAGTGTGGTTTTCCATGTATACCACGTAAATGAAACTTTTAATTAATTCAAATATTAATTAAAGTATTAATAGAGAACATTATTTACGTTAATTTTCTAATTTTAATGTCTCAATTAATTAACCATTACGTAAATCTCATATTTAAAAATTATTCATCTAATTAATTACAAAATATAATAAACTATGGTTCTTTCTTGACCATTCAATTATGAGATTACTACTATGATATTCTCTATTCTCATTTATATATTTAACAATTATTTATTCATTCTATAAGTTAAAAAAAATATATTAATATTCTTGTAAACTTGGATATGGAAACTAGAGCTTTTGGTGATAGACTTCAGGGTCATTTATAATATTAAATAAATATTCGAGTTCACCTGCATTTTTCTGCACCCATTTAAATTGGTTGTTACCGTCATCTGGACTCTCGAGTTTGTTGATCCTCTTCGGTATCAGCTCCTCTTGTCTCTACGTCGTTGAATTCCTCGCTCCGTCTCCTGGATGGTGAGTTCTGACGTGGACCTATAGTCTTGATGATGAACGGTTGGATGTAGATGCATGTGTTGTCCCTGCGTCCTCTCGTAGATGTCTAGTTCCTCTCCTCTTCTTTCTTGTCCCTCGTAAGTGTCTAGAAGTTCTACGTAGTTATGACTCTTGTAGCTTCATTAATACAGTCTTTTATTTAAATCACTCGTTCTTTAATAACTGCACTGACGTACTGCCGGTTCCATCGCACTTCAGTATATTGACTACTGTTCAAAACATTACTACAACTTTGTAAAGTTTACGTTGTCGAGATGCGTGGATTCCTCTTACTATTAGGTGAGATAGTGAGAAAGAGTGTGTCGCTTGCTGGGGTTTTATACTGCTGCCTCGTTGTAATTCCTGTTGGAAACTGTTTCTGACAACTTTGGACTGGCCGGCGCGTCGGTTTCATCATCACTTTCAACCTACGCGTCTTTTTATGAAGTGCACACTTTTTTATAAATATTATTACACCAATTGTTAGGTATAATATTAAACCTTGTCTATGCAAATTATGGATGTTACGCTGTGCAAATTATGGCAGCTATGGCAAAATTTCACACGGTGTCTGAACCGTTCCCACGATTAATGACCACTTAACGCCAAATTGAAGCGCCAGGCTTCAGCTATGTATTCACATATGTCGCTGATTCATGTGACTTTTGGTTCACGTACAATCCTTAAAAAACTGTGTGAAATCTTCCACCCTCGGTTGCATAATTTAACCTGTCTGTTATTTACACATGTACACATACATATACACGCAGACTACTACACAAGCGACCGCATGTCATTCTGACGTCACCGCTGCCGGTCTCTGCGTGTTAATTGCTCCACTTCGTTACATTTAAAAACCAACAAAGTCATATGCTTCCATATACATGCTTACGTACAATATTTGATTTATTTAAATTTAAATACTGCTTATATTTATTACATTCTTTCTTATATCTAACGTATATTTATTATACTATTTTTATTATGTATATCTTACATATTTCATACGTCTATACATATGTTATCATACCTCAGTCAGGGGTTGATACATATACTTATGCTAAACGTATCGTTGCAATATATATGATTTATATAATATATAAATCATATAAATCAGTAATATTCCTTACTTTTAATATATTATATTGTAATGAAACTCTAGTCTTGTATGCTCTGAAAGCCTTATTACGTTGTCGTCTTCTTATAACGTATCTATCGCTGACGATGATGATTGCGAACGCGCTAATAACCAGTACCGAATCTTTCTCGTTCTTCTCCTTACCTTTCCTTAATTGATGTACTTACTTCCCGATAGGCGCCAAATTGTTTTACACAAAAACAATTAAAAAGTTCTAATTGCGTCTTCTTCCCTTCGATGATATTAATTTTAACTTACTCACACGGACTGGCGGGAATTCAAATCTCGCGTGTCATCCGACGTGTTGCCAACCTATAATACTGGTAAAGAATTTTCTTCACTGCTAAAGTACACAAATATTACAATATATATCAAATAAAACAAAGGGCGGTTATTAATGTTCAGTACTAATTTATTAGTGTCCAGATTCGCTGATCATTTAACATTTAAATACAAAAGATGTTATTATAAAAACGTTTGCTCCGGCTACAAATAAATTATACCTCAGGGGTTGGCCATGTTGACTGATCAGTTTGATGAAACCAGCATGGACGCTGACATTAATTATTTTACACAATTCATTCAGTCAATGAGTTCTTTTGATTACGAAAAAATAAAACAAGATGTTATTAAAGTACACAAACTTACATCAATGTTACTTAAATAGAGTACTATGCAGGGTTACATACAATTCGGTTCTTAGTGTTTAAAAAGTGTGTCAACCTTTTAGGCCTCGCACATAGGTTAAGCTATAGTTTACATACAGTTTTAATAAATATTTTCGATTAATCCTTGAAAGAATTTAGTATACCAAGTTCAGAGTGAGAGTTATTGTGTTGTGAAAAAGTTAACTAGTTTAGTTCGCAATTACTGATAATTCATTTATACTTAACAAAACCTTGTCATTTCTTGTGATGAGTCACAGGTATTTCTTCCAGATTGTGTTGATATATTAACTAATTCTTCATCATTTGGTTTTCCTCCTTTTTATGGTTTCTGATTTATTTATTCAAAGTTTTTATTAATTTTTGAATATTGAAATTTGTTTTATAGTTTCATCCTGGGTTTTAATGTATCTAGGTTCAACTTCTAGTATTCGTATTGATTTAATTTTGATTGCATCCCCTCTTTATTAACTTTTAATTGAGTCGAATTCAGTTTGGCATCCGTCTCTCTTGATTGATAATAATGGACTCTCTCGTTTTATAACGGTTTTCTTCTAACAAATTTTGTTGTTATGGTTACCAGCTCCTACCTTATTGGTTGTAAACATTTGTACTCATTGTTATAAATCTTGGGTTTTTGCTCAAAATGAATAAATATTTTATAATTGCTATTATTCCTTGGTGTTATTACCAATGTGTGAGATATTAACATAAATGTCTCTATTTTCTTTCAAAGATTAATTTGATATCCCATAAAGCTGGGCTTGGTCATATATTAATGTTTTGACAAATTTGCTAATTAAATATCACTATAATATTGACGACTCGGAACACTAAGTTTTTTATAAGTAAAAACGTAAAGTTTTACCTTACAGCCTAAACCGGCTTTCACCTATAGAAGGCTTCATCAGAGGCCTCTGATGAAGCCTTCTATAGGTGAAAGCCGGTTTAGGCTGTAAGGTAAAACTTTACGTTTTTACTTATAAAAAACTTAGTGTTCCGAGTCGTCAATATTATAGTGATATTTAGTTAAGTAACGGACACGTCATGGACAACGAAATCCAAGAAATTTGCTAATGTTATGTTATTACATATTTCACTTATTTTTTCTGTTTATTCTATTTCTGACATACTATTGTGGTTAGCTAATTGAAATTAATAAGTTCTTAATTTTCAAATACAATGGTTAATAGCTTAGAAATTGTTTTTCTGAATTTTGACAGTTAGGCATTTTATAGGGCTAAGCTGTAACTGTCTAGAATTTCTTATTTTACACGATTTAAACATTATTTATTACTTTCATATGTTCTGCTTACTGTCACTTAGTCCTTGTTTACTTTTGGATTACTTTGGGCTGTTTTACAATAAATGAATGTTATTATAATTTTACAAAATCATTCCTTGTCTAATATTTTTTTTCTATCTTTACAATGATGAGTAATATTGGGATTGTTAAACTTATACAATTGCTTGCTTATACCTTCTACTATCTCTTACACACTTTTTATCACTTAATCCTACTATGATAACATATATCATTAAAATTGGTTCATGCTCCATTCATGATCCAGCCATATTCCTTCTTATAAAACACAACTCTTTTAAATAAACTAATAACAACTTTGGTGAATGGTGTCTTGACACCATTTATTGTATTGTGATTATCATCCTTGTGACCATTTTGGTAACATAGGATGTTTTCTTCTTATTGCACTCATAACTACTTTGTTTCTTAATTGCTAACACAATGAAATTGGTTGCCTATCAACATTTTGATTATTGTTTCTTAATATAATATACTGAATATAATATTGAAACTTTCTCTTGTGAAAACTTACTTGTCATTTTCGTCGAACGCGTTTCGGCGTCGTATTCGCCTTCGTCAGCTTAGAAACAGACTCCCAGTACTTAGTAACGGTTGTTGCTTGGAAGGTATAGTGGGGGTGGTGTGTAGAGGAAGGGGATTGGCAATATAAATCACATACACTTTTTGACACAATCATACAAAAAACAAACAATAATTTTGATCCCCGCGCCAATCCCCTTCCTCTACACACCACCCCCACTATACCTTCCAAGCAACAACCGTTACTAAGTACTGGCAGTCTGTTTCTAAGCTGACGAAGGCGAATACGACGCCGAAACGCATTCGACGAAAAAGACAAGTAAGTTTTCACAAGAGAAAGTTTCAATATTGTATTAAGTGTAGTGCTGTGAAAGAAGATGATGAACAAACAAAACAATTATTATTTCTGTTTATTACCATTTTTCATTTCTTTTATTAAGATTATTAATTGATTATCTTAATTCCTTCCTATCCTCTCTACCACTTTCACTGCTTATCATTAACAATTCCTACCTACCTCTCACTCTTGGTTTATATTATTTTTTTAAAACATAATTTTAAAGTAAGTTTTTTAACATTTTATGTTTACTTTTTATATCTCAGTAAGGTTATTAAAGACACACATAATATACTAACAATTGGTTTACTTGTTTATTATTGGTAGTGTACTTCCTTTTACATAACTTATATAATACTTGTTACTAAATTTGATATACTATTTGTGTTTTTTATTAGTTTACATTTGTTTATTTTATAGTGTTTATCTGGCCAATCACTGTGGTTGGGTCTGTTTATACCTCTCACTTACCATATCTATTGGGTTATTTTGTTTGTGTTAATTCATATCGTATTGTTGTTTTCCAAGTTTTGCTCTGTTGATTGCTACTTTTCTTCTTTCAGAGGTCATTTTTATTATTACATTTAGTTGTTTGACCGTATAATCATATTAAATACCCATTTCTTTATACCTTATTCATCCCTTCTAATTTTTTCTGTGTTAATTATTTAGTATCCTATCTTTCTCATGTTGCTTCTTAAATGCATGGTGAAGATATGTACCGTTACAATATATATATATATTGGCGGGGATCCTACAGCTACTGCCGCATCCCGCATCTCAGTTTCCATATCAACTTATTCTGTGTATCTTCATTCTTCAGATTATTTTCTTCCATACTCCTTTCGATCCCTTCTATCAATTTTAATCTAGGTCTGCCTCTTTTTCTTTTGTTGCTAGGTCTGTATTTGAACACACTCACAGGTATTCTTTCTTCATTCATTCTCATTAGGTGTCCATACCAGGAAAGTTATTTACGTTTTATATCATCTATTACAGTTTCTTTTCTATTTGTTCTTCCCCTTATTACATCATTCCTTACATGTTCCAGACGAGAAACTCTGGAAGCTTGTCTAAGATAGTCCATTTCTACAGCTTCAATCTTCCTGCGGTTCTTTTCATTGATTGTCCAACATTCTGACCCATAGGTGGTAATTGGTTCAACAATGGGTTTATAAATATTGATCATTGTCAGTAGCCCGATTTTGGTGGACCATAAAAGTGGGTTTAATTGGCGTATGGTGCTTTTTCCTAAAACTAATCAATGTCTTATACCTTCATCACATATTCCATCATCGCTAATTATATTTATACTTATCACATTTCTTGATGGAAATATTATCTGATAACTGAAGGTCTGATGTTCGACTTCCTGTGGCTAAGTACTCTGTTTCTGAAGTTTATATTTAATCCCTATCGATCGTATTCTTCTACTAGTTTTCTCATCATATAAGTGACATCTTCTTCATCAGTGGCTATCACCACTTGATCATCTGCGAATAAAAGAGTATATAAACACTTCTCTTCTAATTCTATTCCCATTTTGCTGCACTTGATTTCCCATGTCTCCAGTGCTCCTTGTATATATACTTTAAATAAAGTGGGAGACAAACAATATCCTTGTTTCAGTCCCTTACTAATAATATTAAACGACTCGTCCTATTTTCACTCTGCCTTGAACATTTTTGTAGATGTTACATATTAGATTTAATTTTCACATATTTATTTGTTATGGGAAACCCATCAACTTGAAACATCCAATTCTTTGCATTCCATTTTTTAAACAGATTTTCAAATGTTCTATGTAAAAATTGTAAGGTTATCCATTTTTCCATAATAAAAAAAAAATGTGTTGATAGAGAAGAATAAAATTATATGTAATTAAATAATTCTGACTGTGGAACATCTTCTTCTTCTTCCCCAACAAGGATTAGGTCTTTGTGATTTGTTCTGGCTTCACCGGATTTATTTCCATCTTTTCTTTGGTCTCCCTATGCTTCTTCTTCCATCTGGTTTGTATCTACTTGCTGCTTTTGCTAGTCTTCCACCATCCATACTCTCCAGATGGTCCTTCCAATTTCTTCTATGTAACTCTACTTTCTTATTTAAGTTGTATATTTCCAAGTCTTCCATAAGCTCTTCATTTCTAAATTAATCTTCTTTAGAACAATCTTTGACCAATCTTAAAAAATTTCACCTCTGCTGCGTTTATGCTGCTTTTATCCCTCTGTCTCATTATCCATGACTCACTTCCATAAAGAAGCATAGGGACAGCTATAACCCTGTAAAACGTGTAACGCAAAAATTGAGCAATCGCAAATTTTACGAAATCAAACTATGCTGAATGCAAAGAAATGTGTATGTTTTAGAAAGCGGGGAGGTAGTGAAACGCCTGTACCGTTAGGTGGCATTACATGAAAGAAATTAACTTGTAAAAAGCTGTAGAGTATAGCGGTAGGTTAGCAACACTGGCCTTGGGGCTGACGTCTATAAGGAAGGTAATATTGTAATATTAGGCTAAGTCACGTTTTGGGACATAACTATCATAAAATGTATTATTCGCTAGGATATTAGGGGTGTTTGCCAATGTTGTAAACTTTAAGTGCATGTAACAATAGATACCGTTATGTTCGAGAGAGCGATGTAAGAGTGAGATAGATAGTGACGCTAGTTTTTTAAGCACATGAGACGCGAAAAACGTTCGGCAAATCAGAGGAAGCGTCATGTGTTGCGCGGGAGGTTTTCGCTAAGGAGATTGGGCTATTTTGTATTTAGCGCTAGTCTAAACCTATAGGATTGTTTTTCTATCGAGACTGGTAAGGGAAATTCAAAGCTAGTATAAAAATATGAATTTGGAGAGAAATCAGGCAGTCTTCTTTATATCGGCGAAACTACACTGAAGAGACTCGCGTGCGCTGTTTTGCGTTAACTATATAGATATATTAGTAATTTAAAGAATAAAGTAAATTCGCAGCAGTAAACAGAAGTAGGGGAACGCGATAATTGCTAATGCTAAATTTATAAAGTTTAATATACAGTAATAAGTTAATGAGTGAATATTCGGAGTAGTAACGAACAACGAGAAGTAAATACTACATATAAATGTTCATCAATACGATATGTTGTGGTGAAATCACTGATGAAAGCGAATTAGTTCGGGTTAAATTCTTGACGGTATGAGATAATCGAGACGCACGTGACGCTAACTGTGTTAGATGCACTAATGTAAATTCAAGAATACGTTGTAAACCAGAGTGTATAATTATACGACATAATTGTATGTATCACCAATATGTCAAGTGTAGTGTACATCTGTGATAAAGTGAATTAGTGCATTCATAACCAGGATTAACACGCAACAACAGCTGCTAACAACTCACCGGCATGCAACACCTTAAGGACTACGCACATCTGAAGGATTCTCCACGCAAGTAACAAATAGATGAACATATGATTCAATATTGTTTTATAAATATATATTTGTAATCAAATATAGTGACTCAATTTGTCTAAAAAGAACTCATTGCCACGAAATAATATTCAAATTGTAAGACAAAACTATTCAAGTCATGTTAAAGAAATTTGTAGTATATAAATGCAAATGAATCATTAAAAGTTGATTGATATATTTTAATTTGTGTTTATTATTACTGGCGCCCTGAGGTACAATAAAGAGTCGGTATACTGGAGTAAGTGTTATAGTCTATTGAGTAGAAATATTAAAATTATCAGTGATTAAAGTAGTTTGTAAACCTTACTTCTTACATGCTCAAGGCCAAAATAATATGAAAATCAACAATTTAACTCTTTCGTAAAGGCCTATCAAGTAGTGTATTACATTCTGTCGCCCGGAACGTGGGACCATTGAGTCATTATTAAACAAATTATAGATTAAGACTAAGTAGAATTTAAGAATAGAAATAGTATCAAACATAGTATATGATTACGCGAAGTAGGAGTAGGAGAGACAAAGACACACAAAACAACATTCACAACCTGTACAACAACATGAGCACAAATACAGATGATACCCAAAGCAACGAGATGGAATTTGAAATAAATAATCAGTTAGGCGATCCAGACACGCTCGCAGACATTTCAGAGGAGAATCAAGCGTCACGGACGTGGGGACAAAACGGACAGAACTATGAAGACGCAGAGACACAATTTACACAAACAATAGTAGCAGAAATTCGAGAAAGACCGGTATGTCAAACACCACTAGAGAAAGACAAAAACATGATATATACACAATACTACAACGATTACTAGAACAACAGTTGTCACAACACACACAACGAATGGAGGAACGATTGAAAAAAATAGAAGAACAGATACAAAAACAACAGAACAAACAAAAGAACAGCTTTTATTATTACTGGCGCCCTGAGGTACAATAAAGAGTCGGTACACTGGAGTAAGTGTTATAGTCTATTGAGTAGAAATATTAAAATTATCAGTTATTAAAGTAGTTTGTAAACCTTACTTCTTACATGCTCATAGGCCAACATAATATCCAAATCAACAATTTAACTCTTTCGTAAAGGCCTATCAAGTAGTGTATTACAAACGTGATCTCTTTTTAAATATTGGAACAACCCCTGCTTTATACCAGGTTTAAGGTATTCCAGCACTCATCCAGCATTTATTGAAAAAGTCCAATAGTCTATGCAGAAGAGTTTCCCACCATGCATCAACAGCTCTGCAGTAATGCCATCAGGTCCAGGTGATTTCCTATTTTTAATTTTTCCAAAGGCCTGTCATAATTCCTCCTCTGTAATTGGATCCACTGACCTGTCAAAAATACCCAGTTCCTCCACATTCCCTTTAGTGCCCTTCGAGTCACACCATAATTCAGCATAATACTCTAGCCACTCTTTCAGGAATATTGTTTAATATTATCTTTTTCCTCCTGTAAAATTTCATTGACTTTGTATACAAACTGCTGTCTACCATGGAGGTCATGTTCCACCTGGCGTATAAAGTTGTCCCATGATTCGTCATGAGCCTCAACTTAATATATTTATATTCAAATTCCTTTTTGTAATACAGAACTTTTGTGTACCGGACAGGTTATAAGTTTTCTATAATAAAGGTATAGATTTGCATTTTATATTTTAACTGAATAGCCTTTAATATATTTAAAGGCTATTAAATATAATATAATAATAGTTATAATATATATAACTGTTAAACTTTATATTTAATAGTTATTAAATATAACTCCACTAATTATATTTAATAATACGACTAAAAGTTAATTTTAAAAAATACATTTAAAAAATGTTACTCAAACCATGTATAAATTTAAATACTAGTTTGCATTTCCTCATTTTTCAATTTGAGGGGTTATAGATAAAAATTGCATATAACTGTATTTGTAAGTAAAGGTAAGTTGCCTAATGAAGACCAAACAAAAGGCTTATGTTCTGATTTTTAAGAAAATAGTGTCTCCATTAAAATAGATAATATTTGAACAGATAAAGCTTCATTAGATAAATATATTTATTTGTTTTTAACTCAACTTTTTTTTATTGTTTGTTTATCAATATTTTTTCTTATAAAACAGAAAAAATCAATTTTGTTCTAAATAATTATATTTGTTAACACAAATTATTGCGTGTGATTCAACATAATTTTAATTTTTGTATAAATTTTCTCTTTCATAAATGCTCAAAGATATTTTGAGCAAGCTAGGTCTTTAATAAATTTAAGTACAATGCAATACACAATTATTTTTAGAAACATAGTAGTAAATTGTAGTTAATTTTAGTACTGTTTTTATCATCTGTTTTAATGTTAACAAACAGATTGGTAGATGGCAGCACTTGCTTAAACAGTAACTAATGATTTGCCACTTGGGAGTTTTAGAAAATTAGTATTATTATCATAATCACTATTATTGATATTATTATTATTTTTATTGTTGTTGTTGTTATATTCTTTGTTACACGTAATATCAATAATGTCAGTGTAATCAAAATTTTATGTAAACCTATATTTGTTATGTGTTTGTTCACTAGATGTAATTAAAAGAGTAAAAAGAACAATTATATTCTACTTGTTATGTGAATCAGCAGTCTCTGTAATTCCAACATTGTCGTGTTTACTTGCTAAACTGCTATTTGTCATGTTCTGGATGAGGCCTTTCAGTGTTTCCACCATTTTCAAGTCCTAAACCACTAATTATAAGTATAATACTACTGACTCAAAGTTTTTATTGGTAAAAATATAAAATTTTTACCTTGTAGCCTGAACCAGCTTTTGCTTACTATAAGCTTCGTCAGAGGCTGCTACTAGGAGTGCTGTCTATCTTGTTCTTGGTGACGGCGCCATCGTTTGAAACTAGGAGTGCTCCTAGTGGCAGCCTGTGACAAAGCTTATAATAAGCGAAAACTGGTACAGGCTACAAAGTAAAAATTTTACATTTTTACCAATAAAAACTTTGTGTTCTGAGTCATTAGTATTATACTTATAATAAATTAATCAACGTACATGTCCTGGAATAATAAACCACGATCTAGGACTTGAAAATGTGGGAAACTCTGAAAGGCCTCATCTGGAACATGACAAGTAGCAGTTTAGCAAGTAAACACAACAAATTTGAAATTATATTCTACTTTTAAAATCCTACTTTATCATCATTGTCACTACTATTATTATGACTGCTACAGATCTAATTAATTATTAGTTGAGTGCACTTACTATTTTACGAGTGTCGCCTGACGTTAGCACAATCAACAATCAAGGTTTTTAGTGAACATTTGGTTGTTTTAACTGGAATAAGGGTCTACACAACAACAATTCACCATCGTTGTATACTATATGGATTGCGTGCTGACAGGCAAAGTGAACGGCAGAAAACGTTCCGAAGCATGTACAGCTTCCCTCACCACTGGGGGAGGATAAAGCGTTTAGTGCGAAGTTAACAGGTGTACTAAACGAGTCATTCAGTCAGTAATTTCATCCAATAATATAACAATTTGTTTTTACTTTTGTGGTAGATCATAACTAGGCCTAATTATATCAGCTTGCTAAAAGTTTGCCAGCACAGTGTTTGTAAAACATATTTCAAACAATAATTTTTCTGAAGACAGCCATGAAGTGCAACTTATCAAATTAGTAGGGAGATTATTTTATAAAATCTTGTGCTATGATATTGCTAAGGAAAGAACTGCTGCAGCTAACTTTTCTAAGCTTGGTGTCCGCCAAAATTTAAATAAATTTGTATTATTTAGTAATGTTTAATGTAAACAATTTTTATACAAATAATATGTAGCTAATTAAATAAAATAAAAAATTTTAATGTAAATTAGCATTGCTAATTGAACACTTTAACGACCATGGCGAGTGTATACGCCAGCTTCTTTTACTCCACAAACATTTTAAAGTTTATGGCTCATGTCTTTTATTCTTTGTTTCAGTTATTTTTTAATCTTTATTCATCTGGCTTCAGTATAAATGCTCATAAATAAGTACTTATGAATGCAACAGAACTTAGCGATGAACTGAAATAATGTGTCAGAATACTGAAACCTTACAGTGAGACAAATGTGTTTATTTGGGAAAAGAACTTATTAAAAATCTCTCACTTTGGAGTCATTAATTAATGTTAAAAAATATGACATAGCTATACCATTGAATGCAAAATATGCCCCGCTAAAGCAACAACAGCTATAACAAAGCAGAAAAGTCAGACTTTGTACAGGTACAGTGTATAGCATAAGCAGTATTCTTGCCCCCATTACTGCAGTGGTCAGACTGAATTCAGCACATGCACATGCAGTGAATGCAGCACATGATCCATATAGTATACACCAATGGAATGAACTGTACACATCACATAGCCAATAAATGTTTATTGTGTCATTCTTCTACTTTCAATACTCTATTCCGAAAAGTTAATAAATATTTTAACCAAGTTGAAAAGAATTAAAAAACATTCTCTTCTCACTTTAGAGCATTAAACCTAAAGCCATCAAGTTATATTCAGTACACTCATTAGAAAAAAATCTGTGTTTCTTGATACGGTACACACCTGCTGATTAATTAATATACTAAATTTTTCAAACTTGTTTTTCTCGAATTTGGCCCAATATAACACGATTCTTATCCTCTTCAAATATTGATTATAATGATATTGGTATTAATTTTGTAAATTGTAATTTTGTAGTGTTAGTATGTTAGGTCTTGCAACCATACAGCAGTGCTGGTACTGCCATTGTCTTATTGAATTTGATGCACATCTCTTGTCTAGCTTTTCTTAACAATGTCCTTCTCAGTATCCCACATAGTTTGGAACTTGCCAAGTTTATTGCTGAGATCATCACTACGTCTATAAGAAATACTACAATCAAGGTAAATGAATAATACTGATATGCTATTCTGAATGCTACATACAATATGGCAACCATGTTATACGTTAACTTGATAGTTTGGTAAAATATTTGTCTCCTTTATTGTCATATAATGGTTCAGCAGCTGCTGAAAAAAGGTTAGGCAGGTACAAAACTGTCTTTTCAGAAGTACAAGAGCGGGAGTTGGTAGAACATATTCTATTTTTAGAAGAGAGATTATTTGGTATTACGCTTTCAGATTTGAGAACTCTTGCTTTTGATTTAGCTGAGATGAACTGTATTCCCCATGGGTTCAGCATGGAGAAAAAAATGGCTGGGAAGGAATGGCTCTACGGCTTTTTAAAAAGGCATCCCACTTTAACTTTACGTGGCCCTGAAAGTACCTCAATGGCACGTGCAAAGGGTTTTAACCGTGTAGCAGTCAATAAATTCTTTGATTTGTTGAAGTCCATGCTCACAAAACATAAATTTTCACCAAACGAAATCTATAATGTAGATGAAACAGGCATCTTGACAGTCCCCAACAAACCATCTAAGGTTCTTGCTCTTCGTGGTAAGAAACAGTGGGCAGTTTGACATCAGCGGAACGAGGAGTGCTGTTTACAACGGAAATATGTATGAATGCTGCAGGCAATTGTATGCCAACAATTTTTGTGTTTCCCAGGAAAAGAGAGAACCCCCTCTTAATGGATGATGCCCCTCCATGATCATTTGCAGTGTATCACGAGAGTGGATGGATTAACAAGGAAACGTTTATTGTTTGGTTCAAGAGGTTCCTTGATTATGCTAACCCAGGACCCAACAAGCCGGTGTTGTTGATTCTTGATGGCCACAACTTCCATGCCAAAAATTTAGAGCTAGTGAATCTTGCACGAGAAAATCATGTTGTCTTGCTATGCTTTCCCCCACATACAACACACCGGCTGCAGGTTTATTCTCAGGCTTATAGGTTTATAAATCCAAATATAAATAATAATTTAGTATGTGGCAGTCTTAGAGGTGTGGTTTTGTTGCAAATAAATAAAGATAAGAATTATCAATTTATATTCAGTATTCAGTATCTTCTAAGCAGGCCCAGCTCCAGGCAGGGGCGAACCGTGCCACAGCGCAGGGCGGCATATTCCGGGATGATAAGTTTTGAAATTAAGGGAAAAAATAAAATTATTCACTTAATTTCATCACAGTATGTAAGACCAGTAAGAATTACTTTATGTATAAGTCACCGCAGTTTAACGAAAAGTCGAAAACTCTTTAACGAGAGAACATAAACCTGACAACGAGTGCAAACATTCCTAGTCGTTATTTGAAGGCAATCGCCATATCTTTAGAGTGGGTCTAGTGTGCGTGAATGTGTTCAGAGTTAAAATAGAGAGGGAGCGGCACTCATAACTACTGCACAGGGCGGCAGAAACAGTGGGGCCAGTCCTGCTTCTACGTGAAGTACACACTTAATGATTCATGGAATTACAACATTTTTAAACTCAGTTTTCTTGGATCTAACCCAAGTAAAACTCGGATCCATATACTCTTCAAATATAGATTTTGAATACTTAAATTACAATAAATGCATACAAATCATATTATGGAATATAGAGCATGCATACATACAGTGCCAACAGAAATTTTAAGGACACCCGAGAAAAAACAAATAAATATAATTAATTCACTACTGACTAGGAACACAAAGTTTTTTATGGGTAAAAACGTAAAACCTTTACCTTATAACCGGAACCAGTTTTCACAATTAAAAAGCGTCTTCAGAAGCTTTTACCCACAAAAAACTTTGTGTTCTGAGTCGGTAGTGAATTAATTACATTTAGTCAAGTAACGGACATGTCATGGACAACAAAATCCAAGAAAAAACAAATGTTTTAAGGTTATTAAGCCATTTATTAACAAAAACATACAGAAAACTGTGTAAATTGCCATTTACAGATTAGTAGGCAATTTGGACCTCCTTTTGCTTGTATTCTCTGATAGATACAGTCTGGTATGGTGTCAATCAGTTGACAACACTAAGGCTGGTTTCACACCAACCCAGTCCAGTCCAGTCACGTCAGACGCTCCTAGATTCAGCCAACTGGTTCAGTACTGTTTTCAAGCGAGACACATTAAATTCTTTCATACCAAGTAAGTCCTGACAAATCCAGTCCAGTCGAGTCACGTCAAGACTGGCGTTGACTCAGCCGGTTGAATTTTTGTCAGTCCTCGTGCGTCTTGTAATCGCTTTACACGCTACTATTTTGTTTGACGTTCTGTTCTTGCAAAATTCCTGCGACATATACGATGGATATTGAAAATTAATTATTTTAGTGAGACAGCAGTGATATTAACAGTCAGTCACAGTTGCCTTCAAATGCCAACAATAATTCAAGCTTTTTTTTTTAATAAAAACATTTATAACTAACGTAAAATCTTTGTTTTAACAAATATTTCAAATATTTTTTCTAATAAATTTACGTTATTTTCTGTTTAATATTGTTATTTATTTTGAACCTTTTTTTTATTTTACAGCAAAACTATCTTGCGTTTATAGCTCAGTACAATGAAAAATGGACCAAGTAACCAATTTATAATTGACGTATAAAATAATTATTTAGAACAATTAATTTCTAAAACTGTATTTATAAAGTTTATCAAGACTGCAATCGTATAATTTAACAAAATATCTCTGCAAATTAACGAGTGTGATATTTTTATAATATATTTTGTACACTTACCTCAAAAATACTAATAATCGTTCTGCTGGTTGAATAGCTCGGCGGTAATTCATATTTTGCATTAATATTGTAACATGTAGCAAATTTTTTAAATTGAAAAAATTATCCACGAAATACGAAAAAGTTATACAATTTTGTTTACTCGTTCATTAAATCTGGAAACATATGGTTAAATGATCCAAACGTATCTCTCTTTAAATTTATAGGATGCACCAGTAGTTTTCTTTTTGTTTTTTCTCCCTTCTAAGAATGATTCTACGAAGTATAATAAACTTAACAACATCCCCATACATCGCATACAAAACTAGTTAACGGTTTTAAAATAGGAGTATATACTTATGTAACAAGCCAGCCCTGTCAATGACTGGTTTGATATGAAACCCCTTGACTGGACGCGACTGAACTCGGCAGGAATTGACTGGACTGGAATTGACTTGAAAGCAGCCTAACTGGACTGTCACTTGTTGCTTTGGTCATTTGGTTGCTTCACTTTGGTGAAGTAACTGCAAGCCATAGTTCTGAATCATTTGCTGGTTTCAATTTTAACAATCTGTAGTCCATTGTATTCCTTAAGTCTTTTATGGAGTTAAAATAAGGGCCAAGGCAACAATTCAACATCTTGAGTAGCAAACCAATCCTTGGTGTGCTGGGAGCGATGACATAGAGCATTGTCTTGCTTGTAGACAAAGTTGTCACCAAGAACTCATCAAACTGGTGACAACACAATGTTTTCCATCATTTGGCAGTATTGTTCACTGTTCATTGTTACCTGGACTAAACAACATTCACCCGGGGCCTCATGTGATATAAGCAGAAGTTGTCTGTCCATTCTCAGTGAGGTCTTGCATGGATGGACAGATCTTGGTTTGACAATCATGCTTCCACGCTTTCTAAAATTCCTAACAGCTTGCTCAATAAGCTTTGGCAAATTTAATTTGCAACTTACCAGATTACATTGTTCTGATTATTTGCAATTTACTGTCTTCTGACATATATTTCTTGCCCATGTTCTGTTGAAAAACAACTCACGTAAACAAAATAACCTCAAATTATTAAACTCTGCTAACAACAAGGAAACTAGGTTACAGCTAAGATTAGTATAAACATGTTCACACACTAATCAAGACATCGGAGACCACTAGCGGGAATATTTATTTTCATACGTAAACCATCAAAAATATAAAAAACTGATATTTTTTTTAATTTCTAAGAGTCTTAAGTTGCCTACATGATGATTTAAAAATTATTTAACAGGTGTTTTTTAATATCTACAATAGCACTAAGCACATTCAAAAAATTATATATTGCGACAGTACAAATAAGTGATGTACTGAGCATTGAATATAAAAATTTAAATATACCTAATAAACTGTAAATAATTAATAATGTATTAGAAATAAGCAGGTCAGGGATTGTAAGCTTGGCTCAGACAAAAATATGAACAGGTGTTTTGACCTGAATCGACGTGCACACACACACACAAATGTAACTGTAAGTGTGTACACCAGTATCTTGCATGTGTGTGTGAATGCAGGTCTATGCAGGCGAGTTTACCACCCCAAGATGAATAATTGCATAATTACTGTTTTTCCGTAATTATTCATAAACTATAATTAAGAAGTAAAATCCAAAAACACAATAAAATGTAAGAAAATTTACTAAATACTGTGTACGAAAACCATGTGAAAGTGCCACACCGTACGAGTGTAATAGTGAAATAACTGTGTACAAATCGAAAGGGTTAAGTTGCAATGTCCAAAATTACAGTTAACATGTGTTGTAAAAATAGTTATAAGATAAGTATAAGAGTATACTTACAGGACTCTGCAATTCGCAGAAATATAAGAAATAGCGAAATTGACAACGAGTGGGGGAACTGAACCCAGAAACAATTTCAGACATGTCGATTTCGTACCACTGCAGGTGTTGACCAAGCATGGGTACAAATAGGACACACAAGCTACAGTGGTTCTCTTTCTTAAATCATCCATGGTGCAGCGGGAGCTTCTGCCCATCCGCACAGAATATTTAAATTTGTGTAAATAATTTCATCCTTCCAGTTACATACAGTTATGTAACTGGATTGTAAAACAAACAATATTTAAGTAGTAACAAAATTACATAAGAAGATCCACATCAGAAGATCAACTGACGTCCGAAACAGCACGAGGGGAAGTTCCAGAGAGCGATACGACGCTGGACAGAGAGAGACTCGATGCTGGACAAGAGGAGAAGAGAAAGGCGATGCTGGAGAGAGAGAGAGAGAGAGAGAGAGAGAGAGAGAGAGAGAGAGAGAGAGAGAGAGAGAGAGAGAGAGAGAGAGTCGACGCTGGACAAGAGAGGAAGTCGACGCTGGACAAGAGGAGAAGAGCGAGTGATGCTGAAGGTTGAGACGAGGACGATTACAGAGGGATCCAATGATTGAGTATGATTGACGACGATAAGGTGATAAACAACTTATTTATCTCTTAATCGAACAATTAACATAAAGACAATTAAGGACATTCTTGTTCTATTTAAAAGTAAGAGTCAATGTTTATTGTAAAATTTGAATTAAAATCATAGATGTTATTGAAATAAGATTAACGTAAACAAGAGCTCAAATTAGTATTGAAATGAAAAGAATACAAAGCATTTAAGTAGAAATTAGTGTTAAATATAAATCAGTACTGAGAAACAAAAGATAAATTCAGTAACTATTGATATTTTTGAGTTACATTGCAATATATACGAAAATATTTAAATATTGATATTTTGAAACACACTAATTGACTGAGTAGTCTGGAAATGAGATTTTTCGTTAAGACAGTAATTAGTAGAATAGAATATTTAGTCAGTAAGGATGTATATAGCATAAGCCTTATGGCATAACAACGAAATAATAACGAATGTTTTAAGTCGAAGTAAGTGCCATGTGCACAATCTTATTAATATCAAATAAATTTGAAATACCGTTACAAGTTACCTAGAGTTATATTACAGATACACCTGAAACCCAAATTAAATGTTATATTGTTACATAATTTGTCGCTCTTGAACGTGAGACCAATCACGCCTATTTTATGTATATCATATCGTTGCATAAGAAATATCGCTTCCAAAGTGGGGCATCACAGATTTATATTATATTTACTTATGCAGTTGTATCGTTATAATATATATATATATATATATATATATATATATATATTGTAACGTCGTCGTGTGTACGGCTACCGTTTTATTCTGTAAAATGTGAATCAGATTTTGTATGTGTATATTGGGTGTAACGTGTCTTCTCTATCCGTCGTTCAAATGAATGCAACTTCCGCAGATTTCGTCCGTTGCGAACGTACGAATAACCAGGTCTCGATGTTCTTACCTGTTGTTCACTAGGGGTGTTAAAATCCCGGTGGCGCCAAATTGTTTTATTAAAACAATTAAAAATTTTAAATATGTATGGCCTGCGCCGCTCAGGCGGTTTGAATAATTCAATATGTTCCGCCTGTCTCGGCCGTCTGTATCGGCCAGTAGTTCGTTGCGTTGGCTGTGCGATCGCTAGTCGTCAACACTGCTTGTCTGCTAAAATGTACATAAATTATTATCTACCTCCTAATGAAATTATAACACCGTGGTTACCACTCAATACTTATTTATTTTTTGGTTAATGATTAATTATTCATTTAATACAAATTATGTTTCCTTTTGTAATACAATTGCTCCGGTTATATGAGATACCTCTACAGGGTTTGACAAATCGATATCTGAACTGATTAACAGACTTTCAGTAATGGCGTCTGTGGAAATTATACACAAAATTATTATTGTTCGTTTGTCACGGGTTCTTAAGATTACGATAAAAGGATTACTAATGTTTAAAACAATAAAAATACACACCCTTACATCAGTTAAACTTAAATAATATACTGTGTAGGTATAATTTGTTTATTGTAGTGTAGTAAAAGTGTTACAAGCTATCGGTAATTAATAACAGGTTATCTTTGCCAGTTTATAAATTTTCAGTGACTAAGTTTTTTAATCTTTGAAAGTAATTATGTTCAGTTTAGTGAGATTTCGGCCTTTAATGAGAAATAATTAAATATCACTATAATATTGACGACTCGGAACACTAAGTTTTTTATAAGTAAAAACGTAAAGTTTTACCTTACAGCCGGTTTAGGCTGTAAGGTAAAACTTTACGTTTTTACTTATAAAAAACTTAGTGTTCCGAGTCGTCAATATTATAGTGATATTTAGTTAAGTAACGGACACGTCATGGACAACGAAATCCAAGAGAAATAATTAATGTGAGTTTATTCAGAAATTTGGGTAATTTGATAGATACTTATCACTTCAGTAGACAGGACGAACTCATTTGATCTGGTATTAAGGAGTTAGGCTGCAATCATCTTTAATTTTCTTTGGTTCAGGACTTTGGGCATCTTTTCCAAGTTAATCGGCAGGATATTACTTTCTTTTTTCTTTAAATCGGCTTCGACATTAGTTATATGGTTTCAGCCATCATCTTCTCCCTTGGGGTTCACTTACTAGTAATTTCATTTGGTATTTTGACGTTTTAATTAACAATTTTGATCATTCCAAAACTAGCGAATATTCAACAAAAGCGTCATATAACGAGTAAAAAAATGTAACGGTAAATTAGCAACCAAACGACTGTTGTCATAGTAACCATTTAATCCCGATTGGTTAATTCTGAAGTAGCCTATTGTTATCAAATTTTGAATCTTTATTCAAAATAGCTGTATATCTTCTTATTGATTATATTCTTCTGTCCTCTTCCCTACATATTAAATATTATCACCACTGTTATTATTTCCTTTCAAAGATTAATTTGGTATCACATAATGTATGGTTTTATGAAATATCAATGTTTGTACACATCTGTTAATATTTGGTATTTACATTTCTCCTTTAAACTAAGTTCTTATTCTAATATTTTTCCTTTAAATTGATTTACAAATTATTCTCGGCTATTTACTTGCCTTGAATTTCTTAATTTCCTGATTGTTTTTATACAGTTTGCAATTACTTGTCATTGACAGTTATACATTTCCTAGGCCTTAGTAGCCATTGATTATTTTGATTTAATTTATTCTAATTATATTTCATTTCATTACAAATTTTTTTGTTCTGTTGTTATAATTGATTTGTTTAGTGGTTGTTGTGTCTTGAGTTTGTTTTCGTTCTGATTATATGTCAAGATTATTTCCTATGTCTTAATACTTAAAATATAACAATTAGGCCTATGGACTGTAAGTTCCTTTCAGCCATATCCTCTTCATAACATTGAAACAAACAATTCTTTACAAGTTATTAGTTACTGTTGGTTTTAATATTAATTTCATTCTTTGCTACTACTTTGAGTGATAAACATCATCACTTCTTGTAAACTTATTTAATTTAATTTCCCTTATAACATAGGGTATTTATCAATTATATATTTAATTACTTAAATCTTTACTACTCCTTTTCTCCATTCCATGTTAACACAAACAGTTTATTTTACCTGGGCTTTCTCCCCTGAATAATATTGTATCCTTTATCTATTTCTACTCTAAACACTATTTCTAATTACCCTTAACTATATAATTTTTATAATCCCACTCTTAAATCCTTCATTGGTCCATCATTGGTTTATTAAGTGTTTACTTATCTATCACTATCTTTTTAATCATACTATTGTTTACAGTATCCATTTTCACACATCACTTTCACTGTTATCACTTTTTATTTTACACGTTTATTGGTGGGTAAACCCTATTATTATTTTTCTTTGTCACTTAGTTATTCTCATTATATTTCTCACTATCCCACTATCTTTACAAATTTTATTTATATCTAATAAGTTCATGTCTTTTTCTAGATTTCTTACTTACATATATTATTAATTCGTGGGTTAGTGTATTTTTATTTAATGGGTTTTTATTAATTATGAGTTACATTTGTCACTTAGACAATACTAATATTTCTTTTTTATATTGGTTATTCACCGGTTTCGTTTCCTTTATGATATTTGATGGTATCATCTCCCCCTTCCCTATTCTACACTATTTGTCTGTGTTTTATCACCTTGAATCACTTTATTTTCTTTATAGTTGGTTTGTTCCATTTTCAATTTCATTTTTCTTCTCCTTCCCTTCCATCTTGTTTCGCTTCATTTTGGTTATTATCTGGCCAATCTCTGGGGTTGGGTCAATGTCATTTGTCTGTCAGTCTAGTTTGTATTTCTTATTTAATAATCACCTTTGGTTTACTATTCTTCCTCCTTCACTCTTAATTATATTTACTATTTTCCCTCTCTTTATTATTTATTTATTAAAATATATTATTTCTTAGCATTTTTTACATACTTATTGATATCAAATATGATCTGGGTTTGGCAATGTTATATAATATATATATATATATATATATATATATATTGCGACAACACAAATAACTTAACTATTGGCGCATAGGATATGGTAGTATGTGTGTTTTAATGCAAAAGTCTATATTGGAGGTTTTAAGATTATTTATTGCACACAAGACATACGAAATAGTTTATACGATATATTTTTGACAAGCACAATAATGATAGTGTTTCAGATATAGTCTTTTAAAGTGTTAATTATTGTTCATATACGAGTTGTGGTACATTACATATATGACGATTCCCACGGCGATGTTGATGGCTTTGCTGTGTCGTGGCGTGGCGTACGATGACAGGTGGTTCACCCTGGTGACGCTTCCAGCTGGGCTGGTGTCCTGGAGTTCCAACGTTGACACTGATGCTTCGCACACACACCGGTTCTAGGGATACTACTTCTGAAATTTTATACAGTATTTATAATTCATAAGTATCTCAGGTCACAGTGGGTATTACTTAGAAACGGTATATTAGGCTTATACCAATCCGGCCTCTTCAAGTGTTCACGCGTAACACTGAGTCTACCACGGTCAGCAGACCTCCCTATGCGGAAATCTACCGCTCACGCGGAAACTACTGATGATAATATTTTATTAATAAGTAAATTATGAAATACTACTGGTACTGCAGACTACCTCACAAAGTAACACAGTTCAAGTTCACTTATTTATACACGCTATGTTACACTATCAATAACGTGTGTAAAGATGTATTAAACAAACAGTTCTGAGCGTTCACACTCGTTACTACCGCCGAAAAGACTTAACAAATTCTTGGAAGCAAAAACTCTTGCACAAGAATTGCCCGTTCCGATCGTGATAGCTAGATGAGAAGAACTAACTGTGCGGCCACAGGCTTAAGAAAATTCCGACTGCCTTCCAGCTTCTTATTGGTGGAAGGAAGTCACATGGTTACTTTGCACATGACTCGGCAGTGTTTCATGCCATAAAGTGCATCGAATTTGCAAGAGCATGCATAGATGGTTATCTCTGAATACCTTTATCTCACGCAGAAATGCGTTTTACAACGAGCTTTATATTTTAACGAAATCATATTTTAACGTCATTTTAAGCTTAGGAAATATACGGGAACTGTAGCTAATATAGTAGTTTATGTTCAGTTCAAGTGTCACAACGATACGATAATTATATCACGCACAGCCGGGGAAAACGTTTATCACTACCGCACGCGCGCAAATTTTCACTGACATAGTACATGAATAAATAACACATAAAATAATACACAGTTTGACTAACCCTAATTCCTTATCCGTTCTAAAATATAAAACTTATACCCAAGGCCGTAGCCAGCGGGGGGGGTTAGGGGGTTAGAACCCCCCCGAAATGTTGAGGTAAAAATGATAGTTGGGCAAGGCTATGATGGTGCCTCTGTGATGAAAGGATCATTCAAAGGCGTGCAAGCACTAATCAGAAAAGATTATCCAGAAGCTCTGTATGTCCATTGCTGTTCCCACTCGTTAAAACTAGCTTTATGCCACTCGTGCAATTTACAAAGTGTAAGAAACTGTGTTGGTACAGTTAAGACTACGATCACTTGAACAGCTCTCCTAAAAGAATGAGTGTATTGCAATTAAATAAATCTGACTCCCAGTGGAAAACTTTAACATCCATGTGCGAGACCAGATGGGTTGAAAATCATAGCAGTCTTTTGAAATTCAAGGACCTTTTCAAACCCATTCTCACCACGTTAGAAGATTTAAGCGATGATCCAGACATGGATACCTCATCCAAAGCCTCATCTTTAGTAACAGCTCTGCTTAATGGAGAGTTTGTTCTTAGTCTCTGTTTCTTAGCCAAAGTGTTTTCTTATACCTTGCCTTTGTGTAAGGTATTGCAGTCACCTCTCTGTGATTTGAAATCAGCAACTGATCACGTTCAATATATTGTTGACCTCTTTCAGAATATTCGCATGAATATTGAGTGTGAATTCTCCATTATATACAAGTCTGCAAAATCCTTACTAGCTGATGTTGGCGGAGAAATCACGCTTCCCCGTTTAACTCCATCACAACGTAACCGTTGTAACATACAAACGGAAGACCCAGAAAAGTATTTTCGCATCTCTAAGGCCATTCCACTTCTCGATGATTTTAACAATCAGCTAAAAATAAGATTTCTTGATCACAAAGAAGTATTTGCAAATTTAAACTCTCTTTTACCATCCGTTTGCTGTAAGCCTACTACTTCTTTAGACACTGAAAGCTTGAAGTTGTACCAAAACAAAGTTAATTTGGATCTGTTACAATCAGAGTTTGACCTATGGAGAATTTATTGGGAGAAGAAGGATGAGACTGACCGCCCATCCTGTGCTATCGAAGCTTTAGGAGAATGTAACGAGGAGTTTTACCCGAATATCTTCATTCTGTTAAATATATTCTCCACTTTGCCAGTTACCACTTGTACACCTGAACGTACCTTTTCCACATTAAGAAGACTGAAGACCTACTTGGGAAACTCTTGTGGACAGAGTCACCTCAGTGGATTAGCGTTGATGTCCATGCACAGAAACAGGGACATTTCAACAGATGAAATCATAAATAAATTTGCATCGAAAAAGATAGAAGATTGGACTTTGTTTTATAAGTTTGTCTCTTTGAAGATTTTGAGACTGTTGCAATGTATTAATGCCACTGCTGTAACAAATTTAATATAAACGTTTGAACAGTAGCCTATACTGTACTCTGCAAATAAAATTAATGTTTTTGCTAAAAACACGAAAAGACGTACAGCAAACTCGATTATCCGTGTGCTGATTATCCGGTTTGTTGGTTATCTGTGCATCCCCGAGGTTTATTGTACTCGTATTATTTTATTTCCTTTATTTTCGTCACGGCATTTTGAATAACGTGAACTGCGCGCTTGGAATTCGAGCGCTTTCTCGTCTGCAAGTGACCTGGCGGCATGCTTTGGTCAAGAATTAAACACCAAACAATGTACTGTATAGCAGTAATTTGTTGCTGTTCTGTGATAACAGTCATGGCTGATTGACGTCTTGTATAGTTTTTGTACCTCAAGTGTTTTACCAACAATAGACGTAAACAATTTTTATTTCGGCTTACCTTATTGATAACAGTGATAATTGAATGTGTTAAATGTTTGACATTATTGCATTTTCAAACAGTATTGTAACTGTTTACACCCTATTATTAAAAGTTTCGTTGTGCATTAAAAAGCACAAACTCGCATTATCCGTGTTTTTAGCTATCCGTGCGCATTTGTCCGATGATTAGCCTAGATAATCGAGAGTTTGCTGTATTTTTTTAATAATATACCTATTTCCAGTGGAAACTCCTGGGCATCTGGGAGGTCTGACTCCTACTCCTAGAAGAATATCCATACTCCCCAAACCTCTCGGTAACCAAACAACCCCCCCCGAAAATTTTTTCTAGCTACGGCGTTGCTTATACCACAAAAAACCAAACCTAACAAACTACCATTTGAAACATGAATGTTTATAGTCTGTGTATTACACAAGCCTGCACTGCTTATCAGGATCCTGTGTTTCATTGCAATATATATATATAATATATATTTATTGTAACATATCTAATGGATCGCATATTATATTTGCCACAAGTTGGTAGCGTCAAATCTATAACAATTTAAAAAGGTCCCGGAATGATAATAACTATTACTGTGGAACTCACCTTTTTTCCGCCGTTCATTTCAAAAATTCTACTGAAATCGGCGTTGCCAACTCTTCTTCGTAACTCAAAATAGGTTATGTTTATTATATCAAAATCAATTCTATTTTTAAAAATATCGGAAACCAAACATACAGTATTACAGATAATAATGGTTTAATTATCCATTTCTCAAACCCTTTAGTTACACAATAATGTTCCAAATTATTTAAGTCAAATTGCCTGGCTTACTTTATTTATTGCCGGTTGGCTATTCTGTTTATCAACCGGTGATAGCAGTAAAACGATGGTCGATTTCGTTTAATCTCAGGGCGTGTAAATGTCCTTTTGGCTACAGAAAAAAGTATTGAAACACACAAATAAAAGTACAAGCTTTACAATAAATATACAAATATTATATATTTGAAAAAATATGGACGACTATGGTCACAAACTACGTTCGAAAGAATTAGTGTTTCTGGGTTAAGCTGGTTAATACAGTATTGAATTAATTTACAGTTTTCGCACACAAAATAACTAGAATAGTGGTTTTAGTGTTAGTTTTAATTGTTCATTATCAAAATAAGTCCACAATTTTAATTAGTGAGTGTAAAATCAGTGTTATTAGTGTAATTCACTTTGTCTGTCTTCCTTACGTGATAATTCAAAATAGTTTATACTTGGCGACTGTTTCCTCATCTCAGGTTCAGTTAAAATGTCTTGGGTATAGTTGCTTTTCCTTTTAGTGATTTATCCACTTCTGTGGTCCGCTTGGAACTGCTTTTTGGATTATTATTAATAATCTCTGATGCTATATTCAGATTTTTATTAGTTTGTTCATTTTCTATTACTTTCTCTTTTTTTCTTAAGCTCTGTAATTTCTTCAGTCTTTACTTATTAATGGTTACTAAAGAACTCCCAAGATTATTTACCTAAATTTGTTGTTGCTAGGGTTAAAATATGAAATTTGATTGGTGGACATGATGAGATATTGTCATTGAAATACATTGTCTTTCTGTACAAAATTGGTCAAATATCTTTAAATTTGTCTAATTCACACTTATACTAAGTGTGAAGCTAAATCTAATAACATCATTGTCTTGCTTTTAACTTGTACATCAATTTGAAACCAAACAAGGTTACTTTTAGTTAACAAATAATGATTTTACATTTTTACCAACTAATTTTCTTAATAATTAATTTTCAACTACTTATTTTGAATACATTTTTGTTGTGCAGACTAATATCATTAAACCTATTCATATTACATTCATTATTTCACTAAACCTTGCTGTTATACCTTAAAATTTACAATTTTCTAGTTTTTTATATACGCATAGCAGCTAACATGTCTGAAATCCTATACCTACACTTTACTTTAAAACATCTTCTACATAAACAAACTAACATAATTACTTAAAATACAGCATTTGTTGGTTTCTAAACCTTATAAAACAATATAATCCTTTATTTATAGACAAAATACATAATTTCCTTGGTCTAACTTTAGTACAACAGATTATGTATTGTCTATTAGTCTTAAAACTTTACACATAACTTCATGAACATAAATAATTAAATATTACAATATATCTTAGTAGTTTTAAACAATAATAATGAACCTAATACTTATAAATGACCTATGATTATTTTAAAATCATCACATAATAATGCAACTTAATATTTTACATTCATCAGTATTCTCCCCTTGACCTACTGATAATAAACATTTTATCTTTATTTATTTGTCACTTTATCACTTCTCACTATTTTAATTCACTTGTAATAATGTTTTTGGGTTCCACATTAATTATACATTTATGATTATTACCATCACTTTAAATCAATTGTAATAGTGTTTTTGGTTTTACAATAAATATACTCTTATTTTATTATTATCATACTGGTTCATTTACACTTTCTATATCATTTCATTACATGTTTACTTACTACTTATTATATAATTCCATACTCATTAGTTTGTACTTTTAGATGGTCATTACAAATTATAATTTACTTGGAATAGGGTATTTCACCTTACCTAAACATTTGGGTATAGTCAGTCATAGTTAGAGTCTGTCAAATAAAGTCATTAGTGTTATACTATCATTCTTTCATTTATTACTTTTTTTTTTATTGTACAGGTTCTCATTCGTTTACTCTTGCAAATCTTACATGGTTTTATGTCATACCATTTGTCACGTCACAATATATATACATTTACACTTTACTAATAATGAACTTTATCTTGTGAAAAACTTACTTTTTTCGTCGGACGCGTTTCGGCTTAAGTATCCGCCCGCCTTCTTCAGCTTTTAGTCAGACGAAAAAAGTAAGTTTTTCACAAGATAAAGTTCATTATTAGTAAAGTGATAGTGCTGTGAAAGAAGAGATGAACAATCAAGACAACTATATATACATTTAATTTAATATTTAGCAGAAAGTGACTTAAAAGATATATATATATATATATATTGTGATTAGACCTCTGCTCTTACGGTCGCAGGATTCTCGTTATTCCAGCCCCAACGTTGCCGGCGTCAATTTGTGATTAAACGAGTACGAGCGTCTCGTTATTTTCACACAATGTAAGCCTATTCGTTGCTATGAACGGGTATGCTCCCCTGTCTCTACTCTCTTCGGTCGTTTTAATTCACTTCAATTATTTAAATATCTGAGATATTTGGATTTGTGGAATATAGTAATTTAATTAACTAATATTAGCTTATCTCTCTAAGAAAAATATCAGTGTTAGTGTACTTTAAACTTAAATAATTAATGTGTTATTCTATAATTTCGTTCAACCCTATTATACCTTGAAGATAATTATGTAAAATTTTGTATTTTAATGCTCTTCTCTTTGGTGTCGGAGAATTCCGCTATAAGCGCTGTAGTACCAGGGCAACGAAACTTAGAGGTTAATTCACTGTTTACGTTAACCAATTATTCTATACTTAGTCAGTTACTTTTTTATTCCCAACTCATTAAATAATACTCCAAATGACAGGCTTTTGCAACTATACAAAGGTTCTTTATTTGTTCACTTCTTCAACATTAAATAAGATATGTTCCAACTGGCATACACAAAGGCCATAGATTGCGTGAATCGATTATGGATCAGTCCGATACTTTATTTAGATTCGGTTATATAATGTGTTTAGTTTGTAATTAACTTAATTCAGGGTGTGAAGGTTCTTGTAACTGTGGGGAAGATTAAAAATACATAGATAAGAATGCAAGATTTACAAATTTAAAGTGTTGTGTTGTGAATATGATTTATACAATAATAATTTACCAGACTAGAACGAAGCGAATCGTGTAGGCTGTTGGCTGATAAATTCACCGTTCTGAATGACTATGTCGTACGATATTCTTTCTTCGATTTAATAAAATGGAATTCTTGTCCTGTTCACCTCGGAAATACAGCTCCCTGGATTGATTTAAGGCCAGACTGATGTTCCTTCTGCAATTTCTGGATCCAAATACGTTCTTCTCTCGTTTGAAGTAATTAGTGATGTTCCGTGTATTTGAAAGGTTATGAGTTCCAGTGTAGTGTATATTATTGGTTGTGATACAGTTAACTCTTTATATTGGGTTTAATATATTGTCAATTCCTTTCGGGTATAGGACAATTCAAGTCCTTCCTTGTAGAACCTAGTTATTTATTTTTTTTATTGTGATATCATACTATGGTCTCGTTTGGTTAAACTGTACTGGCATTAGTCAATAATATTATCATTAGAATTTTGTGTATCATAAGAGTATCAAAATGATTTAGTATATTCCAATTATATTAGATATTTCTCGGGTTTTTAATCTCATCACGTTCAGATCATCAAAGGCAATAATTGAAAATCAACAACTTCTTCATTCCCTGTAGTCCATAGCAATGCATTATTTTTCTTCCTTCTCCACGTTTTGTATATAGTGTTTATTTCATATATTTTTTGTCTATTCAATTTGCTATCATATCGGAATATAACTTTACCGATAGTTGGTTTATTATTTTCTACATATATTCTGGTGGTTTTTTTTATATGAGCCTGTTTCTTTTATATTTACTACTTTTTCGATGTCAAACGTTATCAATCGATATCATGGCATTGTGGCATTATTATAATTTGTATAAATTGAGATGGTTTATTATATATCATTACTTATTTAATGTTTTTTCCTAGCTCTTCGATTTGTATTCATTAATTATTATTAACTTACGTACCTAACCTTTATGTTATGAGTGGTTATATAGTGTTATTGGCTGTTAGGCCTTTTATTGTATACGGACCTACCTTTGTTTATAACTGCTGAACAACTATAGCCCTTTTACATAAATTCATACATATAATCAAATCTTAACTATTAACATTTACATAAACAATTATTCTTTTCATATCTAATGACAATTTTATCTTGATCTATGGATCACATATAAGAAAATTGAAATCTATTAACGCTAACTAGCTGCTTCCCACATCATTCTATAACAGTAATTGAATAATACATTGTGTTTCATTACCTTCCATTAACTCAACAAGTAATTGGTATAACATAATATAAACTTTATCATAACATTCATTGTCACAAAATAATATCATTTGATTCAGAATCCTTACTTGCTATTGCTATAAGGTAAATTATTGTTTCATTTTTGTTTACTTTCATGGTCATTTATTTTGACAATTTCTGTACTATTCTACTTCTTACACTTCTCATCAGTATCATATTGATTTATTTTTCACTGAACATAGATCATTAACTATTGTCTAATTTACAGGTTTGTTTATTCTCGTTATTTCTACCTTGCATCCTTATTTATTTTTATCTATAATTACAAATGTAATTATTAGACTTTTGTTTTATCATGGGGTTAGATATTGACTTGTTTATTATTTTGTTAATATAATATTTATGTAACATGGATGACAGCACTTCTGTTGCGTTACATATGCTCCCCCTCCTAAAAAAGTTTAGTTTACCTGAATGAAGTTTACGTCAAATAAACTTGTCTTTTTCACATGCCTTTTCTTCATCTCCACCTTAATGGTTATCGATGGTATTCTCAATGTAACTTTGTTAGACTAGTATTAATAATTCTTTATATAACAACATTTCATTATTTCTATTAACATTCTTGATCATATTTAATTTCTGTAAACAGTATTTGTTGATAGTTGGTTACAATATTCAATGATACTTTAGGTTCACATCTCTTCTACTTATAATTACTGTAATCACTGTATTTCTCAATTATTCTTCTGTCATCTAATTTCTTTTTGTTTTCTTCGTCCTACTCTTCTGGAAACTGAGGTCATTCTTGCAACTATTCTAATATTCCTTAAATATTTAATTTCCCTAACAAACCCTAATATGTGCGTTGGTACAGTTCAGAGAGGCACTGTTTGGCTTCATACTCTGCTGCCCACACTACACCTTAATATAGTACTGCTGGAATTCATCTACAGTCAGCTATAAAATATAATAATCTCCTTAATTACTTAATAATAAATATTTGGGAAAAAAAATTTTTTTTTTCACATTGTTGCTTTTTATATTTCTTTATTACTATACTTCATACTTTGTGATTCCATTTTAGTTTCCTTAAACATCTTTGATAATAATTCTGACAGTTATCATTTGTAATTATTTTTGTTTTTTCTTTCTTGTTGTGATAATAACGCTAAGTATCTTCTTCATTTGTTCTTCTGATCTCAATATTTTCTAAATAGTTATTGTTTGATTATCATTATAACTGTGTTTCTGACTAGATACAGTCCTTAGCTCAACTATTATTTTTCTTATCGTATTTCATTATTTTGGCTGTTTATATTTCAATGAATTATGTTCATAAATACTCTTTCTTTCTCGTTTTCTTTAATATTCCATTGGTTACAATCAATCGTTTACTGAAGTTGTTTCTTTCACTTGGCAATGCGGTATGTATTTTAGGTCATATAATTTTTCTTTTATTATTTTGCATAGGTAGATTTGATGTAAAAACTTTTATCTTGGGGTTTCATTATTCATTATTCACACTATTTCTTTGTAGACGTTTAGTAAGAATTCTAGTTTTCTTCTGTAATCTTGGGGTTTGTTATTTTTAACTCTTCTTAATACCTTCTTCATAACTATATTTTAATTCAGACTTACTTCATTTTGAATGACCTTTTTTTTCTATTTATTTATTGTTCAAAAAATTCTCTTTTATTTACAAGTGTTTTCTCTTCAAAATCGGTAATAAGTTGTTCTTATTGTATTTTAGAATCTAGTGGTTTTATTCATTTTATAATATTTCCGTATCTTGTCAATTGGTTGCCTGGTCAGTTTTCATAACATCAGTCCCATTTTTCTGGTTAACTGCTTCTTTTTCTAACCATGGTCCATTAATTCAACTGCACCCGTTGTCCGGATTACTGCAGTGTTCCTACCAATTTTTACACTTGATAAAAATCTTTCGTGTATCTGGTACCGTAACTCGGCTGATGCAAAGTCTTCACTTAAGTCAGGGTACTCAGTCATATTTAGCTCCCTTTGAATTATCAGGTATCGTATCTCCTCTATTCTAGCATAATCACTTGTATACTCTATCTTTCCATTCCCTTGGATATCTGGACTATTTCCCAAATGTTTTACGGGTATCTTCCGTATTAACGATATAATTGACTTGGTCAAATATTCTCTAATCGTTGATATTTTCAAATAATATTTAAATTTATTTAAGGTTTTTGTGATTGTTCTATGGTGGGTTACTTTGGTTATTTTCATAAAGTTTCTTATTAATTCCTACCCTTACATAACTCCCTTCGTTCATTAATTGGGATGTTAAATGCACTAATTAATCCACCTTTCCTCATCTCCATTTCTTCTTTTGTATTGACTATTTTCTTTCTCCATATTTTCCTTATTTTCTGGATATTCTCTTCTATGGTTTGGATCTTCTCCTTGTCCCTTCTATTCTGATTTTCAGATGGCTCTGCATTTTGGTCTTCTCTAATTTCTGTTTCTTTTCTACCTTCAGAAGTGGTTTCTAGTGTTTTATCCATATTCTTTACACACCTATCCATTGTTTCCGCTACCTTTTTGAAACCTTCTTCCATGGTTTTCCTGAAACTCTTTAAGTTTCCCTCCTGTTTTTTAAATTGTTCCTCCTGTTTCCTAAATTGTTCCCTTAAGTTTTCCTTGGTTTCCTCTTTCATTTGTCTATTGCTTTCCATTATAATCCTCAACAGCTCCCGCATACTCATGTCTTCCTTTTTGTTGGATTCCTCTGGTATTTTCTTCTGTTGCTTCACTTTGACTATTTTTACTTCTTTTTGTACACTGGATTGTTCTATTTTTTTATTATTTGGCATTCTTATAAGTTCATCTTTTTGATTATGTTTTTTCCTCCAGTTACACATATCTTCTCGGGATAGTTCAAACATCACCCTTATCCATTCCCTTAATTCTCTGTTTTCTGTTTGTATTGGTTTTTCAGGTGGTCTTACTTCTCTTTTCCATTGTTCATAATCTTCCTGAGTATATTGTTCTGTCACCTGGGCGTATACTCCTGTTCTTTCGGTTTTCATTTGTTCTTCATTATCGTCCCATCTTTCCCAATCTTCTTACGTCATTCTTTCCACCTTGTTCTCGTCTTTTTCGTTAGTCGTCCCAATAGTCTTTTCCTTATTACACCTGGCATCTAATTCCCACAATTCATCATAAATCTCTCTCAATGTCATTTTGTCGTCTGGTGTTCCCAACGCATTCGCGCAACTCATTTGCGCTCTTTCGTGATCATTGGTATTCTTTTCTATGTATCCCATCTCTTTGCTGAATTTCTTAAATAGTACTGTCGTCCATTCCGCGTAACTTAATCGTCTCTCTTGTCCTTGCATTTTCGTTTCCTTTTGCAATATCTTTCTTTATTGCATTTCTAGTCTCCCACAGTTGCCTGCTCTGGTTAAGTAATGTTAATATATTTATGGTTTTACTTAACCTAAGCCCTACACTGGTTGAGCGCCAATTTGTGATTAGACCTCTGCTCTTACGGTCGCGGGATTCTCGTCATTCCAGCCGCAACGTTGCCGGCGTCAATTTGTGATTAAACGAGTACGAGCGTCTCGTTATTTTCACACAATGTAAGCCTATTCGTTGCTATGAACGTGTATGCTCCCCTGTCTCTACTCTCTTCGGTCGTTTTAATTCACTTCAATTATTTAAATATCTGAGATATTTGGATTTGTGGAATATAGTAATTTAATTAACTAATATTAGCTTATCTCTCTAAGAAAAATATCAGTGTTAGTGTACTTTAAACTTAAATAATTAATGTGTTATTCTATAATTTCGTTCAACCCTATTATACCTTGAAGAGAATTATGTAAAATTTTGTATTTTAACGCTCTTCTCTTTGGTGTCAGAGAATTCCGCTATAAGCGCTGTAGTACCGGGGCAACGAAACTTAGAGGTTAATTCACTGTTTACGTTAACCAATTATTCTATACTTAGTCAGTTACTTTTTTATTCCCAACTCATTAAATAATACTCCAAATGACAGGCTTTTGCAACTATACAAAGGTTCTTTATTTGTTCACTTCTTCAACATTAAATAAGATATGTTCCAACTGGCATACACAAAGGCTATAGATTGCGTGAATTGATTATGGATCGGTCCGATACTTTATTTAGATTCGGTTATATAATGTGTTTAGTTTGTAATTAACTTAATTCAGGGTGTGAAGGTTCTTGTAACTGTGGGGAAGATTAAAAATACATAGATAAGAATGCAAGATTTACAAATTTGAAGTGTTGTGTTGTGAATATGATTTATACAATAATAATTTACCAGACTAGAACGAAGCGAATCGTGTAGGCTGTTGGCTGATAACTTCACCGTTCTGAATGACTATGTCGTACGATATTCTTTCTTCGATTTAATAAAATGGAATTCTTGTCCTGTTCACCTCGGAAATACAGCTCCCTTGATTCATTTACGGCCAGACTGATGTTCCTTCTGCAATTTCTGGATCCAAATACGTTCTTCTCTCGTTTGAAGTAATTAGTGATGTTCCGTGTATTTGAAAGGTTATGAGTTCCAGTGTAGTATATATTATTGGTTGTGATACAGTTAACTCTTTATATGGGGTTTAATATATTGTCAATTCCTTTCGGGTATAGGACAATTCAAGTCCTTCCTTGTCGAACCCAGTTATTTATTTTTTTTATTGTGATATCATACTATGGTCTCGTTTGGTTAAACTGTACTGGCATTAGTCAATAATATTATCATTAGAATTTTGTGTATCATAAGAGTATCAAAATGATTTAGTATATTCCAATTATATTAGATATTTCTCGGGCTTTTAATCTCATCACGTTCAGATCATCAAAGGCAATAATTGAAAATCAACAACTTCTTCATTCCCTGTAGTCCATAGCAACGCATTATTTTTCTTCCTTCTCCACGTTTTGTATATAGTGTTTATTTCATATATTTTTTGTCTATTCAATTTGCTATCATATCGGAATATAACTTTACCGATAGTTGGTTTATTATTTTCTACATATATTCTGCTGGTTTTTTTTATATGAGCCTGTTTCTTTTATATTTACTACTTTTTCGATGTCAAACGTTATCAATCGATATCATGGCATTGTGGCATTATTATAATTTGTATAAATTGAGATGGTTTATTATATATCATTACTTATTTAATGTTTTTTCCTAGCTCTTCGATTTGTATTCATTAATTATTATTAACTTACGTACCTAACCTTTATGTTATGAGTGGTTATATAGTGTTATTGGCTGTTAGGCCTTTTATTGTATACGGACCTACCTTTGTTTATAACTGCTGAACAACTATAGCCCTTTTACATAAATTCATACATATAATCAAATCTTAACTATTAACATTTACATAAACAATTATTCTTTTCATATCTAATGACAATTTTATCTTGATCTATGGATCACATATAAGAAAATTGAAATCTATTAACGCTAACTAGCTGCTTCCCACATCATTCTATAACAGTAATTGAATAATACATTGTGTTTCATTACCTTCCATTAACTCAACAAGTAATTGGTATAACATAATATAAACTTTATCATAACATTCGTTGTCACAAAATAATATCATTTGATTCAGAATCCTTACTTGCTATTGCTATAAGGTAAATTATTGTTTCATTTTTGTTTACTTTCATGGTCATTTACTTTCACAATTTCTGTACTATTCTACTTCTTACACTTCTCATCAGTATCATATTGATTTATTTTTCACTGAACATAGATCATTAACTATTGTCTAATTTACAGGTTTGTTTATTCTCGTTATTTCTACCTTGCATCCTTATTTATTTTTATCTAGAATTACAAATGTAATTATTAGACTTTTGTTTTATCATGGGGTTAGATATTGACTTGCTTATTATTTTGTTAATATAATATTTATGTAACATGGATGACAGCACTTCTGTTGCGTTACATATGCTCCCCCTCCTAAAAAAGTTTAGTTTACCTGAATGAAGTTTACGTCAAATAAACTTGTCTTTTTCACATGCCTTTTCTTCATCTCCACCTTAATGGTTATCGATGGTATTCTCAATGTAACGTTGTTAGACTAGTATTAATAATTCTTTATATAACAACATTTCTTTATTTCTATTAACATTCTTAATCATATTTAATTTCTGTAAACAGTATTTGTTGATAGTTGGTTACAATATTCAATGATACTTTAGGTTCACATCTCTTCTACTTATAATTACTGTAATCACTGTATTTCTCAATTATTCTTCTGTCATCTAATTTCTTTTTGTTTTCTTCGTCCTACTCTTCTGGAAACTGAGGTCATTCTTGCAACTATTCTAATATTCCTTAAATATTTAATTTCCCTAACAAACCCTAATATGTGCGTTGGTACAGTTCAGAGAGGCACTGTTTGGCTTCATACTCTGCTGCCCACACTACACCTTAATATAGTACTGCTGGAATTCATCTACAGTCAGCTATAAAATATAATAATCTCCTAATAATCTCCTTAATTACTTAATAATAAATATTTGGGAAAAAATTTTTTTTTTTCACATTGTTGCTTTTTATATTTCTTTATTACTATCCTTCATACTTTGTGATTCCATTTTAGTTTCCTTAAACATTTTTGATAATAATTCTGACAGTTATCATTTGTAATTATTTTTGTTTTTTCTTTCTTGTTGTGATAATAACGCCAAGTATCTTCTTCATTTGTTTTTCTGATCTCAATATTTTCTAAATAGTTATTGTTTGATTATCATTATAACTGTGTTTCTGACTAGATACAGTCCTTAGCTCAACTATTATTTTTCTTATCGTATTTCATTATTTTGGCTGTTTATATTTCAATGAATTATGTTCATAAATACTCTTTCTTTCTCGTTTTCTTTAATATTACATTGGTTACAATCAATCGTTTACTGAAGTTGTTTCTTTCACTTGGCAATGCGGTATGTATTTTAGGTCATATTATTTTTCTTTTATTATTTTGCATAGGTAGATTTGATGTAAAAACTTTTATCTTGGGGTTTCATTATTCATTATTCACACTATTTCTTTGTAGACGTTTAGTAATAATTCTAGTTTCCTTCTGTAATCTTGGGGTTTGTTATTTTTAACTCTTCTTAATACCTTCTTCATAACTATATTTTAATTCAGACTTACTTCATTTTGAATGACCTTTTTTTTTCTATTTATTAATTGTTCGAAAAATTCTCTTTTATTTACAAGTGTTTTCTCTTCAAAATCGGTAATAAGTTGTTCTTATTGTATTTTAGAATCTAGTGGTTTTATTCATTTTATAATATTTCCGTATCTTGTCAATTGGTTGCCTGGTCAGTTTTCATAACATCAGTCCCATTTTTCTGGTTAACTGCTTCTTTTTCTAACCATGGTCCATTAATTCAACTGCATCCGTTGTCCGGATTACTGCAGTGTTCCTACCAATTTTTACACTTGATAAATATCTTTCGTGTATCTGGTACCGTAACTCGGCTGATGCAAAGTCTTCACTTAAGTCAGGGTACTCAGTCATATTTAGCTCCCTTTGAATTATCAGGTATCGTATCTCCTCTATTCTAGCATAATCACTTGTATACTCTATCTTTCCATTCCCTTGGATATCTGGACTATTTACCAAATGTTTTACGGGTATCATCCGTATTAACGATATAATTGACTTGGTCAAATATTCTCTAATAGTTGATATTTTCAAATAATATTTAAATTTATTTAAGGTTTTTGTGATTGTTCTATGGTGGGTTACTTTGGTTATTTTCATAACGTTTCTTCTATAATTCCTACCCTTACATAACTCCCTTCGTTCATTAATTGGGATGTTAAATGCACTAATTAATCCACCTTTCCTCATCTCCATTTCTTCTTTTGTATTGACTATTTTCTTTCTCCATATTTTCCTTATTTTCTGGATATTCTCTTCTATGGTTTGGATCTTCTCCTTGTCCCTTCTATTCTGATTTTCAGATGGCTCTCCATTTTGGTCTTCACTAATTTCTGTTTCTTTTCTACCTTCAGAAGTGGTTTCTAGTGTTTTATCCATATTCTTTACACACCTATCCATTGTTTCCGCTACCTTTTTGAAACCTTTTTCCATGGTTTTCCTGAAACTCTTTAAGTTTTCCTCCTGTTTTTTAAATTGTTCCTCCTGTTTCCTAAATTGTTCCCTTAAGTTTTCCTTGATTTCCTCTTTCATTTGTCTATTGCTTTCCATTATAATCCTCAACAGCTCCCGCATACTCATGTCTTCCTTTTTGTTGGATTGCTCTGGTATTTTCTTCTGTTGCTTCACTTTGACTATTTTTACTTCTTTTTGTACACTGGATTGTTCTATTTTTTATTATTTGGCATTCCTATAAGTTCATCTTTTTGATTATGTTTTTTCCTCCAGTTACACATATCTTCTCGGGATAGTTCAAACATCACCCTTATCCATTCCCTTAATTCTCTGTTTTCTGTTTGTATTGGTTTTTCAGGTGGTCTTACTTCTCTTTTCCATTGTTCATAATCTTCCTGAGTATATTGTTCTGTCACCTGGGCGTATACTCCTGTTCTTTCGGTTTTCATTTGTTCTTCATTATCGTCCCATCTTTCCCAATCTTCTTCCGTCATTTTTTCCACCTTGTTCTCGTCTTTTTCGTTAGTCGTCCCAATAGTCTTTTCCTTATTACACCTGGCATCTAATTCCCACAATTCATCATAAATCTCTCTCAATGTCATTTTGTCGTCTGGTGTTCCCAACGCATTCGCGCAACTCATTTGCGCTCTTTCGTGATCATTGGTATTCTTTTCTATGTATCCCATCTCTTTGCTGAATTTCTTAAATAGTACTGTCGTCCATTCCGCGTAACTTAATCGTCTCTCTTGTCCTTGCATTTTCGTTTCCTTTTGCAATATCTTTCTTTATTGCATTTCTAGTCTCCCACAGTTGCCTGCTCTGGTTAAGTAATGTTAATATATTTATGGTTTTACTTAACCTAAGCCCTACACTGGTTGAGCGCCAATTTGTGATTAGACCTCTGCTCTTACGGTCGCGGGATTCTCGTTATTCCAGCCCCAACGTTGCCGGCGTCAATTTGTGATTAAACGAGTACGAGCGTCTCGTTATTTTCACACAATTATTTTTCTTCCTTCTCCACGTTTTGTATATAGTGTTTTTTTTTTTGTCTATTCAATTTGCTATCATATCGGAATATAACTTTACCGTTAGTTGGTTTATTATTTTCTACATATATTCTGCTGGTTTTTTGATATGAGCCTGTTTCTTTTATATTTACTACTTTTTCGATATCAAACGTTATCAATCGATATCATGGCATTGTGGCATTATTATAATTTGTATAAATTGAGATGGTTTATTATATATCATTACTTATTTAATGTTTTTTCCTAGCTCTTCGAATTGTATTCATTAATTATTATTAACTTACGTACCTAACCTTTATGTTATGAGTGGTTATATAGTGTTATTGGCTGTTAGGCCTTTTATTGTATACGGACCTACCTTTGTTTATAACTGCTGAACAACTATAGCCCTTTTACATAAATTCATACATATAATCAAATCTTAACTATTAACATTTACATAAACAATTATTCTTTTCATATCTAATGACAATTTTATCTTGATCTATGGATCACATATAAGAAAATTGAAATCTATTAACGCTAACTAGCTGCTTCCCACATCATTCTACAACAGTAATTGAATAATACATTTTGTTTCATTACCTTCCATTAACTCAACAAGTAATTGGTATAACATAATATAAACTTTATCATAACATTCATTGTCACAAAATAATATCATTTGATTCAGAATCCTTACTTGCTATTGCTATAAGGTAAATTATTGTTTCATTTTTGTTTACTTTCATGGTCATTTACTTTGACAATTTCTGTACTATTCTACTTCTTACACTTCTCATCAGTATCATATTGATTTATTTTTCACTGAACATAGATCATTAACTATTGTCTAATTTACAGGTTTGTTTATTCTCGTTATTTCTACCTTGCATCCTTATTTATCTTTATCTATAATTACAAATGTAATTATTAGACTTTTGTTTGATCATGGGGTTAGATATTGACTTGCTTATTATTTTGTTAATATAATATTTATGTAACATGGATGACAGCACTTCTGTTGCGTTACAATATATATATATATATATATATATATATATATATATATAATTCCACTTTTTTTAACATAGTTTTTTCCTCAGAAAAGCAAAGTTTTTAGCCATCAAATTAAAACACAAATTTTACTATCACTTTGGAACCATTAGTTGTAAATAATAGTTTTTGTACCAAAATCTTTCATTTCTGATGCACTTTAATGCAGAATTAACACATTTTTAATTTAGCATAAAGTTTAAGGAAAAACAAGGTTATTTAATTTTGAGGGTGTCCTTAAAATTTTTGCTGGCACTGTACATTTAAATATATAGAGAGCACAACAATTCTTTTGTCTGCAACTAGACCTATTTTTGAACACCCGTTTTTGACAAGTGAATTTCATCTTTTTGCAGCCAGTTTGTGACCAACAGCTTCACAACTTCCAGTCTCCATCCCTTTCTCCCTCTCTTGTAGATCATTGGATATAATTTAGTAATCAAGCATATGCACCTATTGTCCCTCTTTCTAGCTATATATTCTGCACAGTTACATTTTAATTTATCAGCTGGCTCCACTACATCAGCCACTTGAGCTATATCCAGGGGCAGACTGGCCAGGTCAGCTGGTCAGCGATCGCTGAGGGCCCTGGGCCCTGAGGAGGCTCAGGGGGCCCCCGAGCCATGAAAATGTTATTTCAAGAATAAACGAGAAATATATATATTTTTACCAGTACTAAACACCTTTTCTCGTCTAAATATTTTTGGAAATAAATCTTCAGGATTTATTTGGTCAGATTGGAAGTGATCACTTCTCAGCCTTGTTTATATACAGCCTATTTAGTATTTACTAATGGAGGAAAGCGAAGGAGGTTACTATAGAGGCGCGCTGTGCGGTAACTGACTAACGCGACGAGTAGTGGGCTATTGTCATTTTTGTTTGAACGTCATTGCAGTATTCAGGGCTAGGGGGCCCGAAGGCCTGGGAGGGCCTCAGGGCCTTATATCAAGATTCAAAAGGGGGCCCATGGCATAAACTTTCAGGAGGGCCTGGTTAAAAAGTTATGCTACTGGGGCTATGGATTGGTGGGACGGAGTGAGAATGGAGCGGGTGCTGAGCTCAAGGGAGCTCCACCGCCGTAATACACTGTGAGATATTTTTAATTGGGATTTTAAATAGATTTGTAGGATATAAATGTTCTTTACAGTAGAAACATTTGTAGTAGGTATGGTTTTAAAGCTGGTTATGTTAAAGTTTAAATAATCAAATAAACTGTCCTATATGTTTTGTATTAAAACATTCACTTACATAAATACTGTACATAACCATGTATCTATAAAGAGTAAATAAATAATTTAAAAAAGTATAAGCACACAATGCGTGCGTGAGCATTTGTGTGTGTACCTGTAGGGGGCCCCGTAACTGCTTCCAGCCGAGGGCCCTCAGGGATGCCAGTCCGCCCTTGGCTATATCCCTAATTAGAGTAGCTAATTTTATACATATTTGAATGAATCTTTTTAATATTCACTTCTGTCATCATCTATGTCTGAGGTCTATATGTAAGAGAAGGTTTACTCCATAATTAAAAACTCCCCCCTTGACAGTTTAAAAAAATTTATTTATATGACCAATTTTTTCTGGGCTAGCAATATACTTCAATTTATTTCCTTTGTTATATGAGTTTCCAAAAAAAAAAAAAAACACCTAAATAAACAGCTTCCTCTATCCTTCTAAACCTTTAATTCTAGCAAATATTAGAGTATTTTCACCATTAGTAACTAATTTTAAATATAATTATATCACTACTGACTTATATCACAAAGTTTTTTATTGGTAAAAACGTAAATGTTTTACCTTATAGCCTGAACCAGTTTTCGCTTATTATAAGCTTCGTCAGAGACTGCCACTGGGAGCGCTGTCCGTCTTGTTCTTGGTGATGGTGTCGACTTTTGAAGGATTGATGTTGTGTGTGTGGGGTGTGATATGTTTGAATAATACGTGCAATTTGAATTGTGTCTGTTCGTTTACGATGTCGTTTTTATGTGTTTTTGTGTGTTTGTATACTTCCAATTGTTCAAGAATGTCTAGTTTTTGGCCTATTGTGTGTACATGTAGAATATCCATGTTGTTTTCAATGTTTGTGTGTATGGTTTGCTTCAATGAGGTGGTTTGCTTAATATGGACTTAAACTAAGCCTTAATTCATGTCTCTTCGTGTACAGATCCACTGGACGGGTTGTCAGTGAGATCTTGCGTGTAACATCTGAAGATACTATGCGGAATTTCTTGCACTGTGAGCAGTTTACTGTGTAAATTACAAATAATCAAATTTGTTTAACTGCTTGTATAGTTTTTTTGGTAGCATATATTCTGTTTGGTTTGTAGTTCTGTATTCAATTTATAGTAGCTTTTTTGGATTTTTTAGCCCAAATTTTTCATTGTGGTTATTATTATAGATGAGTATTATAAATTTGTTGTTGTTTTTCATCATTTTTTTTTTTTTGTCCACGAAGCTAACTACTGATGTTCTATTATATTCAATGGTTTTGACCAAGTATTTAATCATGTTTAGTTTATCTTGATACCATTTTCATGCAAGCTGGAACGTTGTGTAGTCTGTGGAACATAGATATGATAGCTGATGGTTTGTGTTGTATGGAGTGATTAGTGGAATTGTGTATTAGCATGTCTGTTGTAATGGGTTTTCAGTGTTCAGTAGAAAGATATTGTTTTTGTAGAATCTGTTGATGTGGGTGAGTCGTAGTTTACTTAGTCTTATGTTATCGCTGTACAATGCTATAATGCTATCATATATATGTGCTAATACATTATTCTGTGTCAGTGACTGCCAATGTTTTTGATGATTACTGTATTTTGCATTTGCTGTAAAAGATATCAGCTTATACGATACGTCAAAATAAATTTAAATGTATTAACAGAAACTAGGGAACAAAACTTTACAGAATTAGTAATATGACTAAATTGTAGTAAAGTTTGTAATAAGCAGAAAGGCATGAGATATTAATAAAGAAATTACAATTACCTTCATTCTTAGTTAAATTAATTGTGCTATAAACCTTCATAATACCAGTTTTTTGTTAATTGTACAGCTGCTACCTGCTTTACAATGGCCAAATGAAACACAAATAAGAAAATTATTATTATTATTATTATTTCTGGCTGCACAATGTTTACACATTTTCTGAAACCAAAGATTACAGAAGTGATTGAATTTTCATCTTCCACTGCTGCTTGTCCATCCAAAGATCTACTTCAATTACTCATTCCCTCGATATAGTCTGAATTTCTTCTATCCAGGTGAGAGGTGGTCTTCCTCTTTTCCTTCTTCTTGGTGGGGTCCATTCCATAACTTTCCTTGGCAATCTTTCCTGTGCCATTCTTTTTGTGTGTCCATACCATTGTAATTTTTTTGTTTGGATAAAATCAACAATTGAATTTTTCACATTCATTTATTAGTCCAAACTTCTGAGCCGTAAGTCATGATACTTCTAACAATGGTATTAAATATTTTCGTTTTAGTCTCTGCTGTAATTTGCTTATCCCACAGGATTCCATTTAAAGTACATATAGCCATCTCTCCCAAATTTAATTCTGGATTGTATTTCTTTGCCTGGCAAATTATAAAAAAATAATACAAAGAAATCCTACAACAAGTAATGACAAAATTTTAATGCCCCTATCATACTATTAAAAGAAAGAAAAGAACACATTCCTTTTGCATCCTGTTACCTTCAGTAGAGCTTTAATAGAATACCAAAGGGTTAAAGCCTAGCTACTTGTTTTTGGTATGTATCACTTTCATTAATTTGTTCAATTCTTGTGTGTTACCTAATTTAAAATGATTTTCTTCAATGATATCATTACAAAATATATTTTTTATCGTTTCAGATATTTGGTTACTTACACCAAACATTGCATCCCCATAACTCCTGATTATAGTTTCTAATCTAGTCTCTCAGCTCAACATCTGATTGGATTAAATGAAATCACCTAACATCTAATTCTCTCTGTGGTAGGCAATTTGTTGAATAAAATCATAAAGTTGGTGAGCTGATTGATGTTTATAAAATTATCAAGTGGAGCATAATTCTGAAATATTAAAATAACTGACAAAAGTTTTGAATAAATTAATTAATATAAAAGTAAATTTTGAGGATGACACGTTTTATCAAATACAGTGAAACTTCGATTAACTGTCACTCTTTTAACCATCAGTTTCTGTTAACTGTCAGTCCGTACTCTATGTACAGTAACCAGATTGCTGCAAAAATCATCCTCGCTTTACTGCTGAGCGGCGGAGGCGCCGGAGTGGTGCACTATTGTTCTATTGATGAGTCATGTTCTTGGCCCACCTAGCAATCGCACACGTGGTCAGTTCCAGTTGTGGCTGAGAAGCTGTTGTGCTCGGTGCTGTACGTTATTTGTTGTGTAGTGGCTTAATTGTTTTGGCATACGATAGTGACATCACACCAGTAAGTTTTGTTGTTAAGGTTTATTTTCTTTTTTGTTTTTGTGGAACAGCTAAAAAATGTAAACAGGTCATGTTAGATCTCAACCAGAAAATTGAGATTATTAAACGTTTGAAAAAAGGTGAAACTCCCACTAGTATTGCTCTCATTTACGGCGTTGGAAGAACCACAGTGAATAACATTAAACGTGATGCTGAAAAAATAGAACAGCATGTTTCAAAAATGCAAAACATCGATGGAGACCCTAAGACTCGTAAAACCATGAAATCAGTAAAATATGACCAACTGGACACTGTTATGTATCAATGGTTTATACAAGCACGGAGTCAAGGAATCCCACTTTCAGGCCCCATAATAATGGCCAAGGCGGTTGAAATGAACAAAAAACTTGACGGAGATCCTAATTTTAAAGCAAGCATAGGATGGCTCGTTAAGTTTAAGTGTCGCCATGGCATTCGGAAACTAGACATTAGTGGTGAAAAACTTAGTGCAAATAGCACAGTTATTGCCGAGTACAGAGAACAATTTAAAGAGAAAGTGGCCAAATTAAACCTCGTTAGGGAACAAGTGTCCAATTGCGATGAAACCAGGTTCAATTGGAAAGCTTTACCACAAAAGACATTGGCATCACTTTCGGAGACCTCAGCTCCGGGTTTTAAAGTCCAAAAAGATTGGATCACTTTAATGGTTTGTGCAAAAGCCACCGGCAATCACAGGTTACCCCTGCTTGTGATTGGAAAAGCAAAAACACCTCGTGCATTCAAAATTTTTAATTTGAACGCATTGCTGCTACCTATTATGCTCAAAAGAGTGCTTGGATATCTCAAGATATTTTTTCCGATTGGTTCCACAAAGTGTTTGTGCCACAAGTTAGAGCTCATTTGGCTGAAATGCAGTTACCACAGGAAGCATGGCTGCTAATGGACATCCATTCCAGCACATCCCACTTGCGGAATTAAAAGTGATGATGGCAAAATAACACGCCTCTTCCTTCCAGCAAACACAACACCACTAATCCAGCCTATGGACCAGGGCATAATCGAAAACATGAAACGTCATTATAGGAAAGCTTTTATTGGAACTCTGATTTCATCTGATGATGAAATGTCTGTAAAAGTGTTTTGGAAAATGTACAACATAAAAGATGCAATTTTCAATGTTGCTGCTGCATGGGATGATCTTCAAGTGTCAAATCTTAAAAATGGGTGGAATAAACTCTGGCCTGAAGCTAATGATGGCAAACCTAAGGAAACTGGGAATGTTAGTGTCGACGAAATTGTGCAACTGTGCAATAATGTACCGAATGCTGAAGACATAATGCCAGCAGAAGTAACAGAGTGGTTGGGGTGTGACAAATTGGATGGAGGCTTTGACATTTTGAATGACGATGAAATTGTTTCCAGTGTGATTGACAACGAAGAAGAAGAAATTGACGAAGACGAGTGTTATATTTTGAATGAGAAAACTACGTTAAGCCATACAGAAGCAGAAACAATATTATCAAAATGCATTGAGTGGTTTGAGGGGCAAGAAGAGGCAAACGCAACACTGATACTTCTCCTACGTAAAGTGCGGAACGTTGCCTCTCAGAAAGCACGAGCCTCGAAGAAACAAAAGAAAATGACAGACTATTTTAAAATTTGAATATGTATGTACGTCTAGAGCGCAAGTTCATGTAACAATATGTACAGTACATATGTTGTACTACATATACTGTACTTAATGTAAATTGTATATTGTTTGTTTCTGTAAAATAAAATACATGTATGTACAGTGTATTTCCAGTTCGTAAATGTGCATTTTTTATCATTCGTTCATATGCAATGGATGGGGGTGGGTTGTTGTTTAAGGTTTCTCTGTTATCCGTCTATTCAATTAACCATCACGGTCCCGGTCCCGACCCTGACGGTTAATTGAAGTTTCACTGTAATATGCAAGGCAGGAATGTAAGAGACAACAGGATTGTAATAGACTGATACACAGCATTTGAAAAGTAATAGAAAAGTACTAGCAAGGACTATGATGGAGTCTATGACCAGCTCATTACACAATTAGTGGTAGAAAAGAAAAGAAGGTTGTTTACCCGCAATGTTGTTTATATTAAGTTGGCTTCTGGATAGAGGCTAGCAGTAGCATAGTTAGACTTTTTGGCGCCCAGGGCAAAAAGATTGTCAGCTTAAAATGTATATCCCCATCATTTACGAACACCTCAAATTTACCCATAACGTTTTTCTAACTCTTTTATGTTAGAGAAACGGCTTGATTTCAACTGACAGTTTGTACAAAATTTCTATTAGAGAATGTTAGAGGAACATTTAATGCCAAACGGTTAATACAGAATCGTTTGCATATTCCCCTGGCATCACCATCTTCCTTCTTATCCTTTTTGTGAGACTGACACCCCATTTATTACATACCTGCTCTGCCTTAGTAATGACTTTGTCACACAGCTCATTCCTCCAAAATGTATCCCTTAGCAGAGCCGGTCCAAGGCAAAGTTTAAGTGTAAGCGGGTAAATTTTTGGTGCCCCCCTTCCATCTTCAATATAGTGTGTAAAAGATGCAGGACTAATAATTGTTATTATTTGTTGTTTTTAGGATGGTGGAGGATAGTATTGTCATTAAAAACAAACACAGCTTTGTAGCTTGACATTCTTTATTAAACAGGTCTAACTTGACAAACAGTGTAGTTTGTTATACAACTGTTTTAAATCTTTTTTAATTACTGTAAAACTACTTGTTATTAAATTCTGGAAAAATCTTTAACACAGATTTATTTTAAACAAGAAAGTCAATCGTTACATAAGTTTTTTCCAAGACTACAAGCTATATTTCAGCTGGAGAGTAATTTCCTACAGGTCTATTACACTTTTTAACAATTTCTACTAAAACAATGAAATTACACTACAAGGAAATTTTCCTGGCTTTCATTTTGGCAAAGTTTTTGATGATTAAATCTGTATCAATGTCTTCAAGAATTTCGTTTTCAATGGCCATCAAAGCCAGTCCACTTAAACGTTCTTGACTAATGGTAGATCTTAAATAAGTTTTTATTATTTTCAATTTTGAAAAACTTCTTTCACCACTGGCAACGGTCACTGGAAGAGTCAGAAGTATTCTTAAACATACGAAAACATTGGGAAATATATCTACAAACCAATTTTTCGTTATGAAACTTAAGGCTTCCGTTGGAGAGCTTCCATAGGGTAACATGGGTGCGAGTATCTGAAGCTCGTTAAAGAGGTCTTTTCCATCAACATCTTGATCCTCTCCAACAGTTAGTGTAGTTTGAAGATTTGTACATACTGTCTTCAACTTCTCTTGTTTCCACGTCCTAAGAGAATTAATGTTATACAGAAATTCAAAAACGTTGCTATGGTTTTCCATGAGCTCAAACCTTTCTTTTAGAGATGCTATTTCTATGTCAAGTATAACATTAAAAAAGTTCACTTTAAACGAGTTTTTGCTATCCAAGTTCACTATAGGTTGATCGTCACTTTCATAAGAGAACTGCCTTTTTACTTTTCTTGGGCGAACTTGGACTTCTTTCTCAAAGTCAGCGATGACTCCAATTTTCTCTGCGAGCTCCTTAGCATCTGTAATTACACTATTGAACCCATTGTAATGGTACAGAATTGTGAGCCACCCCAGTTTAATTTTATATTAATTCAAATCATCATTTCAATCACTTTCCAAATTGCCAGACTTTCACCTGTGGGGAGCCCCAGTGCAACATACATACAGTTAGCCTAAACAATTGCCAGACGTATTGTGTAACCGCCCAGCAGCAGGCTTGTGTGAAACACAGTCTGCAGTGTGTCATTAGAGAGTGAACAACAGACAGCCAGCATCAGACAGAAAAGTTGTGGTTTAAAATTAAACAGTGGCCTCGGGTGCAAGATAGGCCGTAAAATTAATCCGGCCTATCTTTTAAAGTACAATAAGTAAAAAGTGTATAACCGAGAACGCGCGGCCAACCTAAACGAGCTAAGTGTTCGAAAATTTATGTCGGCCGACAAAATAAAAAGAAATGTTATTCTAAAGTGGATTAAAATAATAGTGGCGCATCAACCTAATACGAAATAATCAATAACAGTACCGCGGTTAAACAGTGTCAAAACTAATTTATGGTGTGTTAAACAGTGCGTTCACAGCAGAGGTGCAAAACAGCGGAGTTCTTCAGACGTTAAGTATTAACTGAGTTTTAACCAAGATTATTTTACCTTTTTCCCCAGAGTATAATTCAACATAAATAAATTGTAAATCTAAAATGTACATCAGAGATCTCGAAGTGGGGTTTAAATAGAACGACAAAATCAAAGAACGAATGTGTGTGAGTGTGTAGCTAAATCACGTATTGGTTCATTGTTAAAAATAAATAGTTGTGGTATACCATAGTTGTCATAAGCTAGTTAATTAAGAAATATTTTGTTACTATGTTTGATTTTGCAAATTGTTACTCATTCAACAAGTATTAATCTAACGAAAAGAAATAAGAAATTTAAAAGTCATAAAAGAGATACGAAGTAGTTATTTTGCATAATAAACCAGAGGCAATTGGTTTTAGCACAAACGGTGTATTTGATCGTTGCCCATATCAAATCCAAATAATCCTTTTTGCAGCAGTTTCGTCTGAACGACTCTTGGACCCTAATCCGAAGGTAAGAGAAAGAGATTGTAATATATTGGCAATTAATTAATATTGTTTCATTGGCGCCCGAACAGGGACGCGAGTGTAGGCTTTATAACCTATATCCGCCAGACCTAACCAAGCTGCAGAACAGGTTATTTGGAAGTGAGGGTGTGGTTAGAACGCTTTTAGATTGCAGAGAGTAAATTTACTAAAGTAAAACTAATTTAAATAAATTAGATTAATTAATCATTTAATTAAACATAAGTTCATAATGGAGAACACAAAAAATTAAACAAATACAGCTAATGTAACTGTTATGAATGAGTCGGGAAATCAATCAATGACCGAATCAGCGGTAATGGAAGAAGTTAGAGTTCATTCAACTCCTGCCCCGACTACGGATAGTGATAAAACTGATAACGAAACGAGAAATTGGTTTCGTGAGACAATGGGGGAGATAAAACAAATGTTTAATGATAATAACAAGAGATTTGATGCTAATGACGATTTTTTGCGTAAAAGTGTGAGTGAATTAAGGGACGATATTAATAATCGCTTTGACATGAGTGATACCAAGTTCAATGAACAAAATAAGAAATTGGATGCTTTAAATAAACGCTTTGACATAAATGATGTTAAATTTGAACAATATAAAGAACAGAATATGAGATGTGAAAATATAATAAACGTAAAGCTTGACGAATTAACCAATTCATTGTGTAGTATTGATGTACGAATTAACGAAATATGTAGTGAAATAAAAAGAGAAACAGGTGAGTTAAGAGAGAGTGTGTGTGTGTGGTAGACAATAAATATGAAAACACGGTATCAAAAAGTGGTACAGCAAATAGTAGTAGTGACCTTGAGGATAAAAATGTAGTTGATCATAATGAGAGGGAGTGTGAAGATAGTTTAAATGAAGAGAGTGTACAGAGGGTAGAATTTTCCAGTGATGTGGTTGTGGGTGAAGAAAATGCTTCACTAGTATTGTTGGAGGACAAAGGTTCCTCCTTAGTTTTTGTAAAAGACAAACGTCTTTGAATTATTTTTGTGAATCTGGTAAAGCCAGACGTTGTAATAATGTTGTGTTGCTCTCTGTATGGAATGAGAATGTGAACTGTTGTGAGAAATATTGTAATGAGAGAATTAGAGAGAGAGAAACAGAAATATTTAAGTTAAATAGAGATTATGAAGAGTTGAGAGAGAATATGAACATTAAGAGAATTATAGTAAACACTGATATATTGTAGTTGATGATGACAAATATTTACCTGTTGGGAGAGTTAATGTGCCTGTAGTAGTAGAATATGATAATAATGATGTAATGGTAATAACAAAAAACACTGACGGAGACTTTACAAAAAATACTAATGTCGACTTGATTTATGATAAGATAATTTTGGGGGGTAACCCTATAAATTATTGTTTGGGTACAATGAAAAAAATTAGTTCTTGTGGTTATAAAACAAAAAATGACCATACGTGGTGTAGTGGGGCATTTTGGGGGCCTCCCTGAGGCAATCTAAAGAAATTTGTATATTTTTTGTAATAAATAAATAAAAATCTTCACTTGGGATAAAACATACAAAACTTAGGTAAATTTGTTATTTGGAGCGATCGCGACGATAGCAGCACTGCTTGAGACGGTGAAGACAATATTATTATTCGATAATATTTTGTAAAACAGATTCAACAGACGCAGAATTAATAAACTGCCACTGTGTCAAGGTCAGACAATGACGAACACGAAACCGGTAAACACATTATGTAACGGTAAACAAGTTATGTAACAGTGTCAGGCGATCTGACGTCAGCAACTTACATAACGTTGCTATGCAGGGTGTGTCACGCCAGCAACATTGTGACACACAACAGAACAAAGTAGTCGGCATATAACTTCTGAACGCAGCAGACGCTAATAACTGTGCGTCGCCGGTTCGCCGGTTTTGGCGAAGTTTTGGTGTTCGCCGGCTGTGCGTGATTTCGCCCGCATACTGCATATAAAATGTGTATAAAACATTAAAAATGTAAAATAACAAAATTAACTTTCATTAGAGTGGCTAACAACTAAAATTCTTTTTCAAAACATGTAAACTTAGTACGAAATAACAACGGTAGTGCGTGCACGAGGAGTCATCTGATGAACGTACATAGAAGGATCATAAAAGGAAAGTAAAATTAATACAATCTTTATTAAAATCTTGCAAGTCCCCCATTCTAATATAAAATGACCTCATTAAGGGGAATATAAAATGTAACACAAGAATGTGTGTGTGAGTATGTAAAAAATATAGTTAAACAAAGAAGGCTGGTTTGCGTTTAAAAAAAAAAATGATTTTAATTAATATCTTGATATTTTTTTTGTACTATGTTTTTTTTATATATAGTATTTCATACTATGTTTCAATTTTACTTAATAAATGTTAATAAGTCTTTTAAAGTTTGATTATCTAATTGTTAATACATTTTAAATCAGGGGAAACAAATAAAGTTTTTCTTTATTTCGACAACCATAATCTGTTCTTCAATGTTCGCCGAAAAGAATCCTGGTAAGTAATAATTTTTATACGTAGTTGGTAAACTTTAAATATGGCGCCCGAAGAAATTATTTTGGAAAGTGTTTGAGTGTAAAGTACATTCCCTTAGGTTAAAGTAAATATCAATAATATAAAACGTATCAATGGCGCCCGAACAGGGACAATTTTATATAAATAAATTTATATAAAATACGGCCTACGGGGAGAACAGAATGATTGTTTGAGGTAAAATAAAATTGTTTTAGACATACGTAAAATTGACGCAAATATGGGGTTATGTTTTGATAGGGTTATGTATGTAGTGCATTATTTGTTTATGAGTATTGTGAGGGTAACTAGTGTGTATGAGATGAATTATATTATATAAAGAGTATTATAATAAATTTTTTTTAATATGGCTAAGATACAAGAAAATGATAGTGGTTTCGTATGGAAGCCATTGTTATGTTTTATTACTCTTGATAATAATAAACTAAATATAAAGTGATTGATTAAATATAGTCGATTTTATTAAAGTTTTACTATCTACTTTTGTCGGGCGCCATCATGCATTACCAACTGCAAGAAAAAAATTTACCATGGTTCGAATCAGCGAACTAGGAGAACAGAATGTGGTTGCTGAAATAATAACAATCATTTATGTTCATCAATAATTAAATGTTATTAATACTTTATTATTATTCATATTTCATATTAATAAAATCATACAGACAAAATTTGTTCGTGAATAATAGTTGTTAATTACCTTGAATCTCTTTTAATTTACTTACTCGCAATACAATAACAGATTCTTGAAATACATTTATTAAGAATTATAATGGGAACGCAAACCAGCCTTCTTATTACTATAAACTATATTTTTACATACTCACGCACACACACATTCTTGTGTTACATTTTATATTCCCCTTAATGAGGTCATTTTATATTAGAATGGGGGACTTGCAAGATTTTAATAAAGATTGTATTAATTTTACTTTCCTTTTATGATCCTTCTATGTACGTTCATCAGATGACTCCTCGTGCACGCACTACCGTTGTTATTTCGTACTAAGTTTACATGTTTTGAAAAAGAATTTTAGTTGTTAGCCACTCTAATGAAAGTTAATTTTGTTATTTTACATTTTTAATGTTTTATACACATTTTATATGCAGTATGCGGGCGAAATCACGCACAGCCGGCGAACACCAAAACTTCGCCAAAACCGGCGAACCGGCGACGCACAGTTATTAGCGTCTGCTGCGTTCAGAAGTTATATGCCGACTACTTTGTTCTGTTGTGTGTCACAATGTTGCTGGCGTGACACACCCTGCATAGCAACGTTATGTAAGTTGCTGACGTCAGATCGCCTGACACTGTTACATAACTTGTTTACCGTTACATAATGTGTTTACCGGTTTCGTGTTCGTCATTGTCTGACCTTGACACAGTGGCAGTTTATTAATTCTGCGTCTGTTGAATCTGTTTTACAAAATATCATCGAATAATAATATTGTCTTCACCGTCTCAAGCAGTGCTGCCATCGTCGCGATCGCTCCAAATAACAAATTTACCTAAGTTTTGTATGTTTCGTCCCAAATGAAGATTTTTATTTATTTATTACAAAAAATATACAAATTTCTTTAGATTGCCTCAGGTAGGCCCCCAAAATGCCCCGCTACAATACCCCCTCAATGAGATATTTTATGCCGAAGCATAAAAAATCTCATTGACACATTCATACTTGCTAAAGGGATCAGCCAGGATATGTCGCCACAACCCCCTGTACGGTTTACAAAAATACAATCAACTCACCCTTGGTCCGGTAACTGTGACCGCATCTGCATGACAATACTGGATTTCTCTATCGAGATCCCAACACCGTAGAGTCAGACAGATACTCAACGCCCCTGCTCTGACGCGCTGGCCAGCTCAGGTCCGCCGCCACAGCATCACCAAACACTGAAACAACAAATCAAAATATCAAATAGTGGCCTTATACAACACCATATCCCCAACTGATCTGTTTCCCCCTAGCGGTGCTGGTTTGCGCTAAGAAGCACTGGTTTTGTTTTTTACTTACTTATTTCTAACATATCAAAATATCTAACAACTTAACCTAACATAAAAGGAAAAACATAGTACATTAATAATTCATCTTAAAATAAACAACTTGTATTTAAAATGTTACACACTTTACATCATTAAATTTGCATATAAAATCAGAAAATTACCTTTTAATCTCAATTTAAATTTTATTAATTCGTTTCTCAAAAAAAAAAAATTTTTTTTTTTTTTTTTTCAATCATTGCCTTACAATTATTATTCCATTTCATTAACTTGGGTGATTCTACGTTATTCATTCTAATTCACTTTATCAACTTGGCATTTACTCATAATCTTACCCCTTTCATTACTCTAATGCTCCCTTACAAAATCTTTAAATAGTATGACACCCCACTATCAAAAAATCTACTAACCCTTCTCTACCTCTAACTACTTACTATTTTAACTCAATTCGCCACCTTCTCTCAAGATATAAAAAAAATACTCTCTAACCCTTTGTACATAGGATACGTGTTTCCCCCCCCCTCCAAAAAGGTCAATTCCCGTTCTCTGGTTCCTGGATTCTACCTAAGGCAACCCCGTCTCCACTAAAACTATACCAAATCCCGTCCCAACCCTTATGTTGCGGACTCCCACATTACACTACCCCTACTACAAAATTGCCATCCCCAAAATCTCAATCTCATTACCTCACTACAATTACAACAAAATAACATCAACAAAATAAACAATATATCGCTCAAAATTCTACATAAATTCTCCATAACTACTGTGTCTCCACTTATACTTCTCAAAATTCTATAACATTACATTAACTCAAAACAACATTACATTACTTCATCTCTACTATTTCTTTAACTTTGGCTTCAATTTGGACAGATCTATATGTCCCACAAAATTCAACTTGAACTGACTCAAACATTTTATTCAAACAATTACTATCACCCATTTCTATTCTTTGCAACCCATTGAAAATTTTAACTATCACAACTTTATTTTTCATTTTATTTTAAAATCTATAAACACATTGAAAACATATTATTATATTTTATAATCCTTATTCCTAACATACTAAATGCAATCAACACAATAAGACATAATAAACACATTATAGGAAGTATTTAGTGCATCTATTTTGCAAATCAAAACAAAATTATTGAGTAGCAAATCATCATTATTAAAATATAACAAATTTCTAATACGTTATCCCCCTGGATAACCTCCTAGTCACACACACTATGACCCCCCCTGGACTGTGGCGTCCAGTTGCATCCACAAGGACTGAGGTTTTGGAGGAATGTTACATCTCCGTGTCCTTGCTTCTGCGTTACATTTAAAATACTAGATATCAACATATCTTTGTCTATATTTATGCGCCCTTAATACGGGTCTACCACCTGGCTCTGCTGTTCCTCCTCGAACAGAGTGGCAGCCGCTGTTCCATAGTTCCCGGGATTTCCCCTAGTTCGCCCCCCATTAATTTCTATTTTAGACCAATTTCAAGCCAGCTATGGTCAAGGGACTTGGTATGACCATAGCTAACCGCTAGCCAAAACCACGATTAGTGCTGGTAAGGCAGTAATCGCCCGAAAAGTCGGAGAAATCATCTCTTCCTTCAGGCATGTAGCCTATACATCATTATTATTATGCACGACACGGCAATTTATCAAGTACAATATAAAATTATACAAAAGGGTGTGCCGTGCATTTTCGCCATGTTGGCCTCCGATGGAGGTAACACTCTCGGTTACCCCCAACACTTTCCGCTATCTACTGGGGCACATGCCACCCCAGCAACAGCAACTTAATAACTAATTAATTAAAGTCGAGACTAATTTTCGGGCGCCATTGTTATGTTTTATTACTCTTGATAATAATAAACTAAATATAATGTGATTGATTAAATATAGTCGAATTTATTAAAGTTTTACTATCTACTTTTGTCGGGCGCCATCTTGCCTTACCAACTGCAAGAAAATAATTTACTAAGGTTCGAATCAGCGAACTAGGAGAACAGAATGTGGTTGCTGAAATAATAACAATCATTTATGTTCATCAGTAATTAAATGTTATTAATACTTTATTATTATTCATATTTCATATTAATAAAATCATACAGACAAAATTTGTTCGTGAATAATAGTTGTTAATTACCTTGAATCTCTTTTAATTTACTTACTCGCAATACAATAACAGATTCTTGAAATACATTTATTAAGAATTATAATGGTAACGCAAACCAGCCTTCTTATTACTATAAACTATAGTAAAACTATATTCTCACATACTCACGCACACACACATTCTTGTGTTACATTTTATATTCCCCTTAATGAGGTCATTTTATATTTGAATGGGGGACTTGCAAGATTTTAATAAAGATTGTATTAATTTTACTTTCCTTTTATGATCCTTCTATGTACGTTCATCAGATGACTCCTCGTGCACGCACTACCGTTGTTATTTCGTACTAAGTTTACATGTTTTGAAGAAGAATTTTAGTTGTTAGCCACTCTAATGAAAGTTAATTTTGTTATTTTACATTTTTAATGTTTTATACAAATTTTATATGCAGTATGCGGGCCAAATCACGCACAGCCGGCGAACACCAAAACTTCGCCTAATACCGGCGAACCGGCGACGCACAGTTATTAGCGTCTACTGCATTCAGAAGTTATATGCCGACTACTTTGTTCTGTTGTGTGCCATTACAACACTACATTATATAACTTGTTTACCATTACATAATGTGTTTACTGGTTTTGTGTTCGTCATTGTCTGACCTTGACACAGTGGCAGTTTATTAATTCTGCGTCTGTTGAATCTGTTTATTGTCGAATAAGAATATTGTCTCAAGCAGTGCTGCCATCGTCGCGATCGCTCCAAATAACAAATTTACCTAAGTTTTGTATGTTTCGTCCCAAATGAAGATTTGTATTTATTTATTACAAAAAATATACAAATTTCTTTAGATTGCCTCAGGTAGGCCCCAAAATGCCCCGCTACAATACCCCCTCAATGAGATATTTTATGCCGAAGCATAAAAAATCTCATTGACACATTCATACTTGCTAAAGGGATCAGCCAGGATATGTCGCCACAACCCCCTTTACGGTTTACAAAAAATATAATCAACTCACCCTTGGTCCGGTGACTGTGACCGCATCTGCATGACAATACTGGACTTCTCTCTCGAGATCCCAACACCGTAGAGTCAGACAGATACTCAACGCCCCTGCTCTGACGCGCAGGCCAGCTCAGGTCCGCCGCCACAGCATCACCCAACACTGAAACAACAAATCAAATATCAAATAGTGGCCTTATACAACACCATATCCCCAACTGATCTGTTTCCCCCTAGCGGTGCTGGTTTGTGCTAAGAAGCACTGGTTTTGTTTTTACTCACTTATTACTAACATATATCAGAATACCTAACATAACCTAACATAAGAAAACATAGTACATTAATAATTCATCTTAAAATAAACAACTTGTATTTAAAATTTACGCATTTTACATCATTAAATTGACATATAAAATCATAAAATTACCTTTTAATAATAAAATACATAAATCTCCATTTAAGTTTTATTAATTCGTTTCTCAACAATTTTTTTTCTTTTTTCTTTTTTTTTTCAACTTCGTGTTACACATCATTTCATTTATTATTCCCTTTCATTAATTTGGGTGATTTTACGTTACTCATTATAATTCACATTATCAACTTGGCATTTACTCATAATCTTACCCCTGTTATTACTCTAACGCTCCCTTACAAAATCTTTAACTAGTATGACACCCCACTATCAAAAATTCTACTAACCCTTCTCTACCTCTAACTACTTACTACTTTAACTCAATTCGCCACCTTCTCTCAATATATAAAAAAAATACTCTCTAACCCTTTGTACATAGGATACGTGTTTCCCCCCCCCAAAAAGCTCAATTCCCGTTCTCTGGTTCCTGGATTTTACCTAAGGCAACCCCTTCCCACTAAAACTATACCAAATCCCGTCCCAACCCTTATGTTGCGGACTCCCACACTACACTACCCCTACTACAAAATTGCCATCCCCAAAAAATCTCAATCTCATTACCTCACTACAACTACAACAAAATAACATCAACAAAATAAACAAGAATATATCACTCAAAACTCTACATAAATTCTCCATTACTACTGTGTCTCCATTTATACTTCTCAAAATTCTATAACATACATTAACTCAAAACAACATTACATTATTTTCATATCTCCTATTTCTTTAACTTTGACGTCAATTTGGACAGATCTATATGTCCCACAAAATTCAACTTGAACTGACTCGAACATTTTATTCAAACAATTACTATCACCCACTTCTATCTTTTGCAACCCATTGAAAATTTTACCTATCACAACTATTTTTCATTTTATTTTAAAATCTATAAACACATTGAAAACATATTATTATATTTTTATAATCCTTATTCCTAACATACTAAATGCAATTAACACACTAAGACATAATAAACACATTATAGGAAGTATTTAGTGCATCTATTTTGCAAATCAAAACAAAATTATTGAGTAGCAAATCATCATTACTAAAATATAGCAAATTTCTAATACGTTATCCCTCTGGATAACCTCCCAGCCACACACACTATTTCAAATTATGTAAGACTGTGGCGCCTTTTCGCTTCCACAGAGACTGTATATTTTGGAGCAGGTTTTACCTCTCCGTGTCTCTGCTTCCGCTATTAAGTTTTAAACGTTACGAACATCATCATGTTCTTGTTATAATTATACACCCTTAAGGCGGGTCTACCACCTGGCTCTGCTGTTCCTCCCCGAACAGAGTGGCAGCCGCTGTTCCATAGTTCCCGGGATTTCCCCTAGTTCGCCCCCCATTAATTTCTATTTTAGACCAATTTCAAGCCAGCTATGGTCAAGGGACTTGATATGACCATAGCTAACCGCTCGCCAAAACCACGATTAGTGCTGGTAAGGCAGTAATCGCCCGAAAAGTCGGGGAAATCATCTCTTCCTTCAGGCATGTATACATCATCACTATTATGCACGACACGGCAATTTATCAAAGTACAATATAAAATTATGCAAAAAGGGTGTGCCGTGCATTTTCGCCATGTTGGCCTCCGATGGAGGTAACACTCTCGGTTACCCCCAACACTTTCCGCTATCTACTGGGGCACATGCCACCCCAGCAACAGCAACTTACTAACTAATTAATTAAAATTGAGACTAAACTTTCAACCGTTGCAGTTCCACAGTCCACTGTTCTATCACTTCATTGAGCACCAATTAAAACACTACTATCAAGAGTAATAAAATATAACAATGGCTGCCTGCGAACAGGGACAATTTTATATAAATAAATTTATATAAAATACGGCCTACGGGGAGAACAGAATGATTGTTTGAGGTAAAATAAAATTGTTTTAGGCATACGTAAAATAGACGCAAATATGGGGTTATGTTTTGATAGGGTTATGTATGTAGTGCATTATTTGTTTATGAGTATTGTGAGGGTAACTAGTGTGTATGAGATGAATTATATTATATAAAGGGTATTATAATAAATTTTTTTTAATATGGCTAAGATACAAGAAAATGATAGTGGTTTCGTATGGAAGGAGTGGGAAAGCGAATTTAAAGGGGTTGTAGGTGAAATGACAGACGAGGAATGGGGGAGGTTAGAAGATAGTTTAACACGAATGGAAGAAAAGGAAGAGGGAATATTCGCAGAAATTAAGAAGCACAGTGATGATATTAATAGTGAGGTGCCAAGCAATAAAGGTAAGATCGTTGAAGCGACAGTGGTAGAGATTAAGACGGAAAATAGGCCTAATGATAACGGTAGTGTAGGGGTGGAAGAAAAAGAATATACAGTATATGACCTATTTAACCTACTAAATGAGTTAAATGCAAAAATGGATAAGAATTTTGATATGATGAATAAATGGCTTGATGAGTTACATATAGATTTACACGAAACAAAGGAAATAATGAGTAAGGGTTGTGATACAATAAAAGACGCTTTTGATAAACCAGACGAGAAGGGGGAGGAAGATAGGTGTCAATTAAACGTTGAGTTAACACAGGTAAGTGGTGTCTTTGATAATAGTGAAGAAATAAGTAACCAGGTGAGTGACAATTCGAATAATGAGTTAATAACTAACAGTGACCAAATAGTGGGAGAAGTAGTGTTGACTAGTGATGATAATGATATTAATTACAATTCTGAGGTAAGTAGGAATGATAATTATGACAATATAAGTGAAAATATGATGTTAAAAAATAATGGAGTAAATATAGAGAGTACTGATGAAGTTTTAGAATGTAATTATGGAATGTTAGTATGTGTTAATGGATTAAGGAGAATGAGTGAAGAGAGTTATGTTGGGGTTATGAAGCAAGGGGTAAATTTTCCCCATATTTATGGTGAACCAAGGTGTTCACAAATGTTGTTGTTGAAGGGTAAGAATCCCTTGTTCTTGGAAGACATGAGGTCTTTGAATTGTTCCCCGAATTTTTATAAATCAGTACCCTCTGCATGGAGTGAGAGAGAAAGTGTGATGTGGTGTTATGAAGAGAGAGATTTGTGTGGGGAGACTGAAATAGAATTGTATAAATTAAAAAGAAGTTATGATGAATTGAGAAAAAGATTACCTGTTGAGAGAGAGAATTATTTTGAGAATATTTTTATAAAAGATAATGACTTACCTGATGATAAAACAAATTACCTGACGTTAAACAATAATACTAATGTAGACTGGACAATCATAACTTATGGTGACAAGATTTATAATGGTATAATGGATAGAGTAAAGTTAATGGGTTATTATGATAATAATAATAGTAATAAATTGTATGTTGATGAAAGTAATGTATGTCACAAATATATTCGATATATATATGACGATGGAGGTTGAACTAGATATCAGTGAATAGACATTTTTGACTACTGTAAATTTTGGGTAATGACCTTGCTGATTGGGACAATGAAGTGTGAAACAATTGAACAGTTATGGACGAATATTTTGTAAATATAATGTAGGGAATTCATTTGTGTGTATTATGAAAGGTTAGATAAATAAGGTGTATATGTATTAGAAAATGTTGTGTTAATAATAATCATATTATTAATATTTTGCATTCTAATTAAATAATAAAATAATTATGAAGACAATAATTAATGATTTGTAGAATTTTGATAATAATTGAAATATGTTATTTTAATAGTCAATTGAAGTAAATAAGTTGAGATGTTTCAATATTGTGATTGAATGTTATATATTTGAATTTTATAATGAATTTGAATGGTTTGATGAGATTCAATTTAATAATAATTAAAGAAATAATTAATAAATAAATGAATATTAAATGGTTTATTTTGTGGAATAACATAATGGTTAAAAATATATGTTAATAATAAATTTAGAAATTTTGAAAATCTGATTGCAACACCGGATAAATAAATAATAATGATAAATAAAAAATGAGTTAATGAAAAATTTTAAATTATAATGTTTATCAGTTTTATATAAATTACTTAAAAGAAAAAATTGTTTGTTTAAATGTATACAAATAATCAAAGTTAATATTTATTTGTTTATAATGTTATGTAATGTATTATACCAAATGTGGGGGTAATTTTGGGGGGTAGTTTGGTGCTCAATGAAGTGACATAACAGTGTAGTGTGGAACTGCTATGGTGGAAGGTTGTAAATTTTGTATTTAATATTTTATGTCAATGATAGTTAAGCTTACATATAAAGGAGGGTAAAACACCATCCAAACTAATAATGTCATTTAAATATAAATTCTTAAATTTAATGTTACAAAAGATATTTTACTTGTGATTCCCCAAATTTTCGGGCGGTCACGGCCTCACCGAACCCTGACCGTGGAATTGGTTTAGCTTTAACAGCTATGGTTGGGGCTCATTGCGTCACGTTCTGCCTTAACTGGCCATAGCTGTTATCGTTGTAAAGGTGTATTTTGAAATTGATGGGGGGTGAAATTAAGGGGAATCACCAAACTATGGAACAGCGGCTGCCACTCTGCCCGCTTGGGGGTAGCATAGACAGGTGGTAGGGGCGCATAATTATAGACAAAGATATGATGATATCTAGAGCTTTTAAATGTAACGCAGAAGCAAGGACAAGGAGATGTAACATTTCTTCAAAACCTCAGTCCTTGTGGATGCAACTGGACGCCACAGTCCAGGGGGGGTCATAGTGTGTGTGGCTGGGAGGTTATCCAAGGGGATAACGTATTAAAAATTTGCTATATTTTAATTAATAATGATGATTTGCTACTCAATAATTTTGTTTTGATTTGAAAAATAGATGCACTAAATACTTCCTATAATGTGTTTATTATGTCTTAGTGTGTTAATTGCATTTAGTATGTTAGGAATAAGAATTATAAAAATATGATAATATGTTTTCAATGTGTTTATAGATTTTAAAATAAAATGAAAAATAGTTGTGATAGGTAAAATTTTCAATGGGTTGAAAAAGATAGAAATGGGTGATAGTAATTGTTTGAATAAAATGTTTGAATCCGTCCAAGTTGAATTTTTGTGGGACATATAGATCTGTCCAAATTGAAGTCAGTAGAGGGAAAGTGTATGTATGAGAACAATGGCGATGACGTCACAGAGAGGCACTGGTAGCTGGCTTCCGCGGTGTGAAAACAATGGGTTGGGGAACCCCCAGTTGAAAACACTACCGGGTTCCAGTTCATGACGTCATAGAGGCACTGGCAGCTGGCGTCCGAGCTGTCCATGTGACGTCACTGTTTTGTATGTGTGTGTGTGTGTATGTGTGACTGAAACACTTCCGTGTTCCAGTTCATGACATCACACAGAGGCTCAAGTCGCTGGCGTCCGGATGGCTAAAACCAGTTTCAAACGGAGGCCGTGGTTTCTGCATGTCCAAAATTTGGTAGCCGAAAACAATGTGTAGCGGATGGGGGTACCCGGAATTCGGCGGTTGCCCGCAGAGGCGATGTCATCGGGTACCGTTACTCGAAATTTTGGGGGTATCGGGTACCGTTACCCGAAATGTTTAAATCAACGGATGGGTACCCGAAATTTGTGGGTACGCCCTAACCGGGTTCCAGTTCATGACAGAGGCCCTGGCAGCTGGTGTTCGAATGTTAAAACACTTCCGCGTTCTGGTTTATTTTGATGTAACAAAATAATCGTTCTCTCTCGAAATTTTTAATGTCAGAATTTTGGTACCCTAAATGATTAAAACAACGGATGGGGGTACCCGAAATTTGTGGGTACGCCCACATGACGCATGTATAAAACACTGGTTACGACGAAACAGGGGGGGGGCTATACAGATGGGTTCCGACAGGTGTTGGTTTCCACAAAATAAATTTTGACTCCTCGGGATTTGAACCTGGATCTGCTGTTCGCAAAACCATATATTGTGTTATTATAGAACAGATGCATCCATTTGAATATTGTTTAGAAAAACACATATTAAAATTATGCATTACTAAAATTGTGTAATTGTATAAATATATTTTACTCTGTGTACCTGCAAAATTGTAAGAAAGTAGTCAAACAGGTCTGGTTGAATCGCTGTGTGTTGGTACAAACAGATTATACGCACTCTCTCTCTCTCTCTCTCTCTCTCTCTCTCTCTCTCTCTCTTTAGAGAGAGACTCATCTGAACTCTATAAACCGGTTTTCTTCGTATGCTGGCGCATACCACAATCCAGCTGTGTAACTCTTTATCAATAAGTTGGCTGCATCTCAACTATAAAAACTTGTTATCTTCGCTGGCGTATACCTTATTCAAGTATGATAGGAATAACTGTTTTGTATAAAGGTATAATAATAAAATAACAAAGGTTACGGTTTATATATATATATAAGTTTTAATAATATCGAAAGCTTTTACAATCAAATCATAAGCTATAATTTTCTTTCTCTCTCTACACACACACACGTTCTATATTCACAAGACAATTATAATTGAGCAAAACATACGCGCGCTCTCTAACATACATATACTCTGTTTGTGTATCTCTATAAACAAAATAAACACTTTATCTCTCTCTCTCTATATATATATTTACATAATTATACAAAATAATCTTTTTTCTCTCTCGCTTTCTCTTTCTTTTGCAGCCTTGAAGGTTCTCTCTCTCTCTCTCTCTCTCTCTCTCTCTCTCTCTCTCTCTCTCTCTCTCTCTCTCTCTCTCTTTCTCTACATATATATTCTCTCTCTCTCTCTCCACACACACACACACACACACACACACACACACAATTAACAAAATAATAATTACATTTACTACAACCAAAACAAGCCTTATATGTCTAACAATAAAAATAGTAATAATAATTAATAACATACAATATTACAATGTTGATGTGTAATATGTTAATAATAACATACTAAATGTAGACACACATCAAATGATAATTACTATGGTGTTAACTACATGTGTAAAATGGTACACCAAAACCTTGAATTCAACTCTTTTTTGTATTTTAGATAATAACAAAGGTAACAACGCTTATAATTTTTTAAAACAATTGTTCTTCAGAGTGTAAATTCTCTCCACTCACAAGCACTCAGAATGTTACAGTCGTCACCATATGGTGGTGAACGACATACATCTCCCTCGCATTCGCACAAACACATAACATCGAAACAAGGTTTCTGTAACTATGAGAGAAATCTTTAAAAAAATTTAATTAAACATAAAAATTTAATTAACACTTTAATGATTGTTTATCTTAACTTTTTATGTTATAAACCACATACGTTTTTTAATAATTAAAAACAGAATATAATTTCCTACAATTAATAATACTTGATCAAATACAAAAGAATGTAGACACATCAAATGATAGTTAGTGTGGTATTAAAAAAAAACATGTATTCTGAATTAAATTCATTTTGATATCTTAGATAACAACAGACGCGACAACGGTTACGAAGCGGACATCCGCTAGAGTCATGCCTTGACCACTCATATTTTTTTACCAGCGAGGTATACGCTGTACCAGTAAAATAGTACATCATATCATACATCTGATTAACCAGCTTTGTTTTAGCAATTAGCAAATCTTTTATTTGAAGATATTCAGTATTATGGTTGTTACAATAACTAATTGATGTTTTGAAGAGTTTGAAAAACTCATTACGAATAAATACTTTCATTTTGTAAATATTCTTTTCGTTTCGTATTGATATCCATCTACTCAGTGTCTTACGATTATTTCTAAAATTATAATCGAATTTAATCATGTCGCATTGACAATATAATCTATTATTATCATTTATTTCTCTGTTTAAAAGTTTTTCAACAATATTAGATCCAAGCAACACCTTGTTCTTTCTCTGAAAATGAACAGTTAACATTAAAAAACGAAAAAATAGAGAAGTCTACTTCAACAGTTAAAAACATTTTACTATTAATGTTATTATTATTATAATTAATCAATCCTGTTCTCGTTTATTTGGTCTGGAAAAAAAGAGAAAAAATTAATACATAACCACTTCTGTATAAGTAATTATTAGTGGTACTGAAATATCATACTCACATAATCAATATCCAACTGCACGCTCACTTTCTCGTTCGCCAGCGGAGTGTGTGAGGTTACGCATAGTGATAGGACACAAGGCTTCACAGCTTTCAATTGCTCCTCTGTAAATACGTCACACCATCTTTTAGGTAGGTATACATAGAACAGTTTATCCTCCGGCTGAGGACAGGCTCCGGTATCTTCCAAATCTACCACAACTGACTCCCCGAATTTCGTTTTCACAAATTTCATGTGAATTATATGATACTTTACTCCTAAAGAAAGACTTGACAAGTCTCTTTTTGGTAAAAAATTTTCAACTGTCTTCGCGTTCGCAACGATTCCTTCCATGGCGAGTACTGATGACTGCACAGGGAAACACTGGCGTATTTATTCTGTTTCCCCCGACCACGTTCCTTCCTTCTAAAGCGTCATCTCCTTCGGTCACGACCGGACGACGACACCCTACCCCGCACCCCGCACCTCTACCGCAACGGTAACGGCTATAATTTTTCTTCCTACCCCACCCCGCGTCGTCTCGGGCCACCATCTGCTTTCGGTCACGACCGGACGATGACATTCTACCCCGCACCCCCACACCGCACCCAGAGCCTCGCCACCACCCCGCACCTCGCCTACATATTTTGTTCAATTACTTTGTCTGTCGCTCCGCAACGACCGGATTTACCCCCCCCGCACACCACTCGAGTCCGTCGGTCACGGTCACCCCGCACCCCACCCCGCGTCGTCTCGGGCCACCATCTGCTTTCGGTCACGACCGGTCGTACAACCCAGCCCCCCTACCCCGCACCCTACATCCCGCGGGAGGCGACTCAACGAGCGCGCTTCGGTCAAGGTCGCCGGCATCCTGTACTCCGCACCTCGCCTACCTCTCGGTCACGGACGTCGGCTTCCTACACTGCACTCCCCACCCCACCCAGCCCTCCGCCACGCGCGTCATCGGTCACGACCGGACGATGACATCCCAGCCTGCACCCCCACCCCGCACCTCCAGCACACACCGCATCGGCCACGACAACCCCGCACCCCACACCGCGCAGCTGCTCCTCGCGAGCGGAGCGCGGCGACAGCGTTACCGGTCACCGGACTGTCTATATAGGGAACCGACGACGCGAAGCCGGCCTCAGTCCTTTCACAATGGCCAGCAGCAGCAGCAGCGAACACCGTGCTATTAATGGTAATGTAATTACTATAAAATTTATGATACTTGACAATACACTAAACACACAAACAGTATTATTAGATTACAAACACACGATTGTTGATAAGATTTGTAGCGAAGCCGTAGCATTAAATAATTATATAAAATGGTATTTAGCAGTTCGTGTATCTTTTAAAAAATTAATAAACACCGAAAATATTTATTGTAATGCGGTAATCAGATCGCGTACAGAACTTAAGTCACAGTATGACGATATCGATGAACAGTATTCGATAGCTAGCGAGAAAATAATGGAATCCGTTGACAAATTCACGCGTGACGGAAGCGGGTGGGTCGAAAACGGTGTCGAGTCGATGGAACTAAATATTACAAAATACAATCCTCTTGTGGGGTCGAGCTTTCTACCTACACCATCGAAATTGTCACACAGTAGGAAAGGAATTATTAATGTGAAAAATTTAGAAGATGAAAAGTGTTTCTTGTGGTCTGTGCTCGCCTGTATACACCCGATCGCGTGTAACCCGCATCGCGTTAGCCATTACCTTCCGTACGAAGAAGAAATAAACATGAAGGACATACCTTATCCCGTCGCAGTCAATAAGATAAAACGTTTTGAAAAATTAAACGAAAACATATCCGTTAACGTTTTTGGCTACGAAGACGAGGTATATCCTTTACGTATCACTGAACATCGCGGTAGAAAGTACCACGTAAACCTACTGCTACTGTCCGACGCGAACACTACTCACTACTGCCTCATACGGAACCTTTCGCGTATGCTTTCGTCGTTGACAAAAAATTGTCGTGCATCGGTGTACTGCAACTACTGTCTACACAGATTTTCGGACAATAAAGATACTAACGCGGCGCGAAAACGAGTTGAAGAACACGAACGCAACTGTTCTCAGCACGGAGTACAGAAAGTAAAACTTCCTGACGAGGACGAAAAGTGGATGTATTTTAAAAACTTTTCACTTTGTCACCGCGTACCTTATACGGTATACGCTGACTTCGAATCGTTTATTGTTCCGACCACCGGTAAAAACGTGGCACATCATATACCAGCCAGTTTCTGCTATGTGATAGTTGACTGGGTGGGAAACGCCGTCAAGGAACCTGTAATATACCGCGGTAAAGACGTGGTGGACACGTTCCTTCGTATGCTTTTAGCCGACGTTCAACGACTTGATAAAAAGTTTAATAAACCGATCCAAATGACAGCGGCCGATGAACGGTCATTCCGAAACGCCACTCACTGTCATCTGTGCAAGAAGCCGTTAACGGACGACACGGTTCGAAATCATTGCCACATAACGGGTAACTATTTAGGCGCTGCTCACAATGCGTGTAATATAAATTACAAAATACCTACACACGTTCCGGTTTTTTTCCATAATTTAAGTGGCTATGACTCGCATCATTTGATGCAAGGTTTCGGAAAGTACAAGGAAGATGAAATAACGTGTATCGCTACTACAAGCGAACGTTACATCTCCGTTACACTCGGTCAGCTCCGGTTTCTCGATTCTCTGCGGTTCATGAACGCGTCACTTGAAAAACTCGTCTCCAACTTATCCGCGGATAAATTTAAAATCCTTAATCAATTTTACACGCGTAATGTTGATTTTCTGTTGCGTAAAGGCGTGTACCCTTACGAATACGTTACGGACGATTTAAAATTTGACGAGAGGCAGTTACCGGACCGCGTACATTTTTACAACGGGTTGACAGAGTCGGATATAAACGAAGAAGATTACGCGCACGCTCGAGCGGTTTGGTCGGCTTTCGACATGCAAACGTTCGGTGATTATCATGACCTTTATTTAAAAACGGATGTACTACTGCTTGCAGATGTATTTGAAAACTTCCGAAACATGAGCCTGCAGTACTACGAACTCGATCCGTGTAACGTTTTTACCACCGCCGGTTTAGCGTGGAACGCGATGCTGAAAATGACAGGAGTTAGGTTAGAGTTACTCCGCGATATAGACGTACACCTGTACATCGAAAGAGGTATCCGTGGCGGCTTAGCAGCAATTTCTAATCGGTACGCCAAGGCCAACAACCCGTACATTCCCGATTATGACGCAAGCAAGCCGCATAACTATTTACTCTACCTCGATTGTACCAACCTGTACGGAACGGCTATGACACAACCTTTACCACTGTCCAGTTTTCGATGGTTGGAACGTACAGAGATCGATACGTTGAACGTGCACGCGTTACGTGACGATGATGACACCGGTTATATCCTAGAAGTCGATCTGGGGTATCCACATTACCTACACGACTTACACAGTGACTACCCTTTAGCACCCGAAAAGTGTACTATTACGGACAGTATGCTTTCACCGTACTGCTATCGCATGAAGCTGTTAAAAGACTTTGTGTGTAGTAACGGTAAGGTAGAGAAACTGATAACGTCCCTCGAGGACAAGACAAAATACATTGTTCATTACAGAACATTGAAACTCTACCTCGAACTAGGAATGGAGTTGAAAGCGATTCACCGTGTGTTAGCATTCACACAGTGCGTATGGTTGAAACCTTTCATCGATTTTAATACGAAGCGACGAAAGGAAGCCAGAAACACCTTTGAAAAAGACTTTTTTAAATTAATGAATAACGCGCCGTACGGTAAATCGTTGGAAAACGTACGGAAGCGAATCGATTTCAAGTTAGTTCCAAACGAGAAGAAACTTCACAAACTAACCGCTAACCCCAGGCTACAACATTTTTTCATCTATAACGAGGACCTGGTAGGTCTCACGATGAAAAAAACGTCCATTACACTGAACCGACCTTTGTACGTTGGGTTCAGTGTATTGGATATTAGTAAGCTGATCATGTATCGGTTCCATTACGGATTCACGATGAATACGTACGGGTCACGTGCACGTCTATGTATGACGGACACTGACTCTCTGTTGTACGACATTCGCACCGACGATGTGTACAAAGACATGGAGGAGCATCTCGAACTCTTTGACACGTCGGAGTACCCTAAGGCACATCCGTGCTATAGTGAAACAAACAAGAAAAAGTTGGGTACTTTTAAAGATGAAACAAATGGAATACCGATACTTGAATTTGTCGGGTTGCGCGCAAAATGTTATTCATTCGTTACGGCAAACGATAAAGAGAAAAAGGTAGCGAAAGGTGTGCCACGTTCCGCGATAGCTACACAGTTGAAACATCAACTTTATAAACAATGTGTAAAGACCACTTCTCAAACTTATACTACGGCGCAGACTATCCAAAGCGAAAAACATAACATATACACAAGAAAGCTTACAAAATTATCGCTGTCACCGTACGATGACAAACGATATGTCTTGGATGACGGTGAAACAACACTGGCGTACGGTCATTATAAACTCTGTCAACCCAGACGCGAGATAATTCAGCAAGCGAGAAAATCCGTTATAAATTATGCGTTTGATATACGTTGATATAAGACTCGCTTGCAGGAGCAACACACTGTCAGTAACGACGATGAAGTCGGTGAGGTTCAGTGAAAACGTAACGGTATATCTCGTACCAAAATTCTGCGATTCGCGTTTCGGGTGGCGATATGGAAAACGTACGCAAAACTATTGCAAAAGAATTGCACAGACCGGTGAGAAGGAACTTTCCCAGACGTGTGGTGGAGGTGAAGGGGTTACACGATCTCTACCAAGCGGATTTGGTGGAAATGATACCGCATGCCAAGTTGAACAAGGGGTACAAATATCTAATGACGGTAATAAACGCATTTAGCAAGTATGCATATGCGATTCCCTTAAAAACTAAATCGGGTGTTGAAGTAGCACATGCTCTCGAACCAATAATTGTAAAAAATAAAATGAAATACCTGCAAACGGATAAGGGGAAAGAGTACTTTAACACTACCGTACAAGCTTTACTAAAGAGATTCAACGTCAAACACTATTCAACTTATAGCGAGAAGAAAGCATCCATCGTAGAGCGATTTAATCGTACGTTGAAAACGAACATGTACCGCGCGTTCAGCGAGCAAGGCCATTATCGGTGGTTGTCGCTTTTGCCTAAACTGGTGATGGAATACAACGACAGAGTGCATAGAACTATAGAGATGAAGCCGCGACAAGTCGACAAGAGCAACGAGCAAATTGTGTTGGAACGAATAAGAAAAAATACCGTACCGCGGAAAGTGAGCAAGAAACATAAGTTTAAAATAGGCGATCGAGTGCGTATCAGTAAATACAAAATCACATTCGCTAAAGTTTATACACCAAACTGGACGAACGAGATATATACAGTGCACAGAGTTCAGCCAACCGTACCGGTTACGTACTTGTTGAAAGATCACACGGGTGACGTTGTGGAAGGTGGGTTTTATGAACAAGAATTGAGTAAAACCAGCGTTGGTGATGTGTATCTCGTTGAAAAAATATTACAACGTAAAGGTGATCGCGTGCGAGTGCGCTGGCTCGGCTTTGACGGTAAACACGATTCGTGGATACATAAAAAAGATCTGATATAATAACATTACCACAGTATTTAACCGAACGTAAACGAGTTAAGATGAAGATTGAACAACAATCGTTAAAGTTAAATGTTAAGAACGTAGACTCTGCTAAGTACAACGGTGAAGTTGCATATAATAAACACAGTCCACTGTTTCCAAACACAGTTCGATGTATCGTGTGCGGCGGGTCATGTAGCGGGAAGTCAAACGTTGCCTTTAACATGTTATTCGATTCAAACGGACTGCGATTTCAGAACCTGTACGTGTTCTCCAAATCGTTATTTCAACCAAAATGTCGTATGTTGGAAGACGTTTTTAATGCTCTCGCTGACGAAGGAATGATGTACTTCACATACAGTGAAAACGATGAAGTACCACCTCCGCACGAAATTGTACCTAATTCAATCATGTTGTTCGATGATGTGGTATGTGAACGGCAGAATAACATACGAAAATATTTCGCTATGGGACGGCATAGCGGTGTGGACACTTTGTACCTTTGTCAGACGTACAGTCTGGTGCCAAAGCAACTGGTGCGTGATAATGCCAATTTCTTGGTTTTGTTCAGACAAGATGATCTCAATTTACGTCACGTTTACAACGATCACGTTAACACAGATATGAAATACGAAGAGTTCAAAGCGATGTGCGCCGAAGCGTGGAAGGATCGTTACGGATTCATAGTCATCAACAAGGACTCACCGATAAACGCGGGTAGATACAGAGTGGGTTTCGATCGTTTTATACATAAATAGAATAGTTTGTGCGAGAAAGTCATCAGTGTCAAGATGGATGACAAGCAATTGACACATGAAATCGATGCAATTAGCGATAACATAAGACAAAAGTATCGCGCGTTGAAACATGACATCAGAGAGAGCGATGAAGCGTTAACGAGAAAGTACAAACCTCTTTTGGAACCGTTAACCCAGATTTCGGAAAAGTTGAATGTCTCCGGTGATAAAATTAAAAAAATAAATGTTGAAGATGAAGATACGAAGACAGCTGTCGAGATGACACCACCACCATCACAACCTCGATTCCTTAGAACGGAAGTGTTGGCACAAACTCCTGATGTCGAAACATCGAACGTGACTCTTGAAGAGTTTTTAGCAACACCCGAAAGTCGACACGAAGCACAAGAATACGTTGAACAGTCTGTCGAAGGTCCGCTCGCGAGGAAATACTTACTACTCGCTTTATCTGATGATCGAGAAAAAAAGATGGATCATACGTACGGTATCCGTAACGTTGCAGACAAATGGATGGTGGGAAATTCAGTGTTGGAGATCAATCAAGACGACAGCTTCTACATAGCTGGAAAACGATACAGGGGTACACCGGGTCTCTACGAACTTATGTTTATGAAAGAACCCAACAAGAGCGTCTACGATGAAAACGATTTAGCAGCGTACAAATCTATACTGTCGGACACTAACGCACATAAACATTATCATTTACCCGGTGCTAAAATAAATACAAACAAAGGTGTACAGTACAGAGAGATAATCGCCCGATTGTTCCCACCGCGCAGCGGACGTGGTATCGATTACGTACACTGGAACGATCCCAACGAACTGGTTGAACGGTTGAGACTGCTGGTAAGTTCAAAACGCGCCGGTCACACCGGACACGACAACGAAATCATCTCCGTTGTGGAGGAATTACGTGAAGCCAACATTATCGTATAAATTTTATGAACGTCGGTGTAACAACTCATTGACGTCAACACTGTCAACATGTGCGGATTAGATTTGACACCTGACTTTGAAGTCGAAAACGAGAGACTGAAAACCTTTACATCATGGCCTGTGCATTTCATCAGTCCAACCGCTATGGTTGCCGCAGGCTTTCATTACACAAATGAAATTGACAGGGTTCGATGTTCATTTTGCGGTATAGAAATCTTTCGTTGGAAAGAGGGTGACGATCCGATTGTGTTACACACACGATGGTCACCACAGTGTCGTTACTTAAAACGGTTAGCACATCATTTGTAGCGTGCAGTCGTACAATGGTTGTGGACAAGTTCGGGAGACATCAAAGCGCCGTGAGCGTGCGACGAGAAACAAAAAGACAATTACGCGATACTGTAGGATTTAAGATTACGAATGATGGGCATATAGATGTTGAAAACAAAAAGATCCGCAATCTGAACGAACCGGATGCAGCAAAGGATGCTGTATCTCTGACTTATATGCAAACACATTGTCTGCTACTCGATGATGAACGTAAAAGCGTGGACGTTAAAGGGTGTAGATTGAAAAATGTTGATACTCCTGTAGACGTTAAAGACGTAGTCAACAAATATTACGTTGATGACAATTGTATACAACACTCGAGTCAAGAGAGAGGTGAGGTCATCGATGCACGAGATCGATGGGTAATCAACCTTCGAAGTCCGGAACAAGCGACCGATGCGGTTAACAAAAACTATGTAGACTCGAACGTCATTAAAAAAGTTTCGAACAGCTATTTGTTTGGGCAGAGCTGGTTGTCGGGAGTGAGTTCACCGATTTTTGCAGATGACGCGGTTAACGTAAAATACATGTTGCAGAACACCGTTAGCTTGGGCGAAGATGGTGTTTTCAAAGCGGCGGAAAAGAGAATAACAGACGTAGCGGATGGTTTTGCGGAGAGCGATGCTGTTAACTTACAACAATTAAATGACGTGAGACGATACGTAAAGAGCGAGATGTATAAAGTCGTTAAAACATTTCAGTATCAACTGGATTACTACTTATTGAAATTGTCTAAGCCACGTAGTTCAGAAGACGAGTGGACACTCGACACGAAGGAAATAAAAAGGTTAATAGATGAATACGATAAAAACACAGAAGAGAAAGACTGGAGATCGGTTTACGATGTACAACAACGTTAAGAGGAAAAAGGGGTGGGGCGTCGGAAACGTGCTTAAAAACGTTGTACCGTCCGTTGTTTCGTCAGTTATCAATCGAGCGGTGGACGCACTACCTGTCGAATTACATCTGCCGGGTTACAGATTCTGTGGACCGGGCACGAAACTCGAAGAAAGATTAGCGCGTGGTGATCGTGGAATCAATCAACTAGACGAAGCCTGTCACGAACACGACATCGCTTACGCTCAATACAAAGACAACGAAAGTAGACGTATTGCAGAACGTAAACTCGCGGAAAAAGCGTGGGGACGGGTAAAGGCTTTGGATTCGGGTATCAGCGAACGAGCTTATGCGACAGCAGTTGCAGCGGCCATGAAAGCAAAATCAGCAATAGGAAGCGGTCGACGTCGTAAAAATAAAAAGAATGTGAGTAGTCGTGGTCGTGGTGCTGGTGGTGGGATGAAGAAGAGGAGGAAGAGAACTGTCCGAACCGCTAGGAAAAAGAAGAGAACTGCGTCCGGATTGTATCTACGTCCGTACCGAAAAAACTAATTCACATACCGCTCCGCCCGTTGTCCGAAGATGAATTACGTGTATACGCAAAAAAGCTAAACATACCGTATTTTAGAGGTGTTTACATGCGTAACGCATTACCGGATATAGCGCCGTGGAAGAACGAAAGCGTCATCGTAAATTTGGACGACGAGAGCGGACCGGGAACCCACTGGGTATGTTACAAGAAGCGTGGAAATCGAGTACACTATTTTGACGGGTTCGGTAATTTACGTCCACCTCTCGAGCTGATGCAATATTTTGGTGATACAGCCGACGTTCGTTACAACTATGAACGGAAGCAACCTCCTAACACGGTCATCTGCGGTCATTTATGTTTAGACTTTTTATCGTCTTCTGATCAGTAAACTTCAACATGTCGTCGCTAACGGTCACCGTGACGGGTACCGACGCTGCGAATCTCGTGTGTAACTTTTTCCCACCTCTCGAGTTATACGGTGAATGGTACGTTGGTCTATTGGATTTTACATCGTATAATTCAATACCAAACGTTACTGAAGGAAAAAATAATGCATTTCCAGTAAAAATTTCCAAGGATCAGTGGTCCGTCATCAAGTTGCCTACCGGCACCTACGAAATCAGTGATATCGAAACGTATCTGCAGAAACAGTTAGGCGAGAGAACAATCAGTTTACGTCCAAACAACAACACATTAAAGTGTGAAATTTACTGTAAGCATGTCATCGACTTTTCGTATACACCGAATACCATTGCAAGTATGTTAGGATTTAAGGAGAATCAGCAGCTGGAAGCGTATAAAACACACGAGTCGAACGTACCCGTCGACATAATCAAAGTTAACACCGTTCACGTACGGAGTAATATCGTACAGGGTGCGTACAAGGACGGCCAGGACCAGCACACGTTGCATTCGTTTTATCCGACCGTGGCACCAGGTTTCAAAATAGTTGAAACGCCGACAAACGTAATATACTTACCGGTAAACGTACAACGCGTTGACAACATAATTTTGTCTCTCGTTGATCAGGACGGGGATTTAGTCGATTTTCGCGGTGAAGTTATCACGATACGACTGCATCTGAAAATATGGGATTGTATTTCGGACAAACGTCACCTGTAAAAAGGGAGTGTGTACGAAAGAAACATGGTAGTCGGTGTTCAACGTTGAAGCGATTGACATCAAGGAACAAGCGTTTCTTACTTTCACTTGGATTCAAATTATACGATTAAAATAATGTCGAGTGAAATTCTAGCTATCGAACGAGGAGCGGCTTTCGATAACAGAATCGTTGAGTTCGAATATCGTACGCACACACCGTATGCTTCCACCCGATACGGTAACAACGATGAAATACGTATACCCATCCAACAACAGGATGTTTTCACTTTACCGGCGGAGAGTTTTCTGTACATCGAAGGAACATTGACCAAGGTTAACGCTGCCGACACAGCGTTGAACGTGAAATTAATCAACAATGCAATGGCTTTCTTGTTTGAGGAGATCCGTTACGAAGTGTGCGGTGTGGAAGTAGATCGTACGAAAAACGTTGGAATTACGAGCACTGTGAAATTGTTACTATCGAGCAATGAGCATGAAAGAAAGCATCTAATCAATGCAGGATGGGTGACGACAACCGACGAGTCGTTGACAGTACACGAGAGTACCGGTGATTTTACGTTTTGTCTTCCGTTAAAAATGCTACTCGGTTTCAACGAAGACTATACACGCATCATGCTGAACGTTAAGCAAGAATTGATTCTGTTGCGTACCTCTACCGATCAGAACGCAATGGTGCTAAAAGAATCAGGTGCAACTGCAAACGGTAATCTCGTAATAAACAAAGTACACTGGAAGATGCCCTATGTGCGCGTGTCAAACAAGTACCGAATTCCGCTATTGGAGCATATCGAGGAGGATCATGAACTGGTGATGCCGTTCCGCAGTTGGGAATTGCACGAGTATCCCGTTCTACCGACGACAAATCGACATTCGTGGACCTTGAAGACATCGTCACAGTTGGAAAAACCACGGTATGTGATACTGATATTTCAGACGGACAGAAAGAACAATATAGCGAAAAACGCGTCGGAATTTGATCACTGCAATTTAACGAATGTCATGCTATTTCTGAACGATAAATACTATCCGTACGATAACCTGAACCAGGATATCGAAAAAAAACGTTACGCACTGTTCTACGACATGTATACACGTTTTCAAACATCATACTACGACCGTCGCAACAGAACGCCTCTTTTGACACCTAACGAATTTATAACGAAAGCACCGTTGTTTGTCATCGATTGTTCCAGACAAGAAGAACCAATCAAGTCGTCTGCCGTTGATGTGCGTTTAGAATTTGAATCCAGTAACAATTTTCCAGATAAAACCACCGCTTACGCTTTGATTATTCACGATAGGATAGTACAGTACACAGCGTTGTCGAATACTGTTCATCGTTTGTCATAAAAAACTTGTTCTCCCCTCTACCAGTTATAAAGATAGGTATTAGCGATCTCTAGCTTGTAACAAGATCAGTCCGTCTCAACGATGGAAGGTGACTGTGGTAGCGGCGGCAGCAGCAGCAGGCATTGTGAGTATAACGTTTACTTATCTCTTGCATATCCTATTAACTCTTACACTAAGTTCGTTACCGTCGGACTGTTTAACGAACTCAACTATGAACCGGGTGTTTTGTTTACAAACGGAAAAAAGAAACGTATATTACTTGACTTTTCTGAGTGGAATTACTTGTTGATCTTTCGTGAACAGTTACTATCCAGTATGTTATTGTACGAAGAAGGTGAAAACCGTGAAAAGAAGAAGAGTGTGATGATCAGTCGTAACTTTGGGAAAACGTTTGTTCGGATTAAAGGTAGTAAGACCGAAAAATTTGTTTTCACAGAACCCGAGTGGATCCGTTTTGGTTGTTTATTAACAGTACTAAAGAAATATCTTGTTCGCTTGTTTTATGATCAAGATCACTTCAAGTCGTACATTAATCAGGTAGTAGCCAAGAGGTGTTATGTACCACCATCCTTCTTTTTCCCCTCGTTTTTTCGATTGGAAAGCAGTCGTCATGACCAACAGCTAACATTTGATCGTCTTTACGATGAACTGGTATTGGAAGGAAAAGTAGAGGGGGAATTTGAAAAAATTAACGTATTCGATGCGAACAAGTGTCACTCAGAAAAATGAACTTGAATAGGACGGTTATTGCCGAGTTTGAAGCGTTTCGTGGTGACAAAAATGAATATGTAATCAAAGAGTTCGTTGCAGTTGATATAACAACCGGACGTTTTGTTATCGTGTTGTTCGCTCCACCATACGAACGTGCACGACTGCACCTGAAATTTCAAAAAATCAATGACTGGTTGGAAACACATTATCACAGAATTCGGTGGAACGATGGTAATGTGCCGTACAAGAATATGGTACGCATCGTTGCAGACTTTTTTTCAGACAGTTCTGTTGTCTATACAAAAGGGTTTGAGAAGGCAAATTTCTTACGACAGTTGTATCACCATGGTGAGGTGATTGACTTAAACGATATTCAAGCACCTGTAGTTCCTAGATCCTTTGTACCCATCATACAATGTCCTGTTCCTCATCGTCAACCCGTTACCACTCCCCCCTTACACTGTGCATTGCGCAAAGCTTTGTTTTATGCAGAATGGTTGCGGCAACGAAATAAAATATAGTCGGTTGTGAACATGTTTTCATCATGGTGTTAGTGTGAATGCTACGTGACAGAAATGTCCATAAACGTAGAATTAGGTACCGTAGTGTGTGCGTGAGTGTTAACCTTGACTACGTCACTGTCGAGGTAGAAATACTCATAAACGTAGTCCTGGTAGTTCGAGACGGGTCACTGGCACGGTAGATATACCTGTAAACTCGTCAAGAACCAGTATGGGTGTGAAAATTACTCATTACGGTACAGCAAATGTGAATACGCATCATGTATGAACAACATATACACCCGATAAAAAAAAAATATAAAAAAAATAAAAATAAAGTAAATAAATAAAAAATATATGTACTGCTTTTATACATTGACTTAGCATTGCATAGTGTATCTTATCATTATCTACCACTGTATTAGTTAATAGTACAGCGATAGATAACGTGGAGTAGGCCTGCTTTACGAATCTGTAAAGTTGGGGAAACCACGTTAAAAAAAGCGTAGCGGTCTCTCATTCGCCTCTGGCCGCTAGGAAGAGGATGAGAGGTAAAAAATAAAAGTATAAAAAATGTTTATTTATTTTTAATAATAAATAAACTTATATTGTGCTTTTATGGTTTTACACATAGGACAACAGTAGATATCACTCGTCCACCTCATAGTTGCAAGTAAGAGACGAGAAGTATAAGTACAAAAATAATTACAGTTAAACGACAACGGCCCCTTGGTGTAGTGGATGCATGCCGGTTTGGAGTACCGGAGGTCCCGGGTTCAAATCCCGGAGGGGCCATAATTTATTTTTTGCGGAAACAAACTTTCTCGCCTCGCAGTCGAACACATGCGTCATGTCGGGTACCCCCATCCGTTGATTTAAACATTTCGGGTGTTAACTTTCGGACACCAAGAGATTTCAGGTACCTCCATCCGTTGTTTTAATCATTTCGTTTGTCAAATATTGAACATCAAAATTTCGGGTACCCCCATCCGTTGTTCTAAACATTTCGGGTGTCAAATTTCAGACATCACGCCCTCTACGTAGTCGTCGAACCAGCTATCATATCCACCCAGCCTCCTGTTTCGTCATAACCAGTGTTTTATACATGCGTCATGTAGGCGTACCCACAAATTTCGGGTACCCCCATCCGTTGTTTTAATCATTTAGGGTACCAAAATTCTGACATTAAAAATTTCGAGAGAGAACGATTATTTTGTTACATCAAAATAAACCAGAACGCGGAAGTGTTTTAACATTCGAACACCAGCTGCCAGGGCCTCTGTCATGAACTGGAACCCGGTTAGGGCGTACCCACAAATTTCGGGTACCCCCATCCGTTGATTTAAACATTTCGGGTAACGGTACCCGATACCCCCAAAATTTCGAGTAACGGTACCCGATGACATCGCCTCTGCGGGCAACCGCCGAATTCCGGGTACCCCCATCCGCTACACATTGTTTTCGGCTACCAAATTTTGGACATGCAGAAACCACGGCCTCCGTTTGAAACTGGTTTTAGCCATCCGGACGCCAGCGACTTGAGCCTCTGTGTGATGTCATGAACTGGAACACGGAAGTGTTTCAGTCACACATACACACACACACATACAAAACAGTGACGTCACATGGACAGCTCGGACGCCAGCTGCCAGTGCCTCTATGACGTCATGAACTGGAACCCGGTAGTGTTTTCAACTGGGGGTTCCCCAACCCATTGTTTTCACACCGCGGAAGCCAGCTACCAGTGCCTCTCTGTGACGTCATCGCCATTGTTCTCATACATACACTTTCCCTCTACTGAAGTCAAAGTTAAAGGAATAGTAGAGATGAAAATAATGTAAGTTTGTTTCGAGTTAATGTATGTTATAGAATTTTGAGAAGTATAAGTGGAGACACAGTAGAAATGGAGAATTTATGTAGAGTTTTGAGTGATATATTGTTGTTTATAATTGATGTTGTTATTTTGGTGTAGTTGTAGTGAGGTAATGAGATTGAGATTTTTTGGGGATGGCAATTTTGTAGTAGGGGTAGTGTAATGTGGGAGTCCGCAACATAAGGGTTGGGACGGGATTTGGTATAGTTTTAGTAGAGACGGGGTCGCCTTAGGTAGAATCCAGGGGCCAGAGAACGGGAATTGAGCTTTTTGGGGGGGGGAACACTTATCCTATGTACAAAGGGTTAGAGAGTATTTTTTTTTTTATATATATAGAGAGAAGGTGGCGAATGGAGTTAAAGTAGTAAGTAGTTAGAGGTAGAGAAGGGTTAATAGAATTTTTGATAGTGGGGTGTCATACTAGTTAAAGATTTTGTAAGGGAGCGTTAGAGTAATAAAAGGGGAAGGTTATGGGTAAATGCCAAGTTGGTAAAGTGAATTATAATGAATAAAGTAGAATCACCCAAATTAATGAAAGGGAATAATAAGTGAAATGATGGGTAAAATGAAATGATTGGAAAAAAAAAAAAATTTTTTTGAGAAACGACTTAATAAAAGTTAAATGGAGATCTATGTATTTTATTATTGAAAGGTAATTTTCTGATTTTATATGCAAATTTAATGATGTAAAGTGTGTAACATTTTAAATGTAAGTTGTTTTATTTTAAGATGAATTATTAATGTACTATATTTTCCTATGTTATGTTATGTTGTTAGGTATTATGATATATATGTTAGTAATAAGTGAGTAAAAACAAAACCAGTGCTTCTTAGCGCAAACCAGCACCGCTAGGGGGAAACAGATCAGTTGGGGATATGGTGTTGTATAAGGCCACTATTTGATATTTTGATTTGTTGTTTCAGTGTTGGGTGATGCTGTGGCGGCAGACCTGAGCTGGCCAGAGCGTCAGAGCAGGGGCGTTGAGTATCTGTCTGACTCTACGGTGTTGGGATCTCGAGAGAGAAGTCCAGTATTGTCACGCAGATGCGGTCACAGTCACCGGACCAAGGGTGAGTTGATTGTATTTTTGTAAACTGTACAGGGTGTTGTGGCGACATATCCTGGCTGATCCCTTTAGCAAGTATGAATGTGTCAATGAGATTTTTTATGCTTCGGCATAAAATATCTCATTGAGGGGGTACTGTAGCGGAGCAATTTGGGGGCCTACCTGAGGCAATCTAAAGAAATTTGTATATTTTTTGTAATAAATAAATAAAAATCTTCATTTGGGATAAAACATACAAAACTTAGGTAAATTTGTTATTTGGAGCGATCGCGACGATGGCAGCACTGCTTGAGACGGTGAAGACAATATTATTATTCGATGATATTTTGTAAAACAGATTCAACAGACGCAGAATTAATAAACTGCCACTGTGTCAAGGTCAGACAATGACGAACACGAAACCGGTAAACACATTATGTAACGGTAAACAAGTTATGTAACAGTGTCAGGCGATCTGACGTCAGCAACTTACATAACGTTGCTATGCAGGGTGTGTCACGCCAGCAACATTGTGACACACAACAGAACAAAGTAGTCGGCATATAACTTCTGAACGCAGCAGACGCTAATAACTGTGCGTCGCCGGTCCGCCGGTTTTGGGCGAAGTTTTGGTGTTTGCCGGCTGTGCGTGATTTCGCCCGCATACTGCATATAAAATGTGTATAAAACATTAAAAATGTAAAATAACAAAATTAACTTTCATTAGAGTGGCTAACAACTAAAATTCTTTTTCAAAACATGTAAACTTAGTACGAAATAACAACGGTAGTGCGTGCACGAGGAGTCATCTGATGAACGTACATAGAAGGATCATAAAAGGAAAGTAAAATTAATACAATCTTTATTAAAATCTTGCAAGTCCCCCATTCTAATATAAAATGACCTCATTAAGGGGAATATAAAATGTAACACAAGAATTTGTGTGTGAGTATGTAAAAAATATAGTTAAACAAAGAAGGCTGGTTTGCGTTTTTAAAAAAAAATGATTTTAATTAATATCTTGATATTTTTTTTGTACTATGTTTTTTTTTATATATAGTATTTCATACTATGTTTCAATTTTACTTAATAAATGTTAATAAATCTTTTAAAGTTTGATTATCTAATTGTTAATAAATTTTAAATCAGAGGAATCAAATAAAGTTTTTCTTTATTTCGACAACCATAATCTGTTCTTCAATGTTCGCCGAAAAGAATCCTGGTAAGTAATAATTTTTATACGTAGTTGGTAAACTTTAAATATGGCGCCCGAAGAAATTATTTTGGAAAGTGTTTGAGTGTAAAGTACATTTCCTTAGGTTAAAGTAAATATCAATAATATCAAACGTATCAGTGGAGTATCAATAATATTGAAAGCTGTTATGTGAACCCCAAACTAATTTTTGACGATGGAGGTTGAACTAAAAAAAACAATGTATGGACATATTAAATACTTTAATATATGGTAATGACCTTGATGAATTTAGGTATTGATGTGTGATATATTAGAAAATTAGTACGGAAATTTGTAAATAAATGTATTGTGTTAATGTTATTTTGCTGCAGTGTACAATATAGCTTATAGGTAAAGTATGTTTGTAATATGAACAAATGGCATAATAATATTGAAGTCTATTTTGTATGATGTGTGTATATTAAAAATGTTTTAAATAATAATTTGTGATGTTTTCAATTTGTTTCTTCTGCAAGTAGATAATATTGTATATTCTTTTTATTGTGGTTTAAAATTAAACAGTGGCCTCGGGTGCAAGATAGGCCGTAAAATTAATCCGGCCTATCTTTTAAAGTACAATAAGTAAAAAGTGTATAACCGAGAATGCGCGGCCAACCTAAACGAGCTAAGTGTTCGAAAATTTATGTCGGCCGACAAAATAAAAAGAAATGTTACTAAAGTGGATTAAAATAATAGTGGCGCATCAACCTAATACGAAATAATCAATAACAGTACCGCGGTTAAACAGTGTCAAAACTAATTTATGGTGTGTTAAACAGTGCGTTCACAGCAGAGGTGCAAAACAGCGGAGTTCTTCAGACGTTAAGTATTAACTGAGTTTTAACCAAGATTATTTTACCTTTTTCCCCAGAGTATAATTCAACATAAATTAATTGTAAATCTAAAATGTACATCAGAGATCTCGAAGTAGGGTTTAAATAGAACGACAAAATCAAAGAACGAATGTGTGTGAGTGTGTAGCTAAATCACGTATTGGTTCATTGTTAAAAATAAATAGTTGTGGTATACCATAGTTGTCATAAGCTAGTTAATTAAGAAATATTTTGTTACTATGTTTGATTTTGCAAATTGTTACTCATTCAACAAGTATTAATCTAACGAAAAGAAATAAGAAATTTAAATGTCATAAAAGAGATACGAAGTAGTTATTTTGCATAATAAACCAGAGGCAATTGGTTTTAGCACAAACGGTGTATTTGATCGTTGCCCATATCAAATCCAAATAATCCTTTTTGCAGCAGTTTCGTCTGAACGACTCTTGGACCCTAATCCGAAGGTAAGAGAAAGAGATTGTAATATATTGGCAATTAATTAATATTGTTTCACCATCATCAGATCTCATGTTTTCAAGAAAACTTTGAATACTTTTGATAAGACCCATTGAACTTTGTAAGTCAGATGTGACGTTTTGTAAAACCTTGCTCACCATATTTATTTTGAACAGTATTTCATGCCAAGTAACAACACAGCAAAGAAACTTAAAACTCTGTAGTTTTTTGGCAATTCCCAAAGCTGAATTTCTGCCAAAGGCGTCAAGCTTTTGGTATTGCGAGGCTTCATACACAGCATCGTACACTTTGTCAATGTGATATCTGAGGGGCAACAAAGCGTTAATCCTACTCTCCCAGCGAGTATTACTCAGAGGTTTTACTGTCAAAGCTGATACGTTTTCTGTTAATATACTCCATCTATATGTAGAAGCAGAAAAGAAGTTAAACACTTCTTGCACAATGCTAAAAAAGTCTACTGCAATCGGTCATGACATCGCTGCATCATTAACCACTAAGTTGAGTGAATGGCTTCCACAAGGCACAAAAAATCCCCGTGAATTTAAGTCAAGTAACCTCCTCTGCACTCCAACATGCTTGCCTTTCATGTTGGAGCCATTATCGTAACCTTGGCCTCTCATGTTCTTCAATGGGATGTTGAGTCTTGACAACTCATTTAACAAACACTGTGTGAGTCCTTCAACTGTAGAGTCATTAATGGGCACAAAACCTAAAAAATGTTCTTTTATGGACGCTTCTGCATTCTCATTTACCTGAACAAATCTTACAACCATCGTCATCTGCTTGGTGTGACTGACATCTGGTGTACAGTCCAGTATGATAGAATAATATGTTGCTTTGCTTAGTTTATTTAAAATATGGTCTTGAATTTTAGAGGAAAGGAGACTGATGAATTCATTTTGTACTCTTTAACTTAAATAATGTACTTGTGTTTCTTCAGATGATACTCTTCTAACATTCTCAGCCATAACTACATCAAATTTAGCAGCGTACTCGACTAGTTTAAGAAAATTACCATTATTACTCATGAAAAGAGTATCATTCGTTCCTCTAAATCCAAACCCTTGGGTGCCGAGAAATTGAACAATGCACAACAATCTTGCTTCTTGTATCTTTCTGTAACAATCATCCTGTAACAATCTTTCTGCTTGTATTAATCTTTCATTTTCCTTGTCAATAGTTTTATCTAAACGTAAACGTAAGCACAGTTTTCGCCAGAAGTGATAATTCTTTATGTGGTTTGGAGATTTCTCATGACTACTCAAAATCTTTGACAAATTCTGCCAGGCTGAATACCCTTTATCTCCAGCAAGAGATGAATCTAGATTTCCAAAAAGTTTGAAGACAAAACAAAATACAGATTTTTTTGATATAGAATACATCAGCCACATTCTTTGGACTTGTTCCCCATTACAAAGTTTTCTTATATAATGAGTTGGAGAAAATTTCCTACCTTTAGAGTCAAGGGGAAAGTTTATGTCTTTTATTTTGCCAAACATTATGCCACTGACTTGTTATAATATTATTAAATAATATTAATAATTTTATGTCTTTTACTTGTATTGGACCTCGCTCAACAAGCAACTTCCGGACATTACTGGTGATTTTAAATGGCCACTCTCCGCAGTCGGTTGATAGTGGCGAGGACTTGTCTCTCAATACTTCCTGTAAAAAAATAATGATTAAAGCACTTCTGTTGGGCAAATAAGATTAATTATTACCACGCTCTTTACTGCAAATGCTGCATGGGAAATTGCACCACCGTTTACAACATTTGCTTGTAAATGATTGCCAAAAGTTTGTGATGAGAAAGTTTCCAAAGGCTGGAGAATTAGTAAATCAGACAATGGATGGATGACCTCAACTACATTTTGCTTACAATGTAATATTTTGAACATAAGTTTTATTCATATCTTGTAAAAAAGAAATAATACTTTTATTAATAAACATTATCATGTATTATATATCAAATTTTTTTTTATGTAAATATGTTACTTAATTATAGTATTTATGTACAGTAAAATGTTAAATATGCTAAATAAAATTTATTTTCTACAAGAACTATATTTTTATCTTTATTACATATGTATTTCTTAACACCTAAAAACATATGGCGAGAACCGTGTTCTTTGATGGCGATGACTGGGGGTATGATGGCCACTTTTATGGAAAATCGACTTTTTAACTTTAACATCTATTTTAAAATTGTGTTTTAGTTTTTGCTCTAAAAAAAAAAAAATATTTTCAGCATTAAAATATTCCAAATAATGTATGAAAGCAATTTGATTGATAATTTTCCTTACAGAATTAAAGAAATAAAGATAAAAGTAGCTAAAAATCCTTAAGGTGGCCACCATTGTGGTCTCTACCCTAAATAGAGCGAACGTAATCCTTTATCATAGCGATGACTTACTCCACACGGTGGGCACATGACGTGAATGTGGTCATACAGAAATGTGTACATACGAACTTGTCGTTGCGGCATGGTATGGTTTGTGCACATAAGAATCGTACACAATATTATTTTACACTAAAAATTATGCACCAAGTTTTGTGCACAAGTGCAGAAAAAAGATTTTTATTGTACACAAGTGTTTCACACTTCATATTTAAGAAAATTAAAAGTAAACACTTGTGCATAATAAAAAATTTTTTTCTGTACTTGTGCACAAAACTTGGTGCATAATTCTTCGTGTACAATACTATAGTGTACGATTCTTATGTGCACAAACCATACCATGCCGACGTTACAAAGAGTACGGTAACTCTTTAAATTAACCAGAACAAAAAATTTTACACAATTTTTATATATTAGTATAGATAATTTTTTTAGTTGTAAGCTTCGTTTGAAAAAAAAACCATTAAAACAATATTATCTTGAATAAGATTAATTTTATTTAAGCTTACCTCATCAATATTTTGGGAAGGTCATGTTGGTTGTTGGCTGTCATGATAAGTGTCATGAATTAAGAAATAAAATGCTGGATTTTATTGTCCATGACATGTCTGTTGTTATTAATTAACTAATGTATAATATAATCAACTGGAATCACAAATTATTATTGATAAAAATCATAAATTTTTACATGATGGCCTAAATTAGTTTTCACTCTGTTAGAGATTTGTCAAAGGATAATATTATAAATTAGTTAATAAATAATATTAATAGATTGCAAGCTCTCGCAGAGATGATTATGAAGAACCTTCAAACAGTAATGTAGCTGTGATTTTAGAATAGAGAGATCTTTCACAGGAGAGTTATAGACCAGGATTTTTCCATTGAGGTGGGTATTCATGGAAAGCAAGGGGAGAGGAGGTGGTAGTAGGATATTTGCCAGTAATAGTCCACTATGTATGCTAATATTACCACCACTAACACGCTAACTGCCTGCTTTCAGATTTTATGTATAAGACTATTGGCAAACTACCCAAAGGGGGCTTGTAACTACAAATAACAAAAATAACTCCTCTTCGTTAATCCACTGACTTCAAGACAAAATCCTAATGGGCATTCAAATATGACTGTACAAATATAGGGTTATGGAAACCTGACAGGGCCATCTAGTCAGACTACCTGCTTTAGTCATAAATGATCCCATTTAGACCTTAAAAGGGTCACTTAGTGTTCCACAATACAATGACTGTAGGTATAACAGGTGAAAGTTAGGATGGCCCCGTGAAATTGTTTGAGGTACATTTTCATTTAATACTCTTTGTGAATCTCTTTTATCTACTACTTTCAAAAAACACTTTATTTTATCTCTCTACTCCACCGAACACCCAACGAATCTTACTTAGTCACCCACAATTGTGTTTCCGTCTACAGAATGCACTTTCAACTTCGACATTTTGGCCTACACCCTCGATTTTACAAGAGTTAACAATTCCAATATTACTCATCATTGTAAAGATAAAAAAAGAATAATAGACAAGGAATGATTTTGTGAAATTATAATAATATTCATTTATTGTAAAACAGCCCAAAGTAATTCTAAAATAAACAAATACTAAGTGACAGTAAGCAGAACATATGAAAGTAATAAACAATGTTTAAATTGTGTAAAAGAAGAAATTCTAAACAGTTACAGCTTAGGCCTATAAAATACCTAACTGTCAAAATTCAGAAAAAACAATTGTAAGCAATTAACCATTGTATTTAAAAATTAAGACCAAGTAACTTATTTATTTCAATTAGCTAACCATAATAGTATGTCAGAAAAGGACTAAACAGAAAAATTAAGTGAAATATGTAATAACATAAGATTAGCAAATTTGCGAAAACATTAATACATGAACAAGCCCAGCTTTATGGGATACCAAATTAATATTTGAAAGAAAAAAGAGACATTTATGTTAATATCTCACACATTGGGAATAACACCAAGGAATAATAGCAATTATAAAATATTTATTCATTTTGAACCAAAACCTAGGATTTATAACAATAGGTACAAATATTTACCACCAATAAGGTATGAGATGGTTACCATAACAACGAAACTTTATTATATAGAAAACCGTTATAAAACGAGGAGTCCATTATTAACGATCAAGAAAGACACATGTCAAACTAAATTCGACTCAATTAAAGTTAAAAAAGAGAAATGCAGTCAAGATTAAAATAAAATGAACTCAAGAAGTTGAACCTAGATCCATTAAACCTAGGAAGAAACTGGAAACCAAATTTCAATCATCCAAATTAATAAAACTTTGAATAATTAAAATCTAAACATAAAAAGGAGGAAAACCAAATGATGAAGAATTGATTAATATATCAACACAATCTGGAAGAAATACCTGTGACTCATCACAAGAAACAACAAGGTTTTGCTAAGTATAAATGAATTATCAGTAATTCGAACTAAACTAGAGTCAGCTGCATGGAACTAGTATCGTCAAGGTCACACCGCTTACTTACAGCGTTGCCACTAAGCAACAGTTTCCCTTTCTTCCGAAAAATGCTACACTAGTAAGTAAGCCTACTTAATGTAAAGAATATAACAAAGTGAGAAAGTTTGTAATACATGCATTAGAGTACATTGTTACATTGTCAATAATTCTTAATAATAATTACATCACAATTAATATATTGTTAATAATTAATTAACAATTAATTTCCGTATCTTATACATAACATTCAATTCGACGCATCAGCTATAGTTTGTTTGAACGAATTTTATACGCATCCTGTGTCTTAAGCTTGCCCCATTTAATTATTGAAGACACCGCACTATTCGTGACTCAGAAAAATATTCTATTTTTATTTCCTGCGCTGCTTATTAATTAAGTAAAAAAATTAGAACTATACTATAAGATGTTACATGCACAAGTAGCATAAAAATAATGGTATGTATAAACGTGAAACGAATTGGATTTCTTAAGAAAATAAGGATAATTTTATAAACAACAAATACAAATGTCTCATGAAATAAATTTAAAATTCCTTATTTATTTATATATATATATATTTTAACTTAAATCTTTAAATATAGAATTTAAATTTATAATTCTATATTTTATGCATTGTCCTTACTAATTTTATAATTAAAATTTTCCTTATTTTATGAACTATAGAATTCCTTATGACTATTATAAATAAGCAGTATGTTGAAAAACTCACCTTAAATAGGGTTAGTCACACAATTATCACTTTGCAAAGTGATAGCACAGAGCACATTCATAACACTCCTGAAGAAAACACGCACACACGGTTTTTTATGTTTCAATAAAAATAGAAAATACTACGCTTCGCTATAGACACGTTTACCACCTATATACACTTTTTAACACTCCTGCCTTATTCGTCTTCGGATTCACTGGACTCAGGTTCGCTGTCACTACTCACACGTAAGTGTATGATGAAGGGCTCCACTGTGGTGTCTCTCGTGCACTGCTTTGAGTAATCGGCTTCTTGTAGTGCCTCCGCATGTCTTACGCACTTCTCCCAGTCTTCCTGAGTTATCCTGTCCAAAGCTTCGTGTGCAACTTGTTCAATATCGGCCAATCTGAAAGTCGTATTCTTGTTTGCAACATACCGTTTAACTTGGGCCCATATCAGCTCGATCGGATTATACTGACAATGATATGGTGGCAGGCGCACTACTGTATGTCCCATTTCATTTGCCAGTTGATCCAATTCGTACGTCTTCTTGGCCGTTCGGATCTCTTCTTTAGAAAGAAGTTCATCCCTGGTTTCAGCTGTGGAAAATGAAATTCTCTTCTTACGCAGCCACTCCATGATATCCGCTTTACGCCAGTTTGAACATGGTGGTTTATCTATTTGTACAGAATGATAGCTGGCATTATCCATCACGATGACAGAGCCTTCTTCCAAGGAGCGCAACATACCAACAAACCAGGTCTTAAAAACTTCAGCATTCATTTCTGTGTGGTAGTCAGATGCAGCTGAATGCTTACTGCCACGAAAGACAAGTTTGGCACCTGCTATGAAACCTGTACTTGCGGATCCAGCATGTGCAATAATCAGCCGGCCACCTCTACCAGTAGGTACTTTCAGCCCACCGTTCCCTCTGGAGTCTTGCCAGATGTATTTATTCGTATGATTCTGTGATATCCAGGTTTCATCCAAATAAATTATAGGCCTGTTGTCCTCCGTACGATGTATATGCATGGTTCTCAAAAACTTCGCTCTCAAGGCAGCAATGTCTCTGCGCTCCATTAAAAATTTTCGTCCATCGTTGCACTTCTTAAATTTAAAACCAAGCACTTTCAGAAGGCGAAGTACGGAGGCTTCTGAACCAGAATAATTGATTTTCTGACAGAGATCAGCTCGAATTTTGCTTGCAGTGGGGTATTCCCCTCGGTCGTAATATTCTAGTACGGTCCTGCGGACTATTTGTTTATTAAAATCGTCCAGTTCAGTGTTTTTGTGTTCCCGTTTATACCCTTTCCTTGGAGAACTGAACACAACACTCACGCCTTGATCATCTGCCGAAGCAACGGTATTGCTAATACGTTGCACCGACTGTTCAGAAATGCCACAAGCTTCCGCTGTCAATTTTCGAACTTGTGCAAAGTTTATGTTCCTCCTGGCTTCTTCATTATACGCAAGATTTTTAAAAAACTTGTAAACGTTTGCTATGATGACTTTACTTTGTTTTCTAATGTCCTCTCGGCCCGCACGTACACCACCGCTGCTTGTACTCGAACTAAATGTAGGATACTGTTCCTCAATATCACTCATAATAAATACAAATTATTGAAATAAACTAATACACACACTGTCTACAATAAAGACGTCAACCGTTCACATGAAACGCACAAAATGTCTGTCAACAATACTAAGGACGATAAATATTTTGGATGTTCGTCTCTTCCTCACCTCGTCCACCCAACCTACTTGGAATGGGGTACTGTAACTGAAATGGGATTGGCTTTTGTCACAACAGCGACAATTTTGTTTACAGAAATTGCTCAGTCCTATTTATCTTTGTGCAACGGAAGAAAGGTAGTAGCGCGGGCAGTAAACATACACATTTTTGAGGGGATTATAAAATGACAAAGGCATTCATAAAAGTGTCAGACAGCAATATTTACCGAAAAGACATGCCGACAGGGTATACGCAATGTGTACATATACCTAACAGAACTTCCGAACCATATGGCTTAGGAATGACCGTGTAGAGAACAAAAACAGATTCATTTACAAAAGGGAAAAGACCGTGAGTATGAAAAAATTAAAGCGACAACAGCAGGCAAGGTCAGCGTTCTCAGACAACTGTCAGTCTGTAGGATAACCGCCCATGAAGAAAACAGTAAAACTTTAATAAGTAAGTGCACTGTACGGAAATCACAAAATAACTGACCTAATGGTACTTCGTAAAGTTAGGGTGTGTATTGCTAAAAGGTTTAGATTCTAACATAAGAAAAACCAGCGCAGTATAAATAGTAGTTTCAGAGAACTGCAAATCGTAACAAAAAAAAAGCCAAAGAAACAGAAGAAACGCAAAGATAGAAATTCTGTAGATATTTACGCGACAACAAAAAATATGTTGCCGACTCACACAAATTTTTAGAGCTAAAATACTGGCGCCCAGAATTTAACTGAGTAGTGTTACCCACAACTAATTATTCCTGATAAAACAAATTCATTTACGCGATACGCATAAATAAATTTGAAACGAAGAATATAATGTGGATGTATGAAATTTGTTTTCGTAACACTGCTAAAACGCTACACACTGTACTAGCCGGCAACAACGCTGGGCGAGGGGCGTGGAGGTGACAGGGAGAAGCAGTGAAAGTGAGTGACCTTGACGATACTACTTCCATGCAGCTGACTCTAGTTAACTTTTTCACAACACAATAACTCTCACTCCAAACTTGGTATATTAAATTCTTTCAAGGATTAATCGAAAACATTTATTAAAACTGTATGTAAACTATAGCTTAACCTATGTGCGAGACCTAAAAGGTTGACACACTTTTTAAACACTAAAAACCGAATTGTATGTAAACCTTTATAGTATTTAAGTAACATTGATGTAAGGTTGTGTACTTTAATAACATCTTGTTTAATTTTTTGTAATCAAAAGAACTCATTGACTGAATGAATTGTGTAAATAATTAATGTCAGCATCCATGCTGGTTTCGTTAAACTGTTCAGTCAACATAGCCAACACCTGAGGTATAATTTGTTTATAGCCGGAGCAAAACTTTTTTATAATAACATCTTTTGTATTTAAATGATGACTGATTAGCGAATCTCGGCACTAATACATTAGTACTGAACATTAATAACCGTCCTTTGTTTTATTTAATATATATGGTAATATTTGTGTACTGTAAGAGTGAAGAAAATTCTTTACCAGAATTCAGGTTGGCAACACGACGGTCGCTACGCGAGATTTGAATTCTTGCCAGTCCGGGTGAGTAAGTTGAATTTATTATCATCGCACAGAAAGCGACACAGATCGAAACTTTCAACTGTTTTTGGTAAAAAAATTTGGCGCCTATCGGGAAGTAATTACATCAATTAAGGACAGGTAAGGAGAAGAACGGGAAAGATTCGGTACTGGTTATTAGCGCGTTCGTGATCTTCATCGTCAGCGACAAATATTATTACAAATTGGCAACAACAGCGCGTGGCTTAAAAGAAATTATAGAAGTATTATTACAATTATTATTAACGAGAAGTCACATCTTACTTTAATAAATAAAAAATAACAACCATATAAATTATATTAAATTATGCATATGAAACGTATGACTACAACAACTGAAAATTTAGTTATACTGTTTAAGAATAGCTTCTGATAATGTTTTCAAAAAGCTTAACTTCAATATATTCTGTTCATTTACTGAGTCATCACTTCAGGTAGACTAGTGTATCTTAAAGTTGTTTCTGCATGGTACTTTACTCCCCAATTCACATGGACACATAAATACATGTGAACAGCTGTGTATTTGGGGTAGGGGTGAACGGGACCTGACTCCTCCTCAGCGGGTCGACAAAAGTTGACTAATTTGGTTAATCTCTTAATCTTTAAGCTGTTTTATTTTTTCATCTGTGTATGCTAATATAGTAGTAACTATTTTTTAAGTCTATAAATAGGTTTATTACACAACATTAGCACATATGTTTGAAATATTAAATATAGAAAAATCAATTCAGTCAATAAGTATCTTCTAAACAATGTTTGAATAATGCATATTTTTATTGTGTTACTATTATTTACTTTAATGAATTGATTTCAGGATGTTATCACACATTTTGTTATCAACCACTTTAAATATAGTAATCTTGATTAGTGTATTAACTTATTATATATAAATAAACTTTCACTATGAACTTACTTTGGTTTTTATTTCCCAAACGTTTCAACGTGGTGTACGTCTTCTTCAGTGGGAGTAAATACTGAATGTCTTTATAGAGTAACGGTTACAGACTGTAGGTGTGTGTGGTGGAGGTTGATGGTGGGAGGGAATTGGTGCTGGGGTTCAAATTGTGTGTTTGAATCAGTGTATCGAAAAGTATGTGTGATCTGTAATGTAATTGTTCATTTAATATGTTGTTTGGTTGTAGTGCGTGATATCTGTATATTTCAAATTGTTCTGCTGTGTTTAGTTTTCTACTTTTAGGTAAGTAGTGTAGTATTTCCATGTTGTGCTCTATGTTTGTGTAACTGTGGTTTTCATTTTGTAAATGTGTGGCAAATGTGGAATGTATGTAGTTTGTGGTGAGGGCTTTTAAATGTTCTGAAAATCTAGAGGAAAAAGATCTTCCTGTCTGGCCGATGTAGAATTGGTGACAATCATTGCAGTTTAATTTATAAACCCCTGTTTTGTTGTATATGTCTGTGTCTTTGTTAGTATTATTTATGTGTTTCCTAATGGTGTTGTTGGTTCTGTAGGCTACTTTATAATTGTGTTTCCTAAATGTGTTAGCAATTTTGTGTGTATTGGAATTGTAGTATGTAAGTGTGATGTATTTACTGGGTTGTGTGCTGTTGGTTTGTTGTGTTTTGCTTTTTGTGTTTAAGATGCTTTTGTTTAGTCTGTTTATTAAGTCGCATCCTAAACACAAAAAGCAAAACACAACAAACCAACAGCACACAACCCAGTAAATACATCACACTTACATACTACAATTCCAATCCAACCAACGATGGTTTGTTCTGGTCTCAAATAGGCAAAGATTAGAGCTAGTCACTCCAGCACTTCCTCGGACATCCCACACCTCTCCATTCCCTTGGCTTATTGTTCCATAGTTGTTAGGGGATGCGGCAGTCATCCATTCGGTAAAGATATTCCCACCAATTCAGCTGATACTGGGCAATCCTGTCGAGTATACTCATAATATTCAGTTCCTGCCATATATTCACAGCTGTGGTCAGCAACTTTTGATCTGTCCGGCTAGTCCTTATTTGAGGCAATTTAGTAGTGAATATGTCCCCTGGATATGTTACTAGCATATCGCAGGGTAAGACTATGGTAGGGCTGCCACCTTCAGGCTTAACATTCAGCCCGATTTTCTGCCTGGGTGTTCTCCCATAAACTGGCTGTCCTACCAGACTAAAGAGACCAGTTTTCCTTGTTCAGATATCCATAAGGATCTATAATGTGGTGGGTTTCTCCTTACCTTCCACATCCTACGTTGTTGACCAATGGAAGGTCATCCACCTTTAGAGGCAATTTCTCACCCCAAGGGCAATAGGGTGCCCTAACCTCTACTTGACAATGACATTAAACATAGTAAGTCACCATACTTGTACATATTACATTAAACAACAACTTGAACAAAGTACGTTAAAGTGTGTGATGTCACCCAAATGTGTCTGTTCTGCAAATTACATTACATTTGCAAATTACATTTGTGATTTAGCACTGCCAATTTATTAGCTGGTAAGTACATATAGTTGTTTTCATGTAGGCTAGTATGTTTTTTGTGTGTAAACAAACAGTCAAACAGTTCGTATCTTGTTTTCTCTGCATAACTGTCAGCCACATGTGTTCCAGTAACATGCAGTACTTACTACATTACTACATAACACAATAATGATGAAAATCTAATACATACAAGTATAGGAAGAAGGATTAGTAGAAGAAGAAGAAGAAGAAGAAGCTGATGATGAAGAGGAAGGGTGGAGGAGAAGAGTTCCTCATTGTACTAAAAAACTGAACCACTTTAGTAATTTTAATTTCTACAGAAATTAGTACAATAATCTGTTTTAGTCTAAAAACTGTTATCAACATATTCGTTGATATTCAGTAATATTTTTCTTATCTATACTGTATTCTATAAAGACACTCAGTAACTTTGATTTTTCTGCCTTTCAGTTATTTATTTCCTATTTATCCTTTTTCTGCAAATTATATACAATAAAATTTTTTAAAATTTTGTTTCAAAAGATTAATTCCACAAGTTATTCACAAAGAGTTACATTATTCTTTTCAGTTTTATTTATATTCATTAACACTTTGATGCTGATGGACGTCAATTGACATCCTGAAGTTTCAATATGTTTTGCATGATTCCATATGTATACAAATGTTCTTGGAGCTGTTTTGAAATGATGTCAGGCCTTGTAGTACCCAAATCATCCGCTAGATCTCATATGTGTTCACGTTTGTAGGTACAGTTGACATGAAACAGCACGCTGTAAACTGTTAATGTTAGTTGGCTAAACACCACTTACGTGTCAAAATCTCAGATAAGCGTTTCTTGTAGAAAAATTATAAAAGTACACCTTTATAGAACAATATATATTATAAACATTATGTAATATATTGTTTAATCCATTTCTAACAAGTAAAAATGAAATTGTTAGTTTCTAGTACCAACGTGTTTTGGCCATTTTTTCTTCCAAAAACATCACTTTTTTGAAAAGCGATTTCAGGGAAATAACCAACACAACGACATACAGTATACACCATTTTAAAAAAGACACTTAGATCTTCTTAAAAACAAAGGTAGCATATTTTTTTACTATACAGTTTAGAAGATACAACATTTTAAGCATATACAAAAATTGGCGAAGGACCACTATGTTAAGTGCCAGGCGTCAAAGTCTTAAACAAAAGATGTTGCAAGTTTTATATGTATAACTTGTTGCTCTTTTTTTATTTGACTATAAATTTTTAACAGCATATTTTGCATATTCTTCTTTAATTTATTATCACATACATATACAAACACATTCACTTTAATTACCCTCTAAACTTTCAAATGTTGAACATATTCTTTGTTTTCAAGGGACAATATAATGGAAGCATCGAGCTCCCAGTAAAGTATGCTACTTCAGATTTTCCAACTATTCCATATGGAGATTTTAGGTTGGAGTTCATTGTACTACAAAACTTTGATGATGGCAGAGAAGAAAAACTGATTTGCCTCAGAGTGTTTATTCTTACTACACCAGTGTAATTAAAAAAAAAACCATTAGTATTTCATATCTATATAATCAGAAAATTATAACTGTATTGTAATTAAGTTGGATGTAATTTATGAATATAAAAAAATACAATTATTGTAAGTTACAGTTTAAAGGATTTTATCCGTACAATATCTTGATCAACAACAGTGTAGTAATTAAGCAGTTTTGTATCCTATTCGCATAAGATGCTATTTTGATTATTATTTACATAGAAATAATTTCATAAAAAGCTGGGTGTTCTTTATAACTTGCAAATGTGAATAACTCATGTCCCTTTAAGGATGCAATTGTTTATATAATGTTAGTGTCAATATTAAAATACATATCATGTCTGTACTATGAAAATAGTTGTATTTACTTGTTTATTTCATACCTCCAAACTGTCTCTATCCTGCTGACGTATATTTTAAATGTACCTTATAATTAGATTTTTAATAATGTATAATATTGTTCCAACAAAGAAAGCAAGTAATCATAAAATTTTTTACTCATATCTACAGTTGATATTTATCAGAATATATTTGTAGAATGTGAAATAACCACTTCTACAATGCTATATTGTATTTACATGTCATTTTACTCTTGTTTGGAAACCTACATGGCAGTGGCGGCTGTTGTTTGGTTGCAGCATTGCACAACCACCAATATAGAATAACTAAACTATAAAATAGTATACGAAAACATTAAGCAGCTCAAAGCGTCATAAACTTCAACAGAGGGTGTATTAGGTTCCATGTGGTAATGTTCACGTACAATTCAAATGTGGTGTGCAGTCTGGGGTTGTAGGCCACTTGCAACTTGAACAGTAAATGGCAGAGCTTACTATACAATCATATGGGAGGACGTGTGCTACTCTTCACAATTGCTCTATATTCCCAATGTAACCTTGGCGGTTGCAAAGTTTCTGCAACGCTCCACTAGTAGCGTTGTAGTGCAACTTAGTTGTGTCCTGAAATCAGCACAGCCTTTCTTATTTATAAGTTGTGTCAGGTTTAGTGACACACCCTCAAACGTTATCTGTTGCTTGAGGTTATAAAATTATAGTAATAATTTTGTATAACTGTGATTACGATAGTTTAATGTCTTTTAATCCCTCTCCCAGCCTCTAAACCAACTACTGCAACCACCAAAAATTGGAACCACCAGCCGGACACTGCTACATGGTTCTTGTCTCAAACCTAGATGGTTTGAAGTATCACACTAAAATCTTAAATAAAAGTTTCTTCTAGCAGTCAACATATGCAATTTGATATTTGGCCAAGAAAAGAACACTGTGTCTCACTGGTGTCAGCATACCTAGCCGTTCAATTAGGTTTTATGTTTATAGGATAAAGCGTCTTGTTGTTGTCATAAACTTTCAGAAAGTATGCAACCATGCCAGGAAAAAAACTGCTAACAAACAACACCTGATGTAAGACTTTGTAATTTTCAGTTTTACGTGTAAAAATGTATGTTTGGTTTAGCTAAGGGATACTTTTGCAGCAAATTTGGCATACTTTGTGTCATACATTTTCTGTATTTAGTATACATAATAAAAAAAAAATTAATATTGTCTGCATTTAAAATTTATAAACTTCTTTAAAGTCTTAAAATGTTTACTTATTAAATAAAAATGAAATATTTCAATAAGTAATTAATATTAGTGACACAAAGAGTAAAAAAGTTTATACCTATAGGTAACTACATAAAACGTACATAAATTACATTCCATTCATAGTTACTAACTAAAAATAGAGTAGAAATTTGTTTCTATAAAAATAAGAAGAGATCAATATGCCCTGCCATAGTGAATCTGGCCTTCTAAAACTTTTGAAAACTGTTTTCCCTTTAGTAAATAATTATGTTTCTAGTCACCTAAATTAATTAGCACTACCAAGAATTATCAAATGATTTTGTCATGAGTTTATTAATATTATCGTTTCTCGCATAACTGAATATTTCATCACCCTGAGAAGACAATGCTTTTACTGTAGCTGCATCAACGTGTGCTGAACAGTGTGTTCTACATGTACTTATTATTATGGATCAAATTATTATTCCGGACAATAACAATGTTTTATGATGGTTTTTCTACTTAATGACAAATGTTGAGCTGCCACTACTACATTTTGAGCTGCCATTTAGTTTACTTCCATACTGGTGTAAGAGAGAAATTTCTCTCTCTTACAACAGCTGGTAAGCATGCTAAAATAATTTACTGGCATACAAGTGGAGTTCATTATTATTATTATTATTACTATTACTATTACTACTATCACATTTTAATTATTTTGGTCTCTCAATTTTTATTTGTACATTTTGATCTCTTCATATTCTTAGTGCCAGTAAATAACTTCAGTAAATCCAGTGACACCAGTGACTGTAAATTATTACAATCTGTATACTTATAGACACTCCGTTGCCCTGGTCTCAGGAGGTTAAGTACCTCCTCGATAGATGTCTTACCTGGCGAACACACTCCGAGAAAATAGCCTGGATGACTGCCAATTGACTATATAAACTCCGTCCCCTGCTTTGCAGCAATTCTATGACCCGCCACCTAGAGAAGCTCATCGTCTCCACCTATGTGGTACCAATGGTTACCTACAAGATTCCTGTATTCCTGCTACTTGGCCAAGAGCCACAAGCAAAAGCTTCAGTCTCTCCTGGACCAAGGATTGCACTGGGCATGCAAAGCCTACTATCTGACATCTAACAAAACCATTAGAGACTCCTTACATGTTCGTTCCCTGAACACCACTATACGGACACTGTCCTGGAAATTCTATCGTTGCACCGCCTGCTTACAGGGTAATCACCTCATTAGTGCCCTCAGTCACTACCAATCTGTGCCAGGTGATCTTGGACCCGGCCTTGGCGAACACTCACCCTCAATTAAGTAATTAATTCAAGACCCATGGCCGGTAGTAGGCCACACCCTAAATATCCAGCATCATCTGTGGTCCCCGCGGCAGGAGCTCTATTTGAAGCTCGGGACCCAGCACACGAGCGGTCGACGGGCATGCCCTTTGTTTCGCACAGCCCTCACCCTGGTATACTTATAACCAGAAATTCATAAGGTTATCTGTACCTGTATATAGGTTTTGGAACTCAACAAACTGAAATGACATACGATTACACGATAGTGTATGATTAGCAATGACAATGGAAAGTGTCAACATTTTAGCTACATGGAAATTGGGCAGTTAGCTCAGTTATTCTGAAATCGGTACCTCCAGGCACAGGACTACACTTGTTCACTGTAACATGTTTATACAGATTAGATACAAATAGTTTTACCTATGTGCAGTGTTTGAGAAACACAGTAATGGTCAATGTTTGTGAGACTACTTGACTTCTGTCTCTGCCTAAACCCATACTGTACATATTATGGTAAACAGAAAACATTGTTTGACTTAAAGTGTATGAGTGCTGCTTAACAATAAAGGAACAAGTCTAGACAAGCACAGAATGAGTAACATTATTTAAATTACTGTTAAAACAAAACAAACTATAAGCTAATGACATTCAACTTATCATATGTAAACTATCAACCTATATAATCGTAGCTTATAATAGACTAACAGTAAGGCTGTAACAAATACTTTCAGCCAGAAGAACGTTTCTACCAAAGTGATATACAGCCTTCACATGCAGTAGCGTATCCAGAATTTAGCCTGGTGGGGGGGGAATTGTAGTATGTAACTGTGATGTATTTACTGGGTTGTGTGCTGTTGGTTTGTTGTGTTTTGCTTTTTTTGTTTAGGATGCGACTTAATAAACAAACTACACAACGCATCCTAAACACAAAAAGCAAAACACAACAAACCAACAGCACATAACCCAGTAAATACATCACACTTACATACTACAATTCCAATACACACAAAATTGCTAACACATTTAGGAAACACAATTATAAAGTAGCCTACAGAACCAACAACACCATTAGGAAACACATAAATAATACTAACAAAGACACAGACATATATAACAAAACAGGGGTTTATAAATTAAACTGCAATGATTGTCACCAATTCTACATCGGCCAGACGGAAAGATCTTTTTCCTCTAGATTTTCAGAACATTTAAAAGCCCTCACCACAAACTACATGCATTCCACATTTGCCACACATTTACAAAATGAAAACCACAGTTACACAAACATAGACAACAACATGGAAATACTACACTACTTACCTAAAAGTAGAAAACTAAACACAGCAGAACAATTTGAAATATACAGATATCACGCACTACAACCAAACAACTTATTAAATGAACAATTACATTACAGATCACACATACTTTTCGATACACTGATTCAAACACACAATTTGAACCCCAGCACCAATTCCCTCCCACCATCAACCCCCACCACACACACCTACAGTCCGTAACCGTTACTCTATAAAGACATTCAGTATTTACTCCCACTGAAGAAGACGTACACCACGTTGAAACGTTTGGGAAATAAAAACCAAAGTAAGTTCATAGTGAAAGTTTATTTATATATAACTAGCGAGTACCCGGCATGCGTTGCAATGCCACTCAAAGAAAGAAAGTGTTTGTATATATATAATATATAAAGACTTCGTTCACGTGGTCTTCAATTTAATGCGATAATATATTTAGAACAGAATCTATTCCATTGGGTTGCCATAGTAACCAGATTTAATAAGTTAGTTTTTTAAGACTCCAAAGGACCCCCCAGAGGATCGTATCGATCCAGTGGTTTAGGAGGAGATGTGGAAGACCCCAAAGAACCCCCAAAAGAACCCCATCGAAAAAACACCTATCCTATGTTGGTTCTCCCTTTGCGTAAAATATTTGTGCCAAGTTTGGTTGAAATCGGTCCAGTGGTTTAGGAGGAGATGTGGAAGACCCCAAAGAACCCCCAAAAGAACCCCATCGAAAAAACACCTATCCTATGTTGGTTCTCCCTTTGCGTAAAATATTTGTGCCAAGTTTGGTTGAAATCGGTCCAGTGGTTTAGGAGGAGATGTGGAAGACCGCAAAGGACCCCCAAAAGGACCCCCCGAAGGATCATATCGAAAAAACACAAATCCTATGTTGGTTCTCCCGTTGCGTAAAATATTTATGCCAAGTTTGGTTGAAATCGGTCCAGTGGTTTAGGAGGAGATGTGGAAGACCCCAAAGGACCCCCCAATGGACCCCGTCGAAAAAAACACCTATCCTATGTTGGTTCTCCCGTTGCGTAAAATATTTGTGCCAAGTTTGGTTGAAATCGGTCCAGTGGTTTAGGAGGAGATGTGGAAGACCCCAAAGGACCCCATCGAAAAAACACCTACCCTATGTTGGTTCTCCCGTTGCATAAAATATTTGTGCCAAGTTTGGTTGAAATCGGTCCAGTGGTTTAGGAGGAGATGTGGAAGACCCCAAGAACCCCCCAAAGGACCCCATCGAACAAAATTCATAAACCTTCGCGGGCGTGCGCACAACAACTCACCGAAGTTTCATCGCAATCGGATGAATGGCATAGGAACGCATACGGGACAAAGAAAGAAACAAACATTCATTTTTATAGATATAGAAGATAAGTTAATACACTAATCAAGATTACTATATTTAAAGTGGTTGATAACAAAATGTGTGATAACATCCTGAAATCAATTCATTAAAGTAAATAATAGTAACACAATAAAAATATGCATTATTCAAACATTGTTTAGAAGATACTTATTGACTGAATTGATTTTTCTATATTTAATATTTCAAACATATGTGCTAATGTTGTGTAATAAACCTATTTATAGACTTAAAAAATAGTTACTACTATATTAGCATACACAGATGAAAAAATAAAACAGCTTAAAGATTAAGAGATTAACCAAATTAGTCAACTTTTGTCGACCCGCTGAGGAGGAGTCAGGTCCCGTTCACCCCTACCCCAAATACACAGCTGTTCACATGTATTTATGTGTCCATGTGAATTAGGGAGTAAAGTACCATGCAGAAACAACTTTAAGATACACTAGTCTACCTGAAGTGATGACTCAGTAAATGAACAGAATATATTGAAGTTAAGCTTTTTGAAAACATTATCAGAAGCTATTCTTAAACAGTATAACTAAATTTTCAGTTGTTGTAGTCATACGTTTCATATGCATAATTTAATATAATTTATATGGTTGTTATTTTTTATTTATTAAAGTAAGATGTGACTTCTCGTTAATAATAATTGTAATAATACTTCTATAATTTCTTTTAAGCCACGCGCTGTTGTTGCCAATTTGTAATAATATTTGTCGCTGACGATGAAGATCACGAACGCGCTAATAACCAGTACCGAATCTTTCCCGTTCTTCTCCTTACCTGTCCTTAATTGATGTAATTACTTCCCGATAGGCGCCAAATTTTTTTACCAAAAACAGTTGAAAGTTTCGATCTGTGTCGCTTTCTGTGCGATGATAATAAATTCAACTTACTCACCCGGACTGGCAAGAATTCAAATCTCGCGTAGCGACCGTCGTGTTGCCAACCTGAATTCTGGTAAAGAATTTTCTTCACTCTTACAGTACACAAATATTACCATATATATTAAATAAAACAAAGGACGGTTATTAATGTTCAGTACTAATGTATTATTGCCGAGATTCGCTAATCAGTCATCATTTAAATACAAAAGATGTTATTATAAAAAAGTTTTGCTCCGGCTATAAACAAATTATACCTCAGGTGTTGGCTATGTTGACTGAACAGTTTAACGAAACCAGCATGGATGCTGACATTAATTATTTACACAATTCATTCAGTCAATGAGTTCTTTTGATTACAAAAAATTAAACAAGATGTTATTAAAGTACACAACCTTACATCAATGTTACTTACATACTATAAAGGTTTACATACAATTCGGTTTTTAGTGTTTAAAAAGTGTGTCAACCTTTTAGGTCTCGCACATAGGTTAAGCTATAGTTTACATACAGTTTTAATAAATGTTTTCGATTAATCCTTGAAAGAATTTAATATACCAAGTTTGGAGTGAGAGTTATTGTGTTGTGAAAAAGTTAACTAGTTTAGTTCGAATTACTGATAATTCATTTATACTTAGCAAAACCTTGTTGTTTCTTGTGATGAGTCACAGGTATTTCTTCCAGATTGTGTTGATATATTAATCAATTCTTCATCATTTGGTTTTCCTCCTTTTTATGTTTAGATTTTAATTATTCAAAGTTTTATTAATTTGGATGATTGAAATTTGGTTTCCAGTTTCTTCCTAGGTTTAATGGATCTAGGTTCAACTTCTTGAGTTCATTTTATTTTAATCTTGACTGCATTTCTCTTTTTTAACTTTAATTGAGTCGAATTTAGTTTGACATGTGTCTTTCTTGAGCGTTAATAATGGACTCCTCGTTTTATAACGGTTTTCTATATAATAAAGTTTCGTTGTTATGGTAACCATCTCATACCTTATTCGTGGTAAATATTTGTACCTATTGTTATAAATCCTAGGTTTTGGTTCAAAATGAATAAATATTTTATAATTGGTATTATTCCTTGGTGTTATTCCCAATGTGTGAGATATTAACATAAATGTCTCTTTTTTCTTTCAAATATTAATTTGGTATCCCATAAAGCTGGGCTTGGTCATGTATTAATGTTTTGGCAAATTTGCTAATCTTATGTTATTACATATTTCACTTAATTTTTCTGTTTAGTCCTTTTCTGACATAATATTATGGTTAGCTAATTGAAATAAATAAGTTACTTGGTCTTAATTTTCAAATACAATGGTTAATTGCTTACAATTGTTTTTTCTGAATTTTGACAGTTAGGTATTTTATAGGCCTAAGCTGTAACTGTCTAGAATTTCTTCTTTTACACAATTTAAACATTGTTTATTACTTTCATATGTTCTGCTTACTGTCACTTAGTATTTGTTTATTTTTGAATTACTTTGGGCTGTTTTACAATAAATGAATATTATTATAATTTCACAAAATCATTCATTGTCTATTATTCTTTTTTCTATCTTTACAATGATGAGTAATATTGGAATTGTTAAATTTATACAATTGCTTGCTTATACAGTGTCCGGCAGAGAAACCTGACGATTTTTGAAGTAGTTCTGTGGATTGTAGCATGGAGCGCTGCAATCGAGCTTGCGCTCATGTGTTCGACAGCTCAAAGCATTTCAGTCGCCATGGAGCGTTGGTCAGCACAACATCGAGCATTCGTAGTGGAAACGTTTTTTAAAAACAATGAGTCAGTTATTGTTACGCAGCACGCTTTTCGCCGCCATTTCAGCATTCATCGAAATGACAGTGTTCCAAGCCGCAATACCATACTGTTGTGGGTGGCGAATTTTCGGGAAACGGCCTCTGGCTTAAAGAAGATACCACCAGGTAAACAGCATACTGTTCGAACCCCGAAGAATGTTGAACGCGTGCGTCATGCTATTCGTAGGAGTCCTCGGCGATCGGCATTAAAACACGCAAGTGCCCTACAGATTTCTGACCGCTCCGTACACAGTTCCGCATCTGGAACTCGACTTTCATTCCTACAAACTTATTGTAGTGCAAACACTGAGTGCCCAGGATAAGAGAATTCGCATGCATTGTTGCCATGGACTTGTGAATATTGTGAATGACCAAGTGTTAAACAATCTGCTCATGACCGATGAGGCCAATTTCCATCTGTGTGGTTATGTCAATACGCAGAACTGCCGGTACTGGGCATCGCAGAATCCTCAAGAACTGTTTGAACGACCGTTACACAGTGAGAAGGTTGTTGTGTGGTGTGGGTTAACGTTTTCTGGGATAATTGGCCTCTACTTCTTTGAAGACGAAGAGGGGAATGCAGTGACTGTAAATTCACAACGTTACGTTCACATGCTTACAACATTTCTCGCACCTGAGTTACGGCAGCATGGTACTGCATTGGAAACCACATGGTTCCACCAGGATGGGGCAACTGCTCACACTGCAAGGGCTTCCCTGAATAAATTGAGAGAGATTTTTGGAGCCCGAGGGATCTCACACCGAGGGGATGTTCAGTGGCCTCCAAGATCGCCCGACCTCAACGCTTGCGATTACTTTCTGTGGGGGTATCTCAAGAATAGGGTGTACCAGAACCGACCAAGGACAATCGTGGATTTGAAGCGGAATATTCGGACAGAAGTGGCGGCAATCTCTCCAGAAGAAACCGTTACGGCTCGAAGAATGTGCTGAAAATGAGGGACACCATCTAAAGAATGTGATTTTCAAAAAGTAATTAATGTAAGTAAAATGCTTTGAGATGTACTTTAATTCTAAAATAAAATTTTGTTTATAAACTATTTATTCTGGTCATAATTTCACTTAGAAAACCGTCAGGTTTCTCTGCCGGACCATGTACCTACTACTATCTCTTGCACACTTTTTTATCACTTACTCCTACTATGAGAACATATAACATAAAAATAGGTTTATGGTCTGTTCATGATCCAGCCATATTCCTTCTTATAAACACAACTCTTTTAAATAAACTAATAACTACTTTGTGGATTAGTTGCTAATACAATGAAATTGGTTGTCTGTCAACATTTTTATTATTGTTTCTGTTTTCTTACCATTGTTCTTTTCTTTTATTAAGATTAAAAACTGTTTATCTTAATTCCTTCTTATTCTCTTTATCACTTTCACTGCTTATTATTCTCATTTCCTACCTACCTCTCACTCTTGGTTTATATTACTTTTTACAACATAATTGACAAGTCAGTTTTTTAACATTTCATGTTTACTTTTTATCTCTCAATAAGGTTATTACAAACACACCTAATACTAACAATTTGTTTACTTATTTATTATTGGTAGTGTACTTCCTTTTACATAACTTATCTAATACTCGTTACTACATTTGATCCACTATTTGTGTTTTTTATTAGTTCACATTTGTTAGGTTATAGTCTTTATCTGGCCAATCACTGGGGTTGGGTCATACTCATTTGTCTGTCAGTCTAGTCTATTCACTTATTTATTATTGTTTGTCTACTATGTTTTCTTTTCATTCCCTCAATACCATTTCATATTTTTGATCATTATTATTTTTTTTAATTTTTTTTTAAATTAGTTTACTTTTCTTCAGCTATATAATATTTGTGGATCCCCTATAGGGTCTGAGTTCTGCAACGTTATATAATTTGAGAAGTTTTTTGACAGCTACAGTCTATAGCCCTTCCCAATATTTTGTGTACCTTACCTAGTCTTGTATAATTCTTGTAAATTTCTAATGTAACGCATGCAATACTGAAGAATCAATTTGTAACTAAAATTACAAAATTATTTTCGGCAGTTAAGACAAATACGGCCTATCTAAGGGAGTGTGTAGACATTTATAAATATTACAATAACGCGCGCGGCCAGCCTACAACAACATCTAAGCGCAAAAAGTTATGTCGGCCGACTTAATCATCTTCTAGAACGGGATACGTTAATAAGTAAATCAATAAGAACCATGAGACAATAAACCGTAAAATCAGTACCGGTACCAACAGTGGCGTGAGTGCGAGAGAACTCAGAAATCGGTCAACTAGTGAATTTGTGTCACGGTTATTATACGTGAATAATACGGGTGTGCATTGGAGGCAAGCTATTATCAGGATGAGTACAACCTTTTAAAGTTCAATTATTATACTGTATTTCAATATTCGCTTTTATAGACACATTAATAAGAAATAGAGATCTCTAAGAGAGGGGAGTTTATTCAAACATTAAAAAGAGAAAGAGTGTATTTACTGGAAAAACTTATATTGAAATTTTGAGTTTGAAGTAAATTATAGAGTTTCATTGGCCCCGAACTGGGACGCGAGTGTAGGTTACAACCTATATTCGCCAGACCTAATTAAGCTGCAGAACGGGTTATTTGGGAGTGGGGCGAGGTTGTAAATTGTGACTGTGAAAGCAAAACTAGGCATATTTATATATGTAAAAATAATAAATAAAAATGGAAAGTAATAGTTTGACCGAATCAACGGTCATGAGTGGGTTGGAGGTCCATTCGACCCCAATCCCAGTTCAAAATAGAGAATCAAGTAAGTCAGATGAAATAGATGACTCAGGGATTCAGGTAACCCCACCCGTAATGAATCAAAATAATCAACCAGAAGATAATATGATGAAATATCTATGTAGCACACTGTGCAGTTTGAATAATAAATTTGATAAATTGAGTAGTGACGTGAGCGAAGTCAAGAGTAGTTTTGATGTACAGAATAGTAAATTTGATATTATAAATAGTCGTTTTGATGTAAGTGATGTTAAGTTCCATGAATTAAAGGGCGATATAAATAATATTGACCAAAAATTTGATAAGCGTTTATATGATATGAAACAACAGAGTGTTAAGTTTGAAGATAATATTAGTAAACGTTTAAATGAGATGGATGAATGTCTTAACACTGTTAAAGAACAAGTGTTAGAAAAAATTGAGAAACAAATACAAAAGGCAATTGAAAACTTGGAATGTAAAACAAATGATAATTATAATAATATGTGTAAAAACGTGGTAGTTGAGAACAAGGAGATTAATGTTGAGAGTGAGAAGGAAGATTTTGTTGAAGTAGAGTTTAGTAATGAAGTGTTGTTAGCAAATATTGATGAGAGTGAGAGAGAGCGTGAAGACAGTTTAAATGTAGAGCATAAAAAGAGGGCAAATTTTTCTAGTGTGACAGGTGAAGAAAAAGTTTCACCAGCAGTGTTGGAGGACAAAGGTTCCTCCTTAGTTTTTGGAAAAGACAAAAGGTCTTTCAATTATTTTTGTGTATCTGGTAAAGCCAGACGTTGTAATAATGTTGTGTTGCCCTCTGTGTGGAATGAGAATGTAAAATGTTGTGAGAAGTATTGTAATGAAAGTGATTATGAGAGAGAGAGAATGGTAGAAATATTTAAAGTAAAGAGAAATTATGAAGAGTTAGTACAGAATTTATGCATGGAGAGAGAGGAGCAAATTGATTTACCTGTTAACATAGAGTTGGATAATTATTTTGATGAATATTGATGTAATGGTAATAACAAAAAACACTGACGGAGACTTTACAAACAATACCGATGTTGACTTGATTTATGATCAGATAATTTTGAGGGGTAACCCTATAGATTATTGTTTTGGTACAATGGAAAAAATAAGTTTTTGTGGTTCTAATACAAAAAATAACCATATGTGGCGTATCAATAAAATTGAAAATTGTTATTTGAAACCCAGGCTAATTTTTGACGATGGAGGTTGAGCCTTAAATTCACAATTGGACACTTTTAAATAGTTTGTTTATTGGTTCAGACCTCGCAACCTTGGACAACGAAGTGTGATATAACTGAATAATTAATGATGAAGAATTGTAAATATATGTTGTATACAATTAATTGTGTATATTGTAAAATGTTAGGTATATGTGTATGTAATTGAAATTGTTGTGATAATAATATTAATATTTTGCAGCCTAAATAAATAACAAAAATAATTTGGAGGAAGATAATGAATGAGTTGTAATTGGTGAAAGTAATTAAAAAATGTTGTTTTCAATAATTAATTTAATTAAAATAATTTGAATTGTTTACATATTTTTGATTGATTTAATTGTTTCATGAGATTGGATATTAATTAATAAATAAATGTTAAATTGTTTGGTATGAAATAACATTGTTGTTAAATGTTTCAGAGGTTATGTGGAGATATTGGTGTGTGTGTGTGGTGTGTATTTTGTGTTCAGGTCAATAGGTGGACAATGTATTGTAAGTATAAAGTTCATTATACCAGTCAGATAGAATAAAAGGCTTAAATAGAAATTGTAAAAAAAAAAGTAATAATAACTAAAAGGGTGAATTAAAATTATACTTGGTTTGAACTGTAAGAAATAGACATGGATAAATATGTTATCTAAAAGATTTACAAAAAAAAAATGAAAAGGGAAGTACAGGTGTTAGTTGATGTAACCAGAAGTTTAGACTATGTGAGTGTTGAGACCGAGAGTGTTTATGAAAACAAGTCTGGCACACAAGTGTTTATATAAACGGGTAGGTTGTGTGACCAATGTTTACAGCCAGATGTGTTGAAGCTGATAACTGTTGTAGCTTGATGAATCAGTATCTTGAGTAAAAGCTTATTGTGATAGAAAAGAATTGAAGTTAATTTTTTTATAGACAAAATAATGATGAGGTAATTACCATAATTTAGAGTCTTGAGATAAAATTAAAATTAATTTGGTAATTAAATCAATTGAAAAGATAGTTTTAATAATGAATCTGTAATAATGAACGTAACTGTATTTTGATTTGAATGTAAACTGGAATATAAATTAAATGCTAATCGATGTAAACAATGAGTAAAATATTTATTTAACACTGACAACTGATGGAAATTTTTTGGGCCGAGATGGTGTTTGGAAAATAAGATGGGTATATTACTGTTCATATAAATTTCATGAATGTCAATCTATGTTTTATGTTTTAACTGTAGATTCCCCACCTAAGTGCGGTCATGGCCTCACCGGACCATGACCGTGAAAGTAGTTAATTGTGGCAAATCATAAATTTTACTTGATATAACCGGCTTGTGGTTTGTTTTATTTTGTCAACCCGGTGGTTTGTTAGATTTAGTAGGGGGGTTATTTTTTGGGGAATCTACCAAATTTTGGAACAGGGCTATTTTCACCCAGATAGGGGTGGTAGTCCATTAGGGGTGTATAAATAAAAATAGTAGGTAATACCGAATTTTATTGTAACGCCGAAGCAAGGATGGGGGTGGAATAAAAGAAAAAAATGTCCACCCCTTCCGCATCAGTCCTTGTGAAAGCAACTAGACGCTACAGTCTAGGGGGGGGGTAATAGTGAGTGTGGATGGGCGGTGACCCAGTTACAGGTCACGAGGGAGATGTGGTTTACGGCGAGGATGAGGCTGAAAAAGGCCAAGAAGCCTCGTGCAGAACACATTAATATGTAACGGGTATCAGGGGTTAAGGGATAAAAGGGGGGTAATAAAAGAAAAAAAAAAAATTTTTTTGTTTATTCTATATAAATATGAGTAGGCAAGTAAGGATATAATTTGTATTCACTGTGAGTTAATGTTATTTTGTATAATTAATGTGTCATTTTGGCTGGGTAATATTGTACGGGGAATATTATTCAATTTAACTGGAATTTATGTGTACCATTGTAAACCAATATTGTTTTATTAACACTATTGTTTAGGGTCTATAATATAAAATGAGCCAGTACGTTGTCAATGAACCAGTACGGCTAAGAGGAAACGAACCAGTTGTGGGATATGGAGTGATGGAAGGCCGTTTGTCAATTTTTTAATTCCATCTTATAAAGTCAGGCGATACTGGGTCGGGTATCTGTTCGATTTTTCGGTGTTGGGATCTCGAACAGAGAAGTCCAGTAAGATCGGATGGGTGCTGTCGCAGTCGCCAGACTCGGGGGGTAAGAACCCATGATTTAGTAGAGTGTTCAGGGGGGTTGCGGCGCCATATCCTCACTGATCCTCTTAGATTTAGGCAATAAGAGTTTGAACGCTCCGGCCTTCAATCTCTTATTGGGGGGGTATTGTAACGGTACAGAAATGGGAATTTTATTTTATATAAATCAGTATTTAATTTAGTAATTCAATAGTTAACTGCACCTGTAAGGAGCCTCCAGTACAGCAATGCAACATACATACAGTCAGCCAAAACAATTGCCAGACGTATTGCGTAACCACCCAGCAGCAGGCTTGTGTGACACAGTCTACAGTCTGCAGTTTGGTATCAGAGAGTGAACAGTAGTAAGCAGTATCTGACAGTAAAGTTTGTTAATTAAAAAACAGTGGCCTCGGGTTTACAAGATAGGCAGTTAAGACAAATACGGCCTATCTAAGAGAGTGTGTAGACATTTATAAATATTACAATAACGCGCGCGGCCAGCCTACAACAACATCTAAGCGCAAAAAGTTATGTCGGCCGACTTAATCATCTTCTAGAACGGGATACGTTAATAAGTAAATCAATAAGAACCATGAGACAATAAACCGTAAAATCAGTACCGGTACCAACAGTGGCGTGAGTGCGAGAGAACTCAGAAATCGGTCAGCTAGTGAATTTGTGTCACGGTTATTATACGTGAATAATACGGGTGTGCATTGGATACAAGCTATTATCAGGATGAGTACAACCTTTTAAAGTTCAATTATTATACTGTATTTCAATATTCGCTTTTATAGACACATTAATAAGAAATAGAGATCTCTAAGAGAGGGGAGTTTATTCAAACATTAAAAAGAGAAAGAGTGTATTTACTGGAAAAACTTATATTGAAATTTTGAGTTTGAAGTAAATTATAGAGTTTCAAGATTAAGGTAAAAACTTTAAATTTTAATTATAATAATTGTGACGCGGATACCAATACAATGACTTTACGTTAACAACCTTCAAAAGGGTCGCCTATTGCTTACTTTCATTGCACCTAAGCAAGTCGTCTATTCATACATATTTAAGGAAATCCCCAACCAACGTGGTACCATCTAGTTTCTTAAAGGCCATTTCATTTAGTCGGCATACAGTGTTCTGTCATCATCGTGTTGTCGTGAAGCATAGAACATTGAAACTACAGAGCGTAATCCAGTGGCAGTGAGTTTTGTTACATCAAATTTTAAGCAGTAAATTGAACAGCAAGATGGATTTCAGCAGTGTAGATTCATTGAAAAATTATATACTGAAGAGAGGCCTTAAAAACTGTTCTGAAGACTGAAAGCTTGTGAAAAAATCAACTGACTGTGTAAAGTGTGGAGGAAACATGTACATTAATTACAGGCAAAATGGAAACTTGATCTACAGGTGTGGGGCAAAAAACTGTTGAGTAGAAAAAAAACATGTATCAACGTCTTTGGACTGTCACTCGTTCTTCCGGTCACCTTGTTGTCTGTTTTAATTGCACGGATTTTGAGTGTCTTCTTACTGTCATTGTGAGAGAGACTGGTTTGTCACAACCAATGGCAAGAAAATTAATAAGTTCTTTCAGAGAAATTCTTGTTGTGCGATTGATTGAAAACTCTTGTAAAATCAAGGGTGTAGGCCAAAATGTCGAAGTTGAAAGTGCATTCTGAAGACGGAAACACAATAATTGTGGGTTACTAAGTAAGATTTCTTGGGTGTTCGGTGGAGTAGACAGATAAAATAAAGTGTTTTTTAAAAGTAGTAGATAAAAGAGATTCACAAAGATTATTAAATGAAAATGTACCTCAAACAATTTCACGGGGCCATCCTAACTTTCACCTGTTATACCTACAGTCATTGTATTGTGGAACACTAAGCGACCCTTTTAAGGTCTAAATGGGATCATTTACGACTAAAGCAGGTAGTCTGACTAGATGGCCCTGTCAGGTTTCCATAACCCTATCTTTGTACAGTCATATTTGAATGTCCATTACGATTTTGTCTTGAAGTCAGTGGATTAACGAAGAGGAGTTATTTGTAGCTACAAGCCCCCTTTGGGTAGTTTGCCAATAGTCTTATACATAAAATCTGAAAGCAGGCAGTTAGAGTGTTAGTGGTTGTGATATTAGCATACATAGTGGACTATTACTGCCAAATTTCCTACTACCACCACCTCTCACCTTGCTTACCATGAATACCCACCTCAATGGAAAAATCATGGTCTATAACTCTCCTGTGGAAGATCTCTCTATTCTAAAATCACAACTACATTACTGTTTGAAGATTCTTCATAATCATCTCTGCGAGAGCTTGCAATCTATTAATATTATTTATTAACTAATTTATAATTTTATCCTTTGACAAATCTCTAACAGAGCAAAAACTAATTTAGGCCATCATGTAAAAATTTATGATTTTTATCAATAATAATTTGTGATTCCAGTTGATAATATTATACATTAGTTAATTAATAATAACAGACATGTCATGGACAAAAAATCCAGCATTTTATTTCTTAATTCATGACACTTATCATGACAGCCAACATTGCATCCCATATAGATGACTTTATAAAATGCTTCCCTGATTTCAGCTTTATACAAGCTGATGAAAATTTGAAATTATACAAATGAATCACAGCATATTCGCTTTGTGTATAGTTAATTGCAAATAGTCTCCCAAATCCTGAATGGCCACATGTTTATCTGCAATATTGTTAATCACAAATTAATGAAGTGATCACCTACCCAGTACTGATACTACTCGTTCTCACAAATTAACTCAATAAGTTAAAAATATTAACTCTTTGAAACATGGTGGCAGTTTGTATTTTTATACCTTATATGCATAGGTAAGGTGACAAATATTAAACTTTGTAAAACCAGTTTAAACACGCTTATTTGACTGAAATGAAATATCATATACTAGAATAAGTTGATATTTTATATTTTCGATTTTAGCGAATAAGAAAACTACATACACTGGTTTCCGTTATTATATATCCTGAATCACTTGGTAGCAATATGCTACTTGAGGTGGTTAGCGCGAGGTGGTTAGCGCTGCTAACCACCATGCAGCAACGGACAACATAAAGGTGGTTACCAGTGCTAACCACTGTGCTTCAAAGACAGTATTGGAGACGGGCATCCCTCTTCAACCCCTATACATATATACGGGGTTATTGTCTGTCAATTTTTATTGGTATATAATTAAATAAAGAGCAACTGATGATTGGATTTCATTATTAGCAATTCAATCAAGATTAGGTTATGTCAACATTAGGACACATTAGGTCAACAATTATTACCTGGATGTCAAAATGTTGTCAGTACATTTATAAACATTCATTTCAATTGTGTATATATATATATATATATATATATCAGTCATTATTTACTTTTAGTGGCATTCGTGAATAAATAAAAAACAATAGATTTAAGTGTAAGTAATAAGACATCAGTGCAATCTCCAACATCTCTCTGTGCATCCTTTCCCTGATAACCATAACCACTTAATGTTCTATACATAGGTACCAGTGTGTCTGGTTTATATAATTATACAATTTGTTGTTCAATTAAAACAAAAATCTAGAACAACTACAATACTGACCAGTCATCTCAATTAGTCCAAGAAATGACAGGTGGAAAGCACACAAACTCACCTGCTTAGTTGGCACTATGTGTGAGAGATCTGTTAGCAAATAAAATGTGAGCCTATTGTAACATTTTCCTCATTTGCGAGATCTTGTTTTCCTTGTGTAACTTTTTAATTGGCCAAAGGTTAATGAAAGGGATGTTCTTTGATGGCATTCATGACAATACAAGAGCACATATAAAAGGAATTCAACAAAAGAAGTTTTACCGATTTTAAAGATGCTGTGAAAGGCAGACTATTATACAACAGTAAAACGATTCTAAAGAGATTACTTTAACCTTGAAATTGATTATAGGTATACACAGCACATACATAGAACATAGAAATTTGATTAAAGTAAATTCACAGACTTTACTTTTAGGCAATTTGTACATGAAAAATGACAAAACAATTAATGAAGATGCAAATAAGTATACGTGATGTAAATTCTAAAAGCGTAATCACTTAGGGATTGGTACAAGAACACAATGTTGTAGTTCCAGTCATCAGATTACTTGTTCTTTAGTAACTCGTGTAAACCTTGGCTTGCTATGCCAAGCAAAGGCATAGAAGCAAAGCAGATGGATTCCTCTAGTACTGATAACTGATGACACTTTACTTAACAATTTCATGAATTTAATGCCAAAAAAGAATGTAGTATTTTAATGGTGCCTACCCAACGTTAATTGTTATTTGACATTAGCCTTTCCTTACCATACTGATGTGGAATACATACTGGAGTATATATTATTCTACACCTGAAAGAGATAATTTGTACTGCTTAACAATAAAAGGAGTTAGGCAAGGCTGTTGTATGTCACAAAATTTATTTAACATTTATCTTGATGACTTGACTAGGAAGTGGTTTACCAAAACAAGAGGGGTGAATGTCAGTGGAAGAAGAATTGAATGTATAAGGTTTGCTGATGACGTGGCTGTTTTAGCAGAAAATGAAAAGACAATGAATGAAACGATAAAGATATTTGAATTTAGTATGCAAGGAATATGGAAAGAGGATTAATAAGGAAAAAACTAAGTGTACGGTGATTAGCAGAGGAGGAAAAAGGGCAAACATATTGATAGGGCAAGACAAATACTACAGTTGGATTTGTTTAAGTATCTTGGAAGCTTGATACGTGAAGATATGTCCTGCACTTGTGAAATTAGAGCAAGAATTGCTACAGTGAAAGAGGCATTTAATGGGAAGAAAAGACTGATGTGTAGCGAAATTAGTAAGAATTTAAGGAAAAGGTTGGCCAAATGTTATGTGTGGAGTGTTGCTTTTTATGGTGCAGAGGCATGGACACTGAAGAAGGAGGATGAGGAAAGATTAGAAGCATTTGAGATGTGGAGTTGGCGAGCAATGGAAAAAGTAAGGTGGGTTGATAAAGTCAGGAATGATGAAGTTTTAAGAAGAACAGGGGAAGAGAGAAGAATCCTGAAGGTAATAGACAATACGAAAGGGACTTGGTTAGGTCATTGTTTAAGAAGAATCTGCTTGCTTACAACTGCCATGGAGGGTGTCATTGAAGGAGAAAAAGAAGAGAGCGTAGAAGAAAGAAGTTAATTGATAGCATTAAAATCAAAGGTGTTACAAAGAAATGAAAAAACTGGCATGCAATAGGACAGCTTGGAGAGTTTTTACTTCCATATTCCTTAAGGAATGGAAGTATGGTGATGGCAAAATATCGGTATGGAGAACCATACATGACTTCCATATTCTAAGATTTATATTTAAATCTTAATATCGCCTGCCAAGCCCGATATATTTTCTCATATACATGATGTACATTAAAATGAAAAAATTTTAATTTTATTGCTTGGCAACAAAATTATTTTATTTTTAACAATTACCATTGTTTGAAAAAGTTTAAATAAATTTTCAAGTACTTTACTCTTGGTAAAACGTAAAAGGTTGCAGGTAAACTACCCCTTCCCCTTAACCGATCTTCACCAAAATCGAAAGTCCTTGAGACCTCTACAATTCAGGGATGTATGCACAAAATTATTTGATTCTGTTTGAATTTGCGCCAGTTATCGTTTGCCATAGAAAATACGCTTGATAAAAAAACGTTGCAGGTAAACTACCCCTTCCCCTTAACCGATCTTCACCAAAAACAAAAGGTCTTGAGTACTCTACAAATCAGAGCTGAATGCAAAACATTATTTGATTCTGTTTGAATTTTCGGCTGTTATCGTTTGCCATAGAAAATACCCTTGTTAAAAAAACTTTGCAGGTAAACTACCCCTTTCTCTTAACCGATCATCACCAAAAACAATAGGTCTTGAGGACTCTACAATTTAGGGCTGTATGCAAATAATCTTTTGATTCTGTTTGAATTTGTGGCTGTTATCGTTTGCCAAAGAAAGAAAAAATTCCCTTGATAAAAAGAAACCGTTGCTGGTAAACTACCCCTTGCCCTCAACCGATCTTCACCAAAAACAATAGGTCGCGAGTACTCTACAAATCAGGGCTGTATGCAGAAAATTATTTTATTCTGTTTGAATTTGCGGCTGTTATCGTTTGCCATAGAAAATACCCTTGTTAAAAAAACGTTGTAGGTAAACTACTCCTTTCTCTTAACCGATCTTCACCAAAAACAAAAGGTCTTGAGAACTCTACAATTTAGGGCAGTATGCAAAACATTATTTGATTATGTTTGAATTTGCGGCTGTTATCGTTTGCCATAGTAAATACCATTGTTAAAACATAAAATGGTACAGGTAAACTACCCCTTTCCCTTAACCGATCTTTACCAAAATCAGCAGATCGTGAGAACTCTACAATTCAGGGCTGTATGCGAAACATTATTTGATTCTGTTTGAATTTGCAGCTGTTATCGTTTGCCAAACAAACAAAATTACCCTTGATAAAAAAAAACCGTTGCAGGTAAACTACCCCTTTCCCTCAACCGATCTTCACCAAAAACAATAGGTCGCGAGTACTCTACAAATCAGAGCTGTATGCTAAAAATTATTTGATTCTGTTTGAATTTGCGGCTGTTATCGTTTGCCATAGAAAAAAATCTATAGACAGACAGACAGACAGATAGACAGACAGACACACAGACACTTTTCGGAAAACGACTTTTTTTCAAGTTTTGAGTGTAGTAGAATCAGAATCTGCAATAATCTCGAACACGATTTTTTTTGCCATCACCATACTTCCATTCCTTAAGGAATATGGAAGTAAAATATCGGTATGGAGAACCATACATGACTTCCATATTCTAAGATTTATATTTAAAATCATTTTCAGCCAAACAGCCAGGCTGTGTCTTACCTGCCTTTTTATTGCTGTACTAAATGAAAAACATTATATTACATTAAAATGAAAAAATTATAATTTTATTGCCTGGCAACAAAATTATTTTATTTTTAACAATTACCATTGTTTCAAAAAGTTTAAATAAATTTTCAAGTACTTTACTCTTGTTAAAACGTAAAAGGTTGCAGGTAAACTACCCCTTCCCCTTAACCGATCTTCACCAAAATCGAAAGTCATTGAGACCTCTACAATTCAGGGACGTATGCAAAAAATTATTTGATTCTGTTTGAATTTGCGGCTGTTATCGTTTGCCATAGAAAATACGCTTGATAAAAAAACGTTGCAGGTAAACTACCCCTTCCCCTTAACCGATCTTCACCAAAAACAAGAGGTCTTGAGTATTCTACAAATCAGGGCTGCATGCAAAACATTATTTGATTCTGTTTGAATTTGCGGCTGTTATCGTTTGCCATAGAAAATACCCTTGTTAAAAAAACGTTGCAGGTAAGCTACCCCTTTCCCTCAACCGATCTTCACCAAAAACAACAGGTCTTGAGAACTCTACAATTTAGGGCTGTATGCAAATAATCTTTTGATTCTGTTTGAATTTGCGGCTGTTATCGTTTGCCATAGGAAATACCCTTGTTAAAACATAAAACGTTACAGGTAAACTACCCCTTTCCCTTAACCGATCTTCACCAAAAACAATAGGTCTTGAGTACTCTATAAATCAGGGCTGTATGCAAAACATTATTTGATTCTGTTTGAATTTGCGGCTGTTATCGTTTGCCATAAAAAATACCCTTGTTAAAAAAACGTTGCAGGTAAACTACCCCTTTCCCTCAACCGATCTTCACCAAAAACAATAGGTCTTGAGAACTCTACAATTTAGGGCTGTATGCAAATAATATTTTGATTCTGTTTGAATTTGCGGCTGTTATCGTTTGCCATAGGAAATACCCTTGTTAAAACATAAAACGTTACAGGTAAACTACCCCTTTCCCTTAACCGATCTTCACCAAAATCAATAGATCTTGAGTACTCTACAAATCAGGGCTGTATGCAAAACATTATTTGATTCTGTTTGAATTTGCGGCTGTTATCGTTTGCCATAGAAAATACCCTTGTTAAAACATAAAACGTTACAGGTAAACTACCCCTTTCCCTTAACCGATCTTCACCAAAATCAACAGATCTTGAGTACTCTACAACTCAGGGCTGTATGCGAAACATTATTTGATTCTGTTTGAATTTGCGGCTGTTATCGTTTGCCAAACAAACAAAATTACCCTTGCTAAAAAAAAACCGTTGCCGGTAAACTACCCCTTTCCCTCAACCGATCTTCACCAAAAACAATAGGTCGCGAGTACTCTGCAAATCAGGGCTGCATGCAAAAAATTATTTGATTCTGTTTGAAATTGCGGCAGTTATCGTTTGCCATAGAAAAAAAATCTACAGACACACAGACACACAGACACACAGATAGACACACAGACAGACACACAGACAGACACACACACAGACACTTTTCGGAAAACGACTTTTTTTCATGTTTTGAGTGTAGTAGAATCAGAATCTGCAATAATCTCGAACACGATTTTTTTTGCCATCACCATACTTCCATTCCTTAAGGAATATGGAAGTAAAAATCGTGTTCGAGATTATTGCAGATTCTGATTCTACTACACTCAAAACATGAAAAAAAGTCGTTTTCCGAAAAGTGTCTGTGTGTGTGTCTGTCTGTCTGTCTGTCTATCTGTCTGTCTGTCTGTCTGTGTGTCTGTAGATTTTTTTTCTATGGCAAACGATAACTGCCGCAAATTCAAACAGAATCAAATAATTTTTTGCATGCAGCCCGGATTTGCAGAGTACTCGCGACCTATTGTTTTTGGTGAAGATCGGTTGAGGGAAAGGGGTAGTTTACCGGCAACGGTTTTTTTTTAGCAAGGGTAATTTTGTTTGTTTGGCAAACGATAACAGCCGCAAATTCGAACAGAATCAAATAATATTTCGCATACAGCCCTGAATTGTAGAGTTCTCAAGGTCTTTTGATTTTGGTGAAGATCGGTTAAGGGAAAGGGGTAGTTTACCAGTAACGTTTTATGTTTTAACAATGGTATTTCCTATGGCAAACGATAACAGCCGCAAATTCAAACAGAATCAAAAGATTATTTGCATACAGCCCTAAATTTTAGAGTTCTCAAGACCTATTGTTTTTGGTGAAGTTCGGTTGAGGGAAAGGGGTAGTTTACCTGCAAGGTTTTTTTAATAAGGGTATTTTCTATGGCAAACGATAACAGCCGCAAATTCAAACAGAATCAAATAATGTTTTGCATACAGCCCTGATTTGTAGAGTACTCAAGACCTATTGTTTTTGGTGAAGATCGGTTAAGGGAAAGGGGTAGTTTACCTGTAACGTTTTATGTTTTAACAAGTGTATTTCCTATGGCAAACGATAACAGCCGCAAATTCAAACAGAATCAAAAGATTATTTGCATACAGCCCTAAATTGTAGAGTTCTCAAGACCTATTGTTTTTGGTGAAGATCGGTTGAGGGAAAGGGGTAGTTTACCTGCAACGTTTTTTTAACAAGGGTATTTTCTATGGCAAACGATAACAGCCGCAAATTCAAACAGAATCAAATAATGTTTTGCATACAGCCCTGATTTGTAGAGTACTCAAGATCTCTTGTTTTTGGTGAAGATCGGTTAAGGGGAAGGGGTAGTTTACCTGCAACGTTTTTTTATCAAGCGTATTTTCTATGGCAAACGATAACAGCCGCAAATTCAAACAGAATCAAATAATTTTTTGCATACGTCCCTGAATTGTAGAGGTCTCAATGACTTTCTATTTTGGTGAAGATCGGTTAAGGGGAAGGGGTAGTTTACTTGCAACCTTTTACGTTTTAACAAGAGTAAAGTACTTGAAAATTTATTTAAACTTTTTGAAACAATGGTAATTGTTAAAAATAAAATAATTTTGTTGCCAGGCAATAAAATTATTAATTTTTCTTTTTAATGTAATATAATATTTTTCATTTAATACAGCAATAAAAAGGCAGGTAAGACACAGCCTGGCTGTTTGGCTGAAAATGATTTTAAATATAAATCTAAGAATATGGAAGTCATGTATGGTTCTCCATACCGATATTACGATTTGAAGACCTGTCTTAGGGCAGAACACCAAATAATAATAATAATAATAATAACAATAAAAGATGAAAATTACACTTCACAGCCGAAAAATTAGTTACGGATTTTAGAACGTTTATATACCATAATAACGTATTAATGAAGAACCTTGGCATCACAGTGGTTTTTCCAGATTGTATCCTCTTCAGACCAAAATTTTTCTGGATGAAAATTTTTTAACAAATTTTCATTTCAGAGTCCTTTGATACTAATAAATCACAAAAATTAAACTTTTGTTTAAACTTAAAATTTTTGTTCTTAAAAAAAAATTGTGTCCAGCCTGCTGAACAAGTGGAATTACCTCTTGTAATCTACTTACCTCTTACAATGTTAAAGATATATTATGAGTTCTGACAGTTTCTTGTCTCATTTATAATCAGCACGTTATACTGCAAATCACAAGTAGGATATTTTATAAAGAAAAGGGCACAATTTTTATAATTTATACTATTTTTTATTAGAGAATTTAAACATGGAAATAACCAGATAGGAAGTCCGTGACCATAGCCGAATGGCCAGGATCAGAGACGCCTGTATGAACAGTGAACTGTTCCTCCATGGAGTCGGCGAAGGCCTCGGCCTTGCCGTCCGCGGAGTAGACAGGACCGTTCGGTGATTGCAGGGGATAGCGGGTCCTCTTTTCGCCAGTAAGTCGACTCGCAGCCTGCCAAACAGACTCGGGTCGGACTTCAAGAGACTCGAGATACGAGTCCCAACGATCAGCGGAGGCGTCAAGCAGAAACTGCTTGACGAGGGCAGATTGGGCGTTAAATCGTCGTTTAACTGCAGGATCCCGGGTTTGTTGCCATCGCCGGCGGAGCTCGCGCCGTTTCCGGATGGCTAGAAGTATCTCTTCAGGTAACTGAGATCTTCTATTGATCTCAGAGACTTCATAGGTATGTTTGTCCATGGCGGACGTGACGATTTCCTGGAGATGAGTGGCCAGGCGGTCCACATGGTCTGTGCAGGCGATGGGGGCCGGGGGGTCAGATGGCACTGTTCGTTTAAGTTCATCGTGATAGGATCTCAAGTTAACTCTCCTGGCACGACGGGGGGGGTTGGAGAGGTGTGTCCAACGTAGGTCGAACAGTGATGAGTACCGGGTCGTGATCAGACGAAAGGTCTGATACGGCGTCGATAGCGAAAGGGCAGGCCAGGTCTTTGACAACCACTATGTCAAGGACATCGGGTAGTCCCCTATGATGGGGGACGTAGGTCGGTGAGGTAGAACCAAGAACGTTAACCTGAGGATGACGTTGAGCGTAGCTATAGAGCGAGCGGCCATACCGGTTCCTTACACGGCTGTTCCACAGGGGATGCTTACAATTAAAGTCTCCGGCTGCGATGGTCCACAAAGGGTACTCTAAGAGGGCGTCCCATTCCTCTGCAGGCGGAGGCCCGCCACGTCCAGGGGGGAGGTAGACTGAAGCCAGTCGAACCTCCCGACCTCCAACGCTTAGGGCCACCGCCGTGACCTCAAGACGACGAATCGCCGGAGTCGGCAGGGGGCGGTGGGCGATGCGCCTGTGGACCAGAACAGCTGTGCCGCCACTGGCGTTCAGCATATTCTGGGCAGGCCGGTCAGTGCGGTACGTGGTGTACGCACGAAGCTGGAGTGAGAGACCGGGAGTTAGATGGGTTTCTGATAAGAGTATGACGTCTAAGTCATATTCTGTGGCAAAGGCGGCCAGTTAACGGCACGGCGAGATAGAACGCCAGCGGCGTTCCATGCCACCAGCCGAAGAGGCCTAGCCATGGGTGGGGATAAGTGTCACGATGGAGGACAAGATGGCTATAAGTACAGATTGGACATCCTTGGCAGCCAGAATCTGTGGAATGACGGTTTCAACCTAGGCACGAAGGCGGTTAGCGAAGGTCGAGTCCGAGGACTCGGCCGCCGCCGGATCCGCCTCCGGCGTGGGCGGGGGTAGTCGGAACAGAATTCCGTTGTCGGAGGCCGGGGCCTTGGTTTTTGGCTGCCGAGGTTCTTTTGGAACAGAGGCAGATGGTGGCTGGGAAGCAGCATCTTGCGGCTGCTTGGAGACGGTGGCCAATGTTTTCTTTAGTTTCTTCTTCTTCGGCGCAGCAGACTGAGGCTGCTGGGCCGGGGCCGGGTCGGTGGGTTTGGACGCGGCAGCTGCCGCGTAACTGGGCGCTCCGGTGGACGCCGGGCGGGCTGGGACGGCTGCAGGCGCAGGCGTCGCAGCTTTGGCAGGTGCGGCAGATGTTTGAGGGGTAGGCCTACGAGTAGGCTCGGGTAACGGCTGTTTAGTAGACCTGGAAAGTTTCCTCAAGGCTACTAGATAGTGTGTGCAGTTTTTTTAGCTGGCCGGATGGGGCTTATTACAGTTTGCGCACGTCGCAGGCGCATTCTGATCACGAGGACAGTCGTCCTTGTGATGGGACTCGCCGCAACGTACACAGCGTGTAGGCATATGACAAAAGGAGGAGCTATGACCGTACCTTTGGCAGTTATAACTCTGCTTAGGGCCGGGTTTGGACTCGAAAGCCTGCACTCTGACGCGCAGGTGAAAGAGAGAGTTAAGTTCGTAAATTGTTTCATACTGACCTACCTTTCTTAACTTAACCAGGAAGGCGTTGCGGGCGACCTTCTTGCCGGGGGAAAAGAGCGGAGTGATACTGTGTATTGTGTAGCCCAGATCCGTGAGCCCTGCATTAATGTCGGTAATAGGAACATCAGCAGGGATGCCAATGATTTCAACTTTTAGTTCCTTTTCCTCCGGCAAGGCGAAGGTGTGGAAGAGGACACCATCGATAAACAAGAATTGTTGTACAATTCTGAAGCATTCGATGGTGGAGGGTATAGCACGGAGATAGGAATCACCTTGACAGGCAATCGTCAAGGTGTTGGCGGGAACAGCCCGGTGCAAGCGTTTGATGAACTGCGCCCAGTCTGCCGGCTGGGCGAAGATCAACGGCGGCAAGCGCTTAGGCTGGTTGGTAGGGTCAGCAGCTACGGATTGCTCCGTGACCGAGTCCCGCCGATGAGCGCGACCAGAGCCCTCAGAGCTGCCGCTGCCACGCCGTTTCCGGCTGACAGCTTGTCACTCCCCGGTATCCATGGTCGTCTCCTCGGGGGTCAGCTGCGTAGCAGAGGTGGGGCGGTCCTCAAAAGGACCGTCAGGTAAAGGTTGCGCCAGAGCGCGAGGAGGAACTGAGTGGTCCTGAGAAGGACCGACAGGAGACTGGTGGCCCTTAGAAGGACCGACGGGAAAAGCGGGTGTTGCCATTGGCGGAGAGTAGTGGCGCTACCAAGTACCACAGCAAGCAATAAGTAAATAATTTTAAAATTAACTTACCACAGCTCCAGGCAGCAGCGGAGAAACACACGAACCACTACGCACACTGGGAAAGCACAACACTGCACTGAACCGCACTGCACTGCACTTTTCCGGTAGATGGTACTGACACAACACTGCACAGTCTTCTTTCTTGCTGGCATTACTGTTCACGATACTCGGATAACTTGGTTTTCTGCTCTTGATGTATGTGACACAAATTTCAAGCACAGGCCTGTTAGTTTTGTGATTCTGTTATAAGACAAGTCAACAATGATGAGTTTCCGAAGACCCTTAATGTCTTGCAAAGAGAAATCCACTGATAGTAATATATACTATATGATCGTTGAAAATGGAAACACGCTTTTCAGTTATATTCTGCCATCAACAATGATGAGTGATATGTGATTGTAGCCTACATAATAATAAGTACTTAAAATTTATATCCACACGGACACTCAATTCGTAGGCTACAGTATACTGTACACTTCAATACTCCCAACACAAATATTTCTAATTATAACACTACCGACTCGGAACACAAAGTTTTATATTGTAAAAATTTTATGTAGGCCTATATCTGACGAAGCTTATAATAAGGAGAAACTGGTTCAGGCTATAAGGTACAAACTCTCTCTCTCTCTCTCTCTCTCTCTCTCTCTCTCTCTCTCTCTCTCCCCTACACGCGCGCGCGCGTGCGCATAAAGAATTTCGACGAAACCGAAACATCGAAGCATGATAATGTTTTGTAAACAAAAGATTTCTAGACTGTGGGGAATCGAAAGTGTGGAAGCGTCACATTTTTCGATGACGCATTTTGTGGAATGACCCCCAGCCAAAAAACACTATCATGTTGAAATTTTACATTTTTACTAATATAAAACTTTGTGTTCCGAGTTGGTAGTGTTATAATTAGTTAATCAACGGACACGTCATGGACAACAAAATCCAAGAACAAATAATATTTCATCAGAACCATAACAAAATATCCCTGTAAACATGGACGTGGAAACCATTCATAAAATTGCTCATGTTATTTAAAAATAAATTTTAGATTCTGTCCAGCCAGCTAAAATAAACAGAAAAAACTAAATTTTCCCTGCAGGATTAGTGCTATAGAAGGGGGGGGGAATGGGTTGCGCGGTACGCGTTCTGAATTCACGCTACTGCGCATGACGTCACTATCGAGGCGGAATTCCGCGCCTTACTGCTTGCTTAGAATTGTTACATTGTTGAGGGGGTACCCAAAAATAACCGGAATAGCGCTGCGACTGGCGGAGCTTACGTAGTACGCATTTCTCCCTCTAGGCGAATGTAGCGCAACTCGTTCCGAGTTCAGTCCGTCATTGTTGTCGCCTGAGAAGGTTATGTCCGGTCACAGTAATTTGTTTTGTAAAAGCAGTTTCGCTTGCTCCTCGTTTTTTGTTATGGCGGATTTAAGTGAACAGCGCGCTGCTGTGAAATTTTGTTTCCTGCTTGGGAAAAACGCCGCAGAAACTGTAGTGATGTTGAAAACAGCTTACAAGGATAGTGCTATGGGAAAAACTCAAGTGTACCAATGGTTTTCTCGTTTCAATGAAAGTGAAATGTCAATTGATGACAAACCTCGTTCTGGACGTCCGTCAACTTCCAGAATTGACGAAAATGTTAAAAAAGTTCATGCAATCGTGATTGAAGACCGACGACGGACCATTGAAGAGATTAGTAAGTTATCTGGAATAACTTGGAGCTCAGTTCAGCGAATTTTGTCAGAAGATTTGGGGATGAGAAGGGTCACTGCAAAATTTGTGCCTCGGGTCCTGACTGAACAGCAAAAAGAGAATCGAGTTGAAACATGCCGTGCATTGAAAGACCAGCTCCGAACCGACCCCGATTTTTTCTCCAAAGTCATTACTGGTGACGAGTCATGGTGCTATGGTTATGACCCCGAAACTAAACAACAGTCAAGCCAGTGGAAAACTTCATTGTCGCCTCGCCCAAAAAAAGCTCGTCACGTGAAATCAAACATCAAGACGATGCTCATTTGTTTTTTCGATGTGAGAGGGGTAGTGCATTCTGAATTCGTCCCACCAGGTCAGACTGTTAATCAGGCTTTCTATTTGGAAGTTTTAAAAAGATTGCGTAACAATGTACGACAAAAAAGGCCCGATTTGTGGCAGACGAGGGACTGGTTTTTCCACCATGACAATGCACCTGCTCACGCAGCCATTTCAGTGCGCCAGTTTTTAGCAAAAAACAACATGACTCCCTTGCCCCACGCCCCTTACTCACCCGACCTCGCTCCGTGCGATTTCTTCTTGTTTCCGCGAATGAAGAGGGACATGAAAAGACAACGTTTTGACGACGTGGAAGCGGTAAAGAAGAAAACGAGGCAGGAGCTGTCGGCCATCACAACAGACGAGTTTGAAAAATGTTTCCAGAAATGGGATCGCAGATTGGACAAATGTATTAAGTGTAATGGAGAGTACTTTGAAGGTGATAAGGTTGTTTTGTAAAAAAAATTAAATACATAGCTTTAAAAAAAAAATTCCGGTTATTTTTGGGTACCCCCTCGTATAGGTGTTATAAATTGTGAAGTTAATCACTGTTAATTTATGCGTTTGTTCGTAGGTATAGCAATATAGATTTAGAACAAATACGTGTAGTGCTTTGCAAAAAAAACGTGGTACAGAACTGTTTAAATTCTGTGGTAAACACTTCAGTGTTTGTTTTATCTCGTGACGTTTCACAAGAACTTCGACAGTAACAGTGTTAGGTTATCAATACGTTTGTATCGGTGTTTACGAAAATTTAATTATTTTCAATTACCTTTCTTAATTTTCTGTTTATGCTTTTGTTTGTTGACATACTTTTGGGTTTCTTAATACGTGTATGTTTTTTGTTGTGACAGCGAGGTAAACGTTGTTTTATCATTATAATTATCTTGTTGGTACATCCTCTTCATTCACTTTTTTAAATATTATATATAATTAAACTTTCACTGTGAACACTTACTTTTTGGTTTTGTTTCCCAGACGTTTCGGCGTGGTGTTCGTCTTCCTCAGTAGGGTTTTAAATACTGAATGTCTGTACAAAGTAACGGTTACGGGTTGTAGGTGTGTGTGGTGGGGGTTGCTGGTGGGAGGGAATTGGCGCTGGGATTCAAAGTGTGTGTTTGAACCAGTGTATCGAAAAGTATGTGTGATCTATAATGTAATTGTTCATTTAATATGTTGTTTGGTTGTAGTGTGTGATATCTGTATATTTCAAATTGTTCTGCTGTGTTTAGTTTTCTACTTTTAGGTAAGTAGTGTAGTATTTCTATGTTGTGCACTGTGTTTGTGTAACTGTGGTTTTCATTTTGTAAATGTGTGGCAAATGTGGAATGTATGTAGTCTGTGGTGAGGGCTTTTAAATGTTCAGAATATCTAGAGGAAAAAGATCTTCCCGTCTGGCCGATGTAGAACTGGTGACGGGAATTGTTGTTTTATCATTTGTTTTTTTTTTTGCCGTTGTTTTGTTGTTTGTTGAACATAGCGATTACTTTAGTTGTTGTACTTTTATTCTAGTACAGTTACTTTCTCTTAAATTTCTATTTATTATTAGATTTCTTGTTGCTTGTTGTTGCGATAGTTTTTAGTTTTCAAGGCGTATTTGTTTTTCGTTGTGACACCAAGGTAAACTATGTTGTTTCATCTCATTTTGATTTTTCGTTGTTGAACATAGCTATTATTTCCGTTGTTTGATCTTACTCTTGTCCTTATTTTACTGCCAATATACCTTCCTGTGCTGTAGCCGGTTGTAATTCACACAACAAAAGAACGAAGGGGACAGATATTAAATATCATTCGTTTCCAAAAGACCCCAAAGTACAAAAAATATGGATTTCGAAGTGCTACAGAAAAGATATTATTAATATTTCAAATGCTACGGTTTGCTCAAAACTCTTTCTACAACAGATTATGTTCGTGACTTACGTGCTGAGTTAATGAATATACCATCAAGAAGAGTTCTCAGAGAAGATGCTGTCTCCCATATGAATCTTCCCGTCGTCGTCATCACTGCTTGTAATACTGCTTGTAAAACCCTTGCCGCAGTGATGATAATACAGGGGTATCAAGCGTTCTTGAAAGTAATAAAGTCAGTGGCAGAAGAGAGAGATGTCATGCGAGAGAGGTCAGGAAAAGAGCCTTTAAACCCTATCGGCTTTGTCACCCCAAAAAATTAAAATGGACCAAAGCACTATTATAAACTGCGATATTGAACTCGAGGATGTACAATCACTTAAGAAGCATGTCAAAAAATTGGAAAGTGAAAACCGTATTTGGAATCTATGTGCGGGACTTTGAAGTTGAGAAATACACTTCTGAAGGAACAGAGAAAGGTTGCTCTTGAAAATTTAAAACGTCAAGACGAGAATCTGAAAAAACTTGTTGAAGGTAAGATAAAAAAAGTTTTAGGACAAATTTTTATTGAAACACAAATTAATTGCTTACTGTCAAATAAAAACCGTGCAAAATGGAACTCTGAAGACATCGCAAAGGCAGTTACACTACGCACTGTATCAAGAAAATGTTACTTATTCTTGAGAAATAAATGTGGGTTTCCCTTGCCAGGACTATCGACTTTGAAGAGATGGACATCTGCTTCATTTTGCTGTCAGCCGGGCATACTCCACGATGTTCTGTGTTTCATGAAGGCCCAGGTGAACACACTGACCACTGCTGAAAGGATGTGTGTTATTTCTTTTGACGAAATGAATGTGGATAGTAGCGTTAGTTATGATCAGAAGGAAGATCGTGTTGTAGGGCCTCACAGCAATTGTCAGATTGCCATGCTTCGTGGCCTCGTAGCTGGTTGGAAGCATCCAATATATTATGATTTCGATGTCCAAATGTCGGCTGAATTGTTAAAAACATTATTTGTTGCGTAGAAGACGTAGGGTACAATGTTGTTGCCACTGTAGCAGATCTAGGGACAAAAAATCGAGGAGTGTGGAATGAACTAAATGTAACGTGTTCAAATTTGTGCTTCCCAAACCCACACGACGTAGAAAAGGTCATATGGTTTTCGCAGATGTTCCCCACGTTTACAAGCTTTTACGAAACCATTTTCTAGATGACGGTCTGACACTCTCCGACAACAACACATCACAAAGACGACCTTTGAAAAATTGTTGGCATTCGATAATGGTGAATTCAAATTGTGCCCTAAGCTCTCACATGTCCATCTCACCGTCAAAGGTAGGGAACGTCAGCGCGTGTTTTTGGCGACGCAGTTATTCTCAAACGTAACGGCTGAAGCAATTCTATATTTATTTCCTGAAGAACATGTGGCTAACTTTTTTAAACTGATTAACAATTCTTTCGATATTTTAAATTCAAGAAGATGTGTAGATAATAAACCTTTGGCTTCCGGGTATGGCACTCACTACAAAGTACAAGAAGGCATATTTATAAAAATGTACACTTGTTGTGAAACAATGCGCGTAGGAAAATCTCGGAATTTGTTGCCATTTCAAAAAGGTTTCATGATGACCATCAACTCGTTATTTGGCCTTTTTAGTCATATACAAAAAAACAATCTTAAATATATTTTAACTGCACGACTAAATCAAGACTGCGTGGAAAATCTTTTCTCCCAAATATTGGGCAGTTTTTTATTAACCCACCACCGACAGAAGTTAAACATCGACTTCGTTTGCTTTTGGTGGGTCTAAATACAAATAAAATACCTTATTCGAAGGAAGCACCTGTTGTCCAAGATGGTGATCAGGGAATTATGACTTCTCATCTCTTGCAAGGTATCTTACCTGATATGACCGAACAGCTATCTATGATTGAAGGGTCAACAGAAATGCATGATTTCTCCTTGTCATTTAGTGCAGTTCCTGCGATCAGTGATGGAGCAGACTGCTCTACTGAGGGGTTCCGCTACCTAGCTGGCTACATTGCCTATCGTGGGAGAAAGCATGATCCTACAATGGGAACACCTTCAGAAAATGTATATACCCCTCCCGTTGGTACTTCTGCTGGAGGCTGGATAGAGTTTTTATCTCGAGGAGGTCTTCTTGTTCCTTCAGAAGACTGGGTGCACAAGATTTCACAGTGTGAAATAATTTTTAGGGACATCAGTGGGCCGGATAGTTTGTATAAAGGTAAAAATATTATAAAAAATATGACTACAAGAATATTAAGTAAATTTCCTGAGATGCCAACAGAAATTGTAAAAATATACGCCAGGACGAGAATGTTCATTCGCCTTCGTTTCATGAATGGCGGCATGAAAGCAGCAGAAGCACAGAAGAGAAAATCATGCCAGTGACACTCATCGTCCATAGTTAAACCCACGCATTAATTAATATATTTCTACTTTTGTATTAATTAGGATGGTATTATAGGCATCATTTTTCTTTGCAGGAAGGCGGAACTTAGACAGCCGCTGTCTGGTTTGGACTTTGAACTGAGTAGAGGCCTGATAAGTAACTGGCCAGTGGACTCTGGGGTCCGTCTATAAACAAACGGGTTCAATGTTTAATTAGCTCACAATTTTTAAACCGCCAATATTGATAGTTAAACTTTCACTTGTGAACTTACTTTGTTTTTTCTCCATACGCGTTTCGGCGTGATGTGCGCCTTCGTCAGCAGTGTGAGACAAAATGTCCATAACTTGTAACGGTTTTTTTTGTTGGTAGGTTGAGTGGGGGTGTGTGTTGTGTGGTGGAAGGGAATTGGCACGGGGATCCGAATTATTGTATGTTTTATGTATGATTGTGTCAAAGAGTGCGTGTGATTTGAAGAGTAATTGGTCGTTAAGTATGTTGTTTGGTTGTATTGTGTAGTGTTTGTATATTTCATATTGTTCTGCTGTGTTTAAGTTTTCGATTTTTAGGCAAGTAGTGTAATATCTCAAGATTATTATCTATGTTGGTGTAGCTGTGGTTGTTTGTGTATGTGTGTGGCAAACGCGGAATGTATGTTGTTGCTGGATAGAGCTTTTAGGTGTTCAGAGTAACGTGAAGAAAAAGATCTTCCCGTCTGGCCTATATAGAAACTATTACAATCACTACAGTTTAATTTGTATACCCCCGTTTTGTTGTATTTGTTTATGTCCGTGTTTGTATCACTGATGTGTTTTTTGATGGTATTGTTTGTTCTGTAGGCTATTTTGTACTTGTGTTTCCTGAATGTGTTGGCAATTTTGTGTGTGGCTATAGCGATCAAAAATTTTGATCACACAGTCAGGTCACCAACCCAAACCAGAGCAATAAATAAAGGCAATTTAGAACACGTCAACCCGACGCCAGCTACGAGACAATAAGACAACGTTTGACTTAACGCAACAAAGGAAATTGGGATCGACTTTGACAGACCTAACTCAACTCAAATTTACGACATCATAACAAACCGAACAAAGAGCAGAGTCCAGTGACACAAGTACGCAGAAATTGTAACGAGGGGACGCTGTAGGGTTACGCCAACACGTGTGAACGTAAGAAAAGGGATATTGGATACTCACTGACAAAGGATTTAGAAAGTCTCGATAGTACAGAGACAATACAGCGAATACCCAGTGAATACATACGACCATGTCGCACAGCATGAAAACAACGCCAGAGTGACAACTTATATTTACGACGAGAAATCGTGGAGGCAACTCAGAGTGACAGCGAGCGAGAAGTTATTAATTGGTAGAAAAAACGAGGTGGAAGTTGAAAAATGAACAGGACGCAACGGATTCTTAGCGAGGGTGTAACAACAAACCTTGGGAAACTCATGAAACAAAGGTTTGACAGACAGGCGAACGATTACTTTATATTCTTAGAAAGAGTGCGATGTCCTTAGCTGTGTACTTCAGGGGATGTTCAACAGCCAACCAGAGGTTAGCATCTTCCGAAGAAGTAAGTGGAGAGGACTGGTGACAACCAGGGTAGCAAATCAGAGAGTCGAAAAGCAAAGATCATCAAAGTGGAAGGAACATGTGACCCAGGAGAGGGTAAGTCTGGAACCTATCGGGATCAACCGAAGGCGTGGAAGGCAGAAGATTACATTGTGGTAGAAAACGTTTGATGAAAACCGTTTGCAGAGTACACGAGGCTCTCAGTCTCATGAAATTTTGTGCTCAGTTTTATTAACTCAGTTCTACACAATTTTACCTCAGTCTTATAAAATTTTATCTCAGTATTGCGCAGTTTATTTACTTAGTTACTTTAACTTTTGAACGTGCGAAGTTATCTAAGTATCGTTATACTTTCGAGTTCAGTACTATAAACTTTAAAGTATTATTCATTATTCGACATTATGGAACTTAGAAACTTTTAACAAGTGAAGTTACATCTCAACTTTTGTGTATCAACTTCGGACATTGTGATTCGTATCATAAACTTAACTTGATTCAGACTTAATTATTCTAGTTGTGCAGACTCATGAACGATAAGAGAACTCAATATTCATAAACACAAGTGTATAACATAACGCACATTTACGACCAATCTAAGTAGAACATGAACAGTTAGATGAAGCACCTTTGTAATAGACATTTTATTTGAACACAACCCACTAATGATGGTTGTATCTACACTACACAGAACTCTATAAACTGTTAGTAAAGACGGGTTACATCAACACCACACCACGTACGCCGCGAGTGAATTCTCATCGCAAGTTTCAAAGTGATAGTGAAAACATCCAATCAACGGAGCGAGCACACATGGAATCACCAGTAAGCAGGAAATTTCACCGATGGATTATTGGATATTCTAAAATGTCAAGTTAAGTCTTCATGATTTTAATATTATAATAATACTGCTGCTCTGTGTCTTTTCCAAGAACCAACACTTTTGAGAAATTGTATAATCATTTAGTAAAGATAATGTTAAAATATAGACTATTACGAATATAAAAGCTACTCAGCTGAGACACATAATGAACGCATTAGTTTAGGGTGAATAATGTTTGATTTGTCTATGTTTTGTGTATGTTTATCTATGTCATGTTGTATGTTATGTTTTCAGCCATCAACGAAGACATATTTATATTGTGATTTATGTTTTATATGTTTCTGAATGTATTTTCAGGTAATGATTTATATATGTGTTTCGGAAGTTAACTTGAGTAATGTGTAATAAACAAGCATTCTATTTGTTATATATATATTTTATGCCTTCATTATTGTTCCAAACCTTAACATCAAAAGACATTAACGTCAATTGATTTGTTTGATAAATTTTCTTATATTGTTTTAATAACAACGAAATATAGTCTCATTAATTATGCTAATTAGTAATGGATACATTCAGTGAGTAGATTGAGTGATAATATTTGCATAATCAGATTAAATAGTCACATTTTTTAATTTAATTGAATAATTAAATTTTGCATAAATTAGCATAATTATCGTTAAATATTATGGCGCCCAACGCATGGCAAAAGAGCAGGCAGTAGGTAGATTAACGTAAAATTAGAATAAGAATCTTTAGTGTAAAGCTGGTTTGACTGGATGCTCACGCGAAGCAAAAATGGCTAGTAGCTCTGACAGCATGAACTTCGAGGTCAATAACCAACAAGGTGTGCCCGATACCGAAGATGAGAATTCGCCGATTGAATCAAATACGGTTGAAGAGACGCAGGAAGTTATGGCGCGGGGACAGATGTCCCAATCGCAAGAAGAAGTAAAGTTACATTCATTAATCGACTTCATGCGCAAGCAGAATGAAAAATTCGAAGAAACTAGAAGAGAAACTAATGACAATCTTAGAGTAATTAGTGAGAAATTTGAGGAAGCCAGAAGAGAAACTAATGAAAAGTTTGAAAAGCTGGAGGAAAACAACAAATTACTCAGCAAGAAGCTGGATAAACACAAAGAAGAAGTAACACAACAGGTGGCCGAGCAGATCATGCAGATGCGCACAGAAATGCGTGAATACAAGAGCACTTGGGACGAAAAATTAAGCGAAGTCCAGAAGAAACAGGATGAAGCCACAAAAGAATTGAAGGATGACACCAACAATAAGTTTGAAGAAATACGGGAGACAAGAGAAGCAGACCGCCAAGAATTGAAAAGCGTAACCCAAAATACGCAAACAAATATCAAAAAGGTCAGTAACAAACTAGAAACGCATATTAAAGACAACTACAAGAAACAGGAGGAATTGAAAGCCGAACTATAAGACAACAACAACAGGAGCAGGGAGATACAAACAACGCTATACAGCAGAAGATCGAAGAAGTAAACGGCAGACAGAGAACGACGGAGTTGAAGCTGGACGAAAACTCCAGAGAGAAGACGACCCGTATAGACGAATTAAAGTGTCACCTGGAACGATTACAGAGACAGCTGATTGAAGGTGAGTCTGGACCAATTAATAGGGTCAACGGACAGAACCACGTTGAGCTTAAATACAACGGAACCGATAGATTCCCAATGGAATTCCTCAAGGAATTGTCGGAAATCCAAGAGTTATATTATTCCAATAATGATATTAAATGGATAGGCAAGCATTTAGAAATGGATGCAGGAATATGGTGGCGCGTGATTCGGAATCAAATATCCACATTCGAAGAATTTAAAGAGGCGTTTACCCTGAAGTATTGGGGACAAGAACGTCAGGGTAGTATTCGTGATAATTTCGAATACGGGAGATATGAATGGAACGGACCAATTACGGCCATACAATATATTGAGATGATTTTATTGGAGAGCAGGCAATTGACACCCGCACTGACCGATCGTCAATTGATAAAAAAATTTGCTCGCCATTTTGGACGGGATTTGCAGCTTGCCGTGATCACACGCGGGATTACGACGATACCGAATTTCGAAGCACTAATCACCGAATATACAAACATTCAACCGTGTAACGATAACAACCGAAGGTTGCAGTACAGGCCTACTGACGGAGACAGATTACATAGTCGAGGGGGAGAGAACTTTCACAACAAAATTGAAACAACCCCAAAACGAGTTTGGAATAAGCGGCCACAAAGGAACCGTTATGACAATAAACAGTTTGTCAACACCGTAAACACTGTGGAATTTACTGGCCGAGGTGTGAATGCAAGTGGCGCGGTCAATGACGCTACTCAAAAGGGAGGTGGCAGCGACAACAACAAAAACAAATACCCCAGTGCAGTGAATGAGATAGCCATTTTAGGTAACCCCGGCTCGTCCAACAATGGAAATATTTTGTTACCAGATTTGAGAAGCGAATTATTACAAGAAGAGGATGAAGAAATTGTCAAACAAATTTTAAAGTGCCCGGAAATAATCATTAAATTTAATAATGGTATTACCGTACCGGCTTTAATTGATACCGGTAGCGTGATCAATGGCTTATCAGAAGCCTGGTTCAACAATAACAAGAAGAACATCGAGCCTTATGAAATATTATCAATGACAAATACTCTTATTTTAAGTGCTGTAGGGAATTAGTCAAAACTAATTAGAAAACAAATACTATGTGATATTGAAATTGACGGTGTTAAAAACGAGTGTGTATTCTTAATCATACCAGAACTTATTAAACCTTGTGTACTAGCAATAAGCTTCTTACAAGAAATGGGATGTCGCATCGACATTGGAAATAGAAGAATTGAATTAAAAAATAAAGCTGATGAATAGGAGTACGCTGTACCAATCATGAATATTGAATTGATGAATAGTGAAGAGGAGAAGAGATTCTGCGGTGCATCAACGAGAAGATAGAAAATATAGATTGTAAGGATGAAGGTATACTGGAACGTCTGAAGGAAATATTAATAAGAAACAGGAATGTATTTAGGGAATGCCCAGGAAGAATAGAAGGGTACTCACACGAATTTCAGGTTACGGACAGGACGCCTTACTTTCAAAGAGGTTGACCTGTGCCGCTTGCCTACAAGGACAAGGTGGATGAGGAGATCAACCGGATGCTGCGATACGGGGTGATTGAACGCTGTAACAGCCCGTACGTCAATCCACTCGTCACGGTTATCAAAAAGGATGGAAGAGTTCGCCTGTGCCTTGACGCAAGAAAAGTGAACAGTGTGACTATACCAGATTACGAAGGCGTTTCCCCGATAAATGAAATATTAGCGAGATGTGGTGAAATGCGATACCTGTCGACAGTCGATCTATCCAGCAGTTTTTGGCAAGTTCCATTAAAACCGGAATGCCGGAACTTTACAGCATTCATGTACGAGGGCAGGTGCTACCGGTTCACAGTGACACCGTTCGGACTCAGTACCAGTTCTGCGGCGCTGACACGAGGATTAGATGTAGCATTAGAAGATTAAATTAAAAAGAATACAATAATATACGTAGATGATTGTCTATGTTATTCCAACAGCATCGAAGCACACTTGGAACACTTGGAAGCGTTATTAAACAATCTTAATAAAGCAAACTTAACCGTCAACCTCGACAAATCACAATTTTTCAGCCAGGAGATCTCGTACCTTGGATACCGATTAACGACACGGGGAATCCAAGCAACAGAAGACAAGGTAAAAGCCCTCATGAAATTCCCTACGCCCAAGAACCAGAAACAATTAGAAGGCTTCTTAGGTCTTACTAAATTCTACAATCGCTTTACGAGTAAGTACGCAGAGACGACTCAATCGTTGCATGAGTTATTAAAGAAAGGACGCAAGTTTTCTTGGACGCCCGAGTTAAATGATTGTTTTCAGTGAGTCAAAAATATATTTGTGGAGACTGTAATTTTAAAATTCCCATGACCAAACCAGAGGTATTACATACAGTGTGACGCTAGAAATTTTGCGTACGGTGGCCAACTCTATCAACTCGACGAAGAAGGGAAGATTGGCGTGATTGCTTTCACTAGCAAGACATTTAAAGGTGCGGAACGGAACTATTATACAACAGAGAAAGAACTCTTGAGTATTGTTCGATGTTTGGAGAAATTCCGTATATACATCCTAGGCTAACCTTTAACCAGTGGCGGCTCGTGGATTCGAGGATTGGTGAAGCAGAACCAGTGGCAGTCCCCCCCCCAATCATTTATGTGAATATGTTTCTTCCTGTTTTGGAATCATGAATAACATATGGAGACAAAAGAAAAGTATGTTAATAAAATTTACAAATAAAGTAGTTAAAAATAGTAAGTACTTACAGGCTTGCATTTTCAAACTTGTCGATAATGTCGTCATAAAATGGTTGTACATTAATTAATTCGTTTAACAGTTCCTTTTCTATGGAAATTTTTGATAAGTTAGTAAGTCTGTCCTCTGTCATTGTATTGCGCAGGTATGATTTTATTCTTTTTAAACAAGAAAAACTTCATTCTACGGAAACGCTTTTGGATGGAATAGTTACTATTAAACAAAACAGTTTGTAAGCTTCTTTAAAGATGTTCCTGTTGACAGCTAAAAGTTCCATAAAATTTAGTGTTTCCATTTGTCTGTATTGCTTATCCTCATAAATAAGCTGTAATTCGTTTTTCAGTCTTTGGAAATCGGTAAACAGATTAGGGTAGCACACCTTTAAGTTACTTAATGCATCCGTGGGAAAGTTTTCAAAATACGTTACGAACTTTGAAGTATCCATTAATGTAACAAACTGAAGCTTTTCCATATCATTAAAACGTGTGGCTATTTGTACTGAAAGGTTATCTAAAATTTCATAATACAGAATTTTGTATGTTTCAAAAAGTTGATCTCGTGTGAGTGTAATTCTTTTCTGCCATTCATGGTATTCAGTTGGAACTGTTGTTTTTAAGCAGCTAAATCGAAAATTTTCATAAATGCATCATCAGTTCTTTTGCTATTTATGAGTGTTTGCGTATTTTTAACTTGCGAGATACAGAAATTAATGTCAAATGATACTTTTGTAGCACATCGAAGAGAGCATCCGTGGCTCCAAAAATATAGTTAAAAACGACAACCAAAGCGTAAATTCAAAATCATTAAATTTATTTAAGAAGCCATCACTCTGCCTAATTGATGTTTGATCATAATTTGAATCGTTCACAATTTTAGTGAATACTTCTTTTAATGAATCCCATTCGTTATATATAGTAGGCTATTCACAATTTTGGAATTAGACTTCCATCGCGTAATAACGGAAGTAGGGATTCGTCTTCCAACGACTGTGTCTACTGCGTAAGTTCGCCTAGCAGAACTGTGGAAAAAAGACGGTAAACCGTTAACAGTTGCAAAAAATATCCGACATTGCGAAATGATGTTGCAGCTTTGTTGTAGCACTAGATTCAACCGATGCGCCATGCAGTGAACAAAAACCGCTTGTGGCACTACTTCTTTGATTTTTGCCTGAAGACAATTTAATTCCCCTGACCATCAAAACACTGGGGAATAAGTTTTGATTTATAGTCAAATTTTTCGAGGGACTATAACACAACGTGAAACAGTGTGTCGGCAGTCCGACTGGAACTAACATCATAAAATCCCAAAAATCTTTCCACCAGCTTTCCTCCAGGAATAACGTATCTAATTATGATGCTACATTGAGATTTGTGGACATTGTCTGTTAAGCCGAACGTTGAATTGAATAAAATGTACTATCTTCTATTTCCTTTGCGAAGTGCTCATCAATATATTGTGAAATGCAGTCAATTATTTCATTCCGAATAGTCTTAGAATTGCCGGCAAAGACGGGTAAGATTTTTTTATAGTGTTCTTGAATATTTACAGGGCTTATCGATACGAAGGTTTCTAGCAGTTCTTTAAAATTTCCGCGATTAATAGATGATAACTCTTCGTGGTGACCGCGAAATGCTAATTCTTGTTTACCCAAGTAAAGAACTGCACGAATAGGAAGATGCATGAAATGTCTGTTAAGCCGAACGTTGTCATTGAAGTGTTTAATATACAACCTAGAATTTTCCTTCAAAGCATCCTCGATAGTACTTAAATTTTTCTTTAGTTTTGAAAAACTCGATGCACAAAGCATGTGCTCAGAAGAACCTTCATGTTTGGAAAGAGCACGAGTAACGTTACCGAAATCATCAAAGCCGTTCTTATTCCACGCACTTGATTTAACACTAATAATTAAGCAGGGCATACAAAAAAGTTTATTTAAATAATAACTGCCACACAACCACTCGAACGTTGAATACCAATTTTGTTTAAAGTTGCGATTGTACACCTTGCCCTTTATTTTTGCAACTTTATTTACTTTCAATATAGGCATAGGTTTTTAACAGCTTAAAAGTTCTTCTTATCATCATTATTCCATCTTGAAAATGGTGTTTCTAATAAAACACATACTGGGTCATATGAAGGAATCATTCTGTAAAAACTTCACACACGATCAAATACAATGAACAAAACAAACGCGCTGGATAGGTAAAGCACTGTATACGTACACAACTGAGAAACAACACGACACTGCTTCACGTGGGTGGGGGAACGCTGAGTACGGCTATACGTTGTCATGGCAACCGTCATAAACCAAGCATTGTTAGTGACGTATTAACTGATGCAGTATACAAGTTGCAGAAAGCTGCTTCTACGGTCTCAGCGCTTTCCGCCACCAGTAGGCTTACGATAGCAGCGATGTCCAGCTTCTGTAACCTATTTCCATCGCGTGTAAATGTTATTTTAATTATTATACAGACGAAATTTAATTTAAAAAAATATTTTTAAACACAAAATTGAAAATAATTTTGTGTAAAAAGAAACACACTGAACCAGTTATTTTAGGTGAAGCAGCGCTTCACCTGCGTCACCTGACGAGCCGCCACTGCCTTTAACCATAATCACCGACAACAAAGCATTAACTTTTATGCATAAATGTCACCTGAATAATTCACGTATCACACGATTGATTTTGAGCCATACAAATTCGACATTATCCAATGTAAAGGTAAACATAATGTTGTCGCAGATATTTTGAGCAGATACCCAGCCGACGCAAAACCTGACGAAGTCAATAACGACACGCATGAATACCTAATCAACCATTTAAAAATTAAAATGAACAACGATGTAAGCAAGATCATCAAGGACATTGGGAGACACCTGCTTGATGACAATAAGCTTAAATTAATTATTGACAAGATTAAGGACGAAAATTTATGTCAAGAGCTAAGCAAATTTTGTAAGTATATTAGTAATAAGTTGTATAGACGACAACGAAATGAATGGAAGTTGTACGTACCTAGTAATGAATCTGATAATTTAATTGCGGAGATTCATCAGATGTATGAACATCTGGGATCAAAAAAGTGCATAGAAATGATACAAGAGCATTTTACATTTGATCAGATGTTGAAGAAAATAAAGGCTTACATTCGAACGTGTGACACTTGCCAGAAGTGCAAGGACACTAATAACAAAATGTTATTTGGAGGGACTAGAGCTGTAGTACCTGCGGCGAAAGGAGATCTTATCAGCGCAAATTACTATGGGCCCCTACCGACGGGAGCAGGAGGTGTCAAATATTTACTTGTGATAGTGGACAACTTCACAAAATATGTCAAGTTGTTTATGAGAGCAACGACTACCACGACATTACGAAGGGTGAAGGCTTACTGCGAGGAATTTGGGTCACCGAAGGCTATTCTGACCGATAACGGGACTCAATTCACCTCAAAGAAATGGGTCAATGGACTAAGAGAATTAAATATACAGCCGAAATATACAGCGATACGGAATCATTGTGCCAACCTAGCCGAAAGGATCAACCGACAGCTTGGCAATCTATTTCGGATTTTCGTACATGATCAACACACCAAGTGGTCACAGTACTTGAGAATAATTGAGGCATGCATAAACGAAGTGTATCATGAGACAATCGAAATAACTCCTCATGAAGCACACCTAGGTAAAAAGCCAACTCGAGCATGGGAAAAATGCTTAGATAAAGAAGTTATTGATATTAAAGGAAAAATTAATAGCAATATATTTGTAAAAATTAAAGAAAAGAGAGAAAAATATGCAAAACGCAGCAATGAAAGCAAGAAGATTACGAAATTCGCAATTGGCGATAAAGTATTGATAAGAACATATTATCAATCTGACGCTACACTGAAGTAGACTGATAAATTCTTTGAACTTTTTTCCGGACCGTATAGAATTAACCGAATCCTCGGAGACGCCACGTATGAGCTTGTTGACTGCGACGACAACAGTAAGGTGCGAGGAAAATTTAATATTCGACAAATCAAGAAGTACTATGAGCTAGCAGAAGAAGTACAAGTTACGCAGGAATGTGGAAGTAATGTTGACAGTTAGATGGCTGAGGGGAAGCACATGTGTTAGGTGATTGTCCCGCGAAGCCAGTCCAACTAGCTAAAGAGTAAAAACCTGTAACATAATATCATGTATGATTTAAGATTCATGTAATTATTTAGATCATGATATATATAATTAAAAACACTAGTCAAATATCAAGTAACCAATGTCAATAAAACATCTTGATAACACGTGCCGTAAATGAAAAGACACTTATAGTGCATAACTGATTAAATAGCCAGCAATAAATTGCTGAAGATAAAGTGAACACGTGAATGGACACGTAGAATAAGCGAGTAACATAGAATTAACAATTCAAGTGTGAAGTTGATCATTTGAAAATTTTATAGAACTATGTTGACAATTTACATTACATAAAATGAATTCTTATTTGTTCATAGATTGTGTATATATCTTATTAATTAGTATGAACGATAATAATATGGATTGCAAGTTGACATATAATGATGACTAATAATAATTCTATGTATGTGTTTATTTTGTTTAGCAATTGTAGTATGTGGGACACTTGAAATGAATTAAGGATATTGTTTACCGTAGTGTGATTAACATAATATTTGATTAATTGAGTTTGATGTTAGCAGATCGTCATCTCATTCATTATATTGTATGTATATAGCATAAGAGACCAAAAACAAAGTGTCTAATGATTAGACATAAGTATTTAATGTATATCTTCATTTATTGTCATGAAACACTGTTGTATAATTCATTCACACACGTATATTATGTAAAATACGTTCATTCTTGCTCAGATGGGTAGCAATAAATTCCTGTACCCAATTAAGATCAAAAGATAGGGAATACCTATCAATACACGCCATACAAAAGAAAGTAGGTCACGCAACCATGGCTGTTCCCAAAGAAGACGTCCACGACGAGGACAGGGCGCGGAAATTGGATCAGATTGTCTCATGCGAACCCAACATCCAATCCAATTTGGAAACGCTATAGCGATCAAAAATTTTCAAATTTATAAATTTTTTGATCGAGCAGTGCATTCTCACACAGTTAGGTCACCAACCCAAACCAGAGCAATAAATAAAGGCAATTAAGAACACGTCAACCCGACGCCAGCTACGAGACAATAAGACAACGTTTGACTTAACGCAACAAAGGAAATTGGGATCGACTTTGACAGACCTAACTCAACTCAAATTTACGACATCATAACAAACCGAACAAAGAGCAGAGTCCAGTGACACAAATACGCAGAAATTGTAACGAGGGGACGCTGTAGGGTTACGCCAACACGTGTGAACGTAAGAAAAGGGATATTGGATACTCACTGACAAAGGATTTAGAAAGTCTCGATAGTACAGAGACAATACAGCGAATACCCAGTGAATACATACGACCATGTCGCACAGCATGAAAACAACGCCAGAGTGACAACTTATATTTACGACGAGAAATCGTGGAGGCAACTCAGAGTGACAGCGAGCGAGAAGTTATTAATTGGTAGAAAAAACGGGGTGGAAGTTGAAAAATGAACAGGACGCAACGGATTCTTAGCGAGGGTGTAACAACAAACCTTGGGAAACTCATGAAACAAAGGTTTGACAGACAGGCGAACAATTACTTTATATTCTTAGAAAAAGCGATGTCCTTAGCTGTGTACTTCAGGGGATGTTCAACAGCCAACCAGAGGTTAGCATCTTCCGAAGAACTAAGTGGAGAGGACTGGTGACAACCAGGGCAGCAAATCAGAGAGTCGAAAAGCAAAAATCATCAAAGTGGAAGGAACATGTGACCCAGGAGAGGGTAAGTCTGGAACCTATCGGGATCAACCGAAGGCGTGGAAGGCAGAAGATTGCATTGTGGTAGAAAACGTTTGATAAAAACCGTTTGCAGAGTACACGAGGCTCTCAGTCTCATGAAATTTTGTGATCAGTTTTATTAACTCAGTTCTACACAATTTTACCTCAGTCTTATACAATTTTATCTCAGTTTTGCCCAGTTTATTTATTTAGTTACTTTAACTTTTGAACGTGCGAAGTTATCTAAGTATCGTTATACTTTCGAGTTCAGTACTATAAACTTTAAAGTATTATTCATTATTCGACATTATGGAACTTAGAAACTTTTAACAAGTGAAGTTACATCACAACTTTTGTGTATCAACTTCGGACATTGTGATTCTTATCATAAACTTAACTTGATTCAGACTTAATTATTCTAGTTGTGCAGACTCATGAACGATAAGAGAACTCAATATTCATAAACACAAGTGTATAACATAACGCACATTAACGACCAGCTAAGTAGAACATGAACAGTTAGATGAAGCACCTTTGTAATAGACATTTTATTTGAACACAACCCACTAATGATGGTTGAATGTAATACACTTCTTGATAGGCCTTTGTAAAAGAGTTAAATTATTTATTTTTAAAAATTATGTTGGCCTACGAGCATGTGAGAAATAAGATTACAAACTACCTTGATCAATAATAATATTAATAATTTATTTAATAGTCTATAGTACTTATTCCAGTGTACCGACTCTTGATTATACCTCAGGACGCCAGTAATAATAAACACAAAATAAAGTATATTAATCAACTTTTAATGAACCATTTGCATTTATACATTACAAAATTTATTTATATGACTTGAATCGTTTTATCTTACAAATTGAATATTATTAAATAGCAATGAGTCCTTTTTGACAGATTGAGTCACTATATTGAATACAAACATAGATATTTACCAAACAACATAGAATTAAATGTACATTATTTGTTACTTGCGTAAGAATCCTTCCAAAGTGCGTGGTCCTGAAGATGTTGTAGATCGGTGAGTCGTCAGCAGCCGTTGTCGTGTGTTAATCCTGGTTAAAACTGCACTAATTCACTTTACCACAGAGGTACACTGCACTTGACATATGGATTATACCTATAACTATGTCGTATAATCATACACTCTGGACACAAAGATTATTGAATTGACCTTAAGTGCATCTAACACAGTCGCGTCGCGTGTGGCTCGACTATCTTACACCGTCGTGACTTTACTCCGAACTCATTCGCCTTCTTCCGCGATTTACTACAACGTATTGAATTAATGGAACTTCATATGTATTATTACTTCTTGTTGATTGTTATAACTCCGGTCATCCACTCATTTACTTATTACGGTTTAAGAAACTTTATTTATAACTTTAGTATTAGTAATTATCGCGTTCCCGTACTCTGTTACTTCTGCGAATTTACTTATTCTTTACATTACTTATTAAAATATATATTTAACGCAAAACAGCGTACGCGAGTCTTTTCGTGTAATTCCGCCGATATAAAGAAGACTAACTTATTTCTCTCTAAGTTCATAATATATACTTGCTTCGAGTGTCCCTTACCTACGATCTACAGCAAAACGTTCCTATAGGTTTAAACTACCGCTAAATACAAATTCGCCCAATTTGCTTAACTAAAACCTCCCGCGCAACACATGACGCTTTTTCTGATTCACCCAACTTTTTTCCGTGTTCCACGTGCTTAAAAAACTAGCATCTATCGTTATCTCTCTCACACAACAACGCTCTCTCTCGTCTAACGGTATCTATTGTTACACGCACTTAAGTTTACAACGTTTGGCAAACACCCTTACTATCTTAGCAAATAATACATTTTATGACAGTTGTGTCCCAAAACGTGACTTAGCCTAAAAGTACATTCATTATAGTCGTCAGCCCCAGCGCCGGCGTTATTAACCCACCGCTTTACTCTACAGATTTTTTACAAGTTAATTTTCTTTCAAATAATGCCGCCTTTCGGTTCTGGGGTCTCAATACCTCTCCGCTTTCTAAAACACACCCATTTTTTTGCTTTCAGCATAGTTGATTGAGTGAAACTAGCAATTGCTCAAATTTTCCGTTATATAAGTCCCCCCATAGAAGTAGCATTTCAATTTTATCAAAATTGTAAACTAGTTCTATTGATGCGTCCCTAAATTTATTATAATTATAAGTACCCTGTTCATATATTCTAGTAATTTGACATAATTACTATATTCATTCATTATAATTAAAATTAACAATGTATTCAATTTAATTACTTGTCTTAAATTTCTTAGTCTAACTGGGTGAGTATCTTATTACAACATTACTCATTTATTACTGAATGCTAGACAGCAGGGTTGGTCGTTGGTTTACGGTTTGTTTACAAACAAACTATCCGCCCCTCTATGCCTGACTTGTCAAACTACTTTTAATTGCGGGTGGCATACTTTCCCTTTCAATAACATCTGTTACATACAGCAATTTCCCTTTTTAACATTTTGTGACAGTTCTTATTTACTTATTTTTCTAAACATTCGTAACTTCTTACATGTCTACCTTTCATTATACGTTATTACATTGACTTCCCTTACATTGAATTTGATACTTACGACTATTACATCAATATTCGTATGTTTGCTATTATATTTTGTTTTTCAATTTTCATGTGGTGTTTCTGTGTGTGTGTGTGTGTGTGTGTGTGTGTGTGTGTGTGTGTGTGTGTGTGTGTGTGTGTGTGTGTGTGTGTGTGTGTGTGTGTGTGTGTGTGTGTGTGTGAATTTTGGGTTTCTTCCTCCATTGCTTCAGTATCTGCTCCTTCATACACGACTGCTACGTGGAATATCTCTGCCATGAATATCTCTGCCGTGACTTCCTTCTGGTTCCCTTTTTCTGGAATTGTTAATTGTTTGTTGCGGAAATCGATAATACACCCATATTCTTCTAGTAACCCTATGCCTATTATACAATCCTTTACTAGCTCTGGTACCACGAGGAATACGCCGTCAGCTTCCACATCTCCGATCTTGGCCGTTGACAATACCTGCCGCGTCGCCCTTTTTGATCTCTGCCCAGTTGCTCCTTTGATGACAGTATTTGATAGCCTTAAGGTTTCTACATTTCCCAATTTCTTCTTCTTATTTTTAAACCATTTCTCAGATATAGCGTTTACTTGGCTTCCAGTATCAATTAATCCGTATAGGGGCATTTCATTTAATGATATCCTGATCTCCGGGCATTTGCTTATACAATACTCTACACTTATATCATCATTATCCAATGCATCGTCTTCTAAATCTAGAGCAACGGTATTAATATATTTTTTAATGGTGCTTAAATCTACGTCATCTGTACCATGCTGTCCTTGTTTTGTTGATATTGCAGCGGCATTTTTGTTATGTTGGTTACCGCTAGTCTGCCGCTAATTTATTTTTAACTTCTCGTTGTATCTGTCGTATTTGCAGGTCAGTTTCTTCCGACTTACGGTCAATATTTTCGCTCACCTTCTTCATTTCTTCCAGCTTTTCGTCTCGTAACTCCTTGATTGCCACCGTATTGTCTTCGCATCTTTTGTTGATAATTTGAATGTTGTTGCTATGCCGTTCGTCCAACTCTACGAATTGCTGTTTAGTGTTCCTACTAAGCTCAGTAATTTTATCGGTATTGTCTTGGATTTTGTGGTTCGTCTCTACTTGGCAGTCTTGGAACAGTTTTTGTTGTTTGTTCTCTCTTGTTCCAATTGTATAGCGACTTCGTTTCTTATTTCTATGTGTTGTTTATGGATTTGCTTTTTCATTTGTTGTAATGCTTGTTCTAATCTTATTTCATTTTGTTCTATCTGCGCTTTTGTTTGTGCAAACTGTACTGATTGTTTTTGTATTTGTTATGTTTGAAATGCCAGTTGTTTTTCTGTTTTTCTTGATTCTTCTTGTATTCGTCGTGTGTGTTGTGACAGCTGCTGTTCTAGTAACTGTTGTAATATTGTGTATATATCAGTGTTTTTGTCTGTCTCTAGTGGTGTCTGACTTATCGGTCGTTCTCGAATTTCTGTTACTACTGTTGGTGTAAATTGTTGTCTTTGCGTTTTCATCGTTCTGTCCGTTTTGTCCCCGCGTCCCTGACGCTTGATCCTCCTCTGAAATGTCTGCGAGCGTGTCTGGATCGCCTAATTGATTATTTCTTACGAATTCCATATCGTTGTTTTGGGTATCTGTATTTGTGTTCATGTTGCTGTATAGGTTGTGAATGTTGTTTTGTATGTCTTTGTCTCTCCTACTCCTACTTCGCGTAATCATAAACTATGTTTTATACTATTTCTATTCTTAACTTCTACTTGTTCTTAATTTATAATTTATTTAATAGTGACCTAATTGTCCCACGTTCCGGGCGACAGAATGTAATACACTTCTTGATAGGCCTTTGTAAAAGAGTTAAATTATTTATTTTGAAAATTATGTTGGCCTACGAGCATGTGAGAAATAAGATTACAAACTACCTTGATCAATAATAATATTAATAATTTATTTAATAGTCTATAGTACTTATTCCAGTGTACCGACTCTTGATTATACCTCAGGGCGCCAGTAATAATAAACACAAAATAAAGTATATTAATCAACTTTTAATGAACCATTTGCATTTATACATTACAAAATTTATTTATATGACTTGAATCGTTTTATCTTACAAATTGAATATTATTAAATAGCAATGAGTCCTTTTTGACAGATTGAGTCACTATATTGAATACAAACATAGATATTTACCAAACAACATAGAATTAAATGTACATTATTTGTTACTTGCGTAAGAATCCTTCCAAAGTGCGTGGTCCTGAAGATGTTGTAGATCGGTGAGTCGTCAGCAGCCGTTGTCGTGTGTTAATCCTGGTTAAAACTGCACTAATTCACTTTACCACAGAGGTACACTGCACTTGACATATGGATTATACCTATAACTATGTCGTATAATCATACACTCTGGACACAAAGATTATTGAATTGACCTTAAGTGCATCTAACACAGTCGCGTCGCGTGTGGCTCGACTATCTTACACCGTCGTGACTTTACTCCGAACTCATTCGCCTTCTTCCGCGATTTACTACAACGTATTGAATTAATGGAACTTCATATGTATTATTACTTCTTGTTGATTGTTATAACTCCGGTCATCCACTCATTTACTTATTACGGTTTAAGAAACTTTATTTATAACTTTAGTATTAGTAATTATCGCGTTCCCGTACTCTGTTACTTCTGCGAATTTACTTATTCTTTACATTACTTATTAAAATATATATTTAACGCAAAACAGCGTACGCGAGTCTTTTCGTGTAATTCCGCCGATATAAAGAAGACTAACTTATTTCTCTCTAAGTTCATAATATATACTTGCTTCGAGTGTCCCTTACCTACGATCTACAGCAAAACGTTCCTATAGGTTTAAACTACCGCTAAATACAAATTCGCCCAATTTGCTTAACTAAAACCTCCCGCGCAACACATGACGCTTTTTCTGATTCACCCAACTTTTTTCCGTGTTCCACGTGCTTAAAAAACTAGCATCTATCGTTATCTCTCTCACACAACAACGCTCTCTCTCGTCTAACGGTATCTATTGTTACACGCACTTAAGTTTACAACGTTTGGCAAACACCCTTACTATCTTAGCAAATAATACATTTTATGACAGTTGTGTCCCAAAACGTGACTTAGCCTAAAAGTACATTCATTATAGTCGTCAGCCCCAGCGCCGGCGTTATTAACCCACCGCTTTACTCTACAGATTTTTTACAAGTTAATTTTCTTTCAAATAATGCCGCCTTTCGGTTCTGGGGTCTCAATACCTCTCCGCTTTCTAAAACACACCCATTTTTTTGCTTTCAGCATAGTTGATTGAGTGAAACTAGCAATTGCTCAAATTTTCCGTTATATAAGTCCCCCCATAGAAGTAGCATTTCAATTTTATCAAAATTGTAAACTAGTTCTATTGATGCGTCCCTAAATTTATTATAATTATAAGTACCCTGTTCATATATTCTAGTAATTTGACATAATTACTATATTCATTCATTATAATTAAAATTAACAATGTATTCAATTTAATTACTTGTCTTAAATTTCTTAGTCTAACTGGGTGAGTATCTTATTACAACATTACTCATTTATTACTGAATGCTAGACAGCAGGGTTGGTCGTTGGTTTACGGTTTGTTTACAAACAAACTATCCGCCCCTCTATGCCTGACTTGTCAAACTACTTTTAATTGCGGGTGGCATACTTTCCCTTTCAATAACATCTGTTACATACAGCAATTTCCCTTTTTAACATTTTGTGACAGTTCTTATTTACTTATTTTTCTAAACATTCGTAACTTCTTACATGTCTACCTTTCATTATACGTTATTACATTGACTTCCCTTACATTGAATTTGATACTTACGACTATTACATCAATATTCGTATGTTTGCTATTATATTTTGTTTTTCAATTTTCATGTGGTGTTTCTGTGTGTGTGTGTGTGTGTGTGTGTGTGTGTGTGTGTGTGTGTGTGTGTGTGTGTGTGTGTGTGTGTGTGTGTGTGTGTGTGTGTGTGTGTGTGTGTGTGTGTGTGTGTGTGTGTGTGTGTGTGTGTGTGTGAATTTTGGGTTTCTTCCTCCATTGCTTCAGTATCTGCTCCTTCATACACGACTGCTACGTGGAATATCTCTGCCATGAATATCTCTGCCGTGACTTCCTTCTGGTTCCCTTTTTCTGGAATTGTTAATTGTTTGTTGCGGAAATCGATAATACACCCATATTCTTCTAGTAACCCTATGCCTATTATACAATCCTTTACTAGCTCTGGTACCACGAGGAATACGCCGTCAGCTTCCACATCTCCGATCTTGGCCGTTGACAATACCTGCCGCGTCGCCCTTTTTGATCTCTGCCCAGTTGCTCCTTTGATGACAGTATTTGATAGCCTTAAGGTTTCTACATTTCCCAATTTCTTCTTCTTATTTTTAAACCATTTCTCAGATATAGCGTTTACTTGGCTTCCAGTATCAATTAATCCGTATAGGGGCATTTCATTTAATGATATCCTGATCTCCGGGCATTTGCTTATACAATACTCTACACTTATATCATCATTATCCAATGCATCGTCTTCTAAATCTAGAGCAACGGTATTAATATATTTTTTAATGGTGCTTAAATCTACGTCATCTGTACCATGCTGTCCTTGTTTTGTTGATATTGCAGCGGCATTTTTGTTATGTTGGTTACCGCTAGTCTGCCGCTAATTTATTTTTAACTTCTCGTTGTATCTGTCGTATTTGCAGGTCAGTTTCTTCCGACTTACGGTCAATATTTTCGCTCACCTTCTTCATTTCTTCCAGCTTTTCGTCTCGTAACTCCTTGATTGCCACCGTATTGTCTTCGCATCTTTTGTTGATAATTTGAATGTTGTTGCTATGCCGTTCGTCCAACTCTACGAATTGCTGTTTAGTGTTCCTACTAAGCTCAGTAATTTTATCGGTATTGTCTTGGATTTTGTGGTTCGTCTCTACTTGGCAGTCTTGGAACAGTTTTTGTTGTTTGTTCTCTCTTGTTCCAATTGTATAGCGACTTCGTTTCTTATTTCTATGTGTTGTTTATGGATTTGCTTTTTCATTTGTTGTAATGCTTGTTCTAATCTTATTTCATTTTGTTCTATCTGCGCTTTTGTTTGTGCAAACTGTACTGATTGTTTTTGTATTTGTTATGTTTGAAATGCCAGTTGTTTTTCTGTTTTTCTTGATTCTTCTTGTATTCGTCGTGTGTGTTGTGACAGCTGCTGTTCTAGTAACTGTTGTAATATTGTGTATATATCAGTGTTTTTGTCTGTCTCTAGTGGTGTCTGACTTATCGGTCGTTCTCGAATTTCTGTTACTACTGTTGGTGTAAATTGTTGTCTTTGCGTTTTCATCGTTCTGTCCGTTTTGTCCCCGCGTCCCTGACGCTTGATCCTCCTCTGAAATGTCTGCGAGCGTGTCTGGATCGCCTAATTGATTATTTCTTACGAATTCCATATCGTTGTTTTGGGTATCTGTATTTGTGTTCATGTTGCTGTATAGGTTGTGAATGTTGTTTTGTATGTCTTTGTCTCTCCTACTCCTACTTCGCGTAATCATAAACTATGTTTTATACTATTTCTATTCTTAACTTCTACTTGTTCTTAATTTATAATTTATTTAATAGTGACCTAATTGTCCCACGTTCCGGGCGACAGAATGTAATACACTTCTTGATAGGCCTTTGTAAAAGAGTTAAATTATTTATTTTGAAAATTATGTTGGCCTACGAGCATGTGAGAAATAAGATTACAAACTACCTTGATCAATAATAATATTAATAATTTATTTAATAGTCTATAGTACTTATTCCAGTGTACCGACTCTTGATTATACCTCAGGGCGCCAGTAATAATAAACACAAAATAAAGTATATTAATCAACTTTTAATGAACCATTTGCATTTATACATTACAAAATTTATTTATATGACTTGAATCGTTTTATCTTACAAATTGAATATTATTAAATAGCAATGAGTCCTTTTTGACAGATTGAGTCACTATATTGAATACAAACATAGATATTTATCAAACAACATAGAATTAAATGTTCATTATTCGTTACTTGCGTAAGAATCCTTCCAAAGTGCGTGGTCCTGAAGATGTTGTAGATCGGCGAGTCGTCAGCAGCTGTTGTCGTGTGTTAATCCTGGTTAAAACTGCACTAATTCACTTTACCACAGAGATACACTGCACTTGACATATGGATTATACCTATAACTATGTCGTATAATCATACACTCTGGACACAAAGTTTATTGAATTGACCTTAAGTGCATCTAACACAGTCGAGTCGCGTGTGGCTCGACTATCTTACACCGTCGTGACTTTACTCCGAACTCATTCGCCTTCTTCCGCGATTTACTACAACGTATTGAATTAATGGAACTTCATATGTATTATTACTTCTTGTTGATTGTTATAACTCCAGTCATCCACTCACTTACTTATTACGGTTTAAGAAACTTTATTTATAACTTTAGTATTAGTAATTATCGCGTTCCCGTACTCTGTTACTTCTGCGAATTTACTTATTCTTTACATTACTTATTAAAATATATATTTAACGCAAAACAGCGTACGCGAGTCTCTTCGTGTAATTCCGCCGATATAAAAAAGACTAACTTATTTCTCTCTAAGTTCATAATATATACTTGCTTCGAGTGTCCCTTACCTACGATCTACAGCAAAACGTTCCTATAGGTTTAAACTACCGCTAAATACAAATTCGCCCAATTTGCTTAACTAAAACCTCCCGCGCAACACACGACGCTTTTTCTGATTCGCTCAACGTTTTTCCGTGTTCCACGTGCTTAAAAAACTAGCGTCTATCGTTATCTCTCTCACACAACGCTCTCTCTCGTCTAACGGTATCTATTGTTATATGCCCTTAAGTTTACAACGTTTAGCAAACACCCTTACTATCTTAGCAAATAATACATTTTATGACAGTTGTGTACCAAAACGTGACAGCCTAAAAGTACATTCATTATAGTCGTCAGCCCCAGCGCCGGCGTTATTAACCTACCGCTTTACTCTACAGATTTTTTACAAGTTAATTTTCTTTCAAATAATGCCGCCTTTCGGTTCTGGGGTCTCAATACCTCTCCGCTATCTAAAACACACCCATTTCATTGCTTTTACTTATTTAATTTCCCAATAATAACAATATGGCTATTATTTACTATTTTTTGATCTTATTAAACACAATATCTAGGCCTATGGTCTGCATAATTCTTCCAGCTATATCCAATTCATAAATAATTATTTAACTATTATTTGCTAATCTTTGTTTACAATTCATCTTATTTTATATAATTTTTTGTGTGATAAACAACATCACTTTTTATGAACTTTATAACGATCCCTTACAACATGGGTGTTTATGGATTTGTTTTAACTCCTTAATTTTTTAAACAATCTTTACTTTCCCTCCACGTTAACACTATCTGTTTTTCCTATCCGGGTATTCTCCCTTTTAATTATCATTGCATTCATTTAAATTTAACAATAACATTCTTACTTAACTAAATACTGTCTTCATCACTTTTCAGCGTCCATTATACCTTAATTAACTGTTTATACTTACTACTATTCTTAATTACTAATATTCTTCACTTTTAATTATTTAGTGTTTCCTTTGGATTTATTAAGTGTTTATGCTTTTATCCTTCACTATTTTTCCACTATATTAACATTCTTTATTTTACACTATTCTCATTTAATCATCACCTTCACTTTTAAATTATTTATAGTTTATTATAATTTAATTAGTGTACTTTCTTTATCACTACACTTTGGGGTTTTACACTTTCATTTTGCACTTCCTAAATGTTTTTGTTGTTAAGTGTTTCTAAATGGGTAATCCCTCTAATTACTATCTCACTACCGTACTATCTCTTTCATTACAATACAGTATATCATTAATAATATTAACAATTTTATGTCTTTATATTTCTATCATTACATCTAACTCTAATTTGTGGGTTAGTTTGCTTTTTTATATTTAACATTGTTTAATTGGGTTTCTTTCAATTGTCATTTACTTTTTGTCCATTAATGGATAATAACATTTACTTTTTTTCTCATAGGTTAATTATTGGTCTTTTTTCCAATATTACATTTGAGTGTATTATTTCTCCTGCTCATATTCTTTATTACTTGTTTGTGTATTATTATTGGTTTTCATTTTTATTTATTTCCCTTCATCTTGGGTTTGTTTCTTTTTCATTTCCCTCCTTCTTCATTTTCATTGTATTTGGTTAATACCTTGGTTTTCCACCTTCTCCTTTGGGTTCATTTTAACATGTTACATTGAGTCATTCAACTCCTTTAATTTGTTTCATTTTTGTTTGGTTTCGGTTTTTTCCCTTCTTCATTTGGTTTGGTTAATCACTTTCTTCTTCGTTTGGTTTTTATTCTCGTTTGCTTTTTGTCGTTCCCTTCTTCTTTTGTTTCCTTTTGTTGGGTCAATCACTTGGGTTAGGTCATGTTGTCGTTTGTCGTGTCATTGTCTTTTTATTTTCTTTATATTAAACATTTTATTTTATATGAAGTATTATTTTATATTCAGAATCATCTTTTTCATCCCTGGTATTGGGGTGGCTTATTTGTGTTGTAACATAATGCCTCTCCTTCAAAATTGATCATTTTGATAAAACACTTGCATAGTTTTTTATGAAATTATCAGTTATATATAATCTTTATTCCTTTTCTTTCTTGTTTGTTTCTTCATTCTTATTTCTCTTCTTACTTGATTCATTCCATTTTATTTGGATCTGTCTTTATTTATTTCCATTAGTGTGTTCTCCCTTTTATACAATTTTTTCCCTAACTTTTTAGTAGCTGGTTTCTTCCATTACTACTCATTTTTTCTGAGACCAGAGGAACATCATCTCTGCTCAGTTTATTTTGATTGCTGGACTTTTTCAACAGTCAATCTTAAATACCTTTTTTGTCAACTTGTGACTTAAATTAATAATAATAATATATTTTGGGATTGTCCACTTTGTGGTTTGTTTTTAGATCACTTTGGCCTTTTACTCATTCTTCCTTCCGCTGTACCTTTGCTATATACTGTTATCTACTCATACCGTTGTTTGTTTTTTATTTATTCATATGTTAATTTCATCATATCTAATTCTTCATTAGTTTGTTTTTCTATTCTTCTTGTGATCATTTTAATTATCTTAGACATATTTTTTCTTTTTCTTGGTTGTTTAGCAATATTCTGCTTTAGCCATTTTTTGTATATTTGTTTTATACATAACTTCTCTTTTTTCCTTGTACCAGTTCAGTTTTTTTTTTTCTTTGAATACACTAAATTCATTATTATTTCAGGTATTTATCTTAGCAGTTTTTGCTTGATTTTATTTTTGTTTATTTTATTTTGTTTGAAATATTATTTTTGATAATTTTTTGTAAGTTAGTTTTTCTTACTTTATAGGAATTTTTGTAACTTATTCCTTTCTTGGTACTTTTTGTTTAAATATTATCATAAGTCTGTGGTTCTTACTTTTTTATAGGAATTTTTGTAACTTATTCCTTATTATAATTTTTTATATTATACTTCATATGTCAACTTTATTTTATTGTAAGTTGATCTTGTTTTGTAGGAATTTTTGTAACTTATTCCCTTATTACAATTTTTTTTTCTTTGATATTTTATATTAGGCCTCATAAGTCATCGAAACATGGTTGTAAGTTGTGCTCACATAATTTTTGAATTTTGGCATTTGTTTATTTTATTTATTGTAATTTAATTTTCTTCATAAAACTTTTTTATAGAAGCTTGATTGTAAACTCCTTTTATCTTTTTGGTGGTTATATTACTTATTTCATAAGTATTGTTTCCATTATCTTTGGTGATGACATAGGGTGATTCATAGGGTTATACATAGGACCTTGTTATTTATACTTTTTTGTAAGGTGATCTTCTCCTTTTCTTTCATTATTATTGCCTTCTCTTGTATATTACACTCTTTGTTGTTTTTCTTCTCTACTCCTTCAAATGTTAGATGTTTGAACATTTATTCTGGATAATTTTTTAAATTTTATTTTTAATTTATTTATTATGGTTTATTAGTTTTCATTTAATTCGTCTTAGTCGTTTAGTCATTTCTTGTTTTGGTGATTATTAATTGGTTTAATCAATTTGATGCTCCTTCCTTTCCATTGGTTTGCTTGGTCAGTAAGTTGAAGATCAGTCCCATTTCTCTGTGTTCTTCTTCACTTAGTTTACACATGGTCCATCATTTCCTCTGTACTTGTGGTTCGGATAACCTCGGAGTGTATAACTATTTTCGTTCTTGTGAAATAGGTATCTTCAGTCTTGTACCACAATTCTTCTAATACCATAATGTTCCGTAGTATTAATGTCTACCTCAATCATTTGATTACTTTGTTGACTAATCAGAGAAGTTAATTGTACCTCTCTCATTAATGTTATTATTGATTTTTTATTTTACATTTCCCATTCGGGTGTGCTCCAGTGTTTTAGGGACCTCCTTAATTTGTTATACACTGTCTTGTTGTAAGTCCTTTCTATTTCTGGCATCTTCCATTTAAGCATAGATTTGCTGAAATTTTCATCCGCTGGTTTGTTGTGAATTCCCTCTATAATTGCTTTTAAGGTCCTCCTACAGTCTTTGTATTTCATTAACTTGCTTTGGTCAGTAATTGGTAAATTGAATACATCAATTGAGACTGAGATACAACAACGAACTGTATCAAATATATAAAGAGATACCAGTCTCAAAATTTATAAGAATTCAAAGATTACGTTGGGCCGGACATGTTATGAGAATGGAGGGTGGCAGGAACCCTAAGAGGGCTTTGCTGGGTACATGGGAGGGAACGAGACCTAGAGGTAGACCGAGGAAGAGGTGGGAAGATGGCGTTGCAGAGGAAGCGAGAGACATGGGGATAAGAAACTGGAGGAGGGTTGCAGTGGATAGAGTGGATTGGAGGCGGAGATTGGTGGAGGCCAGGGCCCGACTTGGGCTGTAGCGCCATAGGAGAGAGAGAGAATACATCAATTAGTCCGTTCTTCCTCATCTCCACTTCTTCTCTTGTGTTCAGTAGTTTCTTTTTATATATTTTTCCTATTTCCTTTGTTTCCTTAATCTTCTTAATTATTCGATTCTTCTTCACTCTTCTACTGTTGGTTTTTATGCGCTTAATTTTCTCGGTGTTATTGTTACCTTTATTTTCAGAAAACAATACACTCGTTTCTTTTACAATTTCCATCTCCTTACTCAGAAGTGGTGTCTAGTGTTTTATTCAATGGTTTGAAATCACTATCTAATGTTTCCTTAAGTTGATCTGCTGGATAATTTGTTTCTTCCCATCTCTTATTCATCCCCGTTTTTGTCTGTTTGACTTCTTCACGAAACTCTATTAGTATGAATCTTAATCCTTTTCTGTCCTTCTCACCATCTTCCTTCAACTGTCTTTGGAGTGTTTCACTATTATTTTCAATCTTGTTATTTAATATTTCAAGATCCTTCTTTATCTGCCTCTTCAGCTCCTCACTCTTCTTTTCTAATATTTCTTGGCTCCTCTTCAGGGCTTCATTGTTGCTTTCCATTTTGTTATTCAGGAGCTCTATGTCCTCCTTGATTTGTTTCTTTAGTTCTTCACGATTCTTCTCATTATTCTCTTTCATTCTTTCTTGTAACGATTCTAACTTTTCGTTCATTTCTACCTTGTCTTCCTTTCTTTGTTCTTTTGCTTGTCCGAATTGCTCCATCATTATCCTCATCATGCTATCCCATTTCGTCTCTTCGGTCGGTTTGTCTGGTTGGTCGCCGACCATTGTTCCTACTTCCGGTTCAGGTAATGTTGGGTTTTCTGGTTGGTCCTCTTGGGGATCCTCTTCGAACAATTCTCCGATCATTTCTTCAATTTCTTCCATCTCTTCTTGATCTTCACCTTAAGTTCCTTTCCTTATTTGGTATCTTGTAACCATGGAATGTCTCCTCATAATCGCTGCTGGTCTTCTTTAAAGCCTCACCGGTTGGTCGCCAATCTGTAACGACAAGAAGAAGACGTCCGTCTTTGTTTAAGCCCCGCGATGGAAGCCAATCTGTAACGTTATAACTGGTGTGTCTCTGTAAAGACGTGTACACAAGTGTTGTGTGTGTTAGTAGTGGGTTCGTCTCGCACTGGGTCATTACATCTATTTTGCGCTATCGATGTCCATAGCATTGCGGTAATTACCAGTACAACACAGCAATAACCTTACCTGTTCTGATATAGGGGTGTGTTAATCCCGGGTGGCGCCAAATTGTTTCTTCAAACAATTAAACTTATTAATTATTATCTTAATATGGTGTTCTCAGCTATGATGGTCGGGGCATTCAAATAATTCCCGCTCGTTCAGCCTTCTGAATCGTGTAGGTAGTTGTACTAATTGCACCTTGAGCGCTGATCGTCAAATCTAGCTTTTGTAAACGAACATAAGTAATATAATGCACTCCCTATGAAATAATAACAACGGTTACTCCCTGTACTAGTTATTTTAATGTTTGGTAAGTAATATTTTCCATTTTGACAATTAAATTATATTAGTTGATTAACAACTTTGCACCGACTTTTTATATGAAACAATATCTCTCAGGATGACGAATCGATTATGGAACGATCTATTCACATCAGCATGGCAGCTGAACGTGTAGTTGTTATAATTAATTTCGTTCCAAAAATCGGGGGATTCTTTTGATTACAAGACAAAGAATTCCTATGATTACAATAAAAGTACTTTACCTTAATCTAAGTGTACACAAATAATAAGGTGTGTGGTTACAATCTGTTCTGTAGTGTCGTTAAATGTGTTTTGAAAGTTCGTATTTAACCAATAGGTTATAATTTATGTTAACAAATTTTCAGTGTTTTTATTTTTCTTAATTAATCTTTGAAAGAGAATATTCGGCTTATAGTGAGATCAAATTAGTTTTAGTAAACTTTGGAGTGATTTTATTTTTGGAAATAAGGTAATTCAATGGTACTTAACACATCAGATGATTTGGTGTTTCATTGGGTCGGAAGAGGATTGGGCTGCAATAGTTTCTATTTTCATTGATCTTTGGACTTAAGTAGGTCTGGCGTCCTTTTCATATAGGATGTGGTCATAATTTTCTTTTATTTTTCTGTTAATATGGTCCTTGGTCTTTAGTTGACTGCTCCAATGGTTCGTCTGCTTCTTATTCAGTCATGATTTTGAATTTTTTTCACTGTTTTACATTATTTAATTAACACTTGGTCTTCCAAAATTCGGCTTCTGTCCTGGTAGAATGACGCTTTACGAGTAACGATATTCAACGGTAATTTTCGCCACCAACGTTCATTTCTATGGTTACCAATGAATTCTGATTGGCTTAGATTGATATAAATCCATTGTTATCAAAATTTGAATTCTTTTCAAAATCTTAGTATATCTTCTGATTGCTGTTATTCCTCTATTTTCCTTCCTAAGCATTAAATATTGTCACTATAGTATGTATTTCCTTTCATACATTAATTTGATACCCCACAAGTTTGGGTTATTTTAGGTTTTATGTTTTTACAATTATTTTAATACTTGTTAATTACATTTCTTTTTGAATTCAAATATTTATTATAATATTTGGTCTTAAAAATGATTTACAATTTATCCTTGGTGAGTCATTCGCCTCGGATTTACTAATTTCTTTGTTAATTTGTTATAATTTGTAGTTGTTTGTTTCTGACAGTTAGGCATTTTCATAGGCCTAAGTAGCCATTATGGTATTTGACTTATTTCATTTAAATTACATCTCATTTTAGCCTAATGGGCTTCATTTTGTTATTATAATTGGTTGTATTATTTATTGTTGTGTTTTGGGTCTGTTCAAACTTTGTACTTTATTTGTCAGCTGTGTGCCGTGACCACTGCAATGCGACACGGGCGGCTGACGTCACTTGCTTATCAAGCGCTGCCGGCGGTCAGCTGACTGACGGTAGACAGTTTTAGTTTAGTTTCTAACCAGACCCCGAGCTGTACTCTCGTTAAAAATCTCTCTTCCAGCCGCGGCTTCTGGATCATTCTTAATTATTTTCATGTGTCGTACTTACTAATTTACTCAGACAACCTGCGTCCATTTACAATGGACTGCGACTTCTTTCAAAGCTAATTTTATAGGCGTTATGGCCTCAAAAACATCCGCACGTGTCTACAATGGTCTATAAAATTTAACATTTCAATAAACGCATATCAAACAACAGAATTACAGTCCACTTCTTTTCGTTTAAAACACAGCCTTTTCTACATAGCGTTTTTGGAACAACTCAAGATTTTCAAGAGCTTCCAATCTGCAACATTTTTGGTCCTCACGGGCAGGATTTCTTATTTTTGGTCCACAAGCGACCGCATTTCTTTGTCCGCAGCGACAGCATTTTTGGTCCTCACGGGACGGATATCATATTTTTGGCCCAAAAACGGCAACATTTTTGGTCCAACCGAACTGGATTTATTCTCGCCCTACGGGCAGCATTTCTTGGTCCACAAGCGACCGCATATTACTTTGGCCTTAGGGGCATTTCTTGGTCCTGAGCAACCACATTTTCATCCACAAGCGACACCATTTTCGTCCTGAGCGACACCATTTTTGTAAATTACATCACAATCAACACGACAAGATTCGGCGGAGCAGTAGACCAGAGACGACGGGACACGGCAGGACAGCATTTGCGACTTCACGTAAAAAAGTTCCACAGCTTTAAATTATGGAGGGCTACAACATAAAGCGTCATCTGACCAGTAGAGACAGGAGGTGTAACAGCTCCTAACAGGATCGAGCAACGGGATCGAAGCCAGCTTCAGCACGACTGGATCAACGTCCACGTGACTATGAACTTTTTACTTATATTTAACGTTTCAAGCAATATTTTACATTTAGCAGTTATTTTTTAACACCTTTTATAAACATACACCATCATTACACAATACAAGTTAGTAAGTGGTTAGCAGTTCATTGTGAGTTCAAACATCAAAGATAAAAATATATGGTACTATCATTTAAATTCATAATTTTAATAATTTTTAATTGCCAACAAAGCTTGATTAATAGAGAGAGTAAGCCTATGTTCTAGCAAGTATTATGTTCATATAGACAAGATCGCTAGCTACCGCAACGTATTCAAATTTATCAAAACTTAAGTTTATGGTTCACATGCTCTATGCTCAAATTCTTCCAAAGTATTCTTCTTGTTTCTTAAATTGTAATAATGGCAGATGTAAAGGCTCTAATAAAAAAACGAGGCACAATTAAAGCCTCAATATCACGCGTAAATACTTCCGCGGATAACTTCGATTTGGAAACCAGCGATCATCATGCGCTGAAAAAAAAACTTCGACATTTGATGGAATTATCCGCCAAATACGATGAGATTCAATCCCAAATCGAATCCGAGGAAGCGAACTTTGCTTTAGCGAGTGATAGGGTACAAACGGAAGACGATCTTTGTAATATAGAGTGTAAATTGCAACACCTGCTGGAGCAAGCTGAGCATATGAACCAGGAACCATTAATTAATGCTGAAAGTTTTTCCAGTTGGAACCAATCAAATTACCACGGTTTGCGGGTAGTACTATTGAGTGGCAACATTATTATCACATTTTTCTTGAACTAATTCACGTCAGAGCCGATCTGACGGACATACAGAAACTTCACTATTTGCACTCGTCATTATATGGCGAAGCGCTTAACGTAATAAAGTCATTACCAATCACTCATGAGAATTACGCGGTGGCTATCGATCTGTTGAAGAATAGATATAACAGTAAGCTAATTGTCTCCGCCCACCATGTCGGGAATGTCCTGGACGTACCATTGGTTCAACAAGAATCCCAAGTCGGCATATCTAAATTCATTGATGAAATCTCAGCCAATATAAATGCTTTAGATAATCTCAACCTGCCAGATAACACATTCGAAATTATTGTCATACATTACTTAGCTAAAAAACTTGATAGTTACACTTTCCGGTTGTGGAAAGAGAGTTTGTCGGAACATAAATTCCCTGACTTTAATAATTTTATGAATTTTCTAAATTCACGCAGAAAATTGCTACAAAATCTTGATAACGCGACTACCCCAACGAGCAGGTTGAATAAAAGCGATAAGTCTCCTTATCGCAAGGCAGTTAAACAGATAAGCGCTCCTAGGGGGGCATTTCATTCTCATATCAGAAACCATTTATGTAGACTATGTAACGGCGAACATAGAATTATCGACTGCTTACAATTCACATCGCTTTCTGTCCCTGACAGAAAAAACGTTATAGTAAAAAACAAACTTTGTTTAAATTGCCTTCGTCCGGGTCACGAAAGCTCAAAATGTCCATCAAAATTTTCTTGTAAAAAATGTGCTAAGCGTCACCACACCACAATTCATGTCCCCAACAAAGACGGAGCTTCCATCAATAACCAATGCTCACTAAAGTTACAGACAAATAAATCAATATTGTTATCCACCGCCGTCTGTATGACCGCTAATAAGGCCGGTAGAAAATTTCCCGTTAGAATTTTACTGGATTCCGGCTCTCAAGCGAACTTTTGCACAATGGATTTCGCCCGCAGAATGGGCCTTCAATTGGTTAAATCGCAACTGCCCATCACGGGTATAAACAACTCGCTTTCCCAGGCTGACTTTAGTACAAAGGTAAGGCTACATTCTCGCTATAAACCCTTCACGTTAAACGTGCATTGTGCCGTACTACCCAGTATAACTAAAATGATTTACCGGCGGAGTCGTTCGATCTTGCCTCTTTGAATTTACCCAAGCACGTATTCTTGGCTGATCCACACCTACATTGCTCGGCGCAAGTCGATGTACTACTCGGCGCTCAATATTATCTCCAACTAATTGAACCTATTAAATTTATGCGCGGACCGCACTTTCCTATAATTCAGGAGACTAAGTTAGGATTTATTTTGGCCGGTAACTTACCCTTCAACGTCGACATAACTAAAACAGTTTCGTCCTTTATGGTCTGTAAGGATGATAGTCAGATTTCCTCGCAACTAAAAGAATTTTGGAAGTTGGAGGAGATCTCTAGTCGCGAACCGTGCTCTGAGGACTCGCCGTGTGAAAAACATTTTGTGAAAAACACTAGCCGCAACCGCGAAGGGAGATTCGTGGTATCCCTGCCCCGCAGGTCTGATAAATTTCATTTGGGAGATTCTCTCCGCGGAGCTATCCGCAGGTTCCAATTGCTAGAGTTCAAGTTCAAGCAGAACCCTATCCTTTACAAGGATTATAGCGAGTTCATGAGTGAATACTTGAAACTTGGTCACATGTCTCCACTTAATGATTACGATTTGTCGCTTGACAACTCAGATATTTTTTATTTGCCCCATCACGCAGTCTTCAAGGACTCCAGCCTAACCACTAAATTGCGCGTGATATTTGACGCCTCCGCTAAAACCACAAATAATCTGTCCCTCAACGATACTCTAATGGTCGGTCCTACGATCCAGCAGGATCTGTTTTCGATAATGGTTCGGTTCCGTACCCACCGATACGTACTTATTGCAGACATAGAAAAGATGTATCGTCAAATCATGGTTAACCCAAAGGATTCAAACCTGCAACGCATCGTTTGGCGTGATGCGCCGCATAAGGAATTACAACATTACGCTTTAAGGACGGTTACGTATGGCACTGCTAGTGCTTCCTTCCTTGCTACACGTTGTCTGGCTCAGATAGCCTACGAAAATAAATCCGACTACCCTACAGCTTCTAGGGCCATAGCCAATGATTTTTACGTAGATGATCTTATAACGGGTTCGGATGATCCGAACGTGTTAGCTAAAATGAAATGCGAGATCGTGAATTTGCTAAATAGGTATGGTTTCACGTTACATAAGTGGTTTACTAACCACCATAAGATTATGGCCCTTCGCGCCCAAGTATCCCATGACTTCAGCAAAGGTCAAAACATCCGTACATTGGGAATCCAATGGAACGTTGATAAGGATAATTTTTTATACACCGTTCGGGGTGATGATGATTCGACCGTGTTCAACAAAAGAAGCGTGTTGCCGGTCATTGCTGGGATTTACGATCCGCTGGGTCTTATCGTCCCCATCACATTTTGCTGCAAACATTTCGTGCAACAGTTGTGGTTGGCGGGCACAGATTGGGACGAACCCCTATCTGTGTCATTAGCCAATCAGTGGCTAGAACTATACTCTCAATTAGTTTCCGACACTCATTTTAAGATTACGAGGTCGGTTAAGAGTTCGAACAATTATCCAATTAGTTCATTACAGCTTCACGGATTCGCCGACGCTTCGGCTAAAGGTTACGCGTGTTGCATTTATGTGCGGGCGGTCTATTCGAACGGCGCCATATCGTCAAACTTGTTGTGTGCTAAATCTAGGGTCGCTCCGCTGAAACAGATAACGCTACCACGCCTTGAACTTTGTGCTTGTTTATTGCTGGCGCAATTAACTTCCAAGGTTTTAAACGCCATCCACTACAATTTGACGGACTATATCTCTATTCGGACTCGATGATAGCGTTGCATTGGATACATCAACAATCTTCCCGCTGGAAGGTATTTGTGGCCAACCGTGTAGCGCAAATACAGCGTCTTGTTAGCAGCAGGGGAACTTGGCATCATGTAGTATCAACTGACAACCCTGCCGACATTTTATCACGCGGTTGCCTCCCTCGTAGTTTGCACTGTCATACTCAATGGTGGCATGGTCCGTCCTGGTTGGCCCATGAGTCAGCATCATGGCCAGTCAGCGCCTTCAACATTCATGCTCCCTGTACTTATCCCGACCTTGAGCAGGAACGTCGCAAGCAGGTTCAAACCTCACTAATTGTCGCATCCTTAACACATAGCTATGTTGAAAATTATTCATCCCTCACTAGGCTCATTCGCGTCTTCGCATATTGCCGCAGATTTATTCGCAACTCTAGGCTCCCGGTTGTTGACAGGGCCACGTCCTTTTTGTCTGCTCAAGAATTGTATGACACACTTTTGTTTTTTGTCCGGCAATCTCAGCAGTCGCACTTCGGCGTAGAAGTTAAGGAACTTGAGGCACATCGGTGCCTTCCTCGCAGCAGTAAAGTTCTTGCTCTCAACCCCTTCCTGGATGACTCGGGCATTTTAAGAGTGGGTGGACGCTTACAATTCTCCCCACTTAACTACGCGAGTAAACACCAAATAATTTTGCACCCGCACTCTCGTCTCACGAGATTAATAATTGAGTATGAACATATCCGTTTGTTGCACGCTGGGGTGCAATCAACTCAAGCTTCGCTCAGGCACAAATATTGGATCATTCACGACAAATCTTATATCCGCTCAGTAATACATAAGTGTGTCACTTGTTTTCGTTTCCGGGCTAGAGGCTAATAGAATCAACTATTAGGTCAGTTACCCCCTTCTAGGGTCACGCCTGCTAGGCCACTTTCCCAGTCTGCCGTGGACTACGCCGGTCCTGTACTTTTACGCCATGGCGGGCAGCGCTCAAAGTCCACGTCCAAGGCATACATCGCGTTATTCATATGCATGTGCACAAAGGCCATCCATTTAGAATTGGTGTCGGATCTCACTTCCAACGCCTTTATAGCGGCTTTAAAAAGGTTCATCACGCGCAGAGGTATTCCCGCGCAGATATTTTCAGATAATGGTACGAATTTTCGTCGTGCCAACCACACCTTATATGATTGGTACAAATTTTTAACCTCAAAGGAAGTTGAGCAATCTTCTCAGGAGTTTTGCGGTCTCCGCGGTATCAAATGGTCCTTCATCCCTCCTTCAGCCCCTCATTTCGGTGGTTTGTGGGAAAGTGGTGTAAGGAGTGTTAAATATCATTTACGTCGCGTAATAGGCGGTACGATCTTGAATTTTGAGGAATACTCTACTCTTCTCTCTCAAATTGAGGCTTGCCTTAATTCACGCCCTTTGTGTGCTGTGTCCGACGATGCTAGAGACCCTGAACCCTTAACTCCTGCTCATTTCCTGGTCGGTGCTCCACTGACTGCACTTCCGGAACCCGACTATACCCAAGGCAATACTAGTCATTTGGGCAGATGGCTTCTGCTCCAAAAATTTACACAGACCATCTGGAAACGGTGGTCTAGGGATTATCTGCACCAGCTGCAGCAGCGCAACAAATGGGGCACCCCGTTAAGGAATTTGAATGTCGGACAGCTTGTCCTCATTTTGGATGATAATTCCCCCCCCCCACTACAGTGGAAGCGTGGGGTAATTACCAATGTTTTTCCGGGTCAAGATTCCTTAGTACGCGTCGCAGAAGTTCGCACCGCGCTAGGTATCTTACGCCGACCCATCCACAAATTATGCCCCCTTCCGGTGGCAACAAACTAGTCGTATGCGTGCCATACGAGACGTACTAGGATTGTGAACTTGTCACATTGCCTGGACTACGCCCGGGACATTCCCTGGGGCGAGCATACAAGTCAATTGTATCATCAACGTTGTAAGTATTATTTACGTGCCGATAGCTATTATTGCAATAGTGACTGTGTTTTCAGTGTACTATCAATTATTTATGGATGTTGTTGTATTGTCGTATGTTTATATATTCAAAGTTCCGAGAACTACAAGTGTTACTTATGGTATCAATTATTCTATGTATGTATTGTGTTTTCTAATGGTCATATATTATGAAATTTATTGGGGTTTGTTGTGTCAATATCATGGTGCAATTATTATATTTTTTATGGTGTTATCACTTGTTATTATAATGCTTTGCAAATGTCAATGGGTATTATTTGGGAAAGATCAATGTCTACTTAATCATTGTATTATTATGTGTATTGTGTTACTATTATGTTTTGGGTAATTTTACTGTCAGTTTGCCCTTGCTATTTGCATAAGGGTTGATTTCTTGTATACCTTGTAATTGTTAATTGAATTTATCATGTTAATCATATTATGGTTATTATGTCATTGCGCTGTAGCCAATACGCCAATTGTTGTATTATTGTTGCCATGTAAGTCTAACTATTATATTATTAACTTAATGTTTAATTTACAAAATCGTCCCGATTTTGAGCGGGCAGTATGTTCAAACTTTGTACTTTATTTATCAGCTGTGTGCCGTGACCACTGCAATGCGACACGGGCGGCTGACGTCACTTGCTTATCAAGCGCTGCCGGCGGTCAGCTGACTGACGGTAGACTGTTTTAGTTTAGTTTCTAACCAGACTCCGAGCTGTACTCTCGTTAAAAATCTCTCTTCCAGCCGCGGCTTCTGGATCATTCTTAATTATTTTCATGTGTCGTACTTACTAATTTACTCAGACAACCTGCGTCCATTTACAATGGACTGCGACTTCTTTCAAAGCTAATTTTATAGGCGTTATGGCCTCAAAAACATCCGCACGTGTCTACAATGGTCTATAAAATTTAACATTTCAATAAACGCATATCAAACAACAGAATTACAGTCCACTTCTTTTCGTTTAAAACACAGCCTTTTCTACATAGCGTTTTTGGAACAACTCAAGATTTTCAAGAGCTTCCAATCCGCAACAGGGTCTGTTCATGTGTTATTATTTTGTCACTATTATTTTATACATAATTGTTTACTATCTGGTTTCCTCGTTTTCTAGTCATACATTTCTTAACTTTTTTACTTATTTAATTTCCCAATAATAACAATATGGCTATTATTTACTATTTTTTGATCTTATTAAACACAATATCTAGGCCTATGGTCTGCATAATTCTTCCAGCCATATCCAATTCATAAATAATTATTTAACTATTATTTGCTAATCTTTGTTTACAATTCATCTTATTTTATATAATTTTTTGTGTGATAAACAACATCACTTTTTATGAACTTTATAACGATCCCTTACAACATGGGTGTTTATGGATTTGTTTTAACTCCTTAATTTTTTAAACAATCTTTACTTTCCCTCCACGTTAACACTATCTGTTTTTCCTTTCAGGGTATTCTCCCTTTTAATTATCATTGCATTCATTTAAATTTAACAATAACATTCTTACTTAACTAAATACTGTCTTCATCACTTTTCAGCGTCCATTATACCTTAATTAACTGTTTATACTTACTACTATTCTTAATTACTAATATTCTTCACTTTTAATTATTTAGTGTTTCCTTTGGATTTATTAAGTGTTTATGCTTTTATCCTTCACTAATTTTCCACTATATTAACATTCTTTATTTTACACTATTCTCATTTAATCATCACCTTCACTTTTAAATTATTTATAGTTTATTATAATTTAATTAGTGTACTTTCTTTATCACTACACTTTGGGGTTTTACACTTTCATTTTGCACTTCCTAAATGTTTTTGTTGTTAAGTGTTTCTAAATGGGTAATCCCTCTAATTACTATCTCACTACCGTACTATCTCTTTCATTACAATACAGTATATCATTAATAATATTAACAATTTTATGTCTTTATATTTCTATCATTACATCTAACTCTAATTTGTGGGTTAGTTTGCTTTTTTATATTTAACATTGTTTAATTGGGTTTCTTTCAATTGTCATTTACTTTTTGTCCATTAATGGATAATAACATTTACTTTTTTTCTCATAGGTTAATTATTGGTCTTTTTTCCAATATTACATTTGAGTGTATTATTTCTCCTGCTCATATTCTTTATTACTGGTTTGTGTATTATTATTGGTTTTCATTTTTATTTATTTCCCTTCATCTTGGGTTTGTTTCTTTTTCATTTCCCTCCTTCTTCATTTTCATTGTATTTGGTTAATACCTTGGTTTTCCACCTTCTCCTTTGGGTTCATTTTAACATGTTACATTGAGTCATTCAACTCCTTTAATTTGTTTCATTTTTGTTTGGTTTCGGTTTTTTCACTTCTTCATTTGGTTTGGTTAATCACTTTCTTCTTCGTTTGGTTTTTATTCTCGTTTGCTTTTTGTCGTTCCCTTCTTCTTTTGTTTCCTTTTGTTGGGTCAATCACTTGGGTTAGGTCATGTTGTCGTTTGTCGTGTCATTGTCTTTTTATTTTCTTTATATTAAACATTTTATTTTATATGAAGTATTATTTTATATTCAGAATCATCTTTTTCATCCCTGGTATTGGGGTGGCTTATTTGTGTTGTAACAATATGCATACCGTCAGATTCCGTATATTATGTAATGTGACATAACGGGAGCCCCAAATAACTAACAATATGACCCAAATAAATGAAATCAAATATATAAATAAACAAGAAAATACTAAGTAAATAGATTGTAAAATGTAAAAAGAAGTACAATAGTCAGGTGGTATAAATAAGAATCATGTAGTATAGTTGATAAGTAATAAACATGTAAATGTGAATAATTATAAGAAAGTGAAAAGCATTGCCAATCATTAATTAAACAGAGAGGACTGTATAAATTAATGATCCTTCCAATTACCCAAAGTGAAAGAAAAAACCGAGCACTAGGCAAACTGTATGCCAGTGCAAAACAAACAATTGTAGGAAAACAATATTTATCAATTGAAATTTAACAGTGTTACTCCTATTAGTTATTTTGCCAGTGTCAACTACTATTAGTTAAGGCCAGAAATAGTATTGACAATAAAGTATGTTAAAAGGTCTCACCTTAAAATGAGATCACTGAAGGCCTAAACAGTAGTTCATTGTGTTTGTTCTAGTATAAAGGCCTATGTTTATCATTATTAGTAAGCCATGTTGTTAATTGTAACAAGCCTGTAGACAAAACAGGAATTTTGTGTTACCACTATATAATACCTGTAAAGGGCCCATACAGACTATACTATAATAATCAGCTAATAAAGTTTGATAGAATTAATGGGATGGGGCTGTGGTACACTAAATAGTTTGGGTTACTGTTTGTTAATCAATAAATACAATCTGAGCCATGAAGGCAACATTGTAAGTTTGTAACTCTAATTCCCACTTTTTTTTATTAATATTTTTATTTGTACTTACCTTGTAACTCAAGATACACATCCGGTATGCACACGTGGCTTTGTGGCCACCATTACTTTTCTCACTAAGGGCCAGGATACGTTATTAAGCGAGCACAGAAACAGTTTGGGCGTTCGAAATAATAAGTCTGACAACACTTAGGTTCAACAAAACTTGTGGTTTAATATTTCTGAATTTCAATCGTTAGAATTTACAAAAACCAAAATGGAGTCGTATACACAAAAACAAAATGGCGGCTATGTACTTCCGCCCAACTAACTACACATCAATTTTAATTATTCATTTCTGGTATCTCCTGTATTTAATTTATAACAAGAGTATTTTTTATTTAACTGCAGTTATCATTGATGTTATTTACTACGTATCAGATTATATTACACACAACACAAACCAAAGCCTCATTGTATAGCTTGTAGATGCCGGCATTCTCTCACACGCACACACACTCTCTCTCTCCCCATACATTAATTAGTGGTACATGTTTTTGATTTAGAATTTTTTGAGCTCAGATTATAAAATTGATATGGTTATAAATTTTGAACTTTCCTGAATTGGACATCGCAGTTTCTCCTCAGACGCTCTCCATTTCCAGCAGGTGGTCGGCGAACTTTACTGTTGAGTCTGTTCCTTCACTGCACTGAATTTACTTTACATTTTTACTTTTCTGGTTAGTTAATGGTACTTGCTACCTTTTAATTACATTTTTGTACTGTTTGAAACACTTTGGCTGGCAATAATCGGCCAGCGAATTTTGTAGCGTGCTACTGCACTGAATGTAGGTTGAAGACTGGGGCGGATATTATGTTGTAAATTCGGCAGGTGGAAGGGATTATTCGTCATCAACCTTTTGTTCACGGCTGATGACGGCATTGTCTTACGTCTCAGTTGTTACGTTTGTCATATTTATTATGACGTTTTCGTATGGTTCGATTCTTGCTTTGTCTGAATATGTGTTGTATGTCACGTAGGCCAGTGACCTTGAAGTCGAGTTGCTCTGGCAAACTGCGTTGTATGGTATATATTGGGAAATTTTAACCTCACCACTTTTAATACATTAAATCACAATAAATTAATTTTGCCTGTACCGACAAATTCCTACACGGACTTATGTACCGTTACAAGTTAGTATATTAAGATATTTTGTTGTAATTTATAGATAGTGTTAAGTTAGGGGAGGCCGAGGTAATAAGAGACACGGCCAAAAAACGCCGTAAATATCAATTCAAAATGGTAAAAAATAAGTAATGGTAACTTCAACACTTTTTTTTTCTTACCATACACTTACTTACGAACTAATATGAGTTTTTAAATTTTTTTTACACTATTAAAAAATACCTTCACTTTGAACTTATTACGGAAGTTCGTGACTTTTCCAAAATAAAATTTTATTGTGAAAATTGAGTTAGAATTTTGAAAATGACTGATATGTAATTTTGTGACTAGGATTATGAAGATTGGTGTGAAATTTTTTAAATTGCTGAAACATTTCATTTCAGGTGAATTATGGGCTTGCCTCTTATTACCCCTTTTTGAAAATTTCAAGGGGTAATAAGAGACAGCCTCTTTTTAAAACTTATGTTTGTTTCAGGTTTGTGAAATGAAATATTGAGTGCATAGACAGATTAAAAGTTAATAGACAGTGTATAAGTAATAACTAAAAAGCAGTGCTAAGACAATCATTTAAAATGCCAAGAAAATATATTAAAAAATATATTTGGTGTCAATTTGACCCAGAAAACATAAAAAAAGCAATTGCGGAAGTTAAGAAGGGAGTATCAATTAGAACAGCAGCTAAAAAATTTGAAGTCCCTCCCTCAACACTAGGAAAACACTACAAAAATCCTGAAGACAAAATTGGAGCTGGACGCAAGCAAGAAATTCCAAAAGAAGAAGAAGCTGCACTTTCAAAGTACCTGGAAACATGTGCTACACATGGAGAGGGTCTGACGAAATCAGAAACTTTAAACTTAGTAAAAGAATTCTTGGACTACAGTAAACTGAAGACCAGGTGGAATGACAATAAGCCCTCTGATGACAGGTTTAACTTATTTTTAAAAAGGCACCCACAATTAAGAATCCGAAAAGGAGAGCAGTTGAGTAACCAGAGAGTGAGAGGCGCAGACCCCTTTACAGTCAATCGTTTCTACAAGGATGTCAAGAAGCTGTACATTAAAGAAAAATTAGCAGAAGGAAATGGAAAATTCATTTACAACTGTGACGAAACTTCATTTGCACATGACCCAAGTGATGTCCGTGTCATTGCTAAAAAGGGTACCAAAAGAGCTTCAAAGAATGTTGCTGGTTCAGGAAAATTGAACACGACTGTGCTAGCTTGTGGTGGAGCTGACGGTACAAAGATGCCACCTTTCATCATCTTCTCTGGAACATATGTTTGGAGTACCTGGATTCCTGAAAACGATTACCCAGGAACAGTGTACACTGCACAGAAGAAAGGCTGGATGGAAGGGACCATCTTTGCTAATTGGTTTTCAGAAGCGTTCTTAAAGAACATCCCTTCAAAAGAACAGCGCAACAACAATAAAATCATTCTGTTCTTTGATGGCGTTGCCTTCCATGTAAACTATCCATTGATTAAAATGGCGTATGATAACGTGATTTTGATCAAACTTCCGCCAAACTTGACACATTTTATGCAGCCCCTTGACTTAAAAGTTTTCAAGCCCCTAAAGAATGCTTGGAACAATCTAATGGTGCAATGGAACCGAACTAACCCAGGCACTCCTCTGCCTAGAGAAGAGTTCTCAAAGAAAATCAAGGTCCTGTGGGAAGAGCACTTCCATCCAAGGCTTTTAGTATCAGGGTTTCTTCACACTGGCCTGTTTCCAGCAGATGCTTCAAAGTTTCCAGAGGAGGCCTACAATCCTATAAAACTCCAGAGATTTAAAGCTATTGAACAAGCTACAGCTTCAAAACATGGATCTGTGACACCCTCCAGTAAATCCACACCAACTTCTGTGAGACCTTCGGGTACACCCAGGACTTCTTCTCCAGCACTCTCTCCTGCTTCAGCAAATCCTGCTTTACCGAAACCTCTTACTACATCTGAAACATGCACTGAAGTTCCAGCTACACCAGTTGAACAGGAAAATCAACCTGGATGTTCATCTTGGCAAGGAGGTGATTATGTGGAGCATTCAACCTCATTTGAGAACTTCATTCGGTTTAAACTTACTGAAAGTGTCATGAAATCTACACCAAAGCTGGCAGGGAAGCGCAAAAAAATTTCTGGAAAAAAAGAGAGAAATCCTAACATCCAAAAAAGTTATGGAGAGGGTTAAAAAGGCTGAAGATGAAAAGACACACACAAAAGTGAAAACTACTAGGAAAAGGTCAGAAAAGCAGTCCAAGTATGACAAACTAAGGGGTACCTCCAAGATTACCAAAGGCAAAAAACCTCAACCTAAAAAACGCAAAGTCAGAGACAAAATCGTAATTAAAGGAAATATAAAGCGTAACCAAAATTGCAGATCATATAAACCAATTACAACCAGAAGATGGAAGAATAAATAAGAAAACAAAATATTAAAAACTGAGTGTGAAGAATATGTCTGCATCGAGGAAAGTAATTATATTCTACAAATCACAATTATCTCTACACAACACTCAGATTAACTTCACAGACACTATTAAAACCACCACCAGTGATAACTAAAAAGACCACTAAATATAAATACAGTGAAAAAATAATATAAAACATTTTATTTTAATGAAACGTGGGAAGTTCATATAGTGTACACGTCTGACTGATGACGGCCATTTGCATTACTGGCGAAATCATTCGTCGTTCCAAGTTAAACAAAACATAATTGTTCATTTTTTGTATTAGTGAGTAAGATTTTGTTTTTAGATAATTGTAATGTCATGTACTCTCTTTAAGCATTTCTTACCTTCCTAACAGCCTCAAAGAACCCGAGCCTTGAGAAAAAATTTTGTATTATAAATAATTGAACTTTTCGAAAAAATCGAATTTAACCCTAGAGTCGATACGAATATTGTTAAGGTCGACCCACGACCAACTAATTGAGTCTGTCCATATCAAAGACGGACAAATGATTTTTTTTTGAAATTGAGAAAATAGCTGTTTCTTATATTATTTTTTACGGTGAATTGAATGGTGCCAACCATTTCACTCAAAATCGGACATAAATATGAATAAAATACGAGATAAATATCGTGTTTCAATTAAAAATTGGACATGCTGCTCTCTTGTTTCAATCAAAAGCGGACATATGATTTTCAACCAATCAGATTCCTAGATTGTGTCATGTGACCTTCCAAAACTGTCATGGCTGCCTGTGGTTGTTAAGGGTTTGTTTTGTTGACAGTGTACAGTTTGAAGTGTGTTTTGATTAATTTTATTTGAAACATTTATTTCTTCAAGTGAAAATGGATGTTTCAATAGAAGAAGTGTCGTCTGATAAAGCTCGGATCCGACAATCAAACCCAAAGAACTGGAAACGGACTCTTGAAAAAAAGAAACTTCATATCCTAGTTGCAACCACAGATCACGATTTCAATGCATGCTCCTTAGTATGAAGAACATCAAAGATTTTCACTCTTCTTTTTATTTAATTCCAGACAAAGGTAAGCAAGATGCTTTCTTATTGAAGTTTTGTAGAGCCAAACCTCCAAAGAGCAAAACCACGGCAGCCAGAAAAAACCTAAAAGCTTCACTTACGAATATACAATAGTAAATCAAGCAGGAAATCACATGCTAGTATGTAGAGACACTTTCCTTAAAGTTGTAAATATAACCAAGCATAGAATAATTGGTTTATTCACAAGATTCAAAAATGGTAATTCACAAGTTCCTGTCGAAACCAGGGGTGGAGATCACAAGCAGGTTCAGTATGGTGATCGACGTGAGGCTGTTACATTATTTATTAAAAGCCTAAAAGGTTGTGAAAGCCATTATGGACGAGGTAAGAGTGAAAGGGTATATCTTTCATCTGATCTAACGATTGGAAAATTATTCAACATGTATAACAGCAAGCAAGAAAATGAAGGTCAAGGAGATTTGAAAGTAAAGAGATCATTCTTTTTTCGGATATTTAGCTCTAAATTCAACATAGGCTTTTCAGCACCAGCTGTGGATGAATGCAGCACCTGTCTACAGCTTGGCATTAAAATTGCAGAAGCTATGAATAATGAAGAAAAGAAGAAAGTACTTGAAGCTGAAAAAACCCTCCATGTAAAGCAAGCAAACAGTTTTTTTGAACACTTGAGAAACAAAGAAAAATGACTGTTTTTTAATGTCATATGACTGTCAGAAGAATCTCGTCCTTCCCAAAGTAAGTGATCAACTAGCCTACTATTCAAGGCAACTTTATTGTTACAATCTGTCGTAACCAAAGCCATTTCAAAAGATTCTTTGATACCTAACAATGTTTCTGTGTATACGTGGACAGAAGATGAAGGGAAAAAGTCATCAAACGAAGTCGCGTCTGTTGTTTTTAATGAGATAAACTCTCTTGATCTCAATGGTTACAAAAAATTCGTCTGGTTGCTGATGGCTGTCCAGGCCAAAATAAGAACATTAATGTTCTTACAATGTGTGGAAAGTGGCTTGCTAATAATGCACCACCTGCCATTATGTATATCGAATTAGTTTTTCCCATTACAGGCCACTCTTTTTTACCAGCTGACCGTGTGTTTGGTTTAATTGAGAAACGTCTAAAGAATATGAAAACTATTTTGCAACCTGCAGAGTACCAATCAGTGTTTGCAGAACATGGAACTGTGAAGGTAATTGGATGTGATTTGACACCTTACGATTGGAAACTGGCAGCTCAAAAAACTGTCAAATCAGCAGGGCAGTTACACTTTAAACTTTCAAAATGCCGGAAAATAAATATCTGCAAAATGAAGAAGGGTAATATTCTCTTTAGAGGTGAATACTCGTATAACCTGGTAACTGGTAATGAAAAGTCAATTAACAGAAAGGGTCCATCTTTCAATCAGGTGCAACTAAGAGAAATTCCCATCGGAGTTCCTGTAAAGAAAGAGAAATTATATGATGTGAAAAAATTATTACAAATACATTTTGGTAATGATTGGAAAGACTTAGAATATTTACAATGGTACAAGGATGTTCTTGAAAAACAATATGTAGAAGAAGGTCATGAAGATAACTGTGAATGTGAATGTTGTGAAAACCCAGAGTTCAGTGACGAAGTTGAAATTTTAGCTGTGGAAATTAATGAATAATGAACTGTTGAGCTATCACCTTAATGTTTTTCTTGTTGTTATTTTTCTTTTAATTTCTTATTTCAATCAAATATATTGGAACTTACCGTCTGCGGCTTTCCAGAAACAGCGTCTTTATAAATTTATATGTTTCGGGACCCTTGTCCCATCATCAGAATTTAAAAGTAATTGTGTATCATTTAAATATGATACACTTGTCAAACACTTAAAATATTAAAATCTAATATAAAATAACTTAATATAACATATTATAATATTTACAACGAGTACGAAGGTTACCGATGTACATCGTATGAAAACCGACCGCGCACTAATCTATGTCTCGCTCCCACCACGACAGTAGCGCAAGGCAGTGTTGTACAATACATTTGATTTGAAGACCAATTTATCATTTAAAACATGCGGCTTGGTACCAATATTATTGTGTGCTTTATAAATTTCGTATTCTTCAAGAGCGTTCAAATATCGCCCTTTCTTACATATGTGAAGGGGTTTCAAATTAGTTTTAAAATTTGTGTAGCTATGATTTTCGGAAATGAGGTGTTCTGCAAATTTTGACTTGACACTGTCCAAACTGTGAAAATGTGTAGGCGGCCTATGTTCTAAAAATCTTTTTAAAAAACCACGTCCTGTCTGGCCCACATAAAAAGCGTCGCAATCGTCACATATCAATTTGTAAACACCAGTTTTGTGTTCAAGGCTGGTGGTTCTGCGGACACGAAGATTATTTATAATACTATTAGTGGTCTTATAAGTGACCTTGATATTACTGGTTTTACCAAAAATTGACCCAAAGATCTGTGGCATAAGGTATGTGTACGGTGTTGCAATATATTTGCGTGTTGTATTTTCGCGTGTTTTACGTCCGATAATGTTGCTATGTCCTTTCTTATGTTTTCGAAGGATGTTATTCACCATATTGACATCATAACCATTAGCGACAGCAATGTGTTTAATGGTGTCCAACTCTTCACGGTATTCTTTATCACCGAGGGGCAAAGATAAAAGTCTGTAAATCATACTGTGGAAGGCAGCTAATTTTTGTGATAAAGGATGAAACGACTTAGCATGTATTACAATGTCAGTCGTTGTGGGTTTTCAGTTTTAAATTTCAGTTTTAATCAGTTTTTGTATTACTTTCCTATTTCCTATTACTTTCCTACTTTCCACTTTCCTATTTGGATGACAAAGTCTCAAAACATTTTTTTTTATATTTGAGTGAATTTGATAATTTTTCATAATTTAAATTTATTTTTTGTATTTGAATGAACTTGATAACTTTTCTAAAGGACAATTAGAGCTGATCAGTATTAAAGACTTACTATTTTTATAGTGTATTATATTTTTTTTTAACTTGTTTACTGTAAAATAAAGATTAAATTTTTGTTCTCATTATGAGTTTTTTTTTAATTCTCCAAAAAAGTCCAGCTTACTGGACAATAGTCCAGTTAAGCTTATGTCCGATTTTGAAAGAAATGGTCTGAATGTTGTTGTTTCAAAATCGGACATACATCCTCATGTTTCAATCAAATCCGGACAAACATAGAATTCCCAATCAAAACCGGACATATCATTTTTTGACAACAAATTTTAAACTGTTTGCTTTGAAAAGTAAAAGAAATAGATTATCAAAACTGATTATGGACATTCAGATTAATTTTTGGGATCGTTTTTTTCTAAATTACTTAGAGGACACATGAGATACAAAAAAGTTCATCTACTGTAAAACTACATTAGAGGCAGATGTCCATCTTTGATATGGACAGACTCAATTGAACCCTGAATAAATTGGATAATAAAAAAGACCATTAATTACAGTCAAAGGAGTTGTTATTTGAGAATTAAGAATAGATTAAGAGATTTTTTATTGGAAATAGTGGAGAGTGGGAGAATACGCAGGTGAAACAAGCTTCGTAAACAGCTAGAAGGACAACTAACCTAGAAGGAGCCTGTTTACATCAGAATAGTTCGCCAGCGTAATAAAAACTGTGGAAAATATTCAAATAAATCTCATAATAGGATCAACTACCGTTGATTTTACACAACTCTACATAATAATAATAATAACAACTGAACATCGACAATTTAAAAATACAAGCAGAATGATCACTGTTGCACACCACTATATAAAAATTATCCCGATTAGCGCTTTCAAGCTTCACACCTCATCTGCTTGTGATTTCAACCACTAACACAACTTTCTTCATTAAATTTAAAAATAAAAAGGAGCCAAGCATAATAAATACATCAAATAAATTAAATAAAAGATCTTTATTATTAAAACGGGTGAATTCAATAAACTCTAAACTATAACTTCTCTCATCTCTTTTCGTATAATAACACGTCAGATTACAATATGTATGGAACTCTTACCTATTATGTATATATATATATATGTATAAAACTGGAATGGGATTTTGCATGACGTACGCGCGGGAGGCTAGCCTTAGATTTGTCGAATCAGCACTGTGGAAATTGGCACATGTTGCCAATTGTCTTGACCATCGCCTGGAACATGTGAAATTTTTCTATGAGATTCATGTGTGTATTTACTACTGGTTTTAGTTACCGGATTTCAGCAGTTAAATTCAACAGTCTTTTTTAAAGACTATTTATTGGAAGTGCGTCATTTTATTAAAGCCATTCTGAATTTAACTATATATAAAAATACAGAATTTAATGGTATCTATAGTTGTAAAAAAATTAGATTTTTTTAAGCAATTAATTAATTAAAGTAACATTAACAACAGTGAAATAATCGAATAATATAGCTTTAGATTTATAATTAGTTTGATACCATAGTAGCATTGATTCTTTGTGGTGTGTTGTCATGACGACTGCATATATTGTGCACCCCTCAGGATGTAATGGTTAGAAAAACTACTGTAACATGTAAATAAGTAGTCCTACAATTATAATGTCCAGAATCAAAATAAAATTTGAACTTTTTACTACAACTTTCCCACTGTAAGTTTTTAACTGGCCAAAAAATAAACTTTCTCGCTTACTACTTTTTGTATGTTTGGTTTTTGTACAGTTAAAAACATTTTTCTGTTGTAATATGTAATTCCAAATTTGAATTTCAAAAACAAAAACAAATTACCATTAAAAAAGCAATGTGGTGTATATAAAATAAAATGTGATGATTGTGATGCGTTCTATATCGGTCAATCTGGCAGATGTTTTTATAAAAGATTTTTAGAACATATTCCTAAGCCAAGTAATAATAAGTCCAACTTTGCACAACATTTAATATCAATCGGACATAAATATACGAACTTCGAAGAAAATTTAACAGCGTTGCATATTTGTAAAAAGGGTAGACGGATGGATAGTCTGGAGGAATTTGAAATTTATAAAGCTTTAAAAGATAGTAACACAAAAAACAGTTTATTAAATGACCAGGTAAATTTTGCGTCAAATTACCTGTTCGACACTGCAATCAGTTTGTCTTAATCTTTGACCAGTCGCGTGACAATCGCGGTTGCGGGTGAACGCATGCGGGAGCTCCAGCCGTGGTTAGCAAAACTTATTACATGCGATTTATAATTTATTTTATTTATTTTTGACTTGACCAGTATCATGGTCGTGATTTTAATATTTTAGTTTATTAATTATGTATCTGAGGATGGGACTTAGTCCCGAAACGCGTCATCAGCGACGAAACTGTGTATCACTAAAGTGGATATTAAGGTAATTATATATCAAGCTATAGATAGCTGACTGATTGCGAGCACATATGTAATGACATGTATGTCATAATTAAGCAGGAATAATAATTGTGCAATGCATAATCACAAAATACAAAATACCATATAAAAATACAATATAAAAATAAAATCTAGGCGTGGCGTGGTTACAGACAGTAGACGCAAAAAACAATATGTTTTACATAAATGCAAGTTATATAATAAATACAATAAACACCAATTTAGTTAATTACAAATATGAATAAGCGCAATAGCATAAGTAACAAATACGACACTGTGGTTACAAATGTAATACATGAGTTGAACAATTGAGAAATACATTCATAGAACAATAAATCACACATATTAACAACTGTGCAAGAAATGCATACATGGTTGTATAACTGCAAACCATGCGAATATTATGTAACAGATTTTTATAAAACAATACCACCGATAACATGACACATACCCAATACCAATCAAAATGTAAATGTGTAGGACATAGTATGCCACACAAAATATTAACATATAAATACAAAATAGCAAATATACCACCATGAAACTATGATGAGTATAGAGATGGTAGCACAGTGCATGGTTGTGAACTTACAAGTCACATGCAAATTTAGTATAGAAACACGCAATGGTGTAAATTGTCATGAAAATGTTGTGATGATACATATCACAATTAAGTTGACCAAATGGTCATATAATAGAGTAATAAAGCCAATGGCCAAGTAAAATAGCATTGTGCTAAATGATCATAATAACCTTGTGTCTAAATCTCGTCCCGCGCTGGCAACAGACATAGCTTATGTACTGGTCTCCGCAAAACACCAGTAGGCGTGCGAATGTCTACGACTCTAATTAAGTTGTCTGGGCCGGGAAATGTGGCGGTAATTACACCAAATTTCCAGGCTAATGGAGGTAGGTTATCCTCAATAAGTAAAACTAGGTCCCCAATGGAAACATTATCCTTTGCGAATTTCCATTTGTGACGTTGTTGTAATTGGTGTAAATAGTCGCGAGACCAAGCCTTCCAAATGACTTGGACAAACTTCTGGAGAAGTTGACAACGTCCAAGACGAGAGATAGGAACATGAGATAAGTCTGGGTCCGGTATCGCCGTTAATGGTGCGCAAATCAAAAAATGGCCAGGTGTAAGTGGCACCGGATCATTTACATCCGATGAGATGGCAAATAAAGGGCGAGAGTTTAGACATGCCTCTATCTGAGACAAAACTGTCGTAAACTCCTCGAAGGTGAGTATAGACTTGCCTACCACGCGGCGCAAATTAAACTTTAAACTCTTTATGCCGCTCTCCCAAAGACCACCAAAATGAGGTGGCAAGGGCGGAATAAATGACCATGAAATACCCTGAGAGGCCGTGAATGATTTGATTGATGAGGTGGCATCCTTATTATGCCAAAGATTGTAGAGGTCATGTAAAACATTGCGGGCCTTCCTAAAGTTTGTGCCATTATCAGAATATAACTGACTGGGTATGCCCCTGCAGGACATAAAACAACGTAAGGCAGCTATAAACGCATTGGCTGTAAGGTTGGAAACCAATTCCAAATGAATGGCCCTGGTTGCTAAGCAAATGAACAAAGACACATATGCCTTAGAGAGAGTTCTGGATTTCTGCCCGCCATGACGAATCATGAAGGGACCACCATAATCAACCGCGCAGAATAGAAACGGCCGCGATGGAGTGACTCTAGGAGATGGTAAAATACCAAGCCTCTGAACCTGCTGTTTGGCACTAAACCTGAGGCACTTGACACATCTACGAATAATGGAGCGAATGACTATCCTGGCATTAATAATCCACCAACGCTGACGAAGTGAGTGATGCACGAGTTGAGAACCAGCGTGAAGTAGATGAATGTGTTCGCGTTCAATAATAAGGCGAGTAATATGAGCCGAAGGATGCAAGACAATAGGATGTTTATTGTCATAAGGTAATTGCGACTGCTGTAAGCGCCCGCGGGTACTACGCCAGACTCATCAAGAAACGGGTCCAGAGAAGACAACTTACTCCTAACAGAGACGGAAGACCCATTACGAAGGCAATTAATCTCGGCAGCGAAGTGGATCGACTGAGATTGTTTTATGAAGAAATTAAGAGCATGATGAATTTCGATGGGGGTAAGAGCGCCCGTTATTTTGTCAGCACTGGAGAGTCTAATATTTTTGATGAACCGAAAACTAAGCGTATACGCGTGTCAGACGGTGCAACGAAGAAAAGTCCTTAGAAAGGTCAATAGCCAGGGTAGACATTAGAGAAAGGTTGGGGGTTTGTTTCTCTTCCGCAGTGACTTCAGAAGACGACGGATTAGAAGGTAAAAAGGGTGGAAAAGGATTGGACTCGGAAGATTGAGACAAACAAGCGGGACCGTGCCACCAAAGCGAACAATCGTGCAAAACGTCAGGGTGACACTCCCTAGAGATAATATCAGCAGGATTGTGTCTAGAATTGATGTGATGCCATGTATAGGCTTGCGTAAGACGCTGAATCTCGGCAACACGATTAGCGACGTAGGTTTTCCACCTCGTGGACTGGGCATGAATCCAGTAAAGAGACACCATGGAGTCAGAATATAAATGAACACTATTAATAAACGAATAAAGCGCAGGAACGACCTTAGATACGAGTCGCGATAACAACAAGCAAGCACAGAGTTCGATGCGAGGTAATGACACCTGTCGTAGGGGAGCCACGCGAGATTTAGAACACAGGAGATGACAAGAGGCCGATGAATCTTGATAAATGACTCTAATATAAATACAGCACCCAAACCCCTTTTCAGAAGCATCCGAAAAACCATGTAATTCAACTATACTTCCCTCAGACTTGCAACGAATAGAACGTGGGACAACAATTTTGCTAATCAGACACAATTTATCGCACAATGAATGCCAAGCCAAACGTAATTGCCCGGAGATCGGTTCATCCCAACCAAGATTGCAAAGCCAGAGTTGCTGCATAAACTGTTTATACAAGAAAACAATGGGACCAATCAGTCCAAGTGGATCGTATATGCCTGCGATAATCGATAGAATTATCCTCTTGGAGATGCTTGATTCAACGGGGAATGATTTAATGTCAAACAGGAATGAATCGGCAGTGTTATTCCAGAGAATGCCCAGGGTACGCACATTGCCCTGTTTGTTTAAGGGGAGTGATAAATTGTCATGACTTGAGACCACCCTGGGTTCATTAGATGCCCATTTATGCAGCGTGAGACCATATTGACTCAACAACGTACCAAAGTCAGATTTCAACTTGGTCAGATCAGAGATGGTGTCTGCACCGGTTGGCAAATCGTCGACATAGAAATCATTTGTTATAGCTAACGCCGCATCAGGAAAAGAAGCCTCATGGTCCTTACCAATTTGAATAAGACAGCGAGTGGCCAAAAACGAAGCACTAGCCGTGCCGTAGGTTACAGTTCGCAATGCAAAGTGTTTAAATTGTTCGAGGGGAGAGTCACAACAGAATACGTTGATAGTGACAATCCTTTTCAGATACCAGAATTTGTCGATACATCTTCTCGATGTCGGCGATGAGAACATAGTTATGCATACGGAAACGTAAAAGAATAGAAAAAAGGTCTTGTTGAACATTCGGGCCTACCAACAATATGTCATTGAGAGAAAGGCCATTGGTAGTTTTGGACGAACCGTCAAAAACGACGCGCAGTTTTGTGGTCGAGCTAGACTGCTTAAAAACGGCATGGTGAGGCAGATAGTAAGTATTTGACACCCCAGAATTGATAGAGCAATTATCAATAAGCGTCGTATGGCCAAGATCCTTATACTCATTAATAAAGTTTGCGTAATCGCGCGCAAGCTTAGAATCACGCCTGAATCGGTATTCTAAATTCAAAAATCTTGCTTCAGCATTGGTATAAGATTCCCCCAACTGGAGATGGTCGGACTTAAATGGTAGTGAAACAACGAACCTACCCTCTTGATTGCGATGAGTAGACCCCACAAAATGCTCCTCACAAGCTGACTCGTTATCAGGTGTATTATCAGGGATAGTTTCTGCTTCCCAGAATTTTTCGAGAGACTGCAAAATTTGACCGTCGTCGTTCCTAGCTAGGAACGAAACAGCAGGACCCTTATAACGGCAATGTTTGGGCAAATTGCCTGCCAAAATGTAGCCTAACTTTGTTTCCTGAATAATGGGAAAATGAGGACCGCGTACGTATTTGTTGGCTAAAATTAAATCTAGGTAGAATTGCGCTCCCAAAAGTATGTCGATGTCAGCCGAAATGTTAAAATGTGGGTCGGCTAAGAACATGTTATCTGGGACGTTGAACTGATTTATGGCGAAAGATTGTTCTGGCAGTTTATGGGTCAATGCAGATAAAACCGCACAATTTGCCTAGAAGCTAAATCTTTGATAACGAGAAATAATGCGTATAGACGCGAGATTAGTGGCATGACACGCGGTATTATTTATACCTGTAATCGGTATGTTGGATTTAGTCAAGTTAAGCCGTAATTTCTTGGCAAATGATTCCGTACAAAAATGTATTTGTGAAACCGCATCCAAAAGAACTGTTGCGGTTTGTCTGTTGCCAGCCTGGTCAATGACAAACACAATTGCTGTTGATAAAAGAATATTATTTATGGATTGTAATTTGAGTGAACAATAATTACTGCTGCTGGCAGAGACTGGCTTCGGCACATTGTTTATGTGCAACAATGTATGGTGTCGTTTCGAGCAGATATTACATGCCTGCTTAATCTTACAATTAGATACAAAATGATCTGATCTAAGACAATTGGTACAACATTTGTGATTTGATATAAATTGTCCTCGCTCAGCGGTGCTGAGTGCACGAAAATTATCACACATGTAAATTGGATGATTAGATTTACAGCACAAACATGAATAATTACTTGACGCTGAGTGATAACTCTTAAATGTAGTGCTGCCAGCAGTGCTTCCTGAATTATGTTTGTCAGATTTTTTGAATCTTAAGCTTACTTTGTTGAGTTGCTGTCCGGCATCGATAGGCAGTGTATTTTCTAACAATTGCCTACGTGCGTTTAAAAAGTGAGTATAATCTTGAAAGTTGGGAAGGTTATCCGGGTCTATAGACTCCTTCCATAATTTAAACGTAGTGTGGTCAAGTTTTGCTGATAATAATTGTATAGTGATAAGCTCGAATGAATTCACTGACAGTTGCATTGCCGCCAGTGAATTAACGGAAGACGTTATTGTATTTGTGAATTCTGCCAAACTTTGGACAGAGTCTTTAATTGTTGACTTGACTTCAAGTAAATTTTGAATGTAGTACTTTGCTAGTATGAACTTGTTGTCATACCTTGTGGACAGCAAACTCAACGCTATCGAGTAGTTTTCATTACAAATAGGTAGTGATTTAATTAAGTCTAACGGCTCATTTTTTAGAGAAGAATGCAAATAATGTAGTTTCTGCACTGAGGTTAGATCGGATCTTGCATGCACCAAGTCCAAAAAAATTGAATAAAAATGCTGCCATTCCAAGATATTGCCTGTGAAGCAGGGCAAACTTATCGGTTTTAATTGCATATGGCCCGTTAATACGGGAGGTACAGTCTGAGCATTAAAGGTATCAATTAATTGTAAAATATTAGCTTCTGTGGAATATAACATTTCTTCGACCTCAACTCGGTCTTCTTGAGCAGCGTTTATGTCTTTGCAAATTACATGACCTTATTACAGATGCGTCTTCGAAGTTAAGTTAAGGCTGAATGATTAGCAATTGGAGACTTTTCACCTGCCAAGTTGTTAAGTATGAAGTGTTCGTGAATTGTCGATTTACTGTTGTAATTAATTCGCCAGGGTGCAGAAATGATGAAGAGAGAGTGGACTGTAGTTAATACATTTATTGAAAATTATTCAGATTATTACAGCATTGAAATGGTTAGGTGTCAATTTTGAATATAAGATTGGCTAATGAGCGCATCGTAAATACAAGTCGTAAAATGTTACATTGAAGAATTAATTTAGTGAGAAAGCCTAGAAGGCCATATATAAAGTCTTGGGCCTAAGGCCTACATTAATTGTCGCGACAAAGAAGAAATGAATGTGACAGGATAGCAGCGAGCGCAAGGGCGACCGCCGCCAGCGAACGTATGTAACGCACTGTCCAGATGTACAGACATGAATTGAGCAAATTAAAAGCGCAGATTAGCCAACCTATGAATGCAAAAATTACCGCGCTACTGTTCACAAGTTCTTCGTATGTCTGACATGTTCTTGGACTGTTATGGAAATCAGGCGGACACATGATTATAGATTAGATTAGACAGGGCCGTATTTAGGCATGTGCAACATGTGCAGGTGCACAGGGCGGCAACATTTTGAGGGCGGCAAATATAGCTGGTTAAAAAAAAATCGCTTCATATCATTATAAAGCCCGAAGCAGATAAGCGTTCTGGCTCTGGCATTAAAGTAGTATGGTACTATTAGTGCACCACTTCTCTTCGAGATGGCAGCACCTATATTGAAATTACTCTGACTAGGCGCTCGTGGCTCGTACACCTACGCGGATGCAGTAGTGTGCATATTCTTTGGTGTGTATGTTGTTATTAGTTCAGAGTTAAGTTGGCGTTTCATCGTTCCACGTGGTTCCAACTTATTAACTTTCAAAATCAAGGCATTTTATACGATACGCCGAGTATTTTAACTGTTGAGAGTGAATTATTTAGTTTTAAATGTTCTACAAAACAGTATTTCTATAGGTTTTTCCGTTAAGATATAATAGCTTAGGGACGGTATGGATGGGCGATCTAGGTTAAGTGGTGCTGCATATCGCAAGAAAGCTGAGGAAAAAAGACAGAGGGAGAGTAAAATTTTGCAGAAAATACCTCTACTGGACTCATATTTCAGTGGTGAAAACAAAAGTGAACAGTGTAGGCCTGAAAATTCGGGTGAAATTATAGTGGAAAACAGTAAAGACAATGTGGAAGTCGAAAATCTCGAAGTATAGGAACAAGCTACGCTCTCTACAGAAATGGATTTTGCAGTGTCTATTCCTAGTAATGATCCATTCTATTGGGAAAACACTGACCACACTCGGGATTATTTGATAAAAAATGGTATTAATCAAAACAAAGACGCTGACTTTTCACAGTCCTCGCGGCGATATGCTGATGGAACACAACGGTTTTTCAGCAAGAAGCTATTCCATAGGATTTTAGTAAATGGGGAAATTATGAACCTTGAATATCTTGTTTATTCTCCCAGCCAAGGATCACTGTTCTGTGCCCCATGCATATTATTTGGTGGTACATCTCAGTTTGCAACATCTGGTTTCAATGATTGGAGCCATGCTGGCATAAGAATAGCCGAACATGAAATTTCTGCTTCTCACAGAAACTGCTTGTTAAAATTGAAAAGTAGAGGAAATGAGATGAACAGAATTGACAAAAGATTGCTCAGCCAACATGAACATGAAGTTACATATTGGAGAAATGTACTAAAAAGAGTTGTTTCTGTAGTTAAAAAACTAGCTTCTAGGGGTTTAGCATTTCGTGGAGACGAAGAGAAGTTTGGCTCTGTGAAAAATGGAAATTTCATGATGTGTTTGGAATTAATTGCAGAGTACGATTCTTTTCTGGCTGACCATATTGCACGGTTCGGTAATCCTGGAAAAGGATCTACATCATACTTGTCACCAGCAACTTATGAAGAATTAATACATCTTATGGGAAAGTCAGTGAGTGAAAAAATAGGCAATGAAGTTATTTCTTCTAAATATTTTTCAGTCATAGTAGATTCTACGCCAGATTTATCTCATAATGACCAGTTAAGTGTAGTTGTTAGATATGTAACTGATTGTGGGCTCTCAGTTGAAAGATTTCTGTGTTTTATGAAAAATACAGGCCATACTGGAGAAAAGCTGTTTGAAGCACTAATGAATTCTTTAGAACAACATGGTCTGAAAGTTGATAACTGTAGAGGTCAATCATATGACAATGCGGCCAACATGTCTGGAATATATTCTGGCTTGCAAGCAAGACTCAAGGAAAGAAATCCTCTTGTTTTCTTCATTCCATGTGCAGCTCACTCACTGAATCTAGTTGGTTCACAAGCAGTGAAATGCTGTATTGCTGCAGTATGGTTTTTTGAGTTATTGCAAAGTTTATATAATTACTTCGCAGATTCTACAGGGTGATGGAATATCTTTGAAACATTTTTTGATTCTGTAACCATGACATTGAAATCACTGTCAACAACTCGATGGTGTGCACGTGAGGATGCTTGCAAGAGCTTGGATGCAGATTGAAAAGCAGTGGTTTCTGCATTAAGAACTATTTCAGAAAATGAAACGGGTAAAGGTAGATGTGAAGCTGAGGGTCTTCTTAGGAAATTAAATAGCATTGAGGTAGCATTCATGACATCAGTGTGCGGTTCTATTCTTCAACAATTTGGCAAAGTCATGAAAAAATTACAAGCTCAGGAAATGGACATTTCCACTGTTATTGAAATGTACGACTCTCTTACAGTGTATTTAACTGAGCTTCAGACCTGTTTCCCCAATCACAGAGATTCAGCTGAAAAGAAACTTAATCAGATCAGGAGTCTGGAATCAGTTCCTTCTTCTTCAGCTGTTGAGATTTCAAGACCAAAACGTCAAATTAAACGTAGGCGATTTTTTGATGAATCATCTGAATCAGAAGCGGAACCAGACAGTCCTGAAAAAGAACTAGGATCAGATGACTTGGAACATGACAAGATCTGGAGACGAATGGAAATTTCATATTCCAAGATCATACAAACTCTCCAGACTGAGTTACAGAAGAGAGTTAATGTCTACTAAGAATATAATTTAATATTTTCATTTCTCTCAAATATCATCGAACTAGAAGCTCCTCAAATTTATGATGCTGCAGAGAAACTTCGAGCCATTTATGATTCCGACATAGAAAGCAGCTTTGGTGAGGAATGCATCCATTTGAAAAGCTATCTGTTATCTATGAAGACAGAAGATGGTAACAAATTATCTTCTTTTCCATTTCTCTGCAGAATGTTGGCTTCGAAGAAAATTAGTGATGTCTACCCAAATGTGTACACTGCACTCAAGATCTACAACTGTACTCCAGCAACAAACTGTTCTGCTGAAAGGTCATTTTCAGTTTTAAAACGAATCAAGAACTATCTACGGACAGCACAGAATCAAGAACGACTGGTCAGTCTTGGAGTGCTCCCCATAGAATCAGACATCACTGTCAGTCTGGATTTTGAGGAAGTGATAAATGCATTTGCAAATGCAAAAGTCAGAAGAAAGTCATTTCTCTAAGTTCGGTAAGTTTCACAAAATGGTTAGTATCAAATTGCAGTGTTTCTACCATATACGTTTGACTGACCAAATTGGATGTTTCAGTGATATTTTTAACTGAGGTTATTAAACTATAGTGATTATTTTCTATGTGTCTTCAGAATAATGTATAAATGTTTAACTTGCACCTTTGTTTCATATATTGTGTATTCAGTTAAGTTTAAATACTGTCTATAATACAGTTTAAAATTGAAGTAAGTAATTAAACAATTTATTGTCCATAGTCTGTAAACGAACAGCGACACTGAAGTTTAGCTCAGGGAATAAGGGGGCGTAAAATTAATGACTGCACAGGGGCGTTATACATCCAAAATACGGGCCTGAGATTAGAGATACATGATTATAGATTAGAGATTTAATAACCGACTTTACAGCAATTAAGACCAGGAAAGTTACATTTTAAAATATGTCGTTTCAAATATTTATTAAATATTGTAACGGTACAGAATTGTGAGCCACCCCAGTTTAATTTTACATCAATTCAATCACTTTCCAAATTGCCAGATTTTCACCTGCAAGGAGCCCCAGTACAACATACATACTGTTAGCCTAAACAATTGCCCAGACGGATTGCGTAACCACCCAGCAGCAGGCTCTTTGTGAATCCCAGTCTGCAGTGTGTCATTAGAGAGTGAACAACAGACAGCCAGCATCAGACAGTAAAGTTTGTTAATTAAAATACAGTGGCCTCGGGTTTATAAGATAGGCCGTTAAGACAAATCCGGCCTATCTAAGAAAGAGTGTAAACATTTAAAAGTTTTAAAGTTGTACATACAGTAGAACGTGCGGCCAGTCCAACTGTAGGCCGACAAAATGTTACCAAAAGTGTAATTTAAAATTAAACTCAAATATGTTAAACTAAAGAAGTCGGAGTGTACTGTGACAGCAAAAATATTCATAAATGATAGCTCGGAGTGATGAGTGATACCGTGAGTAACCCGTGACGGTGATGAAACTGTTAAAAACGCCGTGGATTGGTTAAGTACCCTTCACAACACTACTAAATCAATTTTATAAATCCATGAAATAAAAATAAACACAGAGCTCTAAGAATGGGGTTAAAAGATAAAAATGTAAAAAGTATGAATGAGTGCGTGAGACAAAGTGCTGGGCACTAAACATTTTAAAACCTTGTTGTAGTCATAAAGATATAGTAATTGTAAGAATTGTTTTTCTCATTTAGATATATCGATACTTTATATGTGATTTCCATATAACAGGAGACTAAAGAAACTTTTGATCAATGTAGTAATCAACCAGGATAGAATTTGATACGTTATTGCATAGCTGTAAAACTTTATATAATTTCATTAAATAAAATCCAAATACGTTATTTTAGCCAGAATAATCTGTGTTATTATAAATATCACTATAATATTGACGACTCGGAACACTAAGTTTTTTATAAGTAAAAACGTAAAGTTTTACCTTACAGCCTAAACCGGCTTTCACCTATAGAAGGCTTCATCAGAGGCTGTCGTTAGTAGCGCTGTTCGTCTTGTTGTTGGCGACGAGATAGTGTTTCGAAAGATCGAAGCTATGTGTGTGTGGTGAGATGTGTTCGAATAATGCGTGCGATTTGAATTGTGTCTGTTCGTTTAGGATGTCGTTTTTATTTGTTTTTGTGTGTTTGTATATTTCTAATTGTTCTAGAGTGTCTAGTTTCCGGCCTTTTGTGTGTACGTGTAGTATGTTCATGTTATTGATGAAGCCTTCTATAGGTGAAAGCCGGTTTAGGCTGTAAGGTAAAACTTTACGTTTTTACTTATAAAAAACTTAAGTGTTCCGAGTCGTCAATATTATAGTGATATTTAGTTAAGTAACGGACACGTCATGGACAACGAAATCCAAGAATGTGTTATTATATTTCGTAACGCCAACCTAAGTAACCCAGTTTGCAGCTGTTTTCGTCTGAATGACTCTTGGAATAACCCGAAGGTAAGAGCTAATTAAAATTTTATAATTAATTGAGTAGTTTCAATATTAAGTTTTCATTAACAGAAGACCTAACCACTGACCTGTAATGGTAAGTGATTTATTTTATTACTTTTAATGTAGTTCTTTGTTTAACTTTATGTTGCTTTAGGATATTGTTTTGACGATGCCCTTTAGATCTACATGGTATTTTGCATGTTTACTAGAACAGTTTAATGTTACAAACTTTTTATATTACTACATTTTTATAGTCTACTTTGTTACTAATAAATGTATAGAAACTGAATAACGGTAATATTATAATATGTAATTTCTTAATTTTGACTTAACAAATATTTTCAGACGTTTGCTGGACGTGCTTTCATGCAAAAACCTACACATTTGCATTTATTAAGTACTTTGTTCACTGGATAGGCTTTCATTTTTGCTCTTTTGTCCCATTTTAATTGTGAAGGCGAGGCGGGTGACAATCTCATTGCCCCGGGCACCAAAAAGCCTAGCTACGCCACTGCCTGTGTGCAAAGAAAAAAGACATTATTACTCACAACTGAGATGTCTGAAACACTACTTAACACTTTACTGTCTATACATTTTAGACATTGTGCAGTCCCTGTGGACTGGTCATGTTTATGTAACTTGGGTGTTGTATTACTTTTTCCCATAGTTTTTTTTTTATTTGATAACCTGTTTTGTTCCATAAATAACTAGTAACATCCTGAGTCGCAGAACTCGCTCACTGTTATGAACGAAATAGATGTACAGTGGCCTCTCTCTTAACTGACCATTCCATTAACCGCCTGTTTCACTAGAGAGGGTGGAAAAAATTAACTATACATATGTACTGTGTTCGTACAAGCTGTGCTGCCGAGACGTCTGAAGAGCGGGGGGTCTACTTCTTAGTACTTAATCATAACACGTGCTTGTGTTGGTGCAGTATTACTGGTTCTGTAAACATTGTTCAGTACGTATTTGTTCTGTATGGAATTGTTCAGAAGACGTATTCAGTTGTTATTTCGTGTGCGTATTAGATTGAGTGTTCGTACATTATATGTCAGTGTAATCTATTGAATATTTTGTTTGTGTTTTCTTAATCGGTACAAATTAACTATTAGCCTATCGTTTAATTATTTTATTGTTCATTGTCAATTACTAAGCAGTGAATTTGACATTAATAATTATATTTTATGAGTATTTCCGTTAAAAAATAATATTAAAATGACTTCGCAAAAAAGTAACAAAACAATTCATTCGGAAGGACGTGAAATTATATCGTCTGTTATTGAAAAGTGTGATGAAGAATCAAGGAAAGGGGCATATTCCTTCACAGTTAAAAACGCTACAGCAAGAGCAGCGTATTACACTGGCGTTTCAGAATTTACAATTTAAAAAATCCGGAAAGAACATAATACGCGTCTAGAAAATTGCCCGGATCAGCGTTTAAGTATCCCAGGGAAACGGAGAAAAACTAGACCGAATCACACCGTGGTAAGCGTGGACGAGTTTGACAGGTGTGTAATCAGAAGAATTATTAATGATTTTTACACAGTGCAGAAAAAAGTGCCGACAGTGGCAAAACTTCTACCCATGGTGAAAGAAAAAATATATTTTCCATGGGGTAACAGTTCTTTACTAAAAATAATTAAGGAAATAGGGTTTAAGTGGAAAAGATTTAGTAATAAAAGAAGTCTACTAATTGAAAGACCGCAAATCGTGATGTGGCGGCATCGTTATCTTACACAGCTTAAACTTTATCGAAAAGAGAATAGAGAGATAGTGTTCATAGATGAAACATGGGTAGACAGTAAATTAACGCATCAGAATGCGAAGTGACGAATGCAATATTCACATTAATCAGAGTGGCTCGAAGAGACTAATAATATTGCATGCAGAGAGCAGAAATGGATTTATACCTACGCAAAACTTGTATTCAAGGCCGGTTTGTCTAGTGGAGATTATCACGGGCAAATGAATAGTGTTAATTTTGAAAAATGGATTAATGAAAAGCTTTTACCAAATTTACCAGCAAAATCAATAGTTATAATGGACAATGCTCCGTACCACTGTACCCAAACTGACAAGGTACCGTCAAAATACCCTCTAAAAGAAGAAATGAGAGAGTGGCTTTTTACAAACGGCATCTACTATGATGAAAAAATGCGCAAACAAGAACTTTACTGTCTTATAGAAACGCATAGACCAAAAGAAAAAACATTTAAGATAGACGCTATTTTGAAAGCTTTTGGTCACACACCTCTTCGATTACCACCGTATATGTGCGATCTGAACGCTATTGAATTAGCATGGGCAAAAATGAAGCGTATAATACGGGACAATAATACAACAGGAGATTTATCGTTAGATGCGCTTAAGAAAATTACTGAAATGGCAATTGAATCAGTTACACCTTGCGATTGGACAGGATATGAAAACCACGTTATACGAATGGAGGACTACTACTGGGATAAAGATGGCATTACGTCAGACATTATTGACAGTTTTGTAATTGAAACAGGAGGTATCAGTGATGACAGTGAAAGTGCCAGTGACAACAGTGATAGCGAGGACTCTGAAACAGATTCGGAATTGGCCCAACCACTTACATGAGGTAAGTCACAACTTACTCAACCATCTTACCTGTTAATTATACTTTCTGTTATTAGTTGACTATGCTTTATATTGCCATTAAATCCGTTTAGGTATCTATATAATTACACTTCCTAAAGTAACATTTTTATTGGTAGTTAATATTGATCTGAAAAGTGTAAGCAATAAATGAAACAGGCATAGATAAAACATAATGGCTATCCCTATATGCAGTTAAAAATACAGTGCGAGAGGCAGTGTTAAACGTATTTTAAATGTGTAGTAGTACCTTGATACGTGCAGTGAAATGGCATACGTCACCACATTCCTTCTTGAGTTGCAAAGCTTAACATACGACAGTACATTAATAATACGTTATTAATCCTAAATATTGAGGATTCTCACATTCACATTCACATGAAAGTGAGAATGAATCCGACGAGCATCAAGAAGAAAAATTTCTCTCGTGGCTGGGAAAGACGCTCTAGAAATAGCCCTTCAATATATTGAATAACAGCCTACTTCAACACCAGTCGATGTACTGAATCTGAAAAAGTGGAGAGATTATGCAGCTGACAGATGTCAGAGTCAAGGTATTACATTGCAAAGATGCAAAAAAGTTCTGCTAAGGCATGGTCCACAATAGTACATTACTGTGCCTGAGCATAGATCATCAGCCAAAGACCTCAAACTGTTAACTTACAGCATACTGTATGCGAATAATTTTATAATTACAATGCAACCTTGATAGTCTCAATCATGGTTACCCAAATGTGCTATTTAATTAAGAGTTGAAGTAAAATTTAAATACAGAAAGTTTAATATGTACAAAATACAGCACAATGTAAAAAGGAAGTTTAATATTATAACCAAACGATTATTAGGGGTTGCGTTTAAACTGATTATGTTTATTTGTTAATAGTAATTATTTTAAAATAATGTTTAAATTCCGTTTAAAGGCAACACGGTTGGTCTAGCCTATTTGTAATAAAATGAAAACGTGTGTGTTTACAATTAACTTGAAGTAAAATAAAAGAGTTGTTATTTTTAAACTTATATTCGTGGTTAAAATATTAAAAGTCTCGTTAAAACAAAGTTCAACTATGTGTGAAGTGTTCTTTTGAGATAACTCAATGTTGAGAATGATTGTTTCTAATTGAAGGTTACCAATGTAGTAACGTAGTTTAAAATAAAACATCCAAAGTTACTCACAGTGTTCACAATGGTTTAATTATACTTGTTTTTTTTTTTTTTTTTTTAATTCCCTTGTATTAAATAAATAAAATAGTGAAGTTGATTATACTTAAATGCTAGATTAACTTAAGTTAAAACATGAAGTATAGCAGTTGGTTGCTTGATAATAGTTCTCGTCTGGTTGAAACGGGTAGTAGAAACTTCTTCTCCAGGTTGCAGGTAGTCTGAGTATGTCACGTCTCGTAAAGTCTGGACAATATCATAAACAAGCATATGCTTTTACGTACCTGATTGTGTTTACTAGAAGTTCACTAAACTGTCAACTCAGCTTACAATCACCAACTCCCTTTGGTTGCAAGGTTATGTTACCTTGTTTATTAATTAGTGGGTGCCACACGGATTTATTTCGGGAAAATCCCGTGTAAAACCCACGCACAATATTACTGGATGATTAGAAAATTTAAAATAGTTGAGTACCACCTTTTGGCAATGCTATTCCAATATGTTAAACACAACAGAAGGATGTTTAAGCTTATTAAAAGAAAATATTCAATTATCCTATAGAAATAAATCAAAATCAGGTGATGCTGTTAATAATGGGTTTATTTACACCCTTATAGTGAATTCAAAAAAATAAATATAATGTAAACATAAAAAGTTGTCCAATTAAAAGTCAGTTATTATATGCCTTGTACGGCTTGCTCAGAACATGAATTATAAATCTGGTTAAGTCCAGATACTATTTATTTTTAATATGAAAGTTATTATAATCTCAGTAGTACAAAGTTGTACAATTAAAAGTCAGTTATTATATGCCTTATACGGCTTGCTCAGAACATGAATTATAAATCTGGTTAAGTCCAGATACTATTTATTTTTAATATGAAAGTTATTATAATCTCAGTAGTACAATTAAAAGTCAGTTATTATATGCCTTGTACGGCTTGCTCAGAACATGAATTATAAATCTGGTTAAGTCCAGATACTATTTATTTTTAATATGAAAGTTATTATAATCTCAGTAGTGAATTCTTTGAGACACGAAAGAAAACAATTATGCCTACACAATATCCAATAATCCTTTTGATATAAAATTGATCAACAAAGTTTTAGGTTACTTTTGCAAAGTAATTAAAAAAAAACGATCTGTTGAAAGATCGCGCGTTTCATCAACGCTTGCTTTTTTAGTGACAATATTTATCAAGTGAGAACCCTTACAACTAACATATAGCTTAATTACTAATAACAAATTTGTATAATAAATCGAGACGTGGTGTAATCTTAAATAATGTTTTTGTGTTTTGCGTCAGTACAGGTTATTGTTGCAAAAAGTACAGGTTATGGCACTCAGATAAAGATTAGTAATGATTGCACTTTTACCTTCTGAGTTTTAATTATTTAATTAAAACTTATTAATCACTTAAGTAATCGGATTATAATGATTACTGGGTTTCGGCACTAAATTCGCACAAGAACAGAATAATGCGATCCTCTTCTGATTAAAATGGATCGTGAATAATAACAATAAATTATTTTCTGTTCGTTATTCCCGCACAAAATTAAAATGAAACTGCACTTAATCACTGTTGTTGGTTGTGGATGAACTCGAAGTAGTCGTTTCTTGTTGTTGAACTATTGGTTCCAATGTACTATGTAACTGACGCTAAGTGTTATTAAAAAACGTGGAGATGACGGGCACACGTCTGTGCTGCATGCTAGTTAGTAAAGGTCTGTCTCAAAATTCGCTGTTTTGTCTTTATATACCCCTCTCTTTGATCGGCTCTAGGTAAAAATGTTGATTACTAACTAATTTTCTGATTGGCTTTGGTAGGTGGGTCGGTGTGACGTGTCACTTTTTGACAGTTGATAACGGCTTTTTCTAACCGTCAAATGTCGTGGTGGTAACTAGTTGTCGTTCTTGTTATTATTCATAAACAGTTTCCCGATGTACATTTTTAGAATGATGCTAACATCTCTCCCGCACTAAATACAGTTGCGATTGGGTTAATATTACTATCAAATTAAAGATTGTTCTTTTTCCTTTAATTTGATATCACTCGTTCTCGAATTACTTTCACTTTGACCGACATTGTTATAAAACCAACGTTCAGGTACATTACTCTTACTGTCGTCTGCTCTTTATGAGTCGTCGATTTTACACTTTTGGTTAACCTTGCTTGTATTCACATAACATTTTATTAATCAAATGTTTATGCGCGAACACCATTAATGCTGTACTGACGTTTTTTGCTGAACATTACTTGTACACCTTAACTCTATACATTGTAATAAATGATCCTACTGACTATGACATTTCGTTTCACGCTAATTTGTTTTAAGCTACTATTTAACAATTAAAATTATGATTAAACCTATTGTTTTAATAACATTTTTTGTTATGTCAAGGCATAACCATAGTTCTGTGCATTTTAGTTTACACTTGTGATAATCCTCGATAGCCATTTTACTGACTACTGTTTGGTCTAAGCTTGCTAAGGCATATCGCCTACATTGAAATTTGGCCTTAATAATGCCTATTGGTTCTCAATTCGGTAAATTGTGGAGACATCTTATTTGTATAAAATTCTCTTTTATAAATAGTTCTCTTTTCCAACAAATCTATTTGATGCTGAAATACATCTTAGTTCTCACTATGTAGCCATTGTTAACATTGGTTTTGGCATTCATAATCTACTGGTCATTGTCACATCTATTATCAGCAAAATGCTGATTCTGCTTTCACACTATTTAACTGCTCATTACTTCATTTTTTGTTTACAAATGATATTCGGTTTACATCAACTATTTACTGAATTGACAGCTGAATGTAAATTTATTCTGTCCATTAGTTCGTTTTAGTCTCAGTCTAGTTGTAGTGTCAAACAGCCCTTGGGTTACTGTTTCATGTGGCACTTCTGCTTCATTCTTCTTTCTTGGTTTCTTCTTTCTTGGTTATTTCTACTATTATATACCTATTTACATGGTTGTTCTGTTTTTATAAAATCTGATAACATACACTTAGGTTAGGTGACATCTTGTGATGTTACATATACACCCTCTTTAAAATTGATCATTTGAAAAAATTTATTTTTTGTAAAATTATCAATTCATGTCAGTTTCTTAGTATAATTCAATAAAAAAAATTTTCTCTTGTACTCTTTGATTTTTTTAAACATATTATTGGTGTATTACTCTAGGTTGGCTTTTTATCCAATGGTACAATTCTTAATTTACTAGTATTTTCAAGCTGCTTACTCTCTAAGTCATTTAACTATAATTGATCTTGTTTCTCAAGTTAACTATTCCCTGTCTTATTCACATTCTACTTTCTCATCACATATCTTTGCATTCATGATTATCTTAATGGTTATTATAATTCATACCTCACAGATTCTGTCATAATATTCCTTGATACAATAAAACAATATAATTCCCTAACTATTGTAGAGGTTTCGGAATCAGGGTGGCTCACTATGGCTAACATCCTCTGCCGCTCCTCACTACACATTCTCAGATTCAGAGGCATTACTCTTCTCTGTCTGAGTAAAAAATAAACATTGCACCTGGCAATAGTTGCACTATCGCAACTCAAAAAAATATCACAAATCATTCATATTCAATAATATAATATATTCACTATAATATTCAAGGTATCAGAGGTTTTCATTTAGATCACATTTCCATCTTTATACTTGCTAACATACTTTCTTTCTTACAGGTAGTTACTTCTTTTAGACTTGTTGTTTTTTAGCTATGCTTTTATCAGCTATATAGTTACTTATGTACTAGTTAACAATTTGTTTTGGTTCATTTAACTATTCTTAAGATTATACACTTGTTTTGATGCTTACAGTACTTATGCATTTGGTTTGTTCTATCTAGAGTCTACAATATATTTCTGTTTTCACCATAGTTCATTAAATCTTTCTTAACGAGTTATATTCATCCTGAATTATCAGGGCTTACATGGTTTGTATACTAAATGGTTTTTTTTTTTTTTTTTTTTTTTTGATTGATGTTCTCTGACATATTTTGGTGATGTATAGTATTTGATAATTGACAAACATTTTTCTTTCCTTTCATTCCATTATAACAATAGTTATCTTACAATTAACACTCTTTGTTATTTTTCTTCTCTACTCCTTCAAGTGATGGTGGTTTTCACTTATTCTGGATGATTTTATTTACTATATACTATGCTGTAATTACAATTTCATTTGACAATATAATAACATACTAATATCTAATTTCATAGACATTCTTGGGGTTTACATGGTTTGTTTCACAAATATTATTTTTTTCTTTCCTTCCATTCCATAATAATGTCCTTCTTTTTATTTTACACACTTTGTTATACTGCCTCTCTACTCCTTCAAAGGTTAGTTGGGTGAACCTTTATTCTGGACGATTTTAATTTAACATTTGAGTTTTATGAGAGGTATACAATAATCATTTTATAAACATTAAGTTACATAGAATATCCATCTGGATACATATTTTTCTCTAGGTATAGTACAGTAGTTGTATTTTCTTATTAAATCATTTGATTGACCTTATATAATTTTCTATCCCTTGGGGTGATAGATCTGGTAAATTTTCACCAGTAACAAATGGTTTAGGCTTACATCTTAAATCTACACACTTTTGTAACTTGATAAGGCAAATTGATTAGCTATAGTCAATTAGTTACCTTCAACATTTTTGTAGTTTAACAACAAATGAGTTTGTTTATAGTAGTGGTTTTTTAAATATATATATTTTATCTTTTATACCCTAAACGTTTGGGTGAGGAATGTTGCTTACTATTACATATTATCCCTCCTTAATATTAATCATTTCTTACTCGTCGATATTCATGGGGTTATTTGTGCTCTTCCACTCTATTGGGTCTATAATTGGGGTATCTGACATATGTTCCGTACTAGTGGTTTTGGAGATACCTTACTATCAAGCGGTTCTTCCACTTAGCGGCTACCAGGTAGTCATTGGCTCCCCGTTTCCTTGCCTTTTTCCTCTCATCATCTTTGGTATTCCTGTGTTCGTTGTACTCTGGGCCTGGGCTATCATTGATGTCTGGCCCATCTTCTAATCCGGGTTGACCTTTGTTCATTTCCTGGTTGGACTCTTCCACCGCTTGGTCCCTCTTTTTCCGCATTTCCCTTATTCTTTGGGCGTACCCTTCAATAAGCTGGTCCAGTTGTTCCTGGTACCTTTTTCTTTTCTTGGAACACCTTCGTTTCCTTTTAAGAATATCTGCTTTAAGTTCTTTGCTGGTCCTAGTTTTCTTGGTGGTAACACATTTCTGCTCTTTGGCCACTCCCATGATGCCCCTTCGATACTCCTTTCTGTAGACTCCTTCTCCATGGTTGTTGACTGGGACATAAACCATATTAACTAGACCACTTTGAGTCATTTCGGTTAATTCTTTGGTCACCCTAGTCTTCTTTGGGCGTAGTATCCTTCTTATCTTCCCCTCCTTTTCTTCCGTTTTCTTAATTATTTTGTTCCTTTTTTCCGGAATATTAATTTTCGAATTCACTTGTTTGGTAGCAGTATTTCCGGGTAATTCCCTTGTCTCCACGTGATCGTCATACATTGGCAAATTATTTTGTCCTAATTCCTCCTTCTCTGCCACTAACTCTTCCGTTTCTTCAATTACCTGAGTGTTCTCAATCCTCTCGGTACCGATCTCCTTATACTGAATACCTCCCTGTTGTCCGTCAAGCTCGTTTTCAGATAATAATGTATTTATGTCCTGCTGTTTTCTTGTTGGTTCATCATTAGTTTCCATTTCTTCCCTCCATTGTTGGATGATTTCTTCTCTCCATGATCTGATATCGTTCATCATTTCCTCCCTTGCCTTCTCAAAGCTATTCTCTACGTGGTGGGGGAACTGTTTCTCCCTACATTCCATCATCATCTTCTGGAAACTTAACAGCTCCGTCGATGTTATTTCCTTAGGTTGGCTTTTTACGGTGTCACTTGCCATTACTTCTTTATCTTCTGGTTTTTCGATTATATTTGTATACTCGACGCTCACGGTCGGTGCGTTATCGCTTACCATCCCTTGGACTGCTTCATCATTCTCTTCCGTCGTGTCATTATCTTTACTCTCTTCTTGGTAGGGGGTTTTTATTTTCCCGTTAGTGACTTCACTGGGTTCACTTGGAGATTCGTATAGCTCATTCTGGTCCTTACTTGTTATTGTTTCGGTCTCTAGGTCATCCATTAATATTTCCTCCTCCTTTACACCATCATTGACGTCTTGTTCTGGGACGTTTTTAGTCATATTTTCTTGTGGTGGTTCCGTGGATTCCTTCTGGTTATGGTCTTCTTTGATTTTGTCGTTGGTATTTTTCCCATTCTTCATTAAGTCTTCACCTATCTGTCTCTGTTCGTTTCTTAATTTCTTGGCATTCCTCAATTCTTCTTCGAATGCTTCCCTCCGTTTACGCTCTTCTTCTCGTCTCTCATTCTGGCGTCTTATCTCCTCTTCCTCCTGCTGTGCAACTCGACTATAGAACAATTCTTCATTTTGTCTTATCTTATTGTCTCTTAGTTCTCTTTCGACTGCTTCTCTTCTACTACGCTCATCTTCCCATCTCTGGTAATGGTAATTCCTCTTCTCTTCGTTTCGCCATGTTGGTTGGTTATTATACCATCTTGTATTCCGGTCCCTCCTTGTTTGTGGGGTTTCCCATTCGTGGAGTCTTGCAAATCCTTCTTCCCTCTTCCTTCTTAATTGGTCTGACTCCTCTTTTATCCATCTCTTCTCCTCTTCCATTTTGCGATTTAATTCTTCACCATGGATTTTCAATATTCTGTATATTTGGTCCCAGTCTGTTTCCTGGTTATAATAGTCCATTTCTCTCTCCCTTTTTGCTCTATATTTTGTGTTGTATCGATGTGTGCGTGGCATGTTAATTTTTTCGTGTCTACCGGGCTGATATAAAATATAAAAAATATATTTATTTAATATTTTTTAAGCCACACTAGTTGGTGCGCCAATTTATAAGAATGCCATCTATTGGTGTTCTTTTTTATGTTAAAGCCCCACGTTTGGCGCCAATTTATAACCAAACGATTATTAGGGGTTGCGTTTAAAGTGATTATGTTTATTTGTTTATAGTAATTATATTAAAATAATGTTTAAATTCCGTTTAAAGGCCACACGGTTGGTCTAACCTATTTGTAATAAAATGAAAACGTGTGTGTTTACAATTAACTTGAAGTAAAATAAAAGAGTTGTTATTTTTAAACTTATATTCGTGGTTAAAATATTAAAAGTCTCGTTAAAACAAAGTTCAACTATGTGTGAAGTGTTCTTTTGAGATAACTCAATGTTGAGAATGATTGTTTCTAATTGAAGGTTACCAATGTAGTAACGTAGTTTAAAATAAAACATCCAAAGTTACTCACAGTGTTCACAATGGTTTAATTATACTTGTTTTTTTTTTTTTTTTTTAATTCCCTTGTATTAAATAAATAAAATAGTGAAGTTGATTATACTTAAATGCTAGATTAACTTAAGTTAAAACATGAAGTATAGCAGTTGGTTGCTTGATAATAGTTCTCGTCTGGTTGAAACGGGTAGTAGAAACTTCTTCTCCAGGTTGCAGGTAGTCTGAGTATGTCACGTCTCGTAAAGTCTGGACAATATCATAAACAAACATATGCTTTTACGTACCTGATTGTGTTTACTAGAAGTTCACTAAACTGTCAACTCAGCTTACAATCACCAACTCCCTTTGGTTGCAAGGTTATGTTACTTTGTTTATTAATTAGTGGGTGCCACACGGATTTATTTCGGGAAAATCCCATGTAAAACCCACGCACAATATTACTGGATGATTAGAAAATTTAAAATAGTTGAGTACCACCTTTTGGCAATGCTATTCCAGTATGTTAAACACAACAGAAGGTTGTTTAAGCTTATTAAAAGAAAATATTCAATTATCCTATAGAAATAAATCAAAATCAGGTGATGCTGTTAATAATGGGTTTATTTACACCCTTATAGTGAATTCAAAAAAATAAATATAATGTAAACATACAAAGTTGTACAATTAAAAGTCAGTTATTATATGCCTTGTACGGCTTGCTCAGAACATGAATTATAAATCTGGTTAAGTCCAGATACTATTTATTTTTAATATGAAAGTTATTATAATCTCAGTAGTACAAAGTTGTACAATTAAAAGTCAGTTATTATATGCCTTATACGGCTTGCTCAGAACATGAATTATAAATCTGGTTAAGTCCAGATACTATTTATTTTTAATATGAAAGTTATTTTAATCTCAGTAGTACAAAGTTGTACAATTAAAAGTCAGTTATTATATGCCTTATACGGCTTGCTCAGAACATGAATTATAAATCTGGTTAAGTCCAGATACTATTTATTTTTAATATGAAAGTTATTATAATCTCAGTAGTACAATTAAAAGTCAGTTATTATATGCCTTGTACGGCTTGCTCAGAACATGAATTATAAATCTGGTTAAGTCCAGATACTATTTATTTTTAATATGAAAGTTATTATAATCTCAGTAGTGAATTCTTTGAGACACGAAAGAAAACAATTATGGCTACACAATATCCAATAATCCTTTTGATATAAAATTGATCAACAAAGTTTTTGGTTACTTTTGCAAAGTAATTAAAAAAAAACGATCTGTTGAAAGATCGCGCGTTTTTTATCAACGCTTGCTTTTTTAGTGACAATATTTATCAAGTGAGAACCCTTACTACTAACATATAGCTTAATTACTAATAACAAATTTGTATAATAAATCGAGACGTGGTGTAATCTTAAATAATGTTTTTGTGTTTTGCGTCAGTACAGGTTATTGTTGCAAAAAGTACAGGTTATGGCACTCAGATCAAGATTAGTAATGATTGCACTTTTACCTTCTGATTTTTAATTATTTAATTAAAACTTATTAATCACTTAAGTAATCGGATTATAATGATTACTGGGTTTCGGCACTAAATTCGCACAAGAACAGAATAATGCGATCCTCTTCTGATTAAAATGGATCGTGAATAATAACAATAAATTATTTTCTGTTCGTTATTCCCGCACAAAATTAAAATGAAACTGCACTTAATCACTGTTGTTGGTTGTGGATGAACTCGAAGTAGTCGTTTCTTGTTGTTGAACTATTGGTTCCAATGTACTATGTAACTGACGCTAAGTGTTATTAAAAAACGTGGAGATGACGGGCACACGTCTGTGCTGCATGCTAGTTAGTAAAGGTCTGTCTCAAAATTCGCTGTTTTGTCTTTATATACCCCTCTCTTTGATCGGCTCTAGGTAAAAATGTTGATTACTAACTAATTTTCTGATTGGCTTTGGTAGGTGGGTCGGTGTGACGTGTCACTTTTTGACAGTTGATAACGGCTTTTTCTAACCGTCAAATGTCGTGGTGGTAACTAGTTGTCGTTCTTGTTATTATTCATAAACAGTTTCCCGATGTACATTTTTAGAATGATGCTAACATCTCTCCCGCACTAAATACAGTTGCGATTGTGTTAATATTACTATCAAATTAAAGATTGTTCTTTTTCCTTTAATTTGATATCACTCGTTCTCGAATTACTTTCACTTTGACCGACATTGTTATAAAACCAACGTTCAGGTACATTACTCTTACTGTCGTCTGCTCTTTATGAGTCGTCGATTTTACACTTTTGGTTAACCTTGCTTGTATTCACATAACATTTTATTAATCAAATGTTTATGCGCGAACACCATTAATGCTGTACTGACGTTTTTTGCTGAACATTACTTGTACACCTTAACTCTATACATTGTAATAAATGATCCTACTGACTATGACATTTCGTTTCACGCTAATTTGTTTTAAGCTACTATTTAACAATTAAAATTATGATTAAACCTATTGTTTTAATAACATTTTTTGTTATGTCAAGGCATAACCATAGTTCTGTGCATTTTAGTTTACACTTGTGATAATCCTCGATAGCCATTTTACTGACTACTGTTTGGTCTAAGCTTGCTAAGGCATATCGCCTACATTGAAATTTGGCCTTAATAATGCCTATTGGTTCTCAATTCGGTAAATTGTGGAGACATCTTATTTGTATAAGATTCTCTTTTATAAATAGTTCTCTTTTCCAACAAATCTATTTGATGCTGAAATACATCTTAGTTCTCACTATGTAGCCATTGTTAACATTGGTTTTGGCATTCATAATCTACTGGTCATTGTTACATCTATTATCAGCAAAATGCTGATTCTGCTTTCACAGTATTTAACTGCTCATTAGTTCATTTTTTGTTTACAAATGACATTCAGTTTACATCAACTATTTACTGAATTGACAGCTGAATGTAAATTTATTCTGTCCATTAGTTCGTTTTAGTCTCAGTCTAGTTGTAGTGTCAAACAGCCCTCGGGTTACTGTTTCATGTGGCACTTCTGCTTCATTCTTCTTTCTTGGTTTCTTCTTTCTTGGTTATTTCTACTATTATATACCTATTTACATGGTTGTTCTGTTTTTATAAAATCTGATAACATACACTTAGGTTAGGTGACATCTTGTGATGTTACATATACACCCTCTTTAAAATTGATCATTTGAAAAAATTTATTTTTTGTAAAATTATCAATTCATGTCAGTTTCTTAGTATACTTCAATAAAAAAATTTTTCTCTTGTACTCTTTGATTTTTTTAAACATATTATTGGTGTATTACTCTGGGTTGGCTTTTTATCCAATGGTACAATTCTTAATTTACTAGTATTTTCAAGCTGCTTACTCTCTAAGTCATTTAACTATAATTGATCTTGTTTCTCAAGTTAACTATTCCCTGTCTTATTCACATTCTACTTTCTCATCACATATCTTTGCATTCGTGATTATCTTAATGGTTATTATAATTCATACCTCACAGATTCTTTCATAATATTCCTTGATACAATAAAACAATATAATTCCCTAACTATTGTAGAGGTTTCGGAATCAGGGTGGCTCACTATGGCTAACATCCTCTGCCGCTCCTCACTACACATTCTCAGATTCAGAGGCATTACTCTTCTCTGTCTGAGTAAAAAATAAACATTGCACCTGGCAATAGTTGCACTATCGCAACTCAAAAAAATATCACATATCATTCATATTCAATAATATAATATATTCACTATAATATTCAAGGTATCAGAGGTTTTCATTTAGATCACATTTCCATCTTTATACTTGCTAACATACTTTCTTTCTTACAGGTAGTTACTTCTTTTAGACTTGATGTTTTTTAGCTATGCTTTTATCAGCTATATAGTTACTTATGAACTAGTTAACAATTTGTTTTGGTTCATTTAACTATTCTTAAGATTATACACTTGTTTTGATGCTTACAGTACTTATGCATTTGGTTTGTTCTATCTAGAGTCTACAATATATTTCTGTTTTCACCATAGTTCATTAAATCTTTCTTAACGAGTTATATTCATCCTGAATTATCAGGGCTTACATGGTTTGTATACTAAATGGTTTTTTTTTTTTTTTTTTTTTTTGATTGATGTTCTCTGACATATTTTGGTGTTGTATAGTATTTGATAATTGACAAACATTTTTCTTTCCTTTCATTCCATTATAACAATAGTTATCTTACAATTAACACTCTTTGTTATTTTTCTTCTCTACTCCTTCAAGTGATGGTGGTTTTCACTTATTCTGGATGATTTTATTTACTATATACTATGCTGTAATTACAATTTCATTTGACAATATAATAACATACTAATATCTAATTTCATAGACATTCTTGGGGTTTACATGGTTTGTTTCACAAATATTATTTTTTTCTTTCCTTCCATTCCATAATAATGTCCTTCTTTTTATTTTACACACTTTGTTATACTGCCTCTCTACTCCTTCAAAGGTTAGTTGGGTGAACCTTTATTCTGGACGATTTTAATTTAACATTTGAGTTTTATGAGAGGTATACAATAATCATTTTATAAACATTAAGTTACATAGAATATCCATCTGGATACATATTTTTCTCTAGGTATAGTACAGTAGTTGTATTTTCTTATTAAATCATTTGATTGACCTTATATAATTTTCTATCCCTTGGGGTGATAGATCTGGTAAATTTTCACCAGTAACAAATGGTTTAGGCTTACATCTTAAATCTACACACTTTTGTAACTTGATAAGGCAAATTGATTAGCTATAGTCAATTAGTTACCTTCAACATTTTTGTAGTTTAACAACAAATGAGTTTGTTTATAGTAGTGGTTTTTTAAATATATATATTTTATCTTTTATACCCTAAACGTTTGGGTGAGGAATGTTGCTTACTATTACATATTATCCCTCCTTAATATTAATCATTTCTTACTCGTCGATATTCATGGGGTTATTTGTGCTCTTCCACTCTATTGGGTCTATAATTGGGGTATCTGACATATGTTCCGTACTAGTGGTTTTGGAGATACCTTACTATCAAGCGGTTCTTCCACTTAGCGGCTACCAGGTAGTCATTGGCTCCCCGTTTCCTTGCCTTTTTCCTCTCATCATCTTTGGTATTCCTGTGTTCGTTGTACTCTGGGCCTGGGCTATCATTGATGTCTGGCCCATCTTCTAATCCGGGTTGACCTTTGTTCATTTCCTGGTTGGACTCTTCCACCGCTTGGTCCCTCTTTTTCCGCATTTCCCTTATTCTTTGGGCGTACCCTTCAATAAGCTGGTCCAGTTGTTCCTGGTACCTTTTTCTTTTCTTGGAACACCTTCGTTTCCTTTTAAGAATATCTGCTTTAAGTTCTTTGCTGGTCCTAGTTTTCTTGGTGGTAACACATTTCTGCTCTTTGGCCACTCCCATGATGCCCCTTCGATACTCCTTTCTGTAGACTCCTTCTCCATGGTTGTTGACTGGGACATAAACCATATTAACTAGACCACTTTGAGTCATTTCGGTTAATTCTTTGGTCACCCTAGTCTTCTTTGGGCGTAGTATCCTTCTTATCTTCCCCTCCTTTTCTTCCGTTTTCTTAATTATTTTGTTCCTTTTTTCCGGAATATTAATTTTCGAATTCACTTGTTTGGTAGCAGTATTTCCGGGTAATTCCCTTGTCTCCACGTGATCGTCATACATTGGCAAATTATTTTGTCCTAATTCCTCCTTCTCTGCCACTAACTCTTCCGTTTCTTCAATTACCTGAGTGTTCTCAATCCTCTCGGTACCGATCTCCTTATACTGAATACCTCCCTGTTGTCCGTCAAGCTCGTTTTCAGATAATAATGTATTTATGTCCTGCTGTTTTCTTGTTGGTTCATCATTAGTTTCCATTTCTTCCCTCCATTGTTGGATGATTTCTTCTCTCCATGATCTGATATCGTTCATCATTTCCTCCCTTGCCTTCTCAAAGCTATTCTCTACGTGGTGGGGGAACTGTTTCTCCCTACATTCCATCATCATCTTCTGGAAACTTAACAGCTCCGTCGATGCTATTTCCTTAGGTTGGCTTTTTACGGTGTCACTTGCCATTACTTCTTTATCTTCTGGTTTTTCGATTATATTTGTATACTCGACGCTCACGGTCGGTGCGTTATCGCTTACCATCCCTTGGACTGCTTCATCATTCTCTTCCGTCGTGTCATTATCTTTACTCTCTTCTTGGTAGGGGGTTTTTATTTTCCCGTTAGTGACTTCACTGGGTTCACTTGGAGATTCGTATAGCTCATTCTGGTCCTTACTTGTTATTGTTTCGGTCTCTAGGTCATCCATTAATATTTCCTCCTCCTTTACACCATCATTGACGTCTTGTTCTGGGACGTTTTTAGTCATATTTTCTTGTGGTGGTTCCGTGGATTCCTTCTGGTTATGGTCTTCTTCGATTTTGTCGTTGGTATTTTTCCCATTCTTCATTAAGTCTTCACCTATCTGTCTCTGTTCGTTTCTTAATTTCTTGGCATTCCTCAATTCTTCTTCGAATGCTTCCCTCCGTTTACGCTCTTCTTCTCGTCTCTCATTCTGGCGTCTTATCTCCTCTTCCTCCTGCTGTGCAGCTCGACTATAGAACAATTCTTCATTTTGTCTTATCTTATTGTCTCTTAGTTCTCTTTCGACTGCTTCTCTTCTACTACGCTCATCTTCCCATCTCTGGTAATGGTAATTCCTCTTCTCTTCGTTTCGCCATGTTGGTTGGTTATTATACCATCTTGTATTCCGGTCCCTCCTTGTTTGTGGGGTTTCCCATTCGTGGAGTCTTGCAAATCCTTCTTCCCTCTTCCTTCTTAATTGGTCTGACTCCTCTTTTATCCATCTCTTCTCCTCTTCCATTTTGCGATTTAATTCTTCACCATCGATTTTCAATATTCTGTATATTTGGTCCCAGTCTGTTTCCTGGTTATAATAGTCCATTTCTCTCTCCCTTTTCGCTCTATATTTTGTGTTGTATCGATGTGTGCGTGGCATGTTAATTTTTTCGTGTCTACCGGGCTGATATAAAATATAAAAAATATATTTATTTAATATTTTTTAAGCCACACTAGTTGGTGCGCCAATTTATAAGAATGCCATCTATTGGTGTTCTTTTTTATGTTAAAGCCCCACGTTGGGCGCCAATTTATAACCAAACGATTATTAGGGGTTGCGTTTAAACTGATTATGTTTATTTGTTTATAGTAATTATATTAAAATAATGTTTAAATTCCGTTTAAAGGCCACACGGTTGGTCTAACCTATTTGTAATAAAATGAAAACGTGTGTGTTTACAATTAACTTGAAGTAAAATAAAAGAGTTGTTATTTTTAAACTTATATTCGTGGTTAAAATATTAAAAGTCTCGTTAAAACAAAGTTCAACTATGTGTGAAGTGTTCTTTTGAGATAACTCAATGTTGAGAATGATTGTTTCTAATTGAAGGTTACCAATGTAGTAACGTAGTTTAAAATAAAACATCCAAAGTTACTCACAGTGTTTACAATGGTTTAATTATACTTGTTTTTTTTTTTTTTTTTTTAATTCCCTTGTATTAAATAAATAAAATAGTGAAGTTGATTATACTTAAATGCTAGATTAACTTAAGTTAAAACATGAAGTATAGCAGTTGGTTGCTTGATAATAGTTCTCGTCTGGTTGAAACGGGTAGTAGAAACTTCTTCTCCAGGTTGCAGGTAGTCTGAGTATGTCACGTCTCGTAAAGTCTGGACAATATCATAAACAAACATATGCTTTTACGTACCTGATTGTGTTTACTAGAAGTTCACTAAACTGTCAACTCAGCTTACAATCACCAACTCCCTTTGGTTGCAAGGTTATGTTACTTTGTTTATTAATTAGTGGGTGCCACACAGATTTATTTCGGGAAAATCCCATGTAAAACCCACGCACAATATTACTGGATGATTAGAAAATTTAAAATAGTTGAGTACCACCTTTTGGCAATGCTATTCCAGTATGTTAAACACAACAGAAGGTTGTTTAAGCTTATTAAAAGAAAATATTCAATTATCCTATAGAAATAAATCAAAATCAGGTGATGCTGTTAATAATGGGTTTATTTACACCCTTATAGTGAATTCAAAAAAATAAATATAATGTAAACATACAAAGTTGTACAATTAAAAGTCAGTTATTATATGCCTTGTACGGCTTGCTCAGAACATGAATTATAAATCTGGTTAAGTCCAGATACTATTTATTTTTAATATGAAAGTTATTATAATCTCAGTAGTACAAAGTTGTACAATTAAAAGTCAGTTATTATATGCCTTATACGGCTTGCTCAGAACATGAATTATAAATCTGGTTAAGTCCAGATACTATTTATTTTTAATATGAAAGTTATTTTAATCTCAGTAGTACAAAGTTGTACAATTAAAAGTCAGTTATTATATGCCTTATACGGCTTGCTCAGAACATGAATTATAAATCTGGTTAAGTCCAGATACTATTTATTTTTAATATGAAAGTTATTATAATCTCAGTAGTACAATTAAAAGTCAGTTATTATATGCCTTGTACGGCTTGCTCAGAACATGAATTATAAATCTGGTTAAGTCCAGATACTATTTATTTTTAATATGAAAGTTATTATAATCTCAGTAGTGAATTCTTTGAGACACGAAAGAAAACAATTATGGCTACACAATATCCAATAATCCTTTTGATATAAAATTGATCAACAAAGTTTTTGGTTACTTTTGCAAAGTAATTAATAAAAAACCATCTGTTGAAAGATCGCGCGTTTCATCAACGCTTGCTTTTTTAGTGACAATATTTATCAAGTGAGAACCCTTACTACTAACATATAGCTTAATTACTAATAACAAATTTGTATAATAAATCGAGACGTGGTGTAATCTTAAATAATGTTTTTGTGTTTTGCGTCAGTACAGGTTATTGTTGCAAAAAGTACAGGTTATGGCACTCAGATCAAGATTAGTAATGATTGCACTTTTACCTTCTGATTTTTAATTATTTAATTAAAACTTATTAATCACTTAAGTAATCGGATTATAATGATTACTGGGTTTCGGCACTAAATTCGCACAAGAACAGAATAATGCGATCCTCTTCTGATTAAAATGGATCGTGAATAATAACAATAAATTATTTTCTGTTCGTTATTCCCGCACAAAATTAAAATGAAACTGCACTTAATCACTGTTGTTGGTTGTGGATGAACTCGAAGTAGTCGTTTCTTGTTGTTGAACTATTGGTTCCAATGTACTATGTAACTGACGCTAAGTGTTATTAAAAAACGTGGAGATGACGGGCACACGTCTGTGCTGCATGCTAGTTAGTAAAGGTCTGTCTCAAAATTCGCTGTTTTGTCTTTATATACCCCTCTCTTTGATCGGCTCTAGGTAAAAATGTTGATTACTAACTAATTTTCTGATTGGCTTTGGTAGGTGGGTCGGTGTGACGTGTCACTTTTTGACAGTTGATAACGGCTTTTTCTAACCGTCAAATGTCGTGGTGGTAACTAGTTGTCGTTCTTGTTATTATTCATAAACAGTTTCCCGATGTACATTTTTAGAATGATGCTAACATCTCTCCCGCACTAAATACAGTTGCGATTGTGTTAATATTACTATCAAATTAAAGATTGTTCTTTTTCCTTTAATTTGATATCACTCGTTCTCGAATTACTTTCACTTTGACCGACATTGTTATAAAACCAACGTTCAGGTACATTACTCTTACTGTCGTCTGCTCTTTATGAGTCGTCGATTTTACACTTTTGGTTAACCTTGCTTGTATTCACATAACATTTTATTAATCAAATGTTTATGCGCGAACACCATTAATGCTGTACTGACGTTTTTTGCTGAACATTACTTGTACACCTTAACTCTATACATTGTAATAAATGATCCTACTGACTATGACATTTCGTTTCACGCTAATTTGTTTTAAGCTACTATTTAACAATTAAAATTATGATTAAACCTATTGTTTTAATAACATTTTTTGTTATGTCAAGGCATAACCATAGTTCTGTGCATTTTAGTTTACACTTGTGATAATCCTCGATAGCCATTTTACTGACTACTGTTTGGTCTAAGCTTGCTAAGGCATATCGCCTACATTGAAATTTGGCCTTAATAATGCCTATTGGTTCTCAATTCGGTAAATTGTGGAGACATCTTATTTGTATAAGATTCTCTTTTATAAATAGTTCTCTTTTCCAACAAATCTATTTGATGCTGAAATACATCTTAGTTCTCACTATGTAGCCATTGTTAACATTGGTTTTGGCATTCATAATCTACTGGTCATTGTTACATCTATTATCAGCAAAATGCTGATTCTGCTTTCACAGTATTTAACTGCTCATTAGTTCATTTTTTGTTTACAAATGACATTCGGTTTACATCAACTATTTACTGAATTGACAGCTGAATGTAAATTTATTCTGTCCATTAGTTCGTTTTAGTCTCAGTCTAGTTGTAGTGTCAAACAGCCCTTGGGTTACTGTTTCATGTGGCACTTCTGCTTCATTCTTCTTTCTTGGTTTCTTCTTTCTTGGTTATTTCTACTATTATATACCTATTTACATGGTTGTTCTGTTTTTATAAAATCTGATAACATACACTTAGGTTAGGTGACATCTTGTGATGTTACATATACACCCTCTTTAAAATTGATCATTTGAAAAAATTTATTTTTTGTAAAATTATCAATTCATGTCAGTTTCTTAGTATACTTCAATAAAAAAATTTTTCTCTTGTACTCTTTGATTTTTTTAAACATATTATTGGTGTATTACTCTAGGTTGGCTTTTTATCCAATGGTACAATTCTTAATTTACTAGTATTTTCAAGCTGCTTACTCTCTAAGTCATTTAACTATAATTGATCTTGTTTCTCAAGTTAACTATTCCCTGTCTTATTCACATTCTACTTTCTCATCACATATCTTTGCATTCGTGATTATCTTAATGGTTATTATAATTCATACCTCACAGATTCTTTCATAATATTCCTTGATACAATAAAACAATATAATTCCCTAACTATTGTAGAGGTTTCGGAATCAGGGTGGCTCACTATGGCTAACATCCTCTGCCGCTCCTCACTACACATTCTCAGATTCAGAGGCATTACTCTTCTCTGTCTGAGTAAAAAATAAACATTGCACCTGGCAATAGTTGCACTATCGCAACTCAAAAAAATATCACATATCATTCATATTCAATAATATAATATATTCACTATAATATTCAAGGTATCAGAGGTTTTCATTTAGATCACATTTCCATCTTTATACTTGCTAACATACTTTCTTTCTTACAGGTAGTTACTTCTTTTAGACTTGATGTTTTTTAGCTATGCTTTTATCAGCTATATAGTTACTTATGAACTAGTTAACAATTTGTTTTGGTTCATTTAACTATTCTTAAGATTATACACTTGTTTTGATGCTTACAGTACTTATGCATTTGGTTTGTTCTATCTAGAGTCTACAATATATTTCTGTTTTCACCATAGTTCATTAAATCTTTCTTAACGAGTTATATTCATCCTGAATTATCAGGGCTTACATGGTTTGTATACTAAATGGTTTTTTTTTTTTTTTTTTTTTTTGATTGATGTTCTCTGACATATTTTGGTGTTGTATAGTATTTGATAATTGACAAACATTTTTCTTTCCTTTCATTCCATTATAACAATAGTTATCTTACAATTAACACTCTTTGTTATTTTTCTTCTCTACTCCTTCAAGTGATGGTGGTTTTCACTTATTCTGGATGATTTTATTTACTATATACTATGCTGTAATTACAATTTCATTTGACAATATAATAACATACTAATATCTAATTTCATAGACATTCTTGGGGTTTACATGGTTTGTTTCACAAATATTATTTTTTTCTTTCCTTCCATTCCATAATAATGTCCTTCTTTTTATTTTACACACTTTGTTATACTGCCTCTCTACTCCTTCAAAGGTTAGTTGGGTGAACCTTTATTCTGGACGATTTTAATTTAACATTTGAGTTTTATGAGAGGTATACAATAATCATTTTATAAACATTAAGTTACATAGAATATCCATCTGGATACATATTTTTCTCTAGGTATAGTACAGTAGTTGTATTTTCTTATTAAATCATTTGATTGACCTTATATAATTTTCTATCCCTTGGGGTGATAGATCTGGTAAATTTTCACCAGTAACAAATGGTTTAGGCTTACATCTTAAATCTACACACTTTTGTAACTTGATAAGGCAAATTGATTAGCTATAGTCAATTAGTTACCTTCAACATTTTTGTAGTTTAACAACAAATGAGTTTGTTTATAGTAGTGGTTTTTTAAATATATATATTTTATCTTTTATACCCTAAACGTTTGGGTGAGGAATGTTGCTTACTATTACATATTATCCCTCCTTAATATTAATCATTTCTTACTCGTCGATATTCATGGGGTTATTTGTGCTCTTCCACTCTATTGGGTCTATAATTGGGGTATCTGACATATGTTCCGTACTAGTGGTTTTGGAGATACCTTACTATCAAGCGGTTCTTCCACTTAGCGGCTACCAGGTAGTCATTGGCTCCCCGTTTCCTTGCCTTTTTCCTCTCATCATCTTTGGTATTCCTGTGTTCGTTGTACTCTGGGCCTGGGCTATCATTGATGTCTGGCCCATCTTCTAATCCGGGTTGACCTTTGTTCATTTCCTGGTTGGACTCTTCCACCGCTTGGTCCCTCTTTTTCCGCATTTCCCTTATTCTTTGGGCGTACCCTTCAATAAGCTGGTCCAGTTGTTCCTGGTACCTTTTTCTTTTCTTGGAACACCTTCGTTTCCTTTTAAGAATATCTGCTTTAAGTTCTTTGCTGGTCCTAGTTTTCTTGGTGGTAACACATTTCTGCTCTTTGGCCACTCCCATGATGCCCCTTCGATACTCCTTTCTGTAGACTCCTTCTCCATGGTTGTTGACTGGGACATAAACCATATTAACTAGACCACTTTGAGTCATTTCGGTTAATTCTTTGGTCACCCTAGTCTTCTTTGGGCGTAGTATCCTTCTTATCTTCCCCTCCTTTTCTTCCGTTTTCTTAATTATTTTGTTCCTTTTTTCCGGAATATTAATTTTCGAATTCACTTGTTTGGTAGCAGTATTTCCGGGTAATTCCCTTGTCTCCACGTGATCGTCATACATTGGCAAATTATTTTGTCCTAATTCCTCCTTCTCTGCCACTAACTCTTCCGTTTCTTCAATTACCTGAGTGTTCTCAATCCTCTCGGTACCGATCTCCTTATACTGAATACCTCCCTGTTGTCCGTCAAGCTCGTTTTCAGATAATAATGTATTTATGTCCTGCTGTTTTCTTGTTGGTTCATCATTAGTTTCCATTTCTTCCCTCCATTGTTGGATGATTTCTTCTCTCCATGATCTGATATCGTTCATCATTTCCTCCCTTGCCTTCTCAAAGCTATTCTCTACGTGGTGGGGGAACTGTTTCTCCCTACATTCCATCATCATCTTCTGGAAACTTAACAGCTCCGTCGATGCTATTTCCTTAGGTTGGCTTTTTACGGTGTCACTTGCCATTACTTCTTTATCTTCTGGTTTTTCGATTATATTTGTATACTCGACGCTCACGGACGGTGCGTTATCGCTTACCATCCCTTGGACTGCTTCATCATTCTCTTCCGTCGTGTCATTATCTTTACTCTCTTCTTGGTAGGGGGTTTTTATTTTCCCATTAGTGACTTCACTGGGTTCACTTGGAGATTCGTATAGCTCATTCTGGTCCTTACTTGTTATTGTTTCGGTCTCTAGGTCATCCATTAATATTTCCTCCTCCTTTACACCATCATTGACGTCTTGTTCTGGGACGTTTTTAGTCATATTTTCTTGTGGTGGTTCCGTGGATTCCTTCTGGTTATGGTCTTCTTCGATTTTGTCGTTGGTATTTTTCCCATTCTTCATTAAGTCTTCACCTATCTGTCTCTGTTCGTTTCTTAATTTCTTGGCATTCCTCAATTCTTCTTCGAATGCTTCCCTCCGTTTACGCTCTTCTTCTCGTCTCTCATTCTGGCGTCTTATCTCCTCTTCCTCCTGCTGTGCAGCTCGACTATAGAACAATTCTTCATTTTGTCTTATCTTATTGTCTCTTAGTTCTCTTTCGACTGCTTCTCTTCTACTACGCTCATCTTCCCATCTCTGGTAATGGTAATTCCTCTTCTCTTCGTTTCGCCATGTTGGTTGGTTATTATACCATCTTGTATTCCGGTCCCTCCTTGTTTGTGGGGTTTCCCATTCGTGGAGTCTTGCAAATCCTTCTTCCCTCTTCCTTCTTAATTGGTCTGACTCCTCTTTTATCCATCTCTTCTCCTCTTCCATTTTGCGATTTAATTCTTCACCATCGATTTTCAATATTCTGTATATTTGGTCCCAGTCTGTTTCCTGGTTATAATAGTCCATTTCTCTCTCCCTTTTCGCTCTATATTTTGTGTTGTATCGATGTGTGCGTGGCATGTTAATTTTTTCGTGTCTACCGGGCTGATATAAAATATAAAAAATATATTTATTTAATATTTTTTAAGCCACACTAGTTGGTGCGCCAATTTATAAGAATGCCATCTATTGGTGTTCTTTTTTATGTTAAAGCCCCACGTTGGGCGCCAATTTATAACCAAACGATTATTAGGGGTTGCGTTTAAACTGATTATGTTTATTTGTTTATAGTAATTATATTAAAATAATGTTTAAATTCCGTTTAAAGGCCACACGGTTGGTCTAACCTATTTGTAATAAAATGAAAACGTGTGTGTTTACAATTAACTTGAAGTAAAATAAAAGAGTTGTTATTTTTAAACTTATATTCGTGGTTAAAATATTAAAAGTCTCGTTAAAACAAAGTTCAACTATGTGTGAAGTGTTCTTTTGAGATAACTCAATGTTGAGAATGATTGTTTCTAATTGAAGGTTACCAATGTAGTAACGTAGTTTAAAATAAAACATCCAAAGTTACTCACAGTGTTTACAATGGTTTAATTATACTTGTTTTTTTTTTTTTTTTTTTAATTCCCTTGTATTAAATAAATAAAATAGTGAAGTTGATTATACTTAAATGCTAGATTAACTTAAGTTAAAACATGAAGTATAGCAGTTGGTTGCTTGATAATAGTTCTCGTCTGGTTGAAACGGGTAGTAGAAACTTCTTCTCCAGGTTGCAGGTAGTCTGAGTATGTCACGTCTCGTAAAGTCTGGACAATATCATAAACAAACATATGCTTTTACGTACCTGATTGTGTTTACTAGAAGTTCACTAAACTGTCAACTCAGCTTACAATCACCAACTCCCTTTGGTTGCAAGGTTATGTTACTTTGTTTATTAATTAGTGGGTGCCACACAGATTTATTTCGGGAAAATCCCATGTAAAACCCACGCACAATATTACTGGATGATTAGAAAATTTAAAATAGTTGAGTACCACCTATTCCAGTAATGGAATACCACCTATTCCATACCACCTATAATATACCACCTAGTAATAGTTGAGTACCACCTATAGTTGGCAATGCTATTCCAGTATGTTAAACACAACAGAAGGTTGTTTAAGCTTATTAAAAGAAAATATTCAATTATCCTATAGAAATAAATCAAAATCAGGTGATGCTGTTAATAATGGGTTTATTTACACCCTTATAGTGAATTCAAAAAAATAAATATAATGTAAACATACAAAGTTGTACAATTAAAAGTCAGTTATTATATGCCTTGTACGGCTTGCTCAGAACATGAATTATAAATCTGGTTAAGTCCAGATACTATTTATTTTTAATATGAAAGTTATTATAATCTCAGTAGTACAAAGTTGTACAATTAAAAGTCAGTTATTATATGCCTTATACGGCTTGCTCAGAACATGAATTATAAATCTGGTTAAGTCCAGATACTATTTATTTTTAATATGAAAGTTATTTTAATCTCAGTAGTACAAAGTTGTACAATTAAAAGTCAGTTATTATATGCCTTATACGGCTTGCTCAGAACATGAATTATAAATCTGGTTAAGTCCAGATACTATTTATTTTTAATATGAAAGTTATTATAATCTCAGTAGTACAATTAAAAGTCAGTTATTATATGCCTTGTACGGCTTGCTCAGAACATGAATTATAAATCTGGTTAAGTCCAGATACTATTTATTTTTAATATGAAAGTTATTATAATCTCAGTAGTGAATTCTTTGAGACACGAAAGAAAACAATTATGGCTACACAATATCCAATAATCCTTTTGATATAAAATTGATCAACAAAGTTTTTGGTTACTTTTGCAAAGTAATTAATAAAAAACCATCTGTTGAAAGATCGCGCGTTTCATCAACGCTTGCTTTTTTAGTGACAATATTTATCAAGTGAGAACCCTTACTACTAACATATAGCTTAATTACTAATAACAAATTTGTATAATAAATCGAGACGTGGTGTAATCTTAAATAATGTTTTTGTGTTTTGCGTCAGTACAGGTTATTGTTGCAAAAAGTACAGGTTATGGCACTCAGATCAAGATTAGTAATGATTGCACTTTTACCTTCTGATTTTTAATTATTTAATTAAAACTTATTAATCACTTAAGTAATCGGATTATAATGATTACTGGGTTTCGGCACTAAATTCGCACAAGAACAGAATAATGCGATCCTCTTCTGATTAAAATGGATCGTGAATAATAACAATAAATTATTTTCTGTTCGTTATTCCCGCACAAAATTAAAATGAAACTGCACTTAATCACTGTTGTTGGTTGTGGATGAACTCGAAGTAGTCGTTTCTTGTTGTTGAACTATTGGTTCCAATGTACTATGTAACTGACGCTAAGTGTTATTAAAAAACGTGGAGATGACGGGCACACGTCTGTGCTGCATGCTAGTTAGTAAAGGTCTGTCTCAAAATTCGCTGTTTTGTCTTTATATACCCCTCTCTTTGATCGGCTCTAGGTAAAAATGTTGATTACTAACTAATTTTCTGATTGGCTTTGGTAGGTGGGTCGGTGTGACGTGTCACTTTTTGACAGTTGATAACGGCTTTTTCTAACCGTCAAATGTCGTGGTGGTAACTAGTTGTCGTTCTTGTTATTATTCATAAACAGTTTCCCGATGTACATTTTTAGAATGATGCTAACATCTCTCCCGCACTAAATACAGTTGCGATTGTGTTAATATTACTATCAAATTAAAGATTGTTCTTTTTCCTTTAATTTGATATCACTCGTTCTCGAATTACTTTCACTTTGACCGACATTGTTATAAAACCAACGTTCAGGTACATTACTCTTACTGTCGTCTGCTCTTTATGAGTCGTCGATTTTACACTTTTGGTTAACCTTGCTTGTATTCACATAACATTTTATTAATCAAATGTTTATGCGCGAACACCATTAATGCTGTACTGACGTTTTTTGCTGAACATTACTTGTACACCTTAACTCTATACATTGTAATAAATGATCCTACTGACTATGACATTTCGTTTCACGCTAATTTGTTTTAAGCTACTATTTAACAATTAAAATTATGATTAAACCTATTGTTTTAATAACATTTTTTGTTATGTCAAGGCATAACCATAGTTCTGTGCATTTTAGTTTACACTTGTGATAATCCTCGATAGCCATTTTACTGACTACTGTTTGGTCTAAGCTTGCTAAGGCATATCGCCTACATTGAAATTTGGCCTTAATAATGCCTATTGGTTCTCAATTCGGTAAATTGTGGAGACATCTTATTTGTATAAGATTCTCTTTTATAAATAGTTCTCTTTTCCAACAAATCTATTTGATGCTGAAATACATCTTAGTTCTCACTATGTAGCCATTGTTAACATTGGTTTTGGCATTCATAATCTACTGGTCATTGTTACATCTATTATCAGCAAAATGCTGATTCTGCTTTCACAGTATTTAACTGCTCATTAGTTCATTTTTTGTTTACAAATGACATTCGGTTTACATCAACTATTTACTGAATTGACAGCTGAATGTAAATTTATTCTGTCCATTAGTTCGTTTTAGTCTCAGTCTAGTTGTAGTGTCAAACAGCCCTTGGGTTACTGTTTCATGTGGCACTTCTGCTTCATTCTTCTTTCTTGGTTTCTTCTTTCTTGGTTATTTCTACTATTATATACCTATTTACATGGTTGTTCTGTTTTTATAAAATCTGATAACATACACTTAGGTTAGGTGACATCTTGTGATGTTACATATACACCCTCTTTAAAATTGATCATTTGAAAAAATTTATTTTTTGTAAAATTATCAATTCATGTCAGTTTCTTAGTATACTTCAATAAAAAAATTTTTCTCTTGTACTCTTTGATTTTTTTAAACATATTATTGGTGTATTACTCTAGGTTGGCTTTTTATCCAATGGTACAATTCTTAATTTACTAGTATTTTCAAGCTGCTTACTCTCTAAGTCATTTAACTATAATTGATCTTGTTTCTCAAGTTAACTATTCCCTGTCTTATTCACATTCTACTTTCTCATCACATATCTTTGCATTCGTGATTATCTTAATGGTTATTATAATTCATACCTCACAGATTCTTTCATAATATTCCTTGATACAATAAAACAATATAATTCCCTAACTATTGTAGAGGTTTCGGAATCAGGGTGGCTCACTATGGCTAACATCCTCTGCCGCTCCTCACTACACATTCTCAGATTCAGAGGCATTACTCTTCTCTGTCTGAGTAAAAAATAAACATTGCACCTGGCAATAGTTGCACTATCGCAACTCAAAAAAATATCACATATCATTCATATTCAATAATATAATATATTCACTATAATATTCAAGGTATCAGAGGTTTTCATTTAGATCACATTTCCATCTTTATACTTGCTAACATACTTTCTTTCTTACAGGTAGTTACTTCTTTTAGACTTGATGTTTTTTAGCTATGCTTTTATCAGCTATATAGTTACTTATGTACTAGTTAACAATTTGTTTTGGTTCATTTAACTATTCTTAAGTTATACACTTGTTTTGATGCTTACAGTACTTATGCATTTGGTTTGTTCTATCTAGAGTCTACAATATATTTCTGTTTTCACCATAGTTCATTAAATCTTTCTTAACGAGTTATATTCATCCTGAATTATCAGGGCTTACATGGTTTGTATACTAAATGGTTTTTTTTTTTTTTTTTTTTTGATTGATGTTCTCTGACATATTTTGGTGATGTATAGTATTTGATAATTGACAAACATTTTTCTTTCCTTTCATTCCATTATAACAATAGTTATCTTACAATTAACACCCTTTGTTATTTTTCTTCTCTACTCCTTCAAGTGATGGTGGTTTTCACTTATTCTGGATGATTTTATTTACTATATACTATGCTGTAATTACAATTTCATTTGACAATATAATAACATACTAATATCTAATTTCATAGACATTCTTGGGGTTTACATGGTTTGTTTCACAAATATTATTTTTTTCTTTCCTTCCATTCCATAATAATGTCCTTCTTTTTATTTTACACACTTTGTTATACTGCCTCTCTACTCCTTCAAAGGTTAGTTGGGTGAACCTTTATTCTGGACGATTTTAATTTAACATTTGAGTTTTATGAGAGGTATACAATAATCATTTTATAAACATTAAGTTACATAGAATATCCATCTGGATACATATTTTTCTCTAGGTATAGTACAGTAGTTGTATTTTCTTATTAAATCATTTGATTGACCTTATATAATTTTCTATCCCTTGGGGTAATAGATCTGGTAAATTTTCACCAGTAACAAATGGTTTAGGCTTACATCTTAAATCTACACACTTTTGTAATTTGATAAGGCAAATTGATTAGCTATAGTCAATTAGTTACCTTCAACATTTTTGTAGTTTAACAACAAATGAGTTTGTTTATAGTAGTGGTTTTTTAAATATATATATTTTATCTTTTATACCCTAAACGTTTGGGTGAGGAATGTTGCTTACTATTACATATTATCCCTCCTTAATATTAATCATTTCTTACTCGTCGATATTCATGGGGTTATTTGTGCTCTTCCACTCTATTGGGTCTATAATTGGGGTATCTGACATATGTTCCGTACTAGTGGTTTTGGAGATACCTTACTATCAAGCGGTTCTTCCACTTAGCGGCTACCAGGTAGTCATTGGCTCCCCGTTTCCTTGCCTTTTTCCTCTCATCATCTTTGGTATTCCTGTGTTCGTTGTACTCTGGGCCTGGGCTATCATTGATGTCTGGCCCATCTTCTAATCCGGGTTGACCTTTGTTCATTTCCTGGTTGGACTCTTCCACCGCTTGGTCCCTCTTTTTCCGCATTTCCCTTATTCTTTGGGCGTACCCTTCAATAAGCTGGTCCAGTTGTTCCTGGTACCTTTTTCTTTTCTTGGAACACCTTCGTTTCCTTTTAAGAATATCTGCTTTAAGTTCTTTGCTGGTCCTAGTTTTCTTGGTGGTAACACATTTCTGCTCTTTGGCCACTCCCATGATGCCCCTTCGATACTCCTTTCTGTAGACTCCTTCTCCATGGTTGTTGACTGGGACATAAACCATATTAACTAGACCACTTTGAGTCATTTCGGTTAATTCTTTGGTCACCCTAGTCTTCTTTGGGCGTAGTATCCTTCTTATCTTCCCCTCCTTTTCTTCCGTTTTCTTAATTATTTTGTTCCTTTTTTCCGGAATATTAATTTTCGAATTCACTTGTTTGGTAGCAGTATTTCCGGGTAATTCCCTTGTCTCCACGTGATCGTCATACATTGGCAAATTATTTTGTCCTAATTCCTCCTTCTCTGCCACTAACTCTTCCGTTTCTTCAATTACCTGAGTGTTCTCAATCCTCTCGGTACCGATCTCCTTATACTGAATACCTCCCTGTTGTCCGTCAAGCTCGTTTTCAGATAATAATGTATTTATGTCCTGCTGTTTTCTTGTTGGTTCATCATTAGTTTCCATTTCTTCCCTCCATTGTTGGATGATTTCTTCTCTCCATGATCTGATATCGTTCATCATTTCCTCCCTTGCCTTCTCAAAGCTATTCTCTACGTGGTGGGGGAACTGTTTCTCCCTACATTCCATCATCATCTTCTGGAAACTTAACAGCTCCGTCGATGCTATTTCCTTAGGTTGGCTTTTTACGGTGTCACTTGCCATTACTTCTTTATCTTCTGGTTTTTCGATTATATTTGTATACTCGACGCTCACGGTCGGTGCGTTATCGCTTACCATCCCTTGGACTGCTTCATCATTCTCTTCCGTCGTGTCATTATCTTTACTCTCTTCTTGGTAGGGGGTTTTTATTTTCCCGTTAGTGACTTCACTGGGTTCACTTGGAGATTCGTATAGCTCATTCTGGTCCTTACTTGTTATTGTTTCGGTCTCTAGGTCATCCATTAATATTTCCTCCTCCTTTACACCATCATTGACGTCTTGTTCTGGGACGTTTTTAGTCATATTTTCTTGTGGTGGTTCCGTGGATTCCTTCTGGTTATGGTCTTCTTCGATTTTGTCGTTGGTATTTTTCCCATTCTTCATTAAGTCTTCACCTATCTGTCTCTGTTCGTTTCTTAATTTCTTGGCATTCCTCAATTCTTCTTCGAATGCTTCCCTCCGTTTACGCTCTTCTTCTCGTCTCTCATTCTGGCGTCTTATCTCCTCTTCCTCCTGCTGTGCAGCTCGACTATAGAACAATTCTTCATTTTGTCTTATCTTATTGTCTCTTAGTTCTCTTTCGACTGCTTCTCTTCTACTACGCTCATCTTCCCATCTCTGGTAATGGTAATTCCTCTTCTCTTCGTTTCGCCATGTTGGTTGGTTATTATACCATCTTGTATTCCGGTCCCTCCTTGTTTGTGGGGTTTCCCATTCGTGGAGTCTTGCAAATCCTTCTTCCCTCTTCCTTCTTAATTGGTCTGACTCCTCTTTTATCCATCTCTTCTCCTCTTCCATTTTGCGATTTAATTCTTCACCATCGATTTTCAATATTCTGTATATTTGGTCCCAGTCTGTTTCCTGGTTATAATAGTCCATTTCTCTCTCCCTTTTCGCTCTATATTTTGTGTTGTATCGATGTGTGCGTGGCATGTTAATTTTTTCGTGTCTACCGGGCTGATATAAAATATAAAAAATATATTTATTTAATATTTTTTAAGCCACACTAGTTGGTGCGCCAATTTATAAGAATGCCATCTATTGGTGTTCTTTTTTATGTTAAAGCCCCACGTTGGGCGCCAATTTATAACCAAACGATTATTAGGGGTTGCGTTTAAAGTGATTATGTTTATTTGTTTATAGTAATTATATTAAAATAATGTTTAAATTCCGTTTAAAGGCCACACGGTTGGTCTAACCTATTTGTAATAAAATGAAAACGTGTGTGTTTACAATTAACTTGAAGTAAAATAAAAGAGTTGTTATTTTTAAACTTATATTCGTGGTTAAAATATTAAAAGTCTCGTTAAAACAAAGTTCAACTATGTGTGAAGTGTTCTTTTGAGATAACTCAATGTTGAGAATGATTGTTTCTAATTGAAGGTTACCAATGTAGTAACGTAGTTTAAAATAAAACATCCAAAGTTACTCACAGTGTTTACAATGGTTTAATTATACTTGTTTTTTTTTTTTTTTTTTAATTCCCTTGTATTAAATAAATAAAATAGTGAAGTTGATTATACTTAAATGCTAGATTAACTTAAGTTAAAACATGAAGTATAGCAGTTGGTTGCTTGATAATAGTTCTCGTCTGGTTGAAACGGGTAGTAGAAACTTCTTCTCCAGGTTGCAGGTAGTCTGAGTATGTCACGTCTCGTAAAGTCTGGACAATATCATAAACAAACATATGCTTTTACGTACCTGATTGTGTTTACTAGAAGTTCACTAAACTGTCAACTCAGCTTACAATCACCAACTCCCTTTGGTTGCAAGGTTATGTTACTTTGTTTATTAATTAGTGGGTGCCACACAGATTTATTTCGGGAAAATCCCATGTAAAACCCACGCACAATATTACTGGATGATTAGAAAATTTAAAATAGTTGAGTACCACCTTTTGGCAATGCTATTCCAGTATGTTAAACACAACAGAAGGTTGTTTAAGCTTATTAAAAGAAAATATTCAATTATCCTATAGAAATAAATCAAAATCAGGTGATGCTGTTAATAATGGGTTTATTTACACCCTTATAGTGAATTCAAAAAAATAAATATAATGTAAACATACAAAGTTGTACAATTAAAAGTCAGTTATTATATGCCTTGTACGGCTTGCTCAGAACATGAATTATAAATCTGGTTAAGTCCAGATACTATTTATTTTTAATATGAAAGTTATTATAATCTCAGTAGTACAAAGTTGTACAATTAAAAGTCAGTTATTATATGCCTTATACGGCTTGCTCAGAACATGAATTATAAATCTGGTTAAGTCCAGATACTATTTATTTTTAATATGAAAGTTATTTTAATCTCAGTAGTACAAAGTTGTACAATTAAAAGTCAGTTATTATATGCCTTATACGGCTTGCTCAGAACATGAATTATAAATCTGGTTAAGTCCAGATACTATTTATTTTTAATATGAAAGTTATTATAATCTCAGTAGTACAATTAAAAGTCAGTTATTATATGCCTTGTACGGCTTGCTCAGAACATGAATTATAAATCTGGTTAAGTCCAGATACTATTTATTTTTAATATGAAAGTTATTATAATCTCAGTAGTGAATTCTTTGAGACACGAAAGAAAACAATTATGGCTACACAATATCCAATAATCCTTTTGATATAAAATTGATCAACAAAGTTTTTGGTTACTTTTGCAAAGTAATTAATAAAAAACCATCTGTTGAAAGATCGCGCGTTTCATCAACGCTTGCTTTTTTAGTGACAATATTTATCAAGTGAGAACCCTTACTACTAACATATAGCTTAATTACTAATAACAAATTTGTATAATAAATCGAGACGTGGTGTAATCTTAAATAATGTTTTTGTGTTTTGCGTCAGTACAGGTTATTGTTGCAAAAAGTACAGGTTATGGCACTCAGATCAAGATTAGTAATGATTGCACTTTTACCTTCTGATTTTTAATTATTTAATTAAAACTTATTAATCACTTAAGTAATCGGATTATAATGATTACTGGGTTTCGGCACTAAATTCGCACAAGAACAGAATAATGCGATCCTCTTCTGATTAAAATGGATCGTGAATAATAACAATAAATTATTTTCTGTTCGTTATTCCCGCACAAAATTAAAATGAAACTGCACTTAATCACTGTTGTTGGTTGTGGATGAACTCGAAGTAGTCGTTTCTTGTTGTTGAACTATTGGTTCCAATGTACTATGTAACTGACGCTAAGTGTTATTAAAAAACGTGGAGATGACGGGCACACGTCTGTGCTGCATGCTAGTTAGTAAAGGTCTGTCTCAAAATTCGCTGTTTTGTCTTTATATACCCCTCTCTTTGATCGGCTCTAGGTAAAAATGTTGATTACTAACTAATTTTCTGATTGGCTTTGGTAGGTGGGTCGGTGTGACGTGTCACTTTTTGACAGTTGATAACGGCTTTTTCTAACCGTCAAATGTCGTGGTGGTAACTAGTTGTCGTTCTTGTTATTATTCATAAACAGTTTCCCGATGTACATTTTTAGAATGATGCTAACATCTCTCCCGCACTAAATACAGTTGCGATTGTGTTAATATTACTATCAAATTAAAGATTGTTCTTTTTCCTTTAATTTGATATCACTCGTTCTCGAATTACTTTCACTTTGACCGACATTGTTATAAAACCAACGTTCAGGTACATTACTCTTACTGTCGTCTGCTCTTTATGAGTCGTCGATTTTACACTTTTGGTTAACCTTGCTTGTATTCACATAACATTTTATTAATCAAATGTTTATGCGCGAACACCATTAATGCTGTACTGACGTTTTTTGCTGAACATTACTTGTACACCTTAACTCTATACATTGTAATAAATGATCCTACTGACTATGACATTTCGTTTCACGCTAATTTGTTTTAAGCTACTATTTAACAATTAAAATTATGATTAAACCTATTGTTTTAATAACATTTTTTGTTATGTCAAGGCATAACCATAGTTCTGTGCATTTTAGTTTACACTTGTGATAATCCTCGATAGCCATTTTACTGACTACTGTTTGGTCTAAGCTTGCTAAGGCATATCGCCTACATTGAAATTTGGCCTTAATAATGCCTATTGGTTCTCAATTCGGTAAATTGTGGAGACATCTTATTTGTATAAGATTCTCTTTTATAAATAGTTCTCTTTTCCAACAAATCTATTTGATGCTGAAATACATCTTAGTTCTCACTATGTAGCCATTGTTAACATTGGTTTTGGCATTCATAATCTACTGGTCATTGTTACATCTATTATCAGCAAAATGCTGATTCTGCTTTCACAGTATTTAACTGCTCATTAGTTCATTTTTTGTTTACAAATGACATTCGGTTTACATCAACTATTTACTGAATTGACAGCTGAATGTAAATTTATTCTGTCCATTAGTTCGTTTTAGTCTCAGTCTAGTTGTAGTGTCAAACAGCCCTTGGGTTACTGTTTCATGTGGCACTTCTGCTTCATTCTTCTTTCTTGGTTTCTTCTTTCTTGGTTATTTCTACTATTATATACCTATTTACATGGTTGTTCTGTTTTTATAAAATCTGATAACATACACTTAGGTTAGGTGACATCTTGTGATGTTACATATACACCCTCTTTAAAATTGATCATTTGAAAAAATTTATTTTTTGTAAAATTATCAATTCATGTCAGTTTCTTAGTATACTTCAATAAAAAAATTTTTCTCTTGTACTCTTTGATTTTTTTAAACATATTATTGGTGTATTACTCTAGGTTGGCTTTTTATCCAATGGTACAATTCTTAATTTACTAGTATTTTCAAGCTGCTTACTCTCTAAGTCATTTAACTATAATTGATCTTGTTTCTCAAGTTAACTATTCCCTGTCTTATTCACATTCTACTTTCTCATCACATATCTTTGCATTCGTGATTATCTTAATGGTTATTATAATTCATACCTCACAGATTCTTTCATAATATTCCTTGATACAATAAAACAATATAATTCCCTAACTATTGTAGAGGTTTCGGAATCAGGGTGGCTCACTATGGCTAACATCCTCTGCCGCTCCTCACTACACATTCTCAGATTCAGAGGCATTACTCTTCTCTGTCTGAGTAAAAAATAAACATTGCACCTGGCAATAGTTGCACTATCGCAACTCAAAAAAATATCACATATCATTCATATTCAATAATATAATATATTCACTATAATATTCAAGGTATCAGAGGTTTTCATTTAGATCACATTTCCATCTTTATACTTGCTAACATACTTTCTTTCTTACAGGTAGTTACTTCTTTTAGACTTGATGTTTTTTAGCTATGCTTTTATCAGCTATATAGTTACTTATGTACTAGTTAACAATTTGTTTTGGTTCATTTAACTATTCTTAAGATTATACACTTGTTTTGATGCTTACAGTACTTATGCATTTGGTTTGTTCTATATAGAGTCTACAATATATTTCTGTTTTCACCATAGTTCATTAAATCTTTCTTAACGAGTTATATTCATCCTGAATTATCAGGGCTTACATGGTTTGTATACTAAATGGTTTTTTTTTTTTTTTTTTTTTGATTGATGTTCTCTGACATATTTTGGTGATGTATACTATTTGATAATTGACAAACATTTTTCTTTCCTTTCATTCCATTATAACAATAGTTATCTTACAATTAACACTCTTTGTTATTTTTCTTCTCTACTCCTTCAAGTGATGGTGGTTTTCACTTATTCTGGATGATTTTATTTACTATATACTATGCTGTAATTACAATTTCATTTGACAATATAATAACATACTAATATCTAATTTCATAGACATTCTTGGGGTTTACATGGTTTGTTTCACAAATATTATTTTTTTCTTTCCTTCCATTCCATAATAATGTCCTTCTTTTTATTTTACACACTTTGTTATACTGCCTCTCTACTCCTTCAAAGGTTAGTTGGGTGAACCTTTATTCTGGACGATTTTAATTTAACATTTGAGTTTTATGAGAGGTATACAATAATCATTTTATAAACATTAAGTTACATAGAATATCCATCTGGATACATATTTTTCTCTAGGTATAGTACAGTAGTTGTATTTTCTTATTAAATCATTTGATTGACCTTATATAATTTTCTATCCCTTGGGGTGATAGATCTGGTAAATTTTCACCAGTAACAAATGGTTTAGGCTTACATCTTAAATCTACACACTTTTGTAACTTGATAAGGCAAATTGATTAGCTATAGTCAATTAGTTACCTTCAACATTTTTGTAGTTTAACAACAAATGAGTTTGTTTATAGTAGTGGCTTTTTAAATATATATATTTTATCTTTTATACCCTAAACGTTTGGGTGAGGAATGTTGCTTACTATTACATATTATCCCTCCTTAATATTAATCATTTCTTACTCGTCGATATTCATGGGGTTATTTGTGCTCTTCCACTCTATTGGGTCTATAATTGGGGTATCTGACATATGTTCCGTACTAGTGGTTTTGGAGATACCTTACTATCAAGCGGTTCTTCCACTTAGCGGCTACCAGGTAGTCATTGGCTCCCCGTTTCCTTGCCTTTTTCCTCTCATCATCTTTGGTATTCCTGTGTTCGTTGTACTCTGGGCCTGGGCTATCATTGATGTCTGGCCCATCTTCTAATCCGGGTTGACCTTTGTTCATTTCCTGGTTGGACTCTTCCACCGCTTGGTCCCTCTTTTTCCGCATTTCCCTTATTCTTTGGGCGTACCCTTCAATAAGCTGGTCCAGTTGTTCCTGGTACCTTTTTCTTTTCTTGGAACACCTTCGTTTCCTTTTAAGAATATCTGCTTTAAGTTCTTTGCTGGTCCTAGTTTTCTTGGTGGTAACACATTTCTGCTCTTTGGCCACTCCCATGATGCCCCTTCGATACTCCTTTCTGTAGACTCCTTCTCCATGGTTGTTGACTGGGACATAAACCATATTAACTAGACCACTTTGAGTCATTTCGGTTAATTCTTTGGTCACCCTAGTCTTCTTTGGGCGTAGTATCCTTCTTATCTTCCCCTCCTTTTCTTCCGTTTTCTTAATTATTTTGTTCCTTTTTTCCGGAATATTAATTTTCGAATTCACTTGTTTGGTAGCAGTATTTCCGGGTAATTCCCTTGTCTCCACGTGATCGTCATACATTGGCAAATTATTTTGTCCTAATTCCTCCTTCTCTGCCACTAACTCTTCCGTTTCTTCAATTACCTGAGTGTTCTCAATCCTCTCGGTACCGATCTCCTTATACTGAATACCTCCCTGTTGTCCGTCAAGCTCGTTTTCAGATAATAATGTATTTATGTCCTGCTGTTTTCTTGTTGGTTCATCATTAGTTTCCATTTCTTCCCTCCATTGTTGGATGATTTCTTCTCTCCATGATCTGATATCGTTCATCATTTCCTCCCTTGCCTTCTCAAAGCTATTCTCTACGTGGTGGGGGAACTGTTTCTCCCTACATTCCATCATCATCTTCTGGAAACTTAACAGCTCCGTCGATGCTATTTCCTTAGGTTGGCTTTTTACGGTGTCACTTGCCATTACTTCTTTATCTTCTGGTTTTTCGATTATATTTGTATACTCGACGCTCACGGTCGGTGCGTTATCGCTTACCATCCCTTGGACTGCTTCATCATTCTCTTCCGTCGTGTCATTATCTTTACTCTCTTCTTGGTAGGGGGTTTTTATTTTCCCGTTAGTGACTTCACTGGGTTCACTTGGAGATTCGTATAGCTCATTCTGGTCCTTACTTGTTATTGTTTCGGTCTCTAGGTCATCCATTAATATTTCCTCCTCCTTTACACCATCATTGACGTCTTGTTCTGGGACGTTTTTAGTCATATTTTCTTGTGGTGGTTCCGTGGATTCCTTCTGGTTATGGTCTTCTTCGATTTTGTCGTTGGTATTTTTCCCATTCTTCATTAAGTCTTCACCTATCTGTCTCTGTTCGTTTCTTAATTTCTTGGCATTCCTCAATTCTTCTTCGAATGCTTCCCTCCGTTTACGCTCTTCTTCTCGTCTCTCATTCTGGCGTCTTATCTCCTCTTCCTCCTGCTGTGCAGCTCGACTATAGAACAATTCTTCATTTTGTCTTATCTTATTGTCTCTTAGTTCTCCTTCGACTGCTTCTCTTCTACTACGCTCATCTTCCCATCTCTGGTAATGGTAATTCCTCTTCTCTTCGTTTCGCCATGTTGGTTGGTTATTATACCATCTTGTATTCCGGTCCCTCCTTGTTTGTGGGGTTTCCCATTCGTGGAGTCTTGCAAATCCTTCTTCCCTCTTCCTTCTTAATTGGTCTGACTCCTCTTTTATCCATCTCTTCTCCTCTTCCATTTTGCGATTTAATTCTTCACCATCGATTTTCAATATTCTGTATATTTGGTCCCAGTCTGTTTCCTGGTTATAATAGTCCATTTCTCTCTCCCTTTTCGCTCTATATTTTGTGTTGTATCGATGTGTGCGTGGCATGTTAATTTTTTCGTGTCTACCGGGCTGATATAAAATATAAAAAATATATTTATTTAATATTTTTTAAGCCACACTAGTTGGTGCGCCAATTTATAAGAATGCCATCTATTGGTGTTCTTTTTTATGTTAAAGCCCCACGTTGGGCGCCAATTTATAACCAAACGATTATTAGGGGTTGCGTTTAAACTGATTATGTTTATTTGTTTATAGTAATTTTATTAAAATAATGTTTAAATTCCGTTTAAAGGCCACACGGTTGGTCTAACCTATTTGTAATAAAATGAAAACGTGTGTGTTTACAATTAACTTGAAGTAAAATAAAAGAGTTGTTATTTTTAAACTTATATTCGTGGTTAAAATATTAAAAGTCTCGTTAAAACAAAGTTCAACTATGTGTGAAGTGTTCTTTTGAGATAACTCAATGTTGAGAATGATTGTTTCTAATTGAAGGTTACCAATGTAGTAACGTAGTTTAAAATAAAACATCCAAAGTTACTCACAGTGTTTACAATGGTTTAATTATACTTGTTTTTTTTTTTTTTTTTTTAATTCCCTTGTATTAAATAAATAAAATAGTGAAGTTGATTATACTTAAATGCTAGATTAACTTAAGTTAAAACATGAAGTATAGCAGTTGGTTGCTTGATAATAGTTCTCGTCTGGTTGAAACGGGTAGTAGAAACTTCTTCTCCAGGTTGCAGGTAGTCTGAGTATGTCACGTCTCGTAAAGTCTGGACAATATCATAAACAAACATATGCTTTTACGTACCTGATTGTGTTTACTAGAAGTTCACTAAACTGTCAACTCAGCTTACAATCACCAACTCCCTTTGGTTGCAAGGTTATGTTACTTTGTTTATTAATTAGTGGGTGCCACACAGATTTATTTCGGGAAAATCCCATGTAAAACCTACGCACAATATTACTGGATGATTAGAAAATTTAAAATAGTTGAGTACCACCTTTTGGCAATGCTATTCCAGTATGTTAAACACAACAGAAGGTTGTTTAAGCTTATTAAAAGAAAATATTCAATTATCCTATAGAAATAAATCAAAATCAGGTGATGCTGTTAATAATGGGTCTATTTACACCCTTATAGTGAATTCAAAAAAATAAATATAATGTAAACATACAAAGTTGTACAATTAAAAGTCAGTTATTATATGCCTTGTACGGCTTGCTCAGAACATGAATTATAAATCTGGTTAAGTCCAGATACTATTTATTTTTAATATGAAAGTTATTATAATCTCAGTAGTACAAAGTTGTACAATTAAAAGTCAGTTATTATATGCCTTATACGGCTTGCTCAGAACATGAATTATAAATCTGGTTAAGTCCAGATACTATTTATTTTTAATATGAAAGTTATTTTAATCTCAGTAGTACAAAGTTGTACAATTAAAAGTCAGTTATTATATGCCTTATACGGCTTGCTCAGAACATGAATTATAAATCTGGTTAAGTCCAGATACTATTTATTTTTAATATGAAAGTTATTATAATCTCAGTAGTACAATTAAAAGTCAGTTATTATATGCCTTGTACGGCTTGCTCAGAACATGAATTATAAATCTGGTTAAGTCCAGATACTATTTATTTTTAATATGAAAGTTATTATAATCTCAGTAGTGAATTCTTTGAGACACGAAAGAAAACAATTATGGCTACACAATATCCAATAATCCTTTTGATATAAAATTGATCAACAAAGTTTTTGGTTACTTTTGCAAAGTAATTAATAAAAAACCATCTGTTGAAAGATCGCGCGTTTCATCAACGCTTGCTTTTTTAGTGACAATATTTATCAAGTGAGAACCCTTACTACTAACATATAGCTTAATTACTAATAACAAATTTGTATAATAAATCGAGACGTGGTGTAATCTTAAATAATGTTTTTGTGTTTTGCGTCAGTACAGGTTATTGTTGCAAAAAGTACAGGTTATGGCACTCAGATCAAGATTAGTAATGATTGCACTTTTACCTTCTGATTTTTAATTATTTAATTAAAACTTATTAATCACTTAAGTAATCGGATTATAATGATTACTGGGTTTCGGCACTAAATTCGCACAAGAACAGAATAATGCGATCCTCTTCTGATTAAAATGGATCGTGAATAATAACAATAAATTATTTTCTGTTCGTTATTCCCGCACAAAATTAAAATGAAACTGCACTTAATCACTGTTGTTGGTTGTGGATGAACTCGAAGTAGTCGTTTCTTGTTGTTGAACTATTGGTTCCAATGTACTATGTAACTGACGCTAAGTGTTATTAAAAAACGTGGAGATGACGGGCACACGTCTGTGCTGCATGCTAGTTAGTAAAGGTCTGTCTCAAAATTCGCTGTTTTGTCTTTATATACCCCTCTCTTTGATCGGCTCTAGGTAAAAATGTTGATTACTAACTAATTTTCTGATTGGCTTTGGTAGGTGGGTCGGTGTGACGTGTCACTTTTTGACAGTTGATAACGGCTTTTTCTAACCGTCAAATGTCGTGGTGGTAACTAGTTGTCGTTCTTGTTATTATTCATAAACAGTTTCCCGATGTACATTTTTAGAATGATGCTAACATCTCTCCCGCACTAAATACAGTTGCGATTGTGTTAATATTACTATCAAATTAAAGATTGTTCTTTTTCCTTTAATTTGATATCACTCGTTCTCGAATTACTTTCACTTTGACCGACATTGTTATAAAACCAACGTTCAGGTACATTACTCTTACTGTCGTCTGCTCTTTATGAGTCGTCGATTTTACACTTTTGGTTAACCTTGCTTGTATTCACATAACATTTTATTAATCAAATGTTTATGCGCGAACACCATTAATGCTGTACTGACGTTTTTTGCTGAACATTACTTGTACACCTTAACTCTATACATTGTAATAAATGATCCTACTGACTATGACATTTCGTTTCACGCTAATTTGTTTTAAGCTACTATTTAACAATTAAAATTATGATTAAACCTATTGTTTTAATAACATTTTTTGTTATGTCAAGGCATAACCATAGTTCTGTGCATTTTAGTTTACACTTGTGATAATCCTCGATAGCCATTTTACTGACTACTGTTTGGTCTAAGCTTGCTAAGGCATATCGCCTACATTGAAATTTGGCCTTAATAATGCCTATTGGTTCTCAATTCGGTAAATTGTGGAGACATCTTATTTGTATAAGATTCTCTTTTATAAATAGTTCTCTTTTCCAACAAATCTATTTGATGCTGAAATACATCTTAGTTCTCACTATGTAGCCATTGTTAACATTGGTTTTGGCATTCATAATCTACTGGTCATTGTTACATCTATTATCAGCAAAATGCTGATTCTGCTTTCACAGTATTTAACTGCTCATTAGTTCATTTTTTGTTTACAAATGACATTCGGTTTACATCAACTATTTACTGAATTGACAGCTGAATGTAAATTTATTCTGTCCATTAGTTCGTTTTAGTCTCAGTCTAGTTGTAGTGTCAAACAGCCCTTGGGTTACTGTTTCATGTGGCACTTCTGCTTCATTCTTCTTTCTTGGTTTCTTCTTTCTTGGTTATTTCTACTATTATATACCTATTTACATGGTTGTTCTGTTTTTATAAAATCTGATAACATACACTTAGGTTAGGTGACATCTTGTGATGTTACATATACACCCTCTTTAAAATTGATCATTTGAAAAAATTTATTTTTTGTAAAATTATCAATTCATGTCAGTTTCTTAGTATACTTCAATAAAAAAATTTTTCTCTTGTACTCTTTGATTTTTTTAAACATATTATTGGTGTATTACTCTAGGTTGGCTTTTTATCCAATGGTACAATTCTTAATTTACTAGTATTTTCAAGCTGCTTACTCTCTAAGTCATTTAACTATAATTGATCTTGTTTCTCAAGTTAACTATTCCCTGTCTTATTCACATTCTACTTTCTCATCACATATCTTTGCATTCGTGATTATCTTAATGGTTATTATAATTCATACCTCACAGATTCTTTCATAATATTCCTTGATACAATAAAACAATATAATTCCCTAACTATTGTAGAGGTTTCGGAATCAGGGTGGCTCACTATGGCTAACATCCTCTGCCGCTCCTCACTACACATTCTCAGATTCAGAGGCATTACTCTTCTCTGTCTGAGTAAAAAATAAACATTGCACCTGGCAATAGTTGCACTATCGCAACTCAAAAAAATATCACATATCATTCATATTCAATAATATAATATATTCACTATAATATTCAAGGTATCAGAGGTTTTCATTTAGATCACATTTCCATCTTTATACTTGCTAACATACTTTCTTTCTTACAGGTAGTTACTTCTTTTAGACTTGATGTTTTTTAGCTATGCTTTTATCAGCTATATAGTTACTTATGTACTAGTTAACAATTTGTTTTGGTTCATTTAACTATTCTTAAGATTATACACTTGTTTTGATGCTTACAGTACTTATGCATTTGGTTTGTTCTATATAGAGTCTACAATATATTTCTGTTTTCACCATAGTTCATTAAATCTTTCTTAACGAGTTATATTCATCCTGAATTATCAGGGCTTACATGGTTTGTATACTAAATGGTTTTTTTTTTTTTTTTTTTTTTTATTGATGTTCTCTGACATATTTTGGTGATGTATACTATTTGATAATTGACAAACATTTTTCTTTCCTTTCATTCCATTATAACAATAGTTATCTTACAATTAACACTCTTTGTTATTTTTCTTCTCTACTCCTTCAAGTGATGGTGGTTTTCACTTATTCTGGATGATTTTATTTACTATATACTATGCTGTAATTACAATTTCATTTGACAATATAATAACATACTAATATCTAATTTCATAGACATTCTTGGGGTTTACATGGTTTGTTTCACAAATATTATTTTTTTCTTTCCTTCCATTCCATAATAATGTCCTTCTTTTTATTTTACACACTTTGTTATACTGCCTCTCTACTCCTTCAAAGGTTAGTTGGGTGAACCTTTATTCTGGACGATTTTAATTTAACATTTGAGTTTTATGAGAGGTATACAATAATCATTTTATAAACATTAAGTTACATAGAATATCCATCTGGATACATATTTTTCTCTAGGTATAGTACAGTAGTTGTATTTTCTTATTAAATCATTTGATTGACCTTATATAATTTTCTATCCCTTGGGGTGATAGATCTGGTAAATTTTCACCAGTAACAAATGGTTTAGGCTTACATCTTAAATCTACACACTTTTGTAACTTGATAAGGCAAATTGATTAGCTATAGTCAATTAGTTACCTTCAACATTTTTGTAGTTTAACAACAAATGAGTTTGTTTATAGTAGTGGCTTTTTAAATATATATATTTTATCTTTTATACCCTAAACGTTTGGGTGAGGAATGTTGCTTACTATTACATATTATCCCTCCTTAATATTAATCATTTCTTACTCGTCGATATTCATGGGGTTATTTGTGCTCTTCCACTCTATTGGGTCTATAATTGGGGTATCTGACATATGTTCCGTACTAGTGGTTTTGGAGATACCTTACTATCAAGCGGTTCTTCCACTTAGCGGCTACCAGGTAGTCATTGGCTCCCCGTTTCCTTGCCTTTTTCCTCTCATCATCTTTGGTATTCCTGTGTTCGTTGTACTCTGGGCCTGGGCTATCATTGATGTCTGGCCCATCTTCTAATCCGGGTTGACCTTTGTTCATTTCCTGGTTGGACTCTTCCACCGCTTGGTCCCTCTTTTTCCGCATTTCCCTTATTCTTTGGGCGTACCCTTCAATAAGCTGGTCCAGTTGTTCCTGGTACCTTTTTCTTTTCTTGGAACACCTTCGTTTCCTTTTAAGAATATCTGCTTTAAGTTCTTTGCTGGTCCTAGTTTTCTTGGTGGTAACACATTTCTGCTCTTTGGCCACTCCCATGATGCCCCTTCGATACTCCTTTCTGTAGACTCCTTCTCCATGGTTGTTGACTGGGACATAAACCATATTAACTAGACCACTTTGAGTCATTTCGGTTAATTCTTTGGTCACCCTAGTCTTCTTTGGGCGTAGTATCCTTCTTATCTTCCCCTCCTTTTCTTCCGTTTTCTTAATTATTTTGTTCCTTTTTTCCGGAATATTAATTTTCGAATTCACTTGTTTGGTAGCAGTATTTCCGGGTAATTCCCTTGTCTCCACGTGATCGTCATACATTGGCAAATTATTTTGTCCTAATTCCTCCTTCTCTGCCACTAACTCTTCCGTTTCTTCAATTACCTGAGTGTTCTCAATCCTCTCGGTACCGATCTCCTTATACTGAATACCTCCCTGTTGTCCGTCAAGCTCGTTTTCAGATAATAATGTATTTATGTCCTGCTGTTTTCTTGTTGGTTCATCATTAGTTTCCATTTCTTCCCTCCATTGTTGGATGATTTCTTCTCTCCATGATCTGATATCGTTCATCATTTCCTCCCTTGCCTTCTCAAAGCTATTCTCTACGTGGTGGGGGAACTGTTTCTCCCTACATTCCATCATCATCTTCTGGAAACTTAACAGCTCCGTCGATGCTATTTCCTTAGGTTGGCTTTTTACGGTGTCACTTGCCATTACTTCTTTATCTTCTGGTTTTTCGATTATATTTGTATACTCGACGCTCACGGTCGGTGCGTTATCGCTTACCATCCCTTGGACTGCTTCATCATTCTCTTCCGTCGTGTCATTATCTTTACTCTCTTCTTGGTAGGGGGTTTTTATTTTCCCGTTAGTGACTTCACTGGGTTCACTTGGAGATTCGTATAGCTCATTCTGGTCCTTACTTGTTATTGTTTCGGTCTCTAGGTCATCCATTAATATTTCCTCCTCCTTTACACCATCATTGACGTCTTGTTCTGGGACGTTTTTAGTCATATTTTCTTGTGGTGGTTCCGTGCATTCCTTCTGGTTATGGTCTTCTTCGATTTTGTCGTTGGTATTTTTCCCATTCTTCATTAAGTCTTCACCTATCTGTCTCTGTTCGTTTCTTAATTTCTTGGCATTCCTCAATTCTTCTTCGAATGCTTCCCTCCGTTTACGCTCTTCTTCTCGTCTCTCATTCTGGCGTCTTATCTCCTCTTCCTCCTGCTGTGCAGCTCGACTATAGAACAATTCTTCATTTTGTCTTATCTTATTGTCTCTTAGTTCTCTTTCGACTGCTTCTCTTCTACTACGCTCATCTTCCCATCTCTGGTAATGGTAATTCCTCTTCTCTTCGTTTCGCCATGTTGGTTGGTTATTATACCATCTTGTATTCCGGTCCCTCCTTGTTTGTGGGGTTTCCCATTCGTGGAGTCTTGCAAATCCTTCTTCCCTCTTCCTTCTTAATTGGTCTGACTCCTCTTTTATCCATCTCTTCTCCTCTTCCATTTTGCGATTTAATTCTTCACCATCGATTTTCAATATTCTGTATATTTGGTCCCAGTCTGTTTCCTGGTTATAATAGTCCATTTCTCTCTCCCTTTTCGCTCTATATTTTGTGTTGTATCGATGTGTGCGTGGCATGTTAATTTTTTCGTGTCTACCGGGCTGATATAAAATATAAAAAATATATTTATTTAATATTTTTTAAGCCACACTAGTTGGTGCGCCAATTTATAAGAATGCCATCTATTGGTGTTCTTTTTTATGTTAAAGCCCCACGTTGGGCGCCAATTTATAACCAAACGATTATTAGGGGTTGCGTTTAAACTGATTATGTTTATTTGTTTATAGTAATTATATTAAAATAATGTTTAAATTCCGTTTAAAGGCCACACGGTTGGTCTAACCTATTTGTAATAAAATGAAAACGTGTGTGTTTACAATTAACTTGAAGTAAAATAAAAGAGTTGTTATTTTTAAACTTATATTCGTGGTTAAAATATTAAAAGTCTCGTTAAAACAAAGTTCAACTATGTGTGAAGTGTTCTTTTGAGATAACTCAATGTTGAGAATGATTGTTTCTAATTGAAGGTTACCAATGTAGTAACGTAGTTTAAAATAAAACACCCAAAGTTACTCACAGTGTTTACAATGGTTTAATTATACTTGTTTTTTTTTTTTTTTTTTTTTTTTTTTTTTTTAATTCCCTTGTATTAAATAAATAAAATAGTGAAGTTGATTATACTTAAATGCTAGATTAACTTAAGTTAAAACATGAAGTATAGCAGTTGGTTGCTTGATAATAGTTCTCGTCTGGTTGAAACGGGTAGTAGAAACTTCTTCTCCAGGTTGCAGGTAGTCTGAGTATGTCACGTCTCGTAAAGTCTGGACAATATCATAAACAAACATATGCTTTTACGTACCTGATTGTGTTTACTAGAAGTTCACTAAACTGTCAACTCAGCTTACAATCACCAACTCCCTTTGGTTGCAAGGTTATGTTACCTTGTTTATTAATTAGTGGGCGCCACACGGATTTATTTCGGGAAAATCCCATGTAAAACCCACGCATAATATTACTGGATGATTAGAAAATTTAAAATAGTTGAGTACCACCTTTTGGCAATGCTATTCCAGTATGTTAAACACAACAGAAGGTTGTTTAAGCTTATTAAAAGAAAATATTCAATTATCCTATAGAAATAAATCAAAATCAGGTGATGCTGTTAATAATGGGTTTATTTACACCCTTATAGTGAATTCAAAAAAATATTAGCAGGTGAAATATCTATAGGTGAAAGCCGGTTTAGGCTGTAAAGTAAAACTTTACGTTTTTACTTATAAAAAACATTGTGTTCCGAGTCGTCAATATTATAGTGATATTTAGTCAAAAAAATAAATATAATGTAAACATACAAAGTTGTACAATTAAAAGTCAGTTATTATATGCCTTGTACGGCTTGCTCAGAACATGAATTATAAATCTGGTTAAGTCCAGATACTATTTATTTTTAATATGAAAGTTATTATAATCTCAGTAGTACAAAGTTGTACAATTAAAAGTCAGTTATTATATGCCTTATACGGCTTGCTCAGAACATGAATTATAAATCTGGTTAAGTCCAGATACTATTTATTTTTAATATGAAAGTTATTATAATCTCAGTAGTACAAAGTTGTACAATTAAAAGTCAGTTATTATATGCCTTGTACGGCTTGCTCAGAACATGAATTATAAATCTGGTTAAGTCCAGATACTATTTATTTTTAATATGAAAGTTATTATAATCTCAGTAGTGAATTCTTTGAGACATGAAAGAAAACAATTATGCCTACACAATATCCAATAATCCTTTTGATATAAAATTGATCAACAAAGTTTTTGGTTACTTTTGCAAAGTAATTAAAAAAAAACGATCTGTTGAAAGATCGCGCGTTTCATCAATGCTTGCTTTTTTAGTGACAATATTTATCAAGTGAGAACCCTTATAACTAACATATAGCTTAATTACTAATAACAAATTTGTATAATAAATCGGGACGTGGTGTAATCTTAAATAATGTTTTTGTGTTTTGCGTCAGTACAGGTTATTGTTGCAAAAAGTACAGGTTATGGCACTCAGATCAAGATTAGTAATGATTGCACTTTTACCTTCTGAGTTTTAATTATTTAATTAAAACTTATTAATCACTTAAGTAATCGGATTATAATGATTACTGGGTTTCGGCACTAAATTCGCACAAGAACAGAATAATGCGATCCTCTTCTGATTAAAATGGATCGTGAATAATAACAATAAATTATTTTCTGTTCGTTATTCCCGCACAAAATTAAAATGAAACTGCACTTAATCACTGTTGTTGGTTGTGGATGAACTCGAAGTAGTCGTTTCTTGTTGTTGAACTATTGGTTCCAATGTACTATGTAACTGACGCTAAGTGTTATTAAAAAACGTGGAGATGACGGGCACACGTCTGTGCTGCATGCTAGTTAGTAAAGGTCTGTCTCAAAATTCGCTGTTTTGTCTTTATATACCCCTCTCTTTGATCGGCTCTAGGTAAAAATGTTGATTACTAACTAATTTTCTGATTGGCTTTGGTAGGTGGGTCGGTGTGACGTGTCACTTTTTGACAGTTGATAACGGCTTTTTCTAACCGTCAAATGTCGTGGTGGTAACTAGTTGTCGTTCTTGTTATTATTCATAAACAGTTTCCCGATGTACATTTTTAGAATGATGCTAACATCTCTCCCGCACTAAATACAGTTGCGATTGGGTTAATATTACTATCAAATTAAAGATTGTTCTTTTTCCTTTAATTTGATATCACTCGTTCTCGAATTACTTTCACTTTGACCGACATTGTTATAAAACCAACGTTCAGGTACATTACTCTTACTGTCGTCTGCTCTTTATGAGTCGTCGATTTTACACTTTTGGTTAACCTTGCTTGTATTCACATAACATTTTATTAATCAAATGTTTATGCGCGAACACCATTAATGCTGTACTGACGTTTTTTGCTGAACATTACTTGTACACCTTAACTCTATACATTGTAATAAATGATCCTACTGACTATGACATTTCGTTTCACGCTAATTTGTTTTAAGCTACTATTTAACAATTAAAATTATGATTAAAACTATTGTTTTAATAACATTTTTTGTTATGTCAAGGCATAACCATAGTTCTGTGCATTTTAGTTTACACTTGTGATAATCCTCGATAGCCATTTTACTGACTACTGTTTGGTCTAAGCTTGCTAAGGCATATCGCCTACATTGAAATTTGGCCTTAATAATGCCTATTGGTTCTCAATTCGGTAAATTGTGGAGACATCTTATTTGTATAAAATTCTCTTTTATAAATAGTTCTCTTTTCCAACAAATCTATTTGATGCTGAAATACATCTTAGTTCTCACTATGTAGCCATTGTTAACATTGGTTTTGGCATTCATAATCTACTGGTCATTGTCACATCTATTATCAGCAAAATGCTGATTCTGCTTTCACACTATTTAACTGCTCATTACTTCATTTTTTGTTTACAAATGATATTCGGTTTACATCAACTATTTACTGAATTGACAGCTGAATGTAAATTTATTCTGTCCATTAGTTCGTTTTAGTCTCAGTCTAGTTGTAGTGTCAAACAGCCCTTGGGTTACTGTTTCATGTGGCACTTCTGCTTCATTCTTCTTTCTTGGTTTCTTCTTTCTTGGTTATTTCTACTATTATATACCTATTTACATGGTTGTTCTGTTTTTATAAAATCTGATAACATACACTTAGGTTAGGTGACATCTTGTGATGTTACATATACACCCTCTTTAAAATTGATCATTTGAAAAAATTTATTTTTTGTAAAATTATCAATTCATGTCAGTTTCTTAGTATAATTCAATAAAAAAATTTTTCTCTTGTACTCTTTGATTTTTTTAAACATATTATTGGTTTATTACTCTAGGTTGGCTTTTTATCCAATGGTACAATTCTTAATTTACTAGTATTTTCAAGCTGCTTACTCTCTAAGTCATTTAACTATAATTGATCTTGTTTCTCAAGTTAACTATTCCCTGTCTTATTCACATTCTACTTTCTCATCACATATCTTTGCATTCGTGATTATCTTAATGGTTATTATAATTCATACCTCACAGATTCTGTCATAATATTCCTTGATACAATAAAACAATATAATTCCCTAACTATTGTAGAGGTTTCGGAATCAGGGTGGCTCACTATGGCTAACATCCTCTGCCGCTCCTCACTACACATTCTCAGATTCAGAGGCATTACTCTTCTCTGTCTGAGTAAAAAATAAACATTGCACCTGGCAATAGTTGCACTATCGCAACTCAAAAAAATATCACATATCATTCATATTCAATAATATAATATATTCACTATAATATTCAAGGTATCAGAGGTTTTCATTTAGATCACATTTCCATCTTTATACTTGCTAACATACTTTCTTTCTTACAGGTAGTTACTTCTTTTAGACTTGTTGTTTTTTAGCTATGCTTTTATCAGCTATATAGTTACTTATGTACTAGTTAACAATTTGTTTTGGTTCATTTAACTATTCTTAAGATTATACACTTGTTTTGATGCTTACAGTACTTATGCATTTGGTTTGTTCTATCTAGAGTCTACAATATATTTCTGTTTTCACCATAGTTCATTAAATCTTTCTTAACGAGTTATATTCATCCTGAATTATCAGGGCTTACATGGTTTGTATACTAAATGGTTTTTTTTTTTTTTTTTTTTTTGATTGATGTTCTCTGACATATTTTGGTGATGTATACTATTTGATAATTGACAAACATTTTTCTTTCCTTTCATTCCATTATAACAATAGTTATCTTACAATTAACACTCTTTGTTATTTTTCTTCTCTACTCCTTCAAGTGATGGTGGTTTTCACTTATTCTGGATGATTTTATTTACTATATACTATGCTGTAATTACAATTTCATTTGACAATATAATAACATACTAATATCTAATTTCATAGACATTCTTGGGGTTTACATGGTTTGTTTCACAAATATTATTTTTTTCTTTCCTTCCATTCCATAATAATGTCCTTCTTTTTATTTTACACACTTTGTTATACTGCCTCTCTACTCCTTCAAAGGTTAGTACTCCTTCACAGTATTTAACTGCTCATTAGTTCATTTTTTGTTTACAAATGACATTCGGTTTACATCAACTATTTACTGAATTGACAGCTGAATGTAAATTTATTCTGTCCATTAGTTCGTTTTAGTCTCAGTCTAGTTGTAGTGTCAAACAGCCCTTGGGTTACTGTTTCATGTGGCACTTCTGCTTCATTCTTCTTTCTTGGTTATTTCTACTATTATATACCTATTTACATGGTTGTTCTGTTTTTATAAAATCTGATAACATACACTTAGGTTAGGTGACATCTTGTGATGTTACAATATGCTTTAATTAAAATTAGATATGTTGTAAATTCTAAGAAATTTCAGGCTGTTGTAGCCCTAATGAATCTGTGGCTTGCATGTTTTGACTTCAGCAGTTCAAGCTACTTGATTTTTGGGAAATGAGTTTTCTTTCTTATAATCACACTGCTACAGCATAATGCCTTTTTGGAAAGTCAACAATATCAACCTACAAGAATTAAATTGTGAATTTATCTTAACAAGTAAATCTAATTCTGTTTCATTTGTTTCAGGAATTACTTAAATTTTATTACAGAGGAACTGAGGGATCCTTACATGTAAGTACAGAATGTGCACAATGTACATGTCAGCACCATTGAAAAACACACGCACTACATTTCTGATTTTTGTGCTTCATTATATACAACATGGGCCAATATATATGAATGACAGTATATAAAAGAAATTCATTTGCAGAAATTGCAGTGTCTAGGGCTTGAATTTTTGATTGAACAATATAACAGCTGGGAATCAGAAACTCACGTACATCTTCTTGTACATACACACAAAGATGAGATGTCAATATAACCAACAAATTATATACTAATTTCTTTTTATTTGTGTATAATCTATAGATATTATTAGTTTGTACATATATTTTTGTTTCAGAAACCTTCCTCATGCCATTTATATATCACTGCCTCTAGTCACACTTATATACGTACTTGCAAACGTTGCTTACCTAGCAGTATTAACACCTACAGAAATTATTTCTTCAAATGCAATTGCTGTCGTAAGTAAACACATAATTATTATCAAAGCAGTAATATGTTGGAATATTTGCTGATTAAGTTTCTTTTTTACATATATAAAACATGAACTTCATGTATGGTGTATGTTTACTTGCTGAGAAATTAAAATCCTGTCATCACTGAGGATACTTCATGCCTCAGTGACGGGGATGGAACTGGGTGTGTTAACTGAGTGGTGAAATGGATGGGGGGGGTGAACATTCGTACATATATGTGAATACCAACAGATACAAAATATTTATTGTTTATGAGTTTTTGTAAGTCAAGAAATAACTTTACAATTACTGTGCATGTATTGGTGAATGTTTGTGTGTATGGATCTATACCTGATTCATTCCACATGATTATATTTTTATAGATTTTTTTTGACGGAAAACATCTTATACCGCGAGTCCAGTGTGGGGGGGGGCTGACGCGAAGGTCGCTGTTTACAATTTTGTGTATACCAGACAAACTTTAATATCTTTAAAACTATAATACACATTTAAATAAACAATATGCAATTCAAAAGAGCAAAGATGAAAGAATGTCATGCGATATTAACCTTCAGCGTGTGACGTCACACGCCATCACAAGATGACAGCCAAGTTGGAGTGGAAAATCACTGGGTTGTTGCACGGAACAATTAGTATAGCTTGGGAACATGTATGCGTAGGACGTTATTTGAAGTGCCGTGTTATAAAGCTCCACGATTACTATAAGATCAAAATACTAATTGTGATAATAGTAAAAGAACTTAATAATACAGTGACAAAGTGTTCAACTTGGACAAATTGTCCTTAAAATTTCAAAATATCTTCATAACAAGCAGGTAAATGCCTATTGTAAGCACTTACAAAGTAAAAGAAAAAGGTATGAGGAATCTAAAAAGGCCCCTACGACAGCAGCAGAACAAATGCGGAGGATGAGGCAGCGTTGAAAAGTCAAGGCAAGCACCAGCTGCACAGACGCAGCAGCACCTAATACTAGTTCACAAACAACAAATGTCGACAGTGAGGTAGAACTGCTACAAAATACAAGCAGATGAGATGTTTAAGAATCAAGATTTAGACCCATTGGCATCTGACGACAGAGAACTTTGAAAAGCTGTTCTGTGGCAATAAGTTGAGTTTTGTTTGTGGAGTTTGTAATCATATATAGTTCCAAAATGATTTAAAATGACCCAGTGCAGCTATGTTGCAATTCTTACAACAAGAATTCACAGATAAAGACACAGATTTATGTTGTGCTCAAACTGCTGGACATCCGTAAAACAAGGAAAGATGGCAACATTGAGTACGAGTAATGGCTTCACGTATCCACCGAAGCCAACACACTTGCTGCTATTAGATCCACTCAGCGAACATCTAATATCTCCGTGACTACCAGATTGGTGTTGGCCACAGATCTAACTAATTTCCCAGCATTAAAAAATACCACAATAAACTTAACGTTCTGTAGAGATAAAATACCCAAGCATGTAAGTCTTACATATCGTACTACTCGTGCCATTGTCCTGTCTTTAACAAAATTTTACAAATTAGTTAGCATTGTGAGAAAAAAATTAAAGATATGCAAGTTTGTTCATTTCTTTTTTTACCAAACCTACAAACACCCCGTCTCAGCAACACTGCCAGGGTAAGAAGTTTTCCACCAGAAACCTCAGCGGTAGTGACCCCAACATTACCCCCTTTTTTTACAATTATTATTATGTTGACTTGACTTGATTGCCCCAAGTTCTATATTGAACAAACAGGCCATGATTTCCAGATATGTTGTATTGAACATGATCATTTAAAACATAATTTTGCTTTAGATCAACCCATTATAAAAACTTTAATACATTTAATGGTCACAACAAATTAGTTTAAAACATAAAATTTAATTTATTTTAATGTTTTCTTAAGGCATCTGAAATTTTAACTGCTTTTCAAAACAAAAACAAATGCAGTCACAAATATTTAACAATGTGAGCTGAAATGTTTTGAGTAGAATAAACATGAAGAAATAGAAATGCACTTTTAGACTTTAGGTCACTATATTTTAGATAAAAGTTCACTAAGTTTTACTTGAACCATGGATACCCAGAGCCTTTGCTTGTTTACAAACTTCTTCAGATGATGCTATGTTTTTTCCGTGTTCCAGTGCTATGTTTTATGTGTTTTCCAGAAGAAACTATAACTAAAAGCTTGATCAGGCTCAGAAAAAATTTAGTGAATTTTTAACTAAAATGTAGTATTCAGTTCATACTGTATACTATTTAAAATACTGACATGGGTAACATAATTTAAGAAAATAAAGAAATAGACTTTATACAGAAATTTGTTTTTTTTCTTTTTATTCAGGGCCTTTGACATTGCATGGCCCTTATGTTACTGGTTTATACTTGAGCACATGTTTATAATTTGACATTATAATTTCAGACATTTGGAGACAGAGTTCTGTCGTACATGGCATGGACTATGCCTTTAATGGTTGCCTTGTCAGCACTTGGAGGGCTCAGTGTACACATCATGACTTCTTCAAGGTAATTATACAGAACATGTTTAGTAATAAATTCAAAGTAAATAAAAACACGTTGGCATTTAATAACATGTTTATACAAAAAGTGCCACAACATACATCAGACTTTGTCTTCTGTACTATGTTACAGTAGTTCTGTTATGTAATTTTTAATAATCAGTTTTGATAACCAATCAAGAAATTATATTATCGCGTTAAACAAGCTGGACGTAAAAAGTCTACATAATATATATGTCAGGTGTGCATCAAAGTTTGGATTTTTTATGTATACACTATGAGATGTGAAGTAATATCGCATAACATGTAATAGACAAGTGCTTAAATATTTTAGAACCAGTGTAAAATATGTGCTAACAGCTCTAGGCAGTTTTGCATTTTTTTTACAATACATAAATGTTTTGTGTATGTTCTGTCCAAGTTATATTAGTGTTATTTCACATATGAGGTGGAAATGGTTGAGGCTGACATGCTTCTGCAGTCGGGCAAAGAGTTTACATTCGACACCTGTAACTACGTAACATGTAACATTCGTATGCAATGTTACTATGTATAGAGGATATATTCATATGCAAATAATAGCCCAGTGATTTAAAAACTGCCCAAAAAATCCTACTGATCTCGATTTTTGTATACAGCTTTATTTCGATGTCCTGAATAACGTGTGAAAAGTCACAATGCCAATTGTGTACGCGTCTTGAGTTATTAAAGGTCAAAGGTCACAAAAATGGTTCAATTTTCATGTAAAACTAGCTGTTTCCGCGAAATGACGCAGAGAAAATATCCTCCTCCTCCTATTATGGCGCTACAGCCCAAGTTGGGCCCTGGCCTCCACCAATCTACTCTATCCATTGCAGCCCTCCTCCAGTTTCTTATCCCCATGTCCCTCGCGTCCTCTGCAACACCATCTTCCCACCTCTTCCTCGGTCTGCCTCTAGGTCTCGTTCCCTCCCGTGTACCCAGCAGAGCCCTTTTGGGGTTCCTGCCATCCTCCATTCTCATAACATGACCGACCCAATGCAATCTTTGCATTCTTGTACATTTTGAGACTGGTATCTCTTTATATATCTGATACAGCTCATTGTTGTATCTCAGTCTCCATGAGCCATTTTCTTGTATTGGGCCTATAATGTGTCTGAGGATTTTCCTTTCAAAGGTGTCTATTATGTCGGCTGTTTTTCATTGTTGTATCTCAGTCTCCATGAGCCATTTTCTTGTATTGTCCATGCCTCACACCCGTAGCAGTCTGATGACAGTCCTATATATTTTCATTTTTGTTTCCCTGCGTACATCCCCAGACCTAAATGATGGCAGCAATGCGAAGTGTGCCTTGTTAGCCATGGTGGTCCGTCTTTGGATCTCTGGCTCCTCCGATCCAGTCTGCTAGGTTCACTCCGAGATACATGAAATTGTCCACCACTTCAGATGTATCCTCCTCTATCTCATTGTTGTAATGAACCTGGTCCCTTCTTGTTTGTATAAGCATTTTTGTTTTATCATGTAGAGAAAATATCAAAGCCGCTCAATGTCTTCATTTCCACACCACCTTCGAGGTAGAATCCAAGGCGTGTTTTTTTTTTTACATGGTTCCCCCAGTAGGCCTAATCCATGTTATGCAGGGTTATGACATTAATAATTAAAAACAAATTTTTGTGGAGTAATAATATAATTAATTAATATTAATTTTCACTTTCGCCTTCATCGTGCATGTCCTGAAAGTCATCAATGTTCGGCTCAAGCTCGTCGTCATTTTCTTGTAATTCTGTCAAGTTTGCAGATAAAATATCTATTGGATTAACATCATTGTCCGTGTCTAAAGCAGATGCATCAGTATCAAATGTTTCACGTGATGCGGCATTAAAACAAGAATGACCATAACAGTGCCCACAGACTGCAGAACATTTTAAGCCAAATTTTCTGCAACCGTAATTAGCACTGCAACCTTTCGCACAGTTGCAAAAAATTCTATTTAGCAAAACGTCTGGCGCTGGTGGTAATAAAGTTGTAATGGGCTCCTAAAAGTTGTTCCTGCCAATTCATCCCCATCATTGAGGGTCTAAGTTTTTCCCTAACCAAGTTTGTACCTGGTAATAGACGCGGAGAAGATGTTATTGAGCAGCTGCAGCAGTAGGAGGAAGAGAGCACAATTTAACAGGTACATTAAGCCTTGTTGACTTGGCAAATTGTAAGTACCTATAATTATCAATGGACTTTCCGGTTTTTGGAGCACCATATATGGGCAAAAGAAAAAGTATGCCGTTATTGTATATGGTTTCTGGAGGGCAATTTTCCTGTTGAAATACTTGTGCAGCTTGGTGCAAATCAGGACGTTTTTCAAATAATTTCATCACCCTATTTTTTCCCTTACCAAAGATCACAGAAGTTGTCTCACATTTGGTTATCGCGTGTAAAAATAATATGTTTTTTACAATGAATAAAATTGTTGATGCTTGCAGAAGAATATACAGTAAAACTTGTTCAAAGCGGAATCGCAAGGGACCGAATGTATTTTCCAAATTGGCCAAGTTTCCACACTATACAAAATTACATAATGTGCAAGAAATTGTATTAAAAACATACAGCCTTACTGTACATACCTGTTTATGAGTGAAGATCGGCGGGGCTGGCTGTTGTACGTAGGTGAAACACATATGTTATTACAGTATTATATTATTATTATTATTTATTACAGTATTATTATTACACTACACATTACACGATTCAAATGTACAAATCATTCAGGTTTTTTTTCCACAGATCCAACAAAGAAACTTGTTTCCACTTTTTTGTGATCATGTCTTTTTGAATGCAGTCCTTAACTGTATACAATAGTTCAAGAAGGCTGCAAGCGTTCGAATCAATGGCAAACTGCATTACGTCACTGATGCAATGAAGGACCTGGTCATGTGTGCGAATCTTCGTTGAATATCTTCTCCTTCTTCTTCTTCTTCCTCCGTATTTCTTACCGCTAGAAGAGCTGTAGCCGACTCAAAGTTGTAATGTGTGGCTAGATGGTCACCACTTCGAACAAAATTCTCTATATCACAGGAAAGTTCTTTTTCCTTTTTCTCGGCAAAGATTGAATATTGCCACTATGTTTTCACTCGCCTCCTCCAAATCATCTGCAACATCACTTTCCCCAAACCCTGCTTTACCAAAACACTTTTTTACAGTTTCTGCTTTAATTTTCTTCACTGCCAACCCGATCCAGTTCACAGCATCCAGAACTGATACAGATCTTGCTAAAGCGTAAGAGTTATCAGCTTCTTCTGTATTGGCAATCAAAGATTGCATCAGTAACCGTCTGTAGTGCGATTTGAATGTGTAAATAACACCCATATCCATGGGCTGTAATACACTTGTTGCATTTGCTGGGAACCAGGCGATTTTTCACATTTGAAAGTGTTACCTTTGGGTGGCAGGTGGCATTGTCAAGAAAAAGGATCACCTTTCGATTTTCCTTCTTCATTTTTGCATTGAACCCATTTAACCACTCTTCCATTGTAGCAGCAGTCATCCAAGCTTTTTTATTGTTTCTCCAAACCACTGGTAGATTATTAATTTTCAGGTTCTTGAAACATCTCGGTTTCGCTGCCTTTCCAATCACGAGAGGCTTTTCCATTTCTCCCACCATATTCCCACACAATAACACTGTGAGTCTTTCTTTGGACATTTTACCCCCGGCACACTTTTCTCCCTTAACCGCAAGTGATTTTGTTGGTAATGCCCAGAAAAACAATCCTGTTTCGTCTGCATTGTAAATGTTTTAGGTTCATATGGTGAAATCAATTCTAACAGTTTTGGTTTCCACTCACTTACCACACTTTCATCCACATCCTTAGATTCCCCACAAACTTCGTTCCACACAATATTATGCCTCTTCTTAAAACTGTCCAGCCATCCTGTAGACGCCTTAAACTGATTGTTTCTGAGAGATTTGGCTACTGTGAGAGCTTCACTTTGGAGCATTGGACCGGATATATGAATGTTTTTTGACCTTGCGTTGGTGAACCACTCCCACACTACCTCATTGGCGGTTATCTTTGCCTTCCTTTTCATTCGACCGTTTCCTTGCAGCCACTCGTTCATTATTTTATCTTTTTGTTTAAGCATGTTGTAGATTTGCGTTTTGCCACACTTGAACTGCATCATTATTTCCCGTACCGAGAGTTTATCTTTTTCCTTAGCTTCTATGACTTTAACTTTTTCGTTTAGCAACAACGCCATGTACGATTTAGCCATGATGGAAAAATGAACTGACCGGTTTATTGAACCAGTTACTGAACATGGACACTGAAAAGTTTGGGCTATTCCATGAATTGGAAAGTTCAATTCCCCCTCCTCTCTCTCTCTCTCTTTCTTTCTTTGTCCCTATAACTGTTAGGCATTAAGTTAATGATCGGTAAGCGTCAATTTATTGTTTACCTACCAGCTTTCTAATCCTCTTAACATTTTTCGATACAATAGAGAGGCAGGTATTTGACCTTGTTTTATTGTATGTATTCTTGCGGTATGAAGCTACTTGTCCGAACAATGACTACCTGACTAACATTAATTCTCAAACGAAACAGTAAAAGGTAGGGAGTGCAAAATCATTTTTCCACATTATACAAGTACTTTTTAATAAATTCTTGAAATATTGCTTTCCGTTTCCGCGTTGGGCAGATTCTGCATTATAGAAAATAAATAACACTATAGTCAGGCTAATTTTCTATCCAGAAAATTTTGGGGGGGGCAAACATTTTTGTATGTATATAAATTTAGCCACACATGCAATAAACACAGGACATGAATTCACAGACATAACCAATGTAACACTAATAAAACATATACCACACAAAGGCACCATAATGAACATTTGGGAAAATTTACAAATATACAAACATAAAACAGAAAACAAACTAATACCTGAACAAATACAAATCAATACAAAACATGACACAATATTCAAAGCACTCAACATTGAAAATGCACAAAAAACTAACACATACACCACAATCACACACAATAAAACCAATTTGAAATACCAGAAGCCAACAGGAAGCCACAATAATAATAGTCAACCAACAACACATATGTACTTCACCAGACAAAAAACCGGAAGGCTGAGGATGGGTACAAGATAGTACCCGAAACATGTTCCAAAAAAGGAAAGAAAAATAACATCTTGAGGTAAATTTAATTATAAATATTAAATGTACAATATATATATGTATAGTTTTTGTGTGTATGTGTTCGCCATCACTTAGAAAAGTGGAATAATGTAAAAAAATTTCTTAAATAAAAGACATTAAATTCGTAATTAATTTATTTATTAATACTATTTTAATTAAAGCATAATTAAATTACAAATTCTATGCGGTGATTGCGTTTTTTAGCATATCTATTAATAATATCTTCTGGATCTACTTCAAGATCATAATAAATATTTAGCAAAGCCAATCCATTAAGGCGGTCTTCTGACATTGTGTTTCTAAGCCATGATTTCAATCTTCTTAGAGTAGAAAACGTCCTTTCAGCTGAAGCATTTGAAATGGGAAGTGTAATTAATATTCTTAAAAGAATTTGTTAATTGGATAAATATCCTTATCACACTTATTTAGTAAATCGAGAGCACTACGAGGTCCAATATTAGGCTTTTTCCCATTTCAAAGACCATGATTCCAATTCAGAAGCAAGTTTTTTTGCCACAATTCCCTTTGATTTGTTGAAAAATGAAGAATATTTCTCCGCAATATAGTTGATTTTTTCTTTATAATGATCGGTTTCTTTCAATTCTGGAAACAAAATCGATAAGCTAAACAAATTTAACATTTCTTCAGGAAAACGTGTTGTAATGTCTTCTATGACATTTTCCAAGACTGGTATATAAATTGACTGTCTGAAGTAAGTAAGGGGATCTTGAGATGGATAATTTTCTCTATGCTTCTGTATAGCTGCTGTACGTGGTACTTTAATTTCAATATCTAAATCATCAGCTAATCTACGTATTTCTTCAAAGATAGTAGAAAATACATCTGTACATTTTTCACGACGACAAATCAATTTCGTTAAGGTATCTCGAGTCATATCCTGAGCAGATTGTAAGTCAACTTGAATTTTTTGAAAAAAGTAACTTGCTTGCTGAGTACAAGTTAAAATATCTGACAAACATACAATCGCTACTACAGTTTCAGCGTCAAGAAGAGATGTCTTCAGGCCTCGAGCTTTTACCCTTGTTTGTGGATCTTTCCAAGAATACATACTTTCCAGTGCTTTTATGATTAGAGGTAGAGATTCTCTAAACTGCAATACACCATCATGGCGGTCTATCCACCTCGTTTCACAAAGCCCACTAAGTTTGTGACCAAGTATTTTCTTTATAGGTACAGATCGTTTAGATGATGCACCTAAAAAGGATATTGTTTCTGTCATTGTATCTACCGCATTCCGAATACTTTTCACTTTAGATGTTTGCAATATTGACAAATTTAGCCCGTGGTTAGAGCAAGGTGAGAAAACCGCATTAATTGCTTCTTCTTGTACAGTTTTAACTGCTCGACTTGCAATATATTACAGATGTACAAAGTACAAGAGCGCATGCGCGTAACTGTCGTCTCACCTCGAAACTGTTTATCAGTTTATGTGCTATCGAATGATAACTCGTCTCTCTATATTACCAACTATCAAGCCAGTTACTCTAATGGCGCTTAAATTAAACTAAAATATTTTTCGATTTTTTTTTTATTAATATAAAAATGACATTTTTTCTGAGTCTTGGGGGGGGGCGATCGCCCCCCCTTGGATACGCGCCTGTTATAGTGCCTATTCTATACACCGGGACTAGAGAATTTGTTCACATTGGGCAAATTTCCGCCTTATTCACGTTCCGCCTTGGACAAGTTTTACTGTACTTCCGTTTCAATATTTCTTTTATTAGGTTTCATAAAGAAAGTGATCTGATGCGGAAGAGTATGCCTTATTAAAATAATCACAAGATCGACATCTTCCCCAACAATGACGGTGTTGTGATTCTTCAGTAGCTGTTTTGATTATTAATACATATAAATAAAAAAATATATTCCACTCTTCATTTACTCACAGACAACATATACACAATATATAGTGCATAGAATGCAGTATACAACTGTATTCGCTCCGAGCCGATGTGTGGTAGGGATTCGTGAATCGATGTACCTTCTCATGTTGGGAGAACGTATCGTTTTTTCATGATGATTATGCATGTGTTTGTTTGAAACATTTACAAAAAATGTGTCATTTTAGTTGTGTGGTAATTTTACTTACCAAAGTTAACAATATGTGAGTAAATGTAATAATGAACATAAATATGTAATTCATTTCATTACTTACATTTATATATTTGTTGTATTTTTCAATAATTGTCTATTCTTCATGCTTTTCAATGATGAAACGTCATAGGAAAACAGGGAAGGTAGAAAATGTAGTCACGTGACATCACGTGATACGCATTGGCTTGGAGCGAATAGCCTCTAAATTGTATTTTTTGATTTCTTTATATAAAAATTATTCATAATTTTACTTACCAAAGTTGTAATATATGAAGTAAATTTAATAAGGAACATAAATATGTAATTCATTTTGTCATTTACATTTATATATTTTTCAATTATTGTCTTTTCTCCATGTTTTTCAATGATGAAACGTCCTAGGAAAACAAGGAAGGTAGCGAATGTAGTCACATGATACACATCAGCTCGGAGTGAATAGAATATAAAGAGTGGAGTATGTGCTTTGCTTCAAAATTAAGATATGCGTTATTCGATAAACTGTTGGTTTTACATAAAAATTGTATAGGACCTTTTTTATAGAGAATAGTGAGGTATACAGTTTTGATATCCACCTCTATTTTCCTCCGACTAATAGGAAGCGAGATATTTGCAAAAAACAATTTCTTGTGACCTTTGACCTTTAATAACTCAAGACGAATACACGATTGGCATTGTAACTTTTCACACATTATTCAGGACGTCGATATAAAGCTATATACAAAAATCGAGATCAGTAGGATTTTTTGGGCAATTTGGTCCTCAGAACCAAAAAAGTAAATCACTGAGCTATAAACACTACCAGTAACCACTACTGTAGTACACAAGCCGCCCTGTACAACTCATCACCAATACTGTACACTGTACAGTACATACACTGTACTGTGCAGGGTGTGTGCATACACTGTACAGAACACTCTTTCACAGACTATATTCCTGTTTCCATATAATGATATACTGGGTGTCAATATTATATATGCTTTTGTGTTATTGTTTCAAAAAACAGCAAAATGTTTTTGAGCCCAACTGTTTTTTGTATACATAAATAAATTTGATAATTATAAAACACCGTTTTGGTAAACACTTTATTTTATTTTCTTCTGAAATCACAAAAAAAACAAATATGCCTCAAAACTATTCAAATCAATACCTTTATACAGTGTTCATTTTATAAAAATTCTCAAGGATATAGTTTGAGTACAAGGAAAAATTGTAAACATTATTTGCACTCTATACATAACATTCACATAAGCTTTTGGAGACTAAAAATCCTTTCTCATCTTATCATACTGCCACCTAAAACATAACACAATACTCTGCAGTCAGGTTGTGTGTGTGTGTGGGGGGGGGGGACTAGGAGCAAATAATCTGTTTTTATGTATTCTCATTTGTACAGAATGTGTTTTGTCAGAGCAAGATATGGCCATTTTCCAACTATGCTGTCACACATCAATGTACATAAATACACACCCACACCATCTTTAGTGTTCCTGGTAAGTATTTGCTACTGATATTCTTTCTTCATAACATCGTAAATAGTGTTTCTGCATGATGTGCGCATGTGTGTGTGAATAGGTCACAATCTTTAAATTTTGTTTTTATCAACAAAATTGTAGAAACTACCAACTGAGATGAACCCTATAGAGTCTGTGCCTCTGTATAAGATGTCAAGGTCTACTCACATTTCTATCGTTCGGATTAATACTTTTAGAAATATGCCTCTATACATAGTTCCCTTTTAGCTGGCTGTAACTTGGACTACAAATTAAAAAATTTGATAAATGTGAGTGATTAAGTTGAACTGTACAAAACAGATTATATAAAAGAGTACAAAACAGTAATTAATACAGTGGTGTGTACAATGGAGGTAATGTGTTTGTAAAGATCAGTCAAAGAGAGACGAATCAAGGTTAGTAAGAGTCTAGGATATTAGAGGAAGAAGTATACAGAAGGCTAATGATTCAAGAGATAAATGGTAGATGGCGAAGTGTTGCGGACTAGGTTACATAAAAGAAAAAGATTTAATTATGACATGGATGCTGTAGAGTAAAGAGTCCAAGAGGAAGGGCCAAGTAGGATCAAATGTTGGGAGGACCTGATAGCTGTGGAAAAAATGAAGGAAGGTAGTTGATGAGGCTAGAAAATGTGGGAACCCATGGAAAGAAGATGAGAGTAGAGAGGTGATATGACTCATTACTCCCACTTGTGATAAAGATCTGCTACAAGTCTGAAAGAAGTGGAAACCTGTATTAACTCCTTGAGGAGCGTGAACAGATGAGAACATGCAGTAGCCAGCTGCTGCCATGGGGCATGCACATTTCAGAACAGGCGCACAATGCTTCAGTTACCATGTTCTTTTATTTCCTGTGATGTCTGTAGTGTGCCGGTCGTTTTACGAGCCGGCGAGTTGAATACACAAATAAGCCTAATACCGTATATTTGTTTTTAATTATAGACATTATAATTCATACGCACAATCAGTTTAGTGGATACTGCGTTTAACGTGTAGCGAAACGACGAAATACAGTTCGTCGAGGGCATGCCAGCGCATTCTGGAGTTCGCCTGGTACTGGGTTGCGATACTGCGTTGTAACTAAATTATGTTGGTTTTGTCTCGTCCCACCATCCACTGAGTTAACATCAAGTAACCACTTCGACAGAGCGAAGTCTTTCGTGTTTGAAATTCTATCTTCTACTATGAGTAGCTAAACACTCACAAAACTGCGGTAAGTTACATTAATATATATATATATATATATATATATATATATATATATATTATGAGTTTCATAAATAAAAAATTAATACAGCAAGTGTGAAAGATAGTAAATAATTTTGCAACCTCGTGGCGAGGATTTCAAAAGCAGTCAGTGTCCTATATATGTAGTTAAAGTATTCAAATAACCAAGTTAAGCAATTAAGAGACAATAATTGTCGTTATCAATGTAAGGGTGTAGAATTCTGCTATTTTGGCGGATGTAATAGTTTTTTTTAATGTAATTACACGTGCTACATGCAGACTTAGACAGGTTAAAGTGTGTCAAACTTTGCCCACATGAGCATAATCATGCTTAAGAATATTATGTTGGTTTTGGAGGTGTCTTAAAATTTTTTTTTACTAAAACAAATCAAGTATAAGTAAAAGGGTTACGAGTTGGCCAGTTTAAATTGTGATATACAAGTATACCCAATGTACGTGACGCCTTATAGAGGGAGAAAAAGTGTTGGGACCTGTCCTAATTATTTCTGTATGCGCAGGGCCCCTGGTCTAAGACGCGGACAGCCTCAGGATGACCACCTCCACCTGAACGTATAATGAAGGGCTTTCGACTTCGCCTGTCGTAGAGGACAACAAACAGCATGACCTAACCAACACTCACCCTGGACTTGGTAACCTCAACTTCACCAGGTGACCTCCAACCATTATTATACTTAATTATATCTACAATACACACCCGGATCTGTGCTTTTAACAACTTATAGCTTTTGTGGAGCACGAGTGGTACATTGTCAAATTTGATCATCTTCAAAACGTTTTAATCAGGCCTCACTTTAACTAGACAGAATTGTGCGCGGATTCTTTGATAATGTAATAACTTGGTATTCAGTGTAAGCCCGGGGGCTGGCAGGTATCCAAGGCCTGTCACATTAATTCAATCAGTAGTTTCTTTCTAGGTTCCAGTAAAAGGGTTTTTTTTTTAAGTATTTGGGGTCTGGCATTTCCATGTATGTAAGGGGGGGAGTTCCGTTTGTGACAGGATGAAACCTCACCGGCTGGTAGAGTTTAGTTGTAATTTCTGTCAATTTATTTCACAAATTTAGATTACAATTTTGGGGTTTATGTAAGGGTTATAATTGTCAAAATCAGTAACAGTCCGGCCCCTGCTTAATCCTGTATAGGCAGCCTTGTATGCAGACACAGGCATGCTCCAGGCTGAGGAACATGTTGGTTCCCGGGCCAATGCAGTTTTCTTAAATATTACATAACTGATCAGGACATTTTATTATTGTAAATTTTTCTTAAACGCTATTGTTAAAGCATTAATCATTATTAAAATTATAAATCATTATCTCAGCCAATTCACGATTACAGTTCTGGCCATAGGAAAGATGGTGGCTCACCGTCTTTCCCATGTATCATCCTTAGTTAAATTTTCAGACTCGTTGTTTCTTTTCTTACCAAATTTAAGACTTCTTTAATTTTACATCTGGCATTTTGGGCAGTCCAGATTCGTGGGAGAACTAGTGACACTTTTATACTTTCGTATGTTTGCACGGAAATGTCTATAAAAATAAAAGGTGGGTATATAGGCGAGTGCCTCTGTTATTTTTAAACTTATAAGCGTGTTGGGTATCGATATAGCGAGACTTAGAATGTGGATGTGACAGAGATATCCATTTATACTTTTGTGATTTATGTTGTGTCATTTTGTGGGGTATATACGGGGAAAAATTATTTATACCAAAAAATATTTACATTATAAAAGGAAAACAATTGTTTTATCGATATATACATATATTTATACTTTTGTGAATTATGTTTGTGTCACTTTTTATGGGGTATGTACGGGGAAGAATTATTTACACCAAAAAAAAAAATTTACATTCTAAAAAGAAAACAATTGTTTTATAGATATATGTATTTATTTGTGGTTTATGTTTGTGTCACTTTTTGTGGGGTATGTACGGGGAAGATATTTACATGAAGTATATTTACATTATAAAAACAAAAAAAAATCAACAAAAAGAAAACAATTGTTTTATATCTATACATATTATGTGTGATTTAGGTCTGTGTCACTTTTTGTGGGGTATGCACGGGGAAAAATTTATACACTAAATTGAAATTCAAAAAACAAGGAAACCGCTTAATACACGATATGTAACACAATACAAGACTCAATAAATGTTATGTTTGTTTATAACAGAGAGTTTAATTGCAAGTCCCGTCACCCTGGACCTAGTGCCTTTTAGCTTCTCTAGGCTTATGCCTAGTTTTAAATAACTAGTGGCCCCTCTTCAAAAAAAAAAAAACAAAAAAAAAATATTTCAAAATTTTTTTTTCAAAAAACTTTTTTTTATAAGGCATTTACAATCCAAAGAGGGGTTACAGTAGTGTGCTGCAATTGGATAGCAATAATATGAACTGCTTGAAAAAATACTTCACAGCTGTTTTTATCTTCTGCATTAGACATTACTGACCACATGTTTGCAGTCAGAATAGTTATCATTGACATGTTTACACCCATATATGGTTCGTAACATTTTCAGTGTCTTTTATTTCAGTGATGTAAGTTTTATTTTGGTGTAGTTGAGTTAGGTCTAGTGATACATTAAGTGTTAAAAAGTCGATATTTATCTGAAGAAGAAATACAGGAAACAATTGCTACAGAAGGCTGATTTTGTAGAGTGAAGATGATTTTAGCAGTGTGGAAAGTTATACCAATTGGTATTTCTTTTAATTAACCATAAGTTATTTAATTAATTATACTTAAATTAGTAATATAAGTGAAATAAAATTGTTATTCACTTTTTGAAAGAGGTAAAATTGTACAATAGTTATTAGGTCGACACACTTGTAGAAAACCCTTGCTCGTAGGGGTCAAGCTAACCTAGTTCAAAACCATGCTCATCAAAGGGTTAATGATGGTACAAATTATTACTTAAAAAATAAATATAAAGTATGCGATTATTTGAAATTATGAATACTGAGAGACTCGTGATTTTTATAGCTGTTAGATGCTCTCAAAGATGAGCACGTCTCAACAGAATATCTAGAAAAATTGTTTCTATTCATCGTTACACGACCACAACTGAATGTGGCATGTGACCTATCATTTCCTATTGTGTTTTTATAGTGACAAATTGTTAAACTGTTTTACCAAACAGTGGCATAGCCAAAGGGTAGGGTGTTTATATCCCCTCTTGAATAGGTCACCGGTGAGATATTACACAAAGGAAGCAGGTGTACTGCTAGTTACTACATGTAGTGGGCTGTAATTGGTGAATCTCCAATTACCCCCAACCTCTCCACAGTGTATAATCAATACTCCACCACTCTGGAAAAATCCTGGTCTATAACACTTCCATGGAAAAATCTTTTAGCAAAATCATGGCTATGGGTTTAACAAAACTTGATAAATTTATTATCAAACTTTTTGAGACATTTATCGTCTTGGCATCAGTTCAGTCTCTGATGAAAACAACCACTCGGGCCATCAAAACATTAGGCACTAGCAGAGGTGCAGTTTTCAACTTCCCACAATGGCCAAATAGCCCAATAGTTTTAACAACTAATAGTCACTAACACATGAAAGTCATTTACAACAGATGACAACAGAAGTTGTGAAATATCACCGTACATTTACTGCTAGAGTACCTCAGAGCGGTTTCTTAGGTCCCCTGCTTTTCTCTGTGTACGTCAACGATGTGCCCTAGTTGTCTGAAACCTGGATAGCCATGTTCACTGACAACATGGCAGTGTATACAGTCAGCTGTAGTGCTGAAATGGCCATTATCTGGCTTCAGGAACAGACGGATCCATACATTGTAACGTAATAATACAATGACGATATAAGATATTAAAATTTTAAAATGGAATTATTATTAGTAGTGTTGATTATTAATAATAGTTGTGTGAGTATTCCCGTTTAGATCTTTCAATTTAAAAAAGTATTTTAGCACTTCACTGTTCACCTCCCCACTTACCATATGTGGATGTTATTACTGCTCTGTTTGGTGACTGCTTCTGCTGCAACATACACTTTATACATACATGTGGATATTCTGCTTGAATATCCTAAGTGATACACATGCACAATAAAATAAAATAAGGGCTTAATTGTGATTTGAATTATAATGAATATTCAAATTCTGCCGCCACCTGATAGAACTAGTTATGAAAATTAAACTATTTAATTTTGAAATCAAAAACTCTTTCCACTGGTAAAAATAATTGAGATTTATTAACAGTTCTGAAATGCCATTAACTCTTTTAAATAAACAATCAATCACTAATATCTTTACAAAATAATAATTATTATGAACAATTTTTAAAAAGAAACTCTTTTAACCTCAAGGCTGGTAACACTGAAGGTTGATACAATAATTTTAGTTAGAGAGGTTATGTCCTCTTTACACAGTTAAATTACCAAGTTCGTGTGTTCTTGGAAGTTGCATGATACCAGATACAAGATGTTATCTTTTATAATAATATTTAATAAAGAATTAATACAACAAAAACAAACAAATATTAAAATTAAAAGTCGGTACCATAAAATCGATAACTATCGCACTATCGTACGCTGGATATAATGGACACAGCGGTTACTTTAATAACACGTGCGTTGAGCTGCACTGCTAAAAATTACTATTATTATTTAATAGTTGGTTATAAAAATCATTTATTGGCAAGAGAAAAAAATCTATAATGAGAAAAAAACTCTTGTGATAGCTTTCATTTGATTTATATTACTTGAGAACAGAATTATGAAAAGGTGACAAAGTTGTCGTTATTATTTCTAGGTTAGTTAACAAACGTAAGTAGTTATTGTGGATAAGTAAATTATTCATTGATTTCTTAATAATCTAAACACATATATTTTTATTCATAATGCATCTGATGTGTAACTATCAGTTAATTAGAATATCTTTCGCAAAAAAATTATTTGTTAGTCAAATCAAACGAAATGAGTCAATTGAGCGACTAATCATTTCACTCCTATTTGTAATATTTAAATTAATATTGACTTCTTTAATTACGATAAAATCGTAAAAACATTTATTTTTTAAGCTAATAAATGCGAGATAATTCTTTTATTTAATTCTGATAATTTTCATCATGATAAATACACTTCGATACTACTGACTAGAGTAGTACCCAAACAATAATTCTCCGTTCATTAACAGAAATTATTATTTCCGTTTTATTTGTTAAATAATGAAAATATAGTACTCCCTGGTTTTTTATAAAACACAAAACTCGAAAATACGACCGTTATTATACACTGGCAGTATTTATTATTTGAATTCACTCCGCACTGGACACTCGTTGTTTCTTTGTTATGTATAGGTTATGTGTGTATAGCGTAACTTATGAACGTGTCGCGCACAATTTAAATACAACTTCATACATTTCTTCATCGACCTTGCTCGTCGAATTATGCTGGTAGACTCTTTGACGACTGAATGATGACTGAACGCTTCACGTTAGCGTCTCCTGCTTGTCTGGTTGTTTTAATTCATTTGATTGGTTTAAATTGTCGAACTCTCCACCCCAAAACACCTCGGTTAAATAAAACTTTTAATTTTTTACCAATTTCTTATATGGGTTGGAGACTATAGTGATGTAAGCGTTGATACACAAAATGATTAAAAAGTTTATAATCGCTATAACTTTTTTATTAATTGTCACATCGTTGAATAGTTGGTGGCAATAGATCGCGGACACCTTGGGCTTTAAATAAAGTCTAAACAAGGATAAAATCCGTCCATTATCAACTCACTACAATTATTTCACAAATTCCTATGGTGAATCTTAATATTAATAAGTTTATTTCACCAGATCTTATTCTAATTACACAATAACACTTCTTATTAAACGTTTTGAGTCCATTTCTCATTTGTTCAATACAGAAAATAGGTGCAATTACCATTCAAACAATATTTGGTAATGGCGTCTTCAAACGTCCATATTCGATTATTTATAATCGCTTATAACACTATTATTTCTTATCTAATGACATTTGTTTGGTATTCTAACATTAATATATACATTTATTTACATCGGTTTACACTTTGTTATATGAAAAATGTTGTTTTTCATATGTTAATAGTCTTATCAAGATACCTTCTGTTCTCTTTTCTTTAAATAGTCACTTTGTCAATCATTTTACCATATAAGGTATATAATGTTACAAATGAAAATAGTGTACAACTATAGTACCTTGTTAATTTAATGTATTTATTAGTCTTTCGCTATCTGAAAGCTTTCCAATCCTTAGCATTGGGTTTGTTTACATCAGGTTATGACATGACAGTCAGTTATTTTTTAATAAATCAATAACTAAATTGCTATCATTACATTTGATATGTGTTCTCATAGTAGTATCAGATATCCTTCTGACTACTGATAACATTTTTATTTACCTTTGAACAAGTTTGGATAGTGCATTTTGCTTAACTAACTTGTTACATAGTGTTTGTTTACATTTGATTCCACAATCATAGTCATTTAGTTTTCAATAATTTGTCCATAAAATTACTATTATTATACTTATGATCTGTTCTCATAGTAGTACTAGATATTTTTCTACCCACTGGTAACACTTTCAGTGATCTTTGGATAAGTTTTAATAATGTATTTTGCTTAACTAATTTGTCACATTGTATTCGTTTACATCTGGCTATACATTCATAGTCAGTTAGTTTCCAATAATTTGATTATAAAACGATTATTATTATAATTGTGATCTGTTCTCATAGTAGTACTAGATGTTTTTCTAACTACTGGTAACATTTTCGGTAATCCTTGGACAAGTTTTAATCATGTATTTTGCTTAACTAACTTGTCATATTGGGTTTCTTTTCATCTAGCTTTGTGCTATCATATTTAATCTGCTTTATGTGCTGTGTATTTCATTATAAAATGTTACTTATTAGTGTGCATCATTATTTATAATGAATCTTTGACTGAAACAATTGTTGATGGTTGCTTGGTTTAATTAACATATATGATTTTGTGTTATAGGTGCACTTTCTATGGAGTTATGTATCAATGTGCAACATATTCTTATGCAGTATTTGCTTCTACTATTATGACTTCATTATGGTATTCTATTACAATGGTTTAATTGTTGATTAATACACATGTTTACACTATTTTTCTAAACAATAACACAAATATTCTTAAACTAATGGTATTACATTTCTTGTTGTGTTGTACCTAATTTCTGGTACCTTTGTTATTTGATACTTAACAAACTAGCTTGTTTGTTATTATTTCTTCTGGACTTTCTTTACATTGTATTCTGTCTTGCCGTGGCATTCAGTTATATTTCATTTTAAAACTTAACAAAGCTTTTATTATCAGTTTCTATGAACAATGATTTTACTGTGCTATCTTACATTTCTCTTGGTGGTCTTATGATTATCTATTTTGGATTACAATCTTGATTAAATTGGTCACACTAATTGTCTGTGCATTTTAACTATTTAATCTTTGATGTTTCCACTATAAAGGTAACACATTTTCCTCTGTTATAAACCTTCTCACTTGTATTGTCTGTGGGGTTTATTTAGGTTAAAATTGGTTAACTTGTTACAGGTTCTCACACTTACATTAAGTATTCACTATTACTGTTCGTGATTTCTTACATATGCTAAACACTGTTTCTTCATAGTTGATAATCGTTATTCTTCTTCCGGTCACTAGTATAGTTCCTTGTATACTTGGTGAATGGTGATTTCTCGTATTGTACATACATTATCTTCACTCTTCGTGTCATGTTTCCTTACTCTTCTTCTTCCTTTCTTTTTTTGGTTTAAACGTCTTCTTCAATATTTCCATTTGTAGTAGTCGTTGTTCCATCGTATTTGTATTCATATATAGATTGGTTGGTTTGTCATCATTGTGGTTGCTCTTGAGTTGTCTCTTCTTCATTTTACATAGTCATGATTTTTTGTTGGTTCCCCTCACTGTTGGAATCTGTTGTCTTCTTTTCATCTTATATAGTCATTATTTTTATTGTTTCCCCTCACTGTTGGGATTCTGTTGTCTTCCTTTCATTTTACATATTTATTATTTTTATTGTTTCCCCTCACTGTTGGGATTCTGTTGTCTTCCTTTCATTTTACATATTTATTATTTTTATTGTTTCCCCTCACTGTTGGAATTCTGTTGTCTTCTTTTCATTTTACATATTTATTATTTTTATTGTTTCCCCTCACTGTTGGGATCTGTTGTCTTCTTTTCATTTTACATATTTATTATTTTTATTGTTCCCCTCACTGTTGGAATCTATTGGGCCTGGTTTCTAACATTTTATATTGGCTTGTGGCCATTTTCTTTCTCTCTTTTGTACTCGATGATGCTATATTACACTTCCTTCTTCTTTGTTGGAATTTTACAATAATATATCTGTAGATACTCACTTTTTGTTTCCATTGTTTTACGTACTTAGAACTATTTTCATGATTTCCCGTCACTTGACGTAATAATTGTTTACTCTATGTAACTACCAAATTTGGTACGTTACAACATTGAGTGGGTGGAAAAATGGAGGGTCTCCGTTAGTGTGGCCAAGTGCACAGCTGTAGTTTTCTCCAAACACAGACAGCTCCCTCCCAGATTCATTATAGGCAATACTCGATTCTCCTGGTGTAAATTATTTAGGGCTTCACCTTGACAGACGTCTCACCAAGACACATTTCAAGCAAGTAGCCCGCAAAACAGCCATTCATTTATACTAATTCTAACCACTGCTCTGCAGCAATTCAATGTTCCGCCGCATAGGCAAACTCATTTTTTACCATGTATGTGGTACTGCTAGTTACCTACACAGTCCCAGTGTTGGGCTACTTGCCAAATACCCATAACTGAAAGCCATAGTCTCTTGTGAACGTGACATCTAACCAGACTATCCATAATGCCCTAAGTGTTGGTCCTCTGTGGATACCACTGGACGGACACTCTTCAGGAAATTCTACTTCCACTGTGCCTATTTCTAGAGCAACCCCCTTATCAGTGCTCTCAGTTAACACCCATCTGTGCCAGGTGAATCTTGAATCTGGACTTGGTGAACACTGACCCTGAATTAGACAGTCTCTAATTGAAATAACATGGCCAGTAGCAGGCCACACCTAGGAACCCTCACATATTGTTCTCACAGTGGTAGTTCTGGTGAAGCTCGGAATACAGCATAGTAGCAGGTGACAGGCTTGCACATCACTTTCCTAGTCCCCCAAATCCTCATCACCACACATTGACATCTCAACTTACATTGTGTATCATCATGTGATGTTGTATTTTCTCCTGAGAAAGAACATTTTGGAGGATAATTAAAGGGAAATAATTATAATTTTACATTCCTGAATGTATTTTTTTTTTAAATTAAATTAGTGACATACAACTTTATACCATTAACTGCCTTATAAAACATACAAATTGTCAGTTGAACAGGATAGAATCTCCCAAAACTCCTTACCAAAAAATGCTGAAAAGATAAACATTTCTCATGTTGTAAAAATTCTGGTAGGCAAGTAACATTAAAATAATATTTATGACAAATGGTTTTTCTATATCATTATGTATTGTTAACTTTTGGTATTGCAGGTTAGTTAATATAGAATTATCAGGTTATGCTGGAGTCATCAGTATCAAACAGTGTAGTGATTACATTTTTTTATAAGTGCACATTAACCACTAACAAAATGCTGATTTTGCATTAACTGATTTGTGTAAAATGTGGCATGAGTGTCCACACTTTAACCCTACAGAACCATATTGTTTTTTAGAATGATTCAAAAAAAAAAATTTAATAAATAAAGAGGTACCTTTTCTCAAAAAAGTAAGGAGGTACCCCAAATTAAAGGAAATTCAACCAAAATATTAAGGTAGTGTACATTTTTGAAAATTTTTAAATTTTGGATACCAGTGGGCGACAAGTTTGATAATACCAAAAATTCATATGGTACATCAAATTGAAAGGATTTTTTTACTAAAATCTGAATGTAGTGTTAAATTTTGGAAATTTAAAAATTTTGGAATCCCAGGACCTAAAAATTGGGACAAAAGTTTGATAAAATTGGAAATTACATGCAGGATATCAAATTTAAGAAAATTTTAATCGAAAGCAGAATACAGAGTACAGTTTTAAAAATTTCATAATTTTTTGACCCCAGGGCACAAAAACAAGGTCAAAAATTGGAAAAAATTATAAAACTGTAGCCAGGTGTCAAACTAAAGGGAACGATTGCTCTATAATTGTTACTTTGCTAAACAAAAAATTGCAAATTGGGATATAGTTAGTTATACAGTACCTTTGCAAACCATGTCACTCATGCAGACCACACATGCACAAACATTAAAACAATAACATGGAAACACTACAGGTACACGTGAAGGGCCGAAAACTAAAAACATTCAAACAACTATAAATATACAAACACACAAAAACACATGGAAACAACATCCTAAACGAACAAACACAATTTAAATCACACATAGTATATGTACGCATACACAAAAATGTTTCGAACGATGATGCTGTCACATAAAACAGGATGGGCAACGCTTCTAGTGGCAGCATCTTATGAAACTCACAATGAGCAAAAACTGGTTCAGGCAATAAAAGAAGGTAAAATTTTGAAAAAATTGTTATCTAAAATTATTCTGTTCCATGTTGTAATAGTATGTTTTGGTTATTGATAACACTCGAACATATCAAGGACAACAAAATCCAAGAATATTGTTACGACATTACAGACCAGTCTACGTGTTTATCGAATGTTCCAGATGAATCCAGTTGAATGTGTGTGTGGCGTACGTAATTCTCGACACATTTGCTAGACTGCCAGAATTCGCGCGGGCGCTCACTGACTGTGTCAAGGCCGTAATTAATTACATTGTAGTTAGAGATAACGCATAGTTATGGAATGTTCTGGTCTGTGAATGGGGTATAAATACTAGGTGGCAGCGGCCTTAGTTCAGTGATTATCAAGCGATATTACTGTGTGCGTTCAAGTGGTTGTTAGTGAAGTGTTGTGTTTAATAATCGGGCGGGACAAAATTGTAATACAATTGTGTGTTATATTAGTTGACATTTTATTGCGTGTGAACAATTTTTATTTGATTTGTTGTAAGAGACTGTGTTGTTAATTACGAACTGTTTAACTGTGAAAATTAAAGCTGGTGATTAATGACTTAATTGGTGTTGTGTATTTTGTTTTCCACTGTACCTATGACGATCAAGTAGACCGTCGTAACAGTATAATAATAATAATAATACGTTTTTACTTTTTGTGTCACAACTCAAAATATTTTTAAATGATCATATTCATTATCAACAATTTATAGCAAATATGATTCAGATTGTAACAAATTATTGAATAGTTTTATGAATTGAACTGCAATAACACCCTACACATTATATGTATGCCATGGCTGTTTTAGTGTATCCTGTCTCTAATGATGCTGTGTACCAGTGACATCTATGCTCTGATTACGTACTCCAGTTTTGTTGAGTCCTTCTTCATCATGATGTCTGTCACGGGTATGCTGTTGCTCAGACGCAGAAGACTGAACATGGACAGACCCATAAAGGTAATATCATTTAGTTACAAGTGTGCACATGCCCATTATTAGCATAAAATTCAAAATTCTCTCTCTCTCAATTTTCTTATATATTAACAAGAAATTAATAAATAACTCATCATATTGTAACAGTACATTATGCAACCTGTTTTTAGCTGTTGGCGAGTGAGTCATAATTACGCACACTAAATGGAATGTGTTTACAATATTGTTGTTGGGTGCGGGGAGCAGGATTGCATAATTATGTATTTAAACTTTAAACAAGTGTTATGTCAGCCAACAGCAGCAATGTGTGGCTGTAACCAGAAAAAAACTGGTTTGATTGCACAGTTGAAGGGACAGACTGTTGTGTAGAACAAAGGCAGTGGAACTTAGGGTGCTGACACACGGGCTACTCTGTGGCGCCACTCAGTCGTGCCAAGTACCAGTGGCTCGTGTGCAAGGGTTCGCTTCAGAGACGCGCCACTCTCCATTTGCTCAGTGATAAAAGATTGTTTCATTTAGTATTTACGTCAGTTTCATCATGGACTCTGACGAGGAAGTTCTTCTTCCTTCCGAATTCTTTTGTACACAAGAAGGATCAGTATCATGGCAAGACAGAATAATATATTGACCTTTTTCAGAGAAACCTTGTCTGATACTGTTTCACTATCAAACCATAGTCATAATAAAAACTATTTTAATAACTTATTTTGTGTCTTATTCAAAATGTGTTTTCCCTAACATATATCTCTTAGTAGAAATATTTATTTAAAAATACAAATGGTTTCTATTTATATGAATATTGTTCATTTGTCGCATCTAATTTGTTTCAAAGATTTTGATAGATTATGTTAAGAACGTTACACCCACGTACATTCTCTTTACCTTCCTCCTCCCTCCTAATATCCCTCTCTCATTCACATGCGCGCGCGCGCACACACATACACACACACATGAATAATCGTATTTCAGTACATGAAATATATTTACCAGTTTGGTGTTGAGTAATCGATTAAAACTATTGGTTTCCTGTAAGCCAGACCTAAACTTGTTTGCAACTGTAAACTGTGTGCATTGTTCGCAAGATTGTTTTGGCTCATAAGTATGTGCTCAAGTAGTGTTTGCATAAAACATTGTTGAGACCGTTCCGCCTGAATCCGCTAATATGCTATGTAATTTAGAAGTCATTACTCTTTTTCTTGTGTTTTAATTATGATACTCAACAGTAAACTATGGCTAGAGACTGATCTTGCAAGGAGAATATTGTTATATGGTGCAATTCCATACAATACAATAGTTATTAAAGAAAATGTTACATTCATAATTACTCAATTATTCTTGTATTATTTTTATATTATTGTTAATAATAATAAAACTTTTCGTACAAGAAAATATTTTTTATTATTTTTTCAATATAACTGTTTAAATACTGTTAATTTAAATAATTTTTAATTTGTATATCTGATGATGTTTGTTAAATACTATTGAAACAGTGTTATATTAAAAAAAATAATTAAAAATATATTCTTGTACGAAAAGTTTTATTATTATTAATAATAGAGAAAATATATATAGAAAAACTTGTTCAAAGCGGAATTTCATGGGACCGAAGTTTTTTTCGGATTGCATAAGTTCTTGCATTATACAAACTTAGACATTAGTCAAATACTGCACTTCATAGACCTTGTATATGTATTTTGTTTCTATTCTATTACATACACCTACATTTCTGTCATAATATAATTACACAATATAATGTCTACCAACTTTAGGCATTTATGACTTTAGTTGTTTTATGAAGTTTACACTTTAGTTTAGTGCAGTAGGCCTACTTTATTATTATTACTGCTATTATAATTTTTATTACATACTTTACTACAGTACTGATTAGAAACATACCTGATTTATTTTTCATCAGGCTGTCCATTTCACTGAAGCCTGATACAAAAATATAACAGAGCTGTTCCCATGCTCTCCCTTTTGCCATTTTGTTTGAATATTCATTGCATCTCGGGTCCCAAATTGCCGGTGTCTGTTCCACTTCAATTATAAATCGATCAGAATCAAAATCCGACATGATAGTTAAAGTTTTTAAATAGTTTTTAGAAACAAGAAAGTCTTATAAAGTTTAAAAACAAATAGTAAGAAAGCTCCAAAAGTTTTATAGAAATTACAGTGTTAGTATACGCATCACAACACTACTCTGAACACTGCTGTGGCGCGACTGAAAGTGGCCCGTGTGTAAGCTCCAACGCCACAAATCGTCTCCATTCGTGGCGGGGACTGGCTTCTGGCTGCCACAGTCGCTCGTGTGCAAGGGTACAATTTAAAACCATGCAAAACAACCGGGCGCGATTGAGTGGCGCGACTGAGTGGCCCGAGTGTCAGCAGCCTTAGTCTCACGATCGCCAGCAGCCAGTGTACACGTATTTTTTAGTGCCTGCGGGCAGCCAAGGTAGGCCTACCGCTATCAACATCAAAAATAATGTAAAATTGTTGGAAATCAGTAAACAAGAGTTGACCGGACTTTTGGAACATTTTTTTTTTGTATTTATCATAAAAACATTAATTACTGAGAAAGTGCGTGGTTTCGCTCGAGTGGTATAATGACCAGGTGAATGTGAAAGTGAGACTCACCAAAAAACATAAGTACTAAAGAATAAAAGTAAAAGAACAAGGGTATGAGAAATGAAGGCGGTTGAATTTAAACAAACAAAAAATAAAATTATGAACTAAAGTTTATTTAGGGAAACTGATGGAGAGTGAGAGAAGAAGGGGGGGGTATTAAAAAGAAAAACCAAAGTACTGATTTGCTAATATTTATTTATTTCTCTTTTATATTTGTAGTATCAAACAACATTTCAATATTTTTTATTACAACAAAACAAGGATTTTTAATTACAATGTGTTAAGTTAATTTCTTACGCCACCCTACCTATAACCTATTCTCTGTGTCCAAAAGTTCGTCTAACGGACTTGGAATTTTTCTCTGAGGGAAAGTAGAAAATTCTTTCAAGTGAAAAGAATTTTCACGTGAAAGCACCATATAACAATATTCTCCTTGCAAGATCAGTCTCTAGCTATAGTTTACTGTTGAGTATCATAATTACAACACAAGAAAAAGAGTAATGACTTCTAAATTACATAGCATATTAAATTGAATTTTAAATTGTTTTTCACGGGGAAAGTAGTTACGATTTCGACATTTCCTCCAATAAAAATGTGGTGGTGACCCTGGGGCTTTTGGTGTGTTTGGATTATTCTGAAGGTAAGGTATGTAAGGTTAGTAACGGGGTTTAATTCCTTCTTTTCTTTATTGTTAATTATTTTGAACAATTACAATATATACTTCACATACTTCTACTGTTTTCTATATGCCAGTTGTTTATTAGTAACAACTTCATGCATTAGCATAAACATTACTGGTAATGATCTTCATCCATTTCACTTGTGAAAGTATTTCCATGTCACTAGTGAACATATTTTGGTTCATTGCTGAGTTACTAGCAACTTTAAAATTATTTGAAAACCATAACACATCTAGATTGAACATTTCTTAACTAACTTAACTACTGCATGACGTGCACTCTTTTCATACAGTTAAGTTGTGCATTCACAGTGACTTTGCATATAACAAATTTTTTTATTATTGATTTACACGCAAGCTCCCTCTATTTTTAATTTCAACTATTTGACAACAACAAATGGTGGATAGCACATATGTCCAATATTGAGTATAACAAATAAAAAAAAAAAACATGAATGAAGTCACATGATGGAAAAAGGTAAAATAATAACATTTCTAGCTGCATATTGGTTAACATTTTTTGACAATGTTAGAAGTAACTATTATCAATTAATATATTTGGTTGTATATATAGTATAGCCTTGTATTAAAACACCAATCAAAGTTGTCTGTGTACTGTTTTTGAACTTTCATTTTTGTTAATATTTTCCCTGTTGACTATTGTAATTTTTATTTGATTTAAATGTTATTATTTTGTATATTTATTTTCTGTTATTTCTCTTCCTAAATGTTTTGAATTATCTCAAATAAAAATAGTACAAGACATATGTCTTAAAATTCACAAATAGTCTATCAAACACTTGACCAGTGTTGGTGAAAATGAAGTCAATATGAGTTTTTAAATCATATACAATAAGATAGAAAGTGTTTTCTTATTAAAAAAAAAAAAAAAAAAAAATACAAGGAATAAAAATGTAGTCTGTTAGTAAATTTATCCAAGAAAATTAAAGGGCCTTAGAGAAAATTCTAAGGTTGTGCCAACTGAGAAGGTGAAAATAGATGGTAAAAATGTGACAACTCTAAGTGAAAATAAAGCATTTGAGTAAAATAATAGCTAAAAAGGGTAGATACACTACAAAGATCAGGTTGTTTTTGGAAATGGACAAAACTGGAAGAATAGCAAAACTACCATTGAAATTAAAAACAAAAGTTCATAAAGCCATTGCACTTTTTGCAGTGACGTATCATGGAACATGAAGAGAGAATAAACACAGCTGCAAAATGCACAGAGAAGCATGGAAGCACTATGTTAAGTGCTCGTCTTGACAGAGCAAGACAAGAAAAAAAGTAATAAGATACACATCAAAACTAGACTTGGTGTTATTGTTCACTAATGAATATGATAGATGATACAGAAGGAAGATAATTAAAGCACATGGGCAGGCTATGTGGCTAGTCAAGAAGATGCCCAGTGGTCATGAAAGTTGCTGGCTTGGACGACATGAGATCAGCAGTACTGTAATATGGTGAACTAGACAAATGACTGAAGAGGCATTTGCTCCAGCATGTCTAGAATATGAAGACAAATGCTGATGCTTCATAATTTTGTAGCACTCACAGCCCTAGAGTGTTATTTACTAAAACTTTTGGCTTATCAGCTGTGGTCTCTTGTTAATACTTTTGCTGCCAAACCCACATCTACCATGGTTTTGGTGTTTTAGCCAGCTGTGCTCATGCCCATGTCTACAATGGTTTTTTGTATGCTATCTTATAAAACTCCAGTGGTGGCTGTATACAGCCAGAAAGCATTCTGTACAGTCCTTTTGAATGTTAACTGTAATTTTATGCACTCCATCAACTAACAATAAGTTTTTAATTCAATATAATCGATGTAAACAGCTGGTATCATTCTGTAGCATTTGGTGTACATATTTATAGTTTGTACTTGACACCTATGACAGTAGCAAAATACTGTTAGAAAATTTGTTGATGAATTTTGATTTTTTTTTTTGTATAGAAGTGTTTTGTAGTTATGAAAATGTTTCTTAATTGTAATAAAACGTGCATTTAAAATGAAAAATACAACGAAAATAATTCAATGTCAGTAGTGTTGTATTGGACTGTTATAGTTGTCTTGATTATTCATCTCTTCTTTCACAGCACTAACACTTAACTAAAAATGAACTTTTTCATGTGAAAACTTACTAATTTTATTGGACGCGTTTCGGCTTAGTATCCGCCTTCTTCAGCTTTGGTAACAGACTGCCAGCATTTTGTAACGGTTGTGTGGAAGGTGAAGTGGGGGTGGTGTGTGGAGGAAGAGGATTGGCGCGGGGATTCAACTTACTGTTTGTTTTCTGTATAATTGTGTCAAAAAGTGTATGTGATTTATATTGTAATTGATCGTTGAGTATGTTGTTTGGTTGTGTTGTGTGGTGTTTATATATTTCGTATTGTTCAGTTGTGTTGAGTTTTTGACCTTTGGGTATGTAATGTAAAATTTCAAGATTAGTGTCTATGTTGGTGTAACTGTGGTTTTCTGTGTGTATGTGTGTGGCAAATGCGGAGTGTATATTGTTGTTGGTTAAAGCTTTTAAGTGTTCAGAATAACGGGACATAAACAAATATAACAAAACAGGTGTTTACAAATTAAATTGTAATGACTGCAATAGTTTCTACATAGGCCAGACGGGAAGATCTTTTTCATCCCGTTATTCTGAACACTTAAAAGCTTTAACCAACAACAATATACACTCCGCATTTGCCACACACATACACACAGAAAACCACAGTTACACCAACATAGACACTAATCTTGAAATTTTACATTACATACCCAAAGGTCAAAAACTCAACACAACTGAACAATACGAAATATATAAACACCACACAACACAAACAAACAACATACTCAACGATCAATTACAATATAAATCACATACACTTTTTGACACAATTATACAGAAAACAAACAGTAAGTTGAATCCCCGCGCCAATCCCCTTCCTCCACACACCACCCCCACTTCACCTTCCACACAACCGTTACAAAATGCTGGCAGTCTGTTACCAAAGCTGAAGAAGGCGGATACTAAGCCGAAACGCGTCCAATAAAATTAGTAAGTTTTCACATGAGAAAGTTCATTTTTAGTTAAGTGGACTGTTATGTTTTGTACATACTGTATTTGGATTTGTTTCCAATCTTGTTTTTACTGAAGAACTGATTCTAACACAAATTTTCAAACTTATCCGGAAGACCACAACAGAAAATGGAATGCCACAACACTACTACAAAACACCTTGTCTGAGGAGGGCAACAACAAAATAACACAATTGTTTTGTTTCAAGCATTCATATTATCTTTCACTACAAATGAAAAATCAATTTTTGATTAACTCTTGAAAAAAAAAAACAATATTAGAAAACAGAAACACATGAAAACATAGTTGAGTATATAAAACAATAGTACATAGACCTAAGTGAAACTTTTCTGTTCTCCATTATACACACAAAATACAAGTTATGTAAAATTTGTTTATTCTGAAATCAGCAGTTTAATTTCTGTTTACTGTTTGATTACAAAATGTCATTTAGTATTAATACTAATGTAATAACCATAAATAAAAAGTGTATTCTTTCAAATTTATTAAATTATGTTAATTTATTCAGTGTTTGTAATATTCCTCACTTACATACCATAATATTGATATAAATATGATAATACTATTACATATATCTAGCAAGATATGTATGACAAATACCATAATTCGGTATTATTGGTACTCACCAAATTCATTATTAGCCGGGCTCATCTTCTGCTTTTATACACTGTTTTATACCTAAGGGTTCCAGGGTCGGGTACAGGATGATTTCGAAACACAGTGGACGACACAATTGATAACACAATATTCTGGAGGTTAACCATTAAATTTAATTTCACTATACGTTCGTACATACAAACCATGTGTTTACTATAATGATGTCAGGTGGCCTGACTTAAACAAAATGGCGGTTGCCCTTATTATATCTCGTGATATTCTTTAATTGCTTTATTGTTGGATTAATATCAGTTTAACATTACTGCTGCAGCTTCAAAATTATGAATGAATAGAGTTTTAAATTTATTACACAAACCAATGCCCTCGGCATATGTTTTTTATGATCATGCGTTCACTCTCTCATTTGCACACTCAGTTTTAGACCCATACATTTTTTTAATTAACAATTGAATATTAATGAGCTCATAAATAGAAAATAATGAAAGGAACTTCTCTGGTTAATCGGTGCTGATGTCCATCCGTTGATTGTGCTTGCTGCCCATGGTGATGGCCGGTGTTCGCCTTTTTTAGTCTTCCGTTCAATTAGGTTGATATTACACTGAATTTACATTTTAAGTAACTGTATGTGAACAAGTTATATGAGCCTTTCTTGCTCCACTATAATGGCCAACATTTTGCCAGTTGTATTTAAATTATTGTAAGATTTTGTGCACACAACGATACATCGCTGTGGCTGCTATGAAGAATGGCGTTGAAATGAGAGCGAGGCAAATGTAAAATTGCGCTTGTGTGTGTGTATTTCTTACGTCATCCTGCTTTGTCTTGCTGGACAACGCCTCGTTACACACATTGTACTCAGTGCGTCATTGTTCTTAGCGATGACGGAGCTGTGTTATAGCCCAATCATAATGCATATTGTTGTACTTCGTCATAAACACCGCCATGGTATATTTTGATGTTTTCACGTCCACCGGAGACCTTGGTGTTTTACTCTGGCCGAAATTGCGTTGTTCCTTTTTCCAGAGGGACAATGTACCTAACCATTCTGTATGTTTAAATAATTACATAATATAAACATTGAAAATCCCCATAATTCTGGTACTGAGTCAGTCTGTACTGTTACAAACCCCCTCAAGGAAAATTTTTGGTCGGAACACAAAAAATTTCCTTGACTCATTCACACTTTCCTAAAAGGATCAATCTAGATATGTCACCACAACCCCCTGTAATGTTACAAAAAAAAAAATTTATCATCACTTACCCTTGGTCCAATGATGTTGGTCGCACCCTCTGACCTTACTGGACTTCTCCTGAGAGATCCCTACACCATAAGGCCATGAGGCACTCTACACTCCTGTTCTGACGCTCCAGCCAGCCCAGGACTGCGGTCACAACACCACAAAACTCTGAAACATCCCATACAAAATTCAAAATAGTGGTCTAATACACTTACATATCTAGAACTGATATGTTCCCTTTTAGACGCATTGGTTTGTGTTTGGGGCATTGGTTTGGTTTTAAAATCAACAGGTTCAACCTTACAACTACAAGACTTAGAATACCTTGATTTTTTACCACCACCTAAATCAATTTATTATTTGTAAGAAAATAACAACATATCTATAACTACACACATAACACAATATATCCATAATTCTTTAATATACCCCAAAATACCTTCACCTAATTAATTCTACAAATTCAGATTACAACTATCATGGCAGACACTTTTTCTTTAAACTTTGTTGCTCAACTTATAATCATTTATCTATTTTGTAAATGGCAGCTTACTAGAATATTTTATTTAACTTCATTTTTAACTTTAAGCTTCTCACTTTAAAATATACTATCTCTTAACACTTGTTATCGTCATTACCCCGGTAACGACCTCCTAACCACACACTCTATTGCCCCCCAACCGAACTGTAGCGCTCGGGTGCCTCTGCAAGAACTGTAATTGTAGAGGAATTATCATCTCCTTTGTTCTTGTGTTGGCTTCACATTTAAACAACAAGATATCATAATCTCTAAACTTATATAATTACACGCCCTTAAACGGTTCTACCACCGGTCTCTGCTGTTCCTTCTCGAACAGAGTGGCAGCCGCTGTTCCATAATTCCGGGGAATTTCCCCATAGATATACCCCCCAGTTAATTTCTATTCTACACCAATTTCAAGACAGATATGGTCGAAGGACTTAAATAATGGCCATAGCTGACCGCTCGCCAAAACCACGATTAGTGCTGGTAAGGCAGTAATCGCCCGAAAAGTCGGGGAAATTTACTTTCATTTACATGTTTTACACTTTAATAATATTGCTACACTGCACAAATAAAATCACATATAATATGAATTACATTCAAAATGTACAGTGCATTACGCCCACATGAGGCCTCCGATGATGGCAGCATTCTATGTGTTGCTCATCAACCCGTTTCACTAGCCACAGTAGTACATGTCACTACTGCCCTAGCCCATTACTTATACTTTACTTTTTCTACATTAACTGCTCTCACAGTCCAATCTTGACTTATAATTCACTAACACCACCTAACTACAAAATACTCTTCACTCTTGCTCAAAAACAAGTTCGTTAATTATTTAAAATTTTCACATAGACACTTTACAAGTTCGAGCTTTACTTTTTTTTTCACAACTATATTCACTGCTATAACAAGATAGGAATGACAACAATGGATCACCTGCTCAGCTTACCTTACATACACATATTTCTCTGTTTTCAGATGGAAAACCAACAATTCTCCTTTCTATAATTATAACAATCTTAATACATTTTACCTCACATTTTCAAAGAAATCTTTGTTACTGGAATACATAAATTTTTTTTTTTTTTTTTTTTTTTTTTTTTTTTTTTTTTTTTTTTTTCAATACACAGTTAATTCTCATTCACACCTCTAATCAAGTACCCCTCCTTTTTTTTTTTTTTTTTTTTTTTTTTCTATGCTGTCCAGTACAATTTCAAATTACTAGCATTTTGTGTACCCACTATTTCTTTAGTCTCCCTATCCTGTAGTACATAGGCATTCTGCATTTTAACTTCAATTACCTCATAAGGTCCTCCGTACAGCAGGAAGAACTTTTTAATTTCCTTCTCCTGTGCATTTGACAAATCGTGCCTCTTCACCAAAACCAACTGTCCTATTTCATATTTCATCCACTTACCTCTTGTGTCGTGCCTATTCTTCCTTCTTTCTCCTTTGCTTAATAAGTTTTCATTTGCCAAACGAATCTTGATGCTCACGTCCATAGATGTACTCTCAGATGGGTAATCAAATAACTGTTCCAGTATTCTCGGAGGACGGGTCCCTTTGACAAGCTCGTGAGGTGTATAGCCGGTGGACTCGTGGGTGGTACTGTTCAGCCAACTCTCTACCTTCTTAACATACAACGGCCACTCGCTGTGTTTAGCGTGACAATAGGCTCTAAAGATCCTGCCTATCTCTCTCATTACACGCTCAGCCTGGTTGGACTGGGGATGGTACACAGCCGTATGCTTCGTGATGATTACTTCCCATCCTAGCGTCTGACGCCATCGGCCACTGATGAATTGCGGTCCATGATCTGACAAAATTATTTTCGGCTTACCCACTTGTATCATGTAATCTTTAGTCACTTTCTTACTCAATACCAGACTGGTAGCTCTTTTAATACTATACAGCCTCACATACTTAGAAAAGGTATCTAACATTACAAATACATACTGCACTCCTCCTCTACCCTTTGGTAACGGTCCGAACAAATCCACTGCAACCAAATCAAATGGTCTCCCCACTTTTATAAAATTCATCTCCCCTTCGACTCTATAGTTGACCACTTTTGATTTCTGGCATAAATCACAACTCTTTAACAACCTTCTAACCCTTCTCTTCATATTTCTAAAAATACAAGATTCCTTCAATACATCCACACACTTCTTCGCTCCAAAATGTCCATACCTTAAATGACAATCCCAAATAACCTTATCAACTAACCCTTCTGGCACTACTAATTTCCACACACGCTCACCCCCTACTATTTTCTTAAACAATAACCCATTATGAACTTGAAAATACTGACTATACTCTGATCCACTTACCTCCTTTTCTAAACTCTCTATAACCTTACCTGACTTGTCCTCTGCTCGTTGCATGTTCCGGATGTCTCTCATCTCTTCTCCAAAAATTTTATCCTCTCGGCTGATCTTAAAAATCTCGATTTCCTTTAAATCTCTACCTGTTCTGTTGTGCAGCATGTCTACCCTTGACAAAGTATCCGGTATCTTGTTCTCTGATCCTTTGATATATTCCCATTCAAAATTATATTCTTGTAAAATAAGTACCCATCTGGTTAGACGACTATGAGCCAGCTTACATGTGTTTAAAAATGATAAAGCTTTGTGGTCCGTCCTAATTACTGTACGATTTCCTAGAATGTATGTTCGAAACTTTCCCACTGCGAACACTATGCTCAATAGCTCCTTCTCCGTCGTCGTATAGTTCTTCTTGGCCTGGATCAGTGATCTACTTGCAAATGCTCCTTGTCCTCACCTTCTTGGTATAATTCTGCACCGAGGGCCACATTGCTCGCATCCGTTTGTAAATAAAATACTTTCTCGAAGTCTGGGTGGTTCATCATTACCATTTGACTGAATTTCTTCTTTATCTCTTCAAATGCTGTGCACTCCTTCTCGCCCCATTTCCATTGTTTGGTTTTCTGGAGTACTGCGCTCAATCTTGTGGTTAACTCTGCATAATTCTTCTGAAATTTCCGGTAGAAATTACATAACCCAAGGAAACTTTGTAATTGTTTCACATTCCTCGGTTCAGGGAAACGCATGATTGATTCGACTTTGTCGGGGTTCGCTGCTATTCCTTCAGGTGTGATAATGAATCCTAGAAATTTTACCTGTGTCTGCAGAAACGTTGACTTATCCCAATTCACGGTGAGTCCTCCTGCCTCTAGTTTAGCCAATACATATTCCAAATGATCTATATGGTCTTCGAAGGTCCTGGATGCAATCAAAATATCGTCCACGTAGACCGTCAAAAAGTCTAAGTCTTTGGGTCGCAAAATTTTGTCCAAACACTTTATAAAGCTGGCGACGCTGGTGTTCAATCCGAAAGGTAGACGTCGAAACTGGTAGTTCTTACCATTAAATAAAAATGCTGTATACTTTCTACTAACCTCGGCTAGCGGAACCTGCCAATATCCAGATGTCAAATCCAACGATGTCATATACTTTACTCCACTGAACTTCTGGAAGATCTCATTTATAGGCTCTGGTGACTCTCTGTCGGGAATTATGATCTGGTTTATTTTTCTGGCATCTAGGCACAAACGTACGCGTCCATCTTTCTTAATTACTACTACAAGTGGATTAGAATAATGCGATACTGACCGTTCAATTATACCTGTTTCTACCATCCTGTCGAGTTCTCTCTGCACCGCGCTTCTTTTTGAGTAAGGGACGGGGTAGCTCCTTTGCAAGAACGGTGTGTGTTCCCTTATTTGTAATACACATTCATACCCTTTTGCCCTTCCTGGAACCTCGGCAAACACTCCTCTGTACCTCTCTATCACCTGCCATAACGCTGCACGCTGGCCACTCCTTACCACCTCACCTTCACTACAAAATTCATCCGCCCTTATCTCCCATACTGCTTCATTAATATTACTCTTTTCACTCTCCAACTTACTCATATATTCTGTCTCTAAACATGCACTTACCATGGTACCTAAATTATTCTCACTTACACCCTTCTGTAGTATTTTAACTCCGCACGTTCTAACTCTACCTATTATATGTTCAAATTTTACTCTTACCGACCGGTCACCCCCATCTAACTCTATCACCTTATCTCTAAAATTTATAACAGCTTTCGTCCTTTGTAAAAAATCGTTACCCAGTATGACATCTAAACTTAACCCTCTTACTACCAAAAATGTGTTTACAAATTCGACATTATCTATCAGAAAATTCAAATGTATCTGTTTAGTGACTCTCTTACTGCGTACACCCGTGACTCCTATCACCGTGACTCCTGCTACTGGTAAGATTGGAATATCCTTGTTAAACTCTCTTAATTCTGTTAAAATGTTCTCTGCTATCACGGAAATTTCGCTACCCGTATCTATCAAAGTTTTAAAATTCTTATTTCCTACAGTTACCTGAATCTCTGTCAGTCCTGCTCTCACCTCGTTGTTGGCATTGTTTTCTTCTTCCATCAGATCAGCGACAATATCTGCTTTGATTACATGGCTGTGTATCTCCTCGACTGGTTGGACCTCCTGCGTTTCCCTGAACAGTGGTCGGGTCCGGGCTACCACTGTCGTTTCTAGTTTTCCTGGTGTCTGCTGGTGGTGGGGCCTCGGTGTCCCTTATCTGGCCTCTGGTTGTTGTTCATCGCTCCTCTAGTGTCCTGTGTCTCTCTGCTTTGTGTCTGGTTTATTCCCGTCTCCTCTCTCCTCCGTTGTCCTTCTCTCGGTGTCCTACACTTAAAACACTGTCGACGGAATGCGAAATTCTCCTGTTGACACCTACAACATCTCCACTCACCTGGTTTATAATGGTTATTTTTATTAGTCACATTATGTTCATTGTAATGATTTCTTTGTGAATGGTACTCTACCTGGTTTGGTTTATAATTACCCGGTGTTATTCGCCTATTCACTTCCCTATCTCTAATATTCTGCAAAATATCAAGGACTTTCTCGAGCTCGCTTAAATTTGATATCTCTTTAGTCATTAATGTTATTTGAACCTCTCGAGGTAGATGCTTACTAACGTACCTTACAAAAGACTTAAAAGGAATTGGAGGTTCTAAATATTTAACTTCATTGTACAACTGTGTCACATATATTGTTATGTTATTGTTTGCGTGACTCCCGAAATTACCCGTTCCCATTATTTTACTCCTCAACTCTTCCTGTTCCTCCTCTGGCCAATATTTTCCCTTAAACGCTTGCTCAAACATCTCATAACTACCCCACTCTATTCTGTGTGCTTCTGCCCATACCGCGGCACTACCCTTAAAACATCTGATTATTTTAGTTAACTGGATCTCCCAATTATTACTACTAAAATGGTGGTACTCCCTGGTTTGGTTAATAAATCGCATGGGGTGTATTGAGTGGTTTTCATAACTGAATAATTCTAACTCTATTTCATTGTAAAAATCTCTCGTAATTACAACCCTTTCCATGGTTCCCGTTAAATTTTTGTTAATCTCCCCCCGTAATTCATTTTTCATTTTTGTTAAATCACTCTCAACTAGGTTATATCTATCATGCACATTGTTATAATTCTGTATATGCAAATCATCTATTTCCTTAACTCTATTTTGCAACATACTTATTTTATTGGTTGTACTGTTTTCGTGTTTTGATATAATGCTATCTATTGTCTGAATACCTTTTGTTAGGTCTACTACATCTAATTCACATTGGTCTAATTTGTTTTGTAAAATATGAGTCTTCAATTCTAACTGCTTATTTACTTCATTCTTAGTTTTAATTTCTAATTGTTCTACTGTCTCTACATATTTATTTTTTAATTCTCTACTCTGGGTTTCTATCTGATTTTGAACTGTTTCATTGATTTGTTTGACTCTATCATCTAAATTACTTATCTTAGTTTTAATTTGCTCGTCTACAATTTCTGTGTGCTTTTTAATATCATTACATTGTGTTCCTATTATATTAATTTTCTCATTAACATTGGAATTTTGTTTATGTATTTCGTTTTCAACTTTTTTAAGTTTCTCGTCTAATTGGTTCAATTTTACATCTTGCACATTATTTTGTTTTTTCAATTCATTTTCGAGGCTATCAAACTTCTCGTCAATCTCTTTTAACACACTATTTTGTGTTTTAATTAATGCGAACAGGTCTTCTAATGATATTTTATTTTCGACTGCCTTAGGCGTTGAGCTAATGTGCCTTTCCAATAAAATGGATTCTGTCTCTGAATTTTCTATTTCTATGTTATTATTATTTTCTGCCATTTTGTATTTTAGTATTTTAAATGGTTATTTATCTTTATTTGTATCTGACTACGCAATATACTCAACTCGTATTTAACTATTTGACTTTAACAACATAACCTCTCATTCATTATATATCGTCTTCTGTGTTTCTCCATCTATCTGTTTTATATAAATTAATTTTATATAAAGTCCCTGTTCGGGCGCCAATTGTAATATTCCTCACTTACATACCATAATATTGATATAAATATGATAATACTATTACATATATCTAGCAAGATATGTATGACAAATACCATAATTCGGTATTATTGGTACTCACCAAATTCATTATTAGCCGGGCTCATCTTCTGCTTTTATACACTGTTTTATACCTAAGGGTTCCAGGGTCGGGTACAGGAAGATTTCGAAACACAGTGGACGACACAATTGATAACACAATATTCTGGAGGTTAACCATTAAATTTAATTTCACTATACGTTCGTACATACAAACCATGTGTTTATTATAATGACGTCAGGTGGCCTGACTTAAACAAAATGGCGGTTGCCCTTATTATATCTCGTGATATTCTTTAATTGCTTTATTGTTGGATTAATATCAGTTTAACATTACTGCTGCAGCTTCAAAATTATGAATGAATAGAGTTTTAAATTTATTACACAAACCAATGCCCTCGGCATATGTTTTTTATGATCATGCGTTCACTCTCTCATTTGCACACTCAGTTTTAGATCCATACATTTTTTTAATTAACAACTGAATATTAATGAGCTCATAAATAGAAAATAATGAAAGGAACTTCTCTGGTTAATCGGTGCTGATGTCCATCCGTTGATTGTGCTTGCTGCCCATGGTGATGGCCGGTGTTCGCCTTTTTTAGTCTTCCGTTCAATTAGGTTGATATTACACTGAATTTACATTTTAAGTAACTGTATGTGAACAAGTTATATGAGCCTTTCTTGCTCCACTATAATGGCCAACATTTTGCCAGTTGTATTTAAATTATTGTAAGATTTTGTGCACACAACGATACATCGCTGTGGCTGCTATGAAGAATGGCGTTGAAATGAGAGCGAGGCAAATGTAAAATTGCGCTTGTGTGTGTGTATTTCTTACGTCATCCTGCTTTGTCTTGCTGGACAACGCCTCGTTACACACATTGTACTCAGTGCGTCATTGTTCTTAGCGATGACGGAGCTGTGTTATAGCCCAATCATAATGCATATTGTTGTACTTCGTCATAAACACCGCCATGGTATATTTTGATGTTTTCACGTCCACCGGAGACCTTGGTGTTTTACTCTGGCCGAAATTGCGTTGTTCCTTTTTCCAGAGGGACAATGTACCTAACCATTCTGTATGTTTAAATAATTACATAATATAAACATTGAAAATCCCCATAATTCTGGTACTGAGTCAGTCTGTACTGTTACATGTTATTTAATTCAATATGTGTATTTTTTGTTACAGGTGTCATTATGGATATCCATACTATTTATAATTATCTGTATATTCCTGGTAGTGTTTCCTGTTTATATGTAAGGCCATATGAAGTGATTATTGGAGTTTTAATAACACTGTCTGGCATACCAGCATACTATATTGGAGTTGAATGGCAAAGCAAGCCTCAGTGTTTCACAAACACATTAAGTAAGCAGCACTTGATCAGATAATATCACATTATTTTATTACATAGTTGAATATTAACAAAGTTTGCGTTTATTGTTTTATCCAAGACAATAAAATCTGCAATCTACTGTTAAAATGGCAACAGATAATTGCCTTCATCTAATACCTTAGTCACCACCTGTGGTGTGAAGATAGTTATTCATTCTCATCTGAAACAAGTACTTATTGGCAATCATTTGAAGAGTGTATTACAAGTTTTTTCTTAAATGAAATGTTTCCATCTTTTATGTATTCCCCTTCGTTTAGTTTATATTACATCTCCTTCAATTTACATCACTTCTGATACTTTGAATACCTTTTTGATCTTAAATGGTGTTGTGTGCAATTACCTTCTCCATCATATGTTGATGACCTATCACAAGGTTCATCCACCTTAAAAGATTATCTTACATTACGTTAAGGCAATGTTGGTGTGAACTACTGTTACAGTGCATCAGATTATTGCCAGTGGGTCAAATGCTTTTAGGTGGCTCTAGCTGACCTGCCATAGTTTATTTTATCAACCAATAGTTCTCCACAGTTCCCATGCTGTAGCCCATTTTCTTCTTCCTCAGGAAACCCACAATCTCCAAACAAATCTGAACAGGCTGTTTGTGATTATGTATTCACTCTTTCAGAATAAAAGGCCCTGTGCCTCGTAGAGGGTGACCAACATCACAAGGTGTTTGCTGGCTGCCCCTGAGATGAGCGTGTCTGTAACCTGATTCAAAAGCACAAAGAACAGTCCCTCCCACCATGTAGCGAAAAATTATGGTGATAATCCCCTCTTAAAGTTATGAATCAGCTCCACAATCTTTTATTAGTCAGTGAGCTGAACGTGAATACTACAACATGACCATAAGCTCTAAGACATCCCTCACAATGACAGTGCATCACACTGGGTCACTGTTTACTAGCAACATAAGAATGGGTGTAAACCAAAACACATAAAATCGGCGTTATAGCAACTAACATGTTTTTATACAGTTCTCTGTTGTCCTCCTCTCTTTCAAATAACATTGACCACTCTAGTTAATAAGTGTTATAAACTAATTATTATCCAAAATCTAGAGAACATAATACTCGTGCTCTCACTTTCACAACAAGGCATTTTGATTATGAAGCCATGTCAAGGTAGGTTATTTATCACACTGTCAAACTGGGCTCTGAATCCAACTGATCATAATAGATACTTGTATAGTAAACCGCCTTACTTTTGAGTTGGTACTTTATGTGGTTTCCACAAAAAGCAATTATTGCTTTAAAAGCATATTGGTTTGCATGTTTACTTTTAGTTTGCATGGTAAACCTAGCAACGTCAACTTTTGGTGTCCCAGGTACACATTAGAGCTATATTATTGCTAGAAACATTTTCATAAAAATATGGCAATGAAAAGCAATTCCAGTCAACAAGCTATTTTGTAACACACACACATTATTTTTTGCAACTTCAATTACATATCAATGCCAATAATAGCGTAATCAAAATATTGAAACTGAGTGTGGGTATAGTTATTAGTAAAGTACAAAATTTTTAAAGCTTTTTAATTAGTTGTAATTTCTCTCTCAAGTTAATGTCACTTTCTAGCTAACAAATCTGTACTACAGTTATATCATGAAAAAAAATACATTAAATTTTTTCAGATTGCGTAACATTTACTGTTCAGAAACTGTTCATGTCAGCCAAAGAAGAAAGAGAGGAAGATTAACAGTAACGGTGCAGACTAAAAATGAAATGCCTTCAAGGGAACAATAAAGACAGAGGAACAACAGTTTCATGTGTTATGTGTGTGAAATAGCAGCAATATGGTCATAAAATATGAGTGACTTCGATAGTTTATTCTACTGTAAACAACACCAGTAGAAATGTTTCTGGCCAGTAGATTCCAGAGTTAAAGTACAATCAAAATAAACAAAATATTTAATCCTAAGTAGCTTTAAGATAGATCTGTACAGTGGAACTGGAGATCTCTTACAATACTGTGTTCTTCTTTTCCGGTGTGAATTTATCAGTGTGATTAAATTCTGTATAGTGCAGTTTTTATATATGTTTACCATCAACACCAGTGCATACATATATGGAAAAGGTTGATATTTGATGAAGAATATGGTTTGAATTTTATGTGACATGAACTTTATTTAAGTTTGTTCATCTTTCCTAATTTTTAATTTTTAAATCAGTTTTTAACCACAACAGAATGTTAGAGTTGAGAAACTTTGTATTGTAAATTATCTAACAAAAAAAACTTAATTTTATTTTGTTAAATAAATGTGTAAAACATTTTATTTTTATAAAATATTTTTTTATTTAAAAAAGTTTTATTTTAGTAGAAAACAATACAAAACAACAAACTCTTGATGTTTATGGTTAAAAAAAAATGACTTAAAAATATGATGTGAATGATATTAGTTTTCATTTATGCACATGTAACTGGATGTACAGTGAAATCTCAGTACAATGATACTGCACAGATCAGATAAAAATACTTTCATAGAAAGCATTATTGTTAGAGAATTTAGAACACAGAGGTATTCTCTAAGTAAGTGCCACCAAATTGAAACTGTCAAAGTTGTGTGACAACAGCAAAGGAACTTGTGAAGGCAAAGAAAGGCAGTGTTTACAGCACAGGCAAATCAAAGGGATTGAAGTCCTCTCTTCAAAAGATGTAAAAGGTCTTCTTGACTCATTGTTCATATTGCCATACTACTGGGAAGACTCCATTATCAGGGAGTGTAAAAACAACCATAATAGAAGTTTATCATTGTCCAGTTTATCGTTAACCCAACAGAAATATAATCATCTTACAACAAGGATAAAAACAAAAATGGTTTATTCTGGTCCCAAGCAGATAAGACTAGAGCTGGCCACTCCAATACCTTTGCTTCAGAAAGCTTAGTAATTAATATGTCCCATGGATGTGTTACTAGCATCCTGCAGGAAAAGATAATGCTGGAGCTTCCACCATCTCACTTAATGTCCAACCTGATTTTCTGTCTGGGTTGTTTCCCATAAACCAGCTGTCTAAAGAAATGAGTTCTTGCTGTTTGAGATATCCATAAGGGTCTTTAATGTAGTGGTTCTCCTTGCCTCCCACATCCTACACTGTAGGCCAACAAAGGAACATCCATCTTTAGGGCAATTTCTTACCCCAAGAGGAAGAGGATGCTCCAACTTGACAAGCAGAGAAGGGACAGCCTATATAGTCTGGCCACGACTGGATGATCGAGGCTGCTCTCCTCCACCACGCGGCCGGTTGTAAGCGAGGTAGTGTGAAATATGTGTACTAGCCGTTTGGTTTACCCCCACTTAGCCTACCATAGTACCCTGGCCATGCTTCTCCCACCTTACACAATGCTCAATCATCGAATCGTGGCCAGGCAGTACCAGCTGTCACTTCGTCTCTGAAGCTGTGTTAGCCACCTGTAGATGTTTCCTATCCCCCACCACTTGGAGGTGTGATTGATTGGCTATTCCCTATTTCCCTTCATCGAGGAATGGCACACTATAAGGCATTACTCAGACTCTCCAGGACTTGGGGGGAAAGAGGAATGTCTATTTGAATTAACTGAACTACTGCCAGGACAAGAAATTTTATTGTTGTATCGATATTCACTGTATGGAGATTTCATTGTAATTCAAAAATATGTGGGTGATACTTACTTTTTTTCTTGTTCAGACTTATTTTCTATATCAAAAACCACTTATGTGCAAGCGTTACAAACCATGGAAGCAATACTGTTTTGCTGTGAAATACGGGCTTTATTTTAACCATGCAACATTTTCATCCATGCTATGTTATGGCATCTTCAATCACCAGTCTAGCAGCGAGTAGTTTTGTAATGCCACATTATAGCATGGGCACACAATATGACAATGCTGATTAAAAAATAAAAACATATGTTTTACATCAAACAGTTGTTTCTAATTATCAAAATCATGAAAACATGAGTAAGAATACATGGCTTGGAACTAATGTGGCTGGTGATAGTCAAGTGTGCAACTTCATGACAGAGAATAACATTGTGTACAAAGAGTTTTTGTAAGGTTATATTTTTAAAATATATTTTATCATTTCTGTTAATCTTATTTCTTTAAAAAATATCTTTTCATGTTAACCAGCGCAAAGTACCATTTTTTCTGTGTTATCTCAGTCTTCCCTCTTTTTTGGAATTCCTTTAGTCATCATCCCTCTGAGAGCTCCCATATGAGTGTTTCCTTTGGAAGACTTTTTGTCTGGCCTATTCATTGTGGTTATTCAAAATTAGCCAGTTGGTTTTGTGGCGACATAAAGGTTGATAGACCAGCCTGGACAGACAAATGGAGCACACGTCCATAGTAAACATACTCTCCTTTTGTACCTTCTCTTTCTTTACAATAATGATTCTTGTAACATACAATTTTCATCAATCTGATTTTCCTATTTGTTAAAATTTCAAAACCAGCATCAAGCTGGTTGGTTAAAGTGTACTGGCTCCACCTAAAAATCAACCGTCACATACATGAATACCAAAGTCTGATGGATGACCACACACCAAGTCAACAGCAAAGGCCTTCTATATTTGTAAGGACTGACAAAGGATAAAGCTTTATGCAACAGAATATCAGATAAATTTGCATTAACTGTTCAGCAGCTTCTGCTTAATAATTGATTTTTCTCGTACTTTGTGACAAATCTTTGCAGGTAGTCAATTCACATCAGCAGCCTGATTGGTTGTAATTATCCTGAACAATTATTATTTACAGTAGTATGGATAGCCTTTATATTGTTCTTATTGAATGGAAAATCTACACTGTGTACGTACAAATGAAACAGATGCTTTATTCCAGTTGTGCCACTGACCAGTTCAATTAAAACATCAAACATTTGGTTCTTTATTTTTCAGTCAACTACTGCCTAACACCTGGGAACCAAAACGAAAGTAATACATCAAATGGTTATCGATGACATTTTAATTTTAAAATAATATCAGAATGATTTTGGATCTGCTTATTCAGATATTTTGTCTAATTTAAACAACATTTTTATTTAGGTGTTGAATCCCCAATACTAGGGCTGCGTTATCGCTTTTTGTTATTGGAGGGAAGAAGATAAAACACTTGCTCGGATACTCATCATATGTTATAAGAAGAATATTGTGGATTACAAGCATCTGCAGTTTTAAAAGTCATGGAACTTTTTCTCTTCAGTTTTGATATTTCTGCATAGACTAGAAACTTGTATTTCAGTCAGTGGATTGTACTGAAAATGAAGGCAATGGTGAGAATTACAATTATTCTCTGGCAGCCATATTTGGAAATATGTTAAGCACGAATTACATTTTTCCTAGCAGTTTGAAAGCTGCTGAAATGATGGTAGTATGACATTACAATAGACATCAACACCTAACATTAGCTAGTTGATAAAATGATTCTAGATACTGTACAATGTCAAATATCCTGGTACACAAGTTAGTATCCTATTTCTTTTTTAAACCCTGCCAACTTTACAAGTGATACATCATATCCTTTGATCTTACAGCCTTGGCCTCCAACACAATTCACCTCCATCTATTTCTGTCTCATTGCATCTCTTCTCATCTCCTCAGTGGTGTGTTGAGTCATGCTCTAATTATACAAGGGATGTGTCAAAGCTGTTGAAGTTGGAAATAAGTGTTCTACATTCTACAGTGTCTACTACTTTAACATAGCCTTAAGCAAGTGGAAAAGACACTATCATGAAATAAGAAGTGTAATAAATTATAACTATACATGCTTTTGTTCATAATGAACAGGTTACACTGGCTACTTGTTCATAATGAACAGGGCTTCAATTACATGATCTAAACAATCCAAGCTGCTGGTTATTGAATGCAAAGGAGCTGATATTAAAAGTAGATTCACATATATAACATCTTGATGTAACATTTATAAAACACAGGCCTAGTAGTGTGCCGGTGTGAATCCGGCTATCGAAGATTTAGTTAAAGTTTTTTTTATTGTAATATAACGCGAACGCGAGTATGCTAAGCCGACCCTTGTACGACGAGAAAGGGACGGTTGCGCGCGCAGCTTATGGTTGGGGTCGACTTGCCAGGTCGGGTGCAGCGACAGACTACACTCCGCCTGGCTCAGAGAATTAACCGTCTCTCTCTTCGAATATTACGACGCAGTTTTCTGTCTCCTTATGACTGGCTAAGGCTTAAACGACTCCCGGTAAGAATTTCATTATTTGTGTCTATAAGTAATTATATATATATATATATATATATATATATGGATAATTATTAACAATACGCAACCGTATAAAATACGTAATTATGTGTGTGCGGCCCGACAAGTTTTATATTAAGAGAAACTAATTATTCACTGATTTACTTAATGCTCAGTATATAGCCCATTCTCCTTTTATTATCACTGTAATAGTGTGAGAAGTTTTTCAAGTGTCATTGTCATGGTAAAAGTGTACAACATTAAAAATTAATGACTAAAAAAATTAATGCGTAGTCAGGTCGTGAACTGTGTCAATTCTTGCAGTAGACTGTCGGGGGAGCTCTTAATTAGCTTAACAGTAGAGAATTATTTGTGAGAACTTCCCTAGATGAAATTTTATTAATGTTAAAACATTCTTAATGCTGTGAGTGCCTTGCAGTTAAAATTTTTGGTCAAATAATGATTATCGCTCACCACGTGGCCGTTTAAATTTCTGTCGAAGCATGTAGATCTGCTGCTGATGATTTTATATTATGCCACGTTTAATAAAGTCTGTTCATTATTCAAATTTACTTATTCCATGGCTGATTTTCTACCCTTGAAGCTGGTTGCAAAAACTTTATTAATGAAAATTGTGCTTTTATTGAGAGTTAGTTGGAGGCCCGTTTGGAGGTTAATTACCTTAACTCGGGTGTACATTTTTAGTGAACAGTTCTCTAATTTATTTGAATGAACAGGGTTCTCGAACTAAGCCGGATACCTGGCTTGCTGATGGCCATACACCTGCCTAAGCTGCGGACCATGAACAAGATCCTGTCTGAAGTCTGAAGAGGGAGATGGAACTCGTTCACAATGTAACACGTGTCAGCTGTGATAAGGTGATATGTACTCTATTATTTTTCTTTGGGGGCCGGGCCGGCAGTGCGCCTGTTCATATTAAATATCTCTGCATCCATGTGCCCACGTGTGCAGACTCTCTGCTAGAATGGGAAGCCGCTGTTCACGACTCAGAACTTTACTAGTTAAATTCAAGTACACTTTTTATTAACTGATTTACATAACGCTAAGTGCACTGCCTGTAAGTGTGTGCTGCATTGGGAGAGCGTGCCAGAGATATTTTCACACTTGCACATTGCACAGTTTGCTCATCATTTTCCTTTTAGTTTTACAAAATGTATTGAACAGGTTAGTATCTCTGTTCCGGCTGGAACAGAGATGAATATATTTTAACTTCACTATGGGTTTCACATTTAAGGGCTGGGAGTTTTCCTGGGTTTTTTTTGGACGTTTTCTGGGGTTTAAAAAAAAAAAGGGGACTTAGTTTTTCTCTGGCGCATGCTGGTGCAACCTCAGACAGGTTGGAGGCCGGTCAAATTTTGTCAACTACATGCTGGCGCGCTGCCACAGATGCTAGAGCACCACCACCTTATTGTCTTTTTATTTTAATTATATGTATATAGCCATTCGGGGTTAATAGAAATAATTTGCTATTTTTCTGGAAATATATTAGTTGATGTCGCTCCTTGCACAAGGGCTATACTGATTGTTTTTCTTAACTGGCAAAACACACGTTGATTGACTTTCACTGGTAGTATCTGCTGTTTAATTTTCTTTAACTATAAAACATGTACTCATTATTTTTGGTAAAACATTTTGTCTAAATTTATCTGAGATTGTAAAGCCTCGAGTGATTAATTTCTGATGGTTAAAGTACATATTGATATTTCAATCCTTCTGAATTTGTGAATTAAAGTAAACGTTTAGAATTCTATAATCACTGTTTGAAATCCGGTGATGTAGTTCTGTCAATTTTTATTTAATACTGTGAAAGGAACTTAAAGTTCATACGCTCATGAGGGGTCATTGATCAGTGGAATGCTAGACAAATGGGCGGTCCGGTTTTATTTATGAGTTATAATTTTCTCATCCTTTTCTGGGGGTTTTGCACCTTATGTAATTCTGCAAAAAACGGTTTGTGGATGGGCGAATATTTTATCACTGCTGGGTTCCGAGTATTGTAGTTGCACTGCCTGGTAGTCGGGTGCATTCCAGGGACATCCGTGTGAAAAATAATGTAATTGTGAGTCTATGTGCTTTATGTTTCTGTGTGTTGTTGTGTTTGTTCGTGTCTAGCTAGCCACGAGATGGGGGAGAATTTCATAATTATAAATACATGTGTTCATGGAGTTTCTATACACTTGTTGTGCTTAATATTTGTACACATTTGTTATGCTTAAGATTTATACACATTTGTTATGTTTTATATTTATACACACTTGTTATGCTTTACATTTATTCATACTTGTGATTAGGCACACATGTTGTTCTGGTTTAATAATGTTAAAGCAGGGCATGAAATAAAATAAATTGTTATCGTTCTGTTACGGCTGAGTTTCATTGCAAGTCCCGTCATACTGGACCCGGCATAATTTTTGCTTCTCTAGGATCCGGCCTAGTCCTAATTAACTTGTGACCTCTCTTTCAAAAAAAAAAATATTAAAATAAAATAAGTTGTTTTATACTCATAAAAAAGACATAAAAGGAAAGAGGGGTTACAGTAGTAGTGAGTGTCTCAAAAAAAAAATGTCCAAAGAAAAACAATGATAGAGCACCTGACTTCTGTGTTTTGGAGTGATAGAATAATCCACAAAACTAGGAAAATGATTTGCTCTACTATCTTACAAAGTATAATCACATGTTCTGAAATGTGCTATATAAATCAAAGAACTCCCGTATAAATCAAAGAAACTACTGAAGGCAACAAGAAGTGCGGATGAATTTCTGGAGAAGTTTCAGTAGAGTGTCCAGCTCCCAATACATTAAAAGTGAAAAAAATTAAAGAGACAAATGCATACAAAAAGAACAATATTAGACACCATAAATATGATGTGCCCAATTAGGTGTGGTTACGTGGAACAAATGCCTGGCCCAAAAAGTAGTCAACCTGGGTTTCAAACAGAAAATGAAAAGTGGTAAACCAAGGAGACCATGTGAACAGAATACTCTAAAGACATGGAAAAAATGTTTATAACAGAGACAGTAGGATAACAGAAACATGTAGTGAGGAGAATGGGAGATACAGCAATAGCTATTCATGTATTCACATATGAGTTGTTGTAGATTTCCTTGATTCTTAACCCTGATTCTTAACCTACTTTGCAAAGTAATTGACACCACTGTCAATACATTTTTTATAGTATGGAACACACTTCTTTAATCTGCTTTAAAGAAGTTTGCCACCATTTTTTTTATCACATCTCTTCTACACACTTTTCATCTTGTCATCGTCAAATGTTGTGAAGCCACCAATTTTTTTTCAGAAGCTTAAAAAAAGGTGAAAGCCACTAATAAAAATGGCTAAGTTTGGCTTGTAAGGAGGAGGACAAAATGCCTTGTATTTAAATTTCTCAAATACTTAATGAGTTCAGTTCAAGGCCAAGCCAATCCAACTCTATCCACTTACTGTTGAGGCAAAACAACAGTCTGTCTAAGTTATAACGAACAGGTCTTAGTAACAATACAACTTCTACATGGGAACACACACAACGCTCCTCCTCATTATGTATGCAGTTTGTCACTGTAAGCAGTTAAATACATTAGTAACAATACAACTACTACGTGTGAACACACACAATGCTCCTCCTCATTATGTACGCAGTTTGTAACTGTAAGCAGTTAAATACAGACTATTTCTCTCTGGTAGTGTGGTGTCAGTTGTACCATGACTAGATGGGACAACTGTCCATGGACGTAATCCTTGAATGAAGATAATAACAACTTCATGAGTTGTGGCAGTGATATGGCCACACATATCCATGAAGCAGAATGACATCAGAAAAGAAAAACCTGTGTTGGTGATTTTGTATCACCCACCTCAACTTCACTAACGTCTGATAATACCTAACTTATCAACACAGGTTACTGTTGTATCATTAATTCTACAAGAAAAAATTGTTTAAAGCTTTGGGTCATAATATTTATAAAAGGTTCGGCTGAACTGTTTTGGTTTTGGTGATGCTTTTATTGCACTGATGGGCTGTTTTGTTTCTAGATCTACACGCAAGATTGAAGTCTCCTCTCCAGTTATGATGCATTTGTTGATTTCACTCTTTAAGCATGATACTAATCCCGAAAATTCCTTATAATGCCATTCTCTAGTTTTTGAGGGCCTCACTGAACATTTTTTGAACCTACCTAGCAGATTTTGTGGCAACGAAGTTTTCCAATTATTATTTTGTAAAGAACAGTAATGAATTTGCAGAAAACTATCACTCAACTTGCTTATTGCAAAATGACTTAATTCGTGAATGTTTCCATTGACATGTTGCACAAGTTTGTTAGGGATAATTGGGAGGAGGTGGTCTTATTATGCCCTCACTGTGAATATCTGTGTATCCGTCTCTGAACTCCCAACATCATTCCAATGCTTTGCTTCACGTTTCTGCTATGAGTATACCGTAGTACTTAGCTGATAAATTCCCATTGTACTTACTTTTTTGTAGATACAATGTACTTAACACTTTACTGGATTTTCTATGATATTACTTATTTTTAATAAATGTGCCATCACTATACGTGACACAACACTCATGTCATAGTTTTTTTTTATCTATCATATTAGTCCTTGCTAAACTCCCAATAAATTAAATCATATTGTCATACTTCAGATACACAACTTGATCACATGCACAAAAATGCACACACACACAAAAATCGTATGAGATCAAACTTCCTGAATGACATACATATTTTATATGTTTTTGTGCTTCGTTTTTGACCAATTTTTCCTATCCTTGCCAAGTAAATTTCCTTCTGATATTGTAATTACAAACTTTCTGTAAGTTCTTTATGGTACAAAATAGTTTTCTTTCTCACCAAAATTGTAATTTAAAATAATTTGATTCCATATCACACCTATGATTGTAAACTTCGCATCATTATAAGTTCCTGTTGGAATCCTGAGTTGCCTCATACTTTAGAAAAATCTACATATAGTATTACTTCACTGTTTGAATATTACTTGTTACCACAATGTATGGGAACTGCTAGAGGACAGGCGGACCGCTATATAGCAGATTCCATCTGTTAATGAAATCTGAACAGACAAAAATGAACAATTATTTAACACTTTTTAGTTGCATTAGATTTCTTCTCAAAAGTAAGAAAGACGCAACTGAAAAGAAAACATGGACAAATTTATGTCATTAAAACGCTTATTACTGTAGTTATGTACTTTTATATATAACATATAAGGTATCTTAAGAATGAATGTAGTTTCTCTTAATGTAATTTATTTATTATACGAAGTATTACCAGTTATAATTAATTTTATATTGTAAATACTGTCATTCCGCTTTTGAATAAACTGTTACCAATTGTATAAAACAAGCATAGTTTTTATAACTAAACAAAATATACAATCATTCATACAACTTACTGCTTACATACACACATACTGGGGTGACACACAACCACAAGTGTGTGTGTGTGTGTGTTTATATCAGAAACATGGGTAATGAACACAAAAACTACGAACTTCATAGAGAAGCCACTATGGAAACAACTATGCTGGGTATAACAAAACAAGCAATTAAATGGACACACAGTCAAACTAAAATTCCATTTATAGAATTAAGAAAGTTAAATGGAAGTGGTCAGAACATTTAGCTGGAAAAGAAGACACCATATGTTCAGGAAGTTTGGTTGATTGTAGACTAAGACCACGTGAGGCCACTACCAAGTGTCTGCAAAATAGAAAGATGATCTGATTAAGCACTGTGGTATAGTGGACTGGTGGAGGGTAGCTCAGGATAGAATGGCTGAGGAGGGAGTGGCCAGAGAAGAGGTTTATCATGATGAAATTGAGGATATATTTATATGGAAAGAAATCGCTGCGGTGTTTGATCAGAAGTGGCGAGATGAGACAAGCACTAATGATGAATGAACATACATACATAAATATATTGCTATGATAGTCACACAGATCATTGCGTTGTACAGTGAAAACAGAAACAGAATAACTGACATCAGTGAAGTCACCAATTACAAACTTTAATTAGACGCAAACAACAGTAAAAAATAAATGAGGCATTCTTATACAATAATCGAAGGTAAATTTGTCCAACACACTAACCGCACCATCACAGTAACTAACACTCGAACATCACTCTAATATCGCTGGTCTATAACTGAACTTGGTTGCTTCGAAATCCAGTATTTATACCTCCACTGCCTTATATTTTAGTAAGATAGTGGGTCTCCATGCCGGTAGAGTAGTCAAGTAAGGTCAGCAAGGGGCACCTTGAACAATCCAGAGTGTTATTAAAACGTTACTAGTTAATTAAGTTATTGAAATATTGAATTTTGTCCCATTTTTAGGGTACCAACTGAGGTTGCACATGTTTATTGTTGTTTAAAATTATGAAATTCCAAATCACTTACCTTTACTAAGTAAATTCGAGTTATTTACCAGGGTGTCGTCTGATGTACTTACGCAGAGAAAAACAACAGGCAATGCAATGACAAACACATATTTTGCAAGCACAATAAAAATGGTATTTTATTTGTTTCCTGACATTCTTCTGTTTACTTTCTTTTACTGTACTTAATATTCATTTTTGACTCAAACTACTACTATTATTTTTCTTAAAGAATTATAAGAACTTGGAATTATTTTTACACGACCAATACCCTAAAATAACTAGTTGCAACTTAAAAAACTGACAAACTACTTAACTAAACTACTAAGACGACCCAGATTGCTTGCTCTCTCCCTCTCATACTGTAAAATTCCCCATAATTTAGTTACAACCCCTTTTTTATAAATTTGAAAATTAATTGATGAATTTATATTTGAGTCGACTACTTAACCCGCGTCCTTCTGATGACCACGTGCTGCATCTCGTATGTGTATGAATGTTTCGTTTGTTTGTTACATTTCTCGCTTTTGCTGTTCACTCCACTAACTTCGTCTAAACTGTCGGATTTAACTGTTTCTCTTCAAACTTTCTGTTACACTTCGGAATATGTTAAAATACAAAATTTAAAGTTCACGAACTGCGTAACTTGTCCCGGCCGGGGACGGGTGATTTCGTCGACTAGTGACGCTACAGGTGCGTTGGTCAAAAAAAACATTTCCGTCAGCTCGCGCTGTGATTGCTGCGGCTCTTATATGGCCGGTTCCGGTGATCGACTTTGGTGTCGAGAGTACAGATAGCGGCACATGAGCGCACACTCACCGCCACATTCCATTGTAGTTGGGCGTTATTTACGAAGTTTTTGTTACTTCTCTCCAACGGAGGATACACGCATGTGCGCATAGGCTGACATTCCAACGCTGTTATCGTTGTGCCAAGCACGGACTGATACGGAATTGCATACAGGGTGTCCAATCAAGCATGTCTGAGTGACCGTAAAGGGGGTCCAAACAAACCACTCTCAATAATGTTATTAAACGAAATAAAAACATACAACCCTCAAAATTGTCCCATTACATTACATAATTCTGTAATTCTGCCAGGCAAACATACATGCAAGCATTGCATAGTCACTCAGTGATGCAGTACTATCTATCTATCAGTACTATCAATGTTGCAATATATACATGTGTGTGTGTGTGTGTATGTATGAGAGAGAGAGAGAGAGAGAGAGAGAGAGAGAGAGAGAGAGAGAGAGAGAGAGCGGCCTAATTTTGAATCCAGCCAACCATCATAAAGGATGTTAAAACACAGAAAGCAGTTAACCACTTTCTAGTGAATGTGGTTTAGAAAATAGGTTATTATATTATTTTATAACAGACCGCTGTAACTTTAATATTAAACATGTTCAGCTAGCCAGCGCAGTGCAACCAACCACCTAAGTATATATAAATATGTATCAAGTGTCCTCGAATGTTCTATTCTCCCGAAAAACGACATCTAGATGAAACTACTGCGTTTGGTGCGGGTGTTTTCCTTCCAGCTTTTACCTTTTTACGATTTCAGTGTGTTTGCAGAAAGCATGCGCTCCTAGTATGCATATGTTTGTATGAATCTAAAATAGTCATTTGTTTTCTTACATATTTCTGAAGTTTTCTGAGAAGCCAGGAAGCCAGAGTAGTACTCATGGTACAGTCAGTAACTTTAGTGTTACACTGTAACTTTTTTTACATAAATCAGCTGTGCTTGTGTCTACTTTCGGATGCCATCTTGATAGTCATCAACTGTATATTTACTTACCGTGGTCCAAAGTTCGTCTGGGCGAGCTAGGGAGAGCAGAATGAGGTCATTCGACATAAATAATTCGAATAGCCCAGTTTTAGTTTAACATTCAATACTTTTATTAATTCTTTTCAATATGTGATTTTCTGTTTCCAAATAATCTTTTATTTCATTTGATGAAAAAAACTTATCTCCACCCCTTGACTACATTTTACATCTTATTAATACATATAAAGAAAAGGTATATCAAACAGAAGCAATTATAAACCTAATTTCCGCAAACCAGCGCTTCAATTATTTATGACATAATTTTCACACCCCTCCCACACAGACAGACGCGCACCCCATGCCCTTATTTGTAATAAAATCAAAAAGAATGACGTTGAATTTTGTTTGACTCTTGTTACATTTGTTTTACCCCCGAGTGTTACTTATCTGAAAATTAATCCGTAACAGTCCAACCTCCTGACATATTTTCCGTCACTCAGCACATTTTCTTACTTTCACCGTTTTTATTTATTCACCAGGTAACCCACAACTGTTACTTCATTTTATACTACTTTAAAAAACTGATTTCTTTCACACTTTACATGTTGTTTGTTTGGGCGTGCCCGTAATTTTGTCCGTGGACTTTTGTGACCGTACAGCACAAGAGTGTAATTTCAACTGGGAAGATTGAAACTGGTCAAAAGTCTTAGCTGGAGGGGCGATCACGTGGTCTAGTTCCTTTGTTTAAATTCTGTTACGTAGCCAGATTTTAAGGCATGGCTGACCCCGCCACACATTCCAGAGTTAGATCATCATGGGATGGGCTCGTGACGTCGTGTGGCCTGACTCAAAATGCATGTAGTTCAAAGTTCATGTTGCTAAAAATAGCTGCCTTCCGCTACTAGATCGACGACCTTGACGCTAACTCATGTACTGCTTTTCCCCAATACAATTTACAAATAAAATATTGATATTACCAATATGTCTCGGGACGATATTATCTGTACCGTTACAACACGTGTTGAAATCTTGGACTCAAATCAGCTATCCCTTCTTATCTTCCTATCGTCCACTCACTAACTGATAGACAAATGAAGCAACAAGCCAAATAGTGAGGGGAAAATTACTAGTATGAGTAACAAAACAAAGGAAGAGAGTTCAAACATGAAGGAAGAAGGTACGTAATATTTTCAGAGTGCTAACAATATGGTTGCCACAACAAATTGTAAGAAAGACTATTTTCATCTACTGATCTACCATACATAAAAAGTACACTTAATATTATTTACATATTCACAACTAAGGTGAAACATGCAGTGGACACAACTGACAAATGACAAAATACATGGTACCAATCTGAAAGCTTGACCTTGACGACAGCTGGCAAGGACAACAGCTAATAGTCTACTTAAAAATATCGTGCCATTACTCTATAGGTGACTATTTGCATTACTTTATACCGGATCATACTTTAATAGTTTGCGCTCATTTATAACAAATCTTTGATATACTTAAATTTATATATTTCCTGAGTCGTAGTTGAATACTAAAGCTGTAAATTATTATTAATGTAATTGTAATACAATGCAATACCCCCTCAATGAGAGGTTTTATGCTGAAGCATAAAAACTCTCATTGACACTCACATACTTCCTAAAGGGATCAGTCCAGATATGGCGACATAACCCCCTTTACATTTTACTAAAACTCATGGGTAACTTACCCCCCTGATCCAGTGACTGCGGCCATACCTGAATGACCTTACTGGACTTCCCTCTTGAGATCCCAACACCACAAGGCGAGACAGGCAGTTGAAGCCCCTGCTCTGACGCGTGGTCCAGCACAGGATCGCCGCCACAGCATCACCAGACACTAGAACATCAAAACCAAAACATCAAATAAAGGCCTTACATTATACCATATCCAGAACTGATCTGGTCTCCCCTTAGCTGTGCTGGTTTGCATTAAGAAGCACTGGTCTTTCTTAACTTCTAATACACATATATCCTTAATATAACAGGATACATTTGATTTAAACTACCTATCGTGATACTTTTACAAGATAGAATTCAAACACAAAATTTAATTGAACAGTTCAACTATGAGCTCAATTTATCAATATTTCCATCTCATTTTTACTTCTATGTTCCTTAAGGATAAAGCAGTACGAGTTTAAAATAAATATTAAAATTTATAAACCTGTTTATATAAATGAAACTCTACTTGCTTTTTAAATCAAAATATTTAAATTTGTCCCACTTACCTTCATTGCGAATAACCAAGGTGTCGTCTGATGTACTTAGGCAGAGAAAAACAACAGGTAATGCAATGACAAACACGTATTTTACAAACATAAATAAAATGGTATTTTATTTATTTAGCATGACAATTTTTCTGTTTACCTTCCGGTTTAAATTTACTAAAATATGCCTTATGACTGAATTGTGAAACTACGTCAAATTATGATTTCTACTGTAGTTATGCTTTTTCTACGAATAACACTCCGAACAATATTTGATTCACCTAGCCATGCTATCAAGATTTATTTATTACTGTATATATATATATACTTACGACTAACTTATTTTCTACTCAAAGAACGACCCAGATTGCTCACTCTCACATTCGCACTATTTAAAAACCCCTTTTATTTTAACATAATTGAAAAACAAAAACCCTTGTAATAAAAATTTGGATTCATTTTGATGGGTTACCCAACGGCATCATTTCTCTCGCTGCCATGTGCTTCTTATGTCTTAAGTGTTCACAATTTTCGATTCCCCGTTTATTTCTCCTGCTCACTTCACTGATTCTGTTTTTTTTTACTTCAAAACATTTTTTAAAACTTTTGTCACTCTTTTACATGGTAAATTTGGAAACTTGTGTGCACACGTTTTAATTCACACCCGGCCGGGCTGAGAAATTTATTTAACTGGGGCGAGAGTCACTGGCAAAATCTCCCACCAGAAAACTAGGCATAGCCGGAATTACCATGCCTTCTGCTCTGAATTGTTCGTCATTGTTCATGGTACCACGTACAATTCCCGTGTGTTGGACGTTGACGAAATTTGGTGTTCACTAGTTGACGTCACTGGAGTAGGCGTGACCTACAATTGTGTTTCCGCCACCTCTGAAGCACGTGGCGAAAAATATCGTCTCTGGGCCATATTGTTTCACCAACTCGGCGTCGGTTGCGCGCCTGCTGGTGTTTGCGCGCTTGTGTGTGTGTGTCACACATGCTCAAAGTTCCAAGAATTCAAACAGTGGTGGGCGACATGCACATTCCATTGTACTGACTTCACCATACCGTTCTTTGTTGGCGACGATTTAGATTCAACCTGTGACTGGCTTCGCATATGAAATGAATTGTTACAAATATTTAATAAAATAAAACCCTCCCTTTTGCCCCGTTACAATACCCCCCCCCCAATGAGAGATCTTCTGTCGAAACAGAAGAAATCTCATTGCTAAACCCCTAAGAGGATCGGTGAGGATATGGTGCCAACAACCCCCCATTATTGCTTATACATCATGGGTAAACTACCCCCTGGCTCGGCGACTATGGCTGCACCTGAACGAGATTACTGGACTTCTCTATCCGAGATCCCAACACCATAAAATCGAACAGACACGCACCACAACACACCTAACCTTCTAACATGCCACCCCAAACTCCAAATTCCTGGTCTTATACCATGCCAGATCCTCAACCGATATGTTCCCCCTTGTCAAGCATACTGGGTCGCCTTCAGCAATACTGGGCGCATACATATACTTATTAATACATACCAACAGAATTTATTTTCAAATTTAAAAGTTTCATTTAAATTAAAACCAAATTTTTATATTACCATTAATATCTCAAAATCAAAACAAAATCTCTTATCTGAATCTATGAATTTCCTTCATTACTATTAACAATCAGGAAAACCAATAAATTGAACGTCTAGTTAAAACATGAACTCATTTATCCTAACCTTTGATTATACATACATACTAAACAATAGAATTCAATAAAAAACACTAGTAATACACATAAACAATAATACACTTGCAATTCAAACATCACCTATATGGCAGGCATAAAATCAAAAAATTTTTTTTTTTTTATTTTAAATTTATCAAAATATTTCTTTCCATTTTGGAAAAAAATTTAAAATTATTTAAAACAATTACACGACAAAATTTGCATCAAGCAATTGCCAAAAACTGGTCTAGTTTGTAACATCAACCATCAGCTGATCTCTCTGGGTCAAGTCAACGCCCTTGACCTACATATGTTCGTAAAATACATAAGACATCTTTAAAAATTTTTTATCTTTAAACACAATAACATAATAAAATATGACATTTAAAATTGACATAGTATTATTACAATTAATAATAAAACTGACATCTAAATTAATCAAAAATTACACATTTTATAGCTTCAATTAATTACTCCCATCATTTAAATTAAAATCTTTTAACACAGTAAAATCATCATATTCAAACATTAGTTACATTGGAAATTTGCAAACAATTTATAAGTGACATTTTACTGCTGATCAGCTGATTTTATTAGCAAGGTGAACGACCTTACTATAGACACATTTCAAAATGTTATGTCATGTGAAATACATTACACGTTGACAAACCTTATATCCTAACATAATAAAATAAAACACAAGAAGACATACTAAATACAATATGATAAACATCTGATGCACCTATTTGTCAAATCAAACTACAATTCTTTAATTACTGCACGAGCGAGTCATCATCATTAAGTTACAAAATTTTAATTCATTACTCCCGTTTGAGTACACCCTGCCACACACACTATTGTTTTCTGCTGGTGGACTGTTGCGCCCATTTGCATCCACAAGGACAGCATTGGTGGAGGAATTTATCATCTCCGTGTCCTTGCTTCAGCGTTACATTTAAAATTGGTAGATATCATCATATCTATGTTATATATTTATATGCCCTTAAAACGGGTCTACCACCTGGTTTACTGTTCCTACTCGAACAGAGTGGCAGCCGCTGTTCCATAGTTCCGGGGATTTCCCCTAATGTCACCCCCCATCAATTTCAAATATACACCAATTTCAAGCCAGCTATGGTCAAGGTTCTTACTTTATGGCCATAGCTGACCGCTATCCAAAACTACGATTAGTGCTGGTAAGGCAGTAATCGCCCGAAAAGTCGGGGAAATCATCTCTAACTTCAGGCATGTTCTCTACGTCATTAATATACACGGCACGGCAATCTATCAGCATATAATATAAAATTATATAAAAGGTGTGCCGTGTATTTTACGCCATTTTGGCCTCCGATGGAGGTAACACTCTCTGTTACCCCCAACACTTATCGCTATCTACCGTGGCACATGCCACCACGGCAATAGCTAACATAATAACTAAACTAAACCTTCTACACTTGCAGTTTCTACACTCCCTAGGTATAGCAGTTCTATTAACACCACTTAACCCCCCAAAATTGCCCACATATCTTGTATGATAACATTACATAACATAATAAACAAATAGACATTAACCTTGATCAAACAAACAATTCTCTTTTAAATAATTTATACAGAAAATTGTAAACATAATTACTTGAAATTTTTATTAACTCTTCTATATATCATCATTTCATTATTTATCACTTACCACAATTATATTCCTCAAAATTTCAAAATTATTATTAACATTTATTTTATCTCATATTTCAGTTATTACTACCTTTTGACTATGGTTCCTATTTAGTACAATTATCTCAAATTAGTTTCATCATTTAGTTAAAATCTTTTCAACACCTGTAAACATTTTACTCTATATAACTTGTATTATAAACTTTATACTCACAGTACATCGCTCATACCCTGTCAAAAGCACACAAATATAAATATCAATAACTCCCTGTACCTTCTGCAACATTTTAACAACAATGTTATTCCGTACTAAACAACTTAACATTTATTTATTTATTAATTATTGTCAAATTCACATCTCATAAAATAATTTAAAATCATTAGAAAAATTCAATTATATAACAATAACATTTTAAATCAATCAAATTATTTAAACATCTCAAATTATTTTAATTAAATCAATTATTAAAAACACAACCTATTTTAATTACTCTCACCAATTACAATAATTACAATTCATTTGTTATCCTCTTCCAAATTATTTTTGTTATTTATTTAGACTGCAAACATATTATTATTATTATCACAACAATTTCTACTACATACACACATTGTTTACCTAACATTTTACAATACACACAATTAATTTCACTATCAATTATTTACAATTCTTCACCATTAATTGTTCAATTTTATCACACTTCATTTCCAAAATCAGCAAGTCAGAACCATAAATCAAAATATTTAAAATGTCCATTTATTAAGTTTATGTTCAGCCTCCATCATCGAATAATAATCTAATATATTTATAATATAAATCATTCTTGTCCACACTCAATTTATTAATTTTAATATGATAATTTTCTAATACTTCAAGTTGTTCCACTATCATCAAATCATAAAACCGGGCAATATCATTAGTGATTTTAGTTTGGTCTCCATCAGTAGTTTTATTCAATCTAAAGTCAGTTATTTTCTCATCATATTCTTCTACTACACTCATTACAACATAAGGTAAGTGTTTATCATTTACAATGGTATTATCAAAATATTTATTTATCTCTCTTTCAACAGGTAAGCTTTTCATATCATCTATTGCCTTCCATTCTAACCTCTCTTTCAACTCTTCATAATTTCCCTTCAACTTATATAATTCTATCTCTCTATCAACACACAACTCTCTCTCTAAATCTCTCTCACCATCATAACACTAATTCATGCTTTTGCTATCATCCCGTACAGAGGGTATTAACTCATAAAAACGCCTACTAAAAATTAAAAAATTATTTAGATACACATCGCTTTATTGTAAGGGACTCCTGCCCTTCAAAAACATTTGTAACCAGCTTGGTTTACCATAAAACTGGGGAAAATTTACCCTCTGCCCTATATTCACAAAATCATTCTCTTCATACTCTCTCTCTAACTTGCAACACTCTCTCCTCTCTCTCTCACTGTTTCTATATTATTATGATCGCTAATTATTTTCACTGTATTATTTTTATATATCTCGTTTTCAACTATCTTACTACTATCGGTTGTTAATTCATTTTCGTAATTATTTGTTATTTTATTATTACATTTAATTATTACATTATTTGACATTCAACCATGTGACCAGGATACTGATATTGAACATAGTAATGTCAAAAAAAAATTGTTAATTATTCAAAAACATCTAGAAAATATTAAAAATGGTCTAAGTGTGACTCAAGATGGTGTAAGTGATAATATGGATACAGATGATAAAGGTGAGGATGATGCTGTATCTATCGTATCAATTGCCAGTGAAAAAAATAAAAACCGTAAGTGTGAACAAAATTTTGAATGTGAGGATTGTCAGGACTATATAAGAGAATTAAACTATGAAAAAAAAATTAATAGTGAATTAGTGAAACAAAATAATGAGCTACGTGAACATAACCATGAGTTGCGTGAAAATAACAGTTTCTTAAGATCATCTGCTGTAAATGTTGAAAAAAATTATGTAGACATTAAAAATTCGTATGCTGATGCTGTGCTAAATTTACCTAAAAAGCAAGAATGTGCTCGTTTGACAATAAAGCCAAAGGAAAATTTCAAAGGCGATGCCCTAAATATTATCAAAGTGCAAATTTCAACCAAAACTAATGCCAAAGTTCTAAAAATTAACAAAGTCAATAATGGTACAGTTTTTCTAAAGTGTATAAATGAGCAAGATTCTGAAAAAATACTAAAGGTTATAAACAGTGAAAACAGTGAAATATTGACAGCTGAAGCATGTGTTAAAAAAAATCCGCAAATAAAAATAACAAACATATCAGAAGATGTCGATAAAGTAGAACTCGAGAATGATATCATACATAGAAATGAAATACCATCAAATAGTGTAAACATTGTACACAAATACAAACAGAGAAACAATAATTATGCTGCGCTAGCAGAAGTAACCTCTGATGCATATGCCAAGATAATGAAGAATAAATCTGTTTTTATAGGATATGAAAACTGCAGAGTGTATGACAATTTTAATATCAAATGTTGTAAAAACTGTTGTGGGTATAACCATTCATTGAGAAAGTGCAAAGACACTTTTAAAAGACAACAATCATGCTACAAATGTTCAGGTAACCATGATGCTACAGTATGTACCTCTGATATAAATAAATGTATTAATTGTATTAATGCTAACAAATACTTAACTAAAAAAAGATCCATAGATCATTCTGCAAATGATATTCAAAACTGTGAAAGTTATAAAGTAAGATGGGAGCAGTATATTTGTGATACAAACTACCCCTGGAAACCAGAACCTCCATTTAATTACGTTAGGCCTACAACTAGTTGATTAGATAAAATTTTGTATTTAAAAGGAAAAATCAAAACTAACCTATAAATAAATTTTTTATGGAAATACAAGAATATAACCTTAATGATGAATTAATTTTTAATAATACAGAAGAGATAAATCTCAACCCCATTTTTTGTGACTCTGAGCTTCTGACCCTACATGTCAACATCAGAAGTATACAGAAAAATATTTTAAAACTTGAAGCTATGTTAAGTTCTTTTAAACATAAACCAGATGTGATAATACGCACTGAAGCTTGGCTCATGGATAATATTAAGCTTATAAATATAACAGGTTATACACATTTTAAAAATAACAGCATAATAAATAAAGCAGATGGAGTGATTATTTATGTAAAAAGTAACCTACAGTATCAAACCATTAATGAACAATTTAATGATTTAAAAATCACTAGTCTGCTCATAGAATTAACAAATAAAAGTATTTTCAAAATTTCTGGACTATATCGTTGTCATGATTATCAGATTGACAAATTCATTAAAGATCATGAAAAATTTATCTTAAGTAACAAAACTGTTGCAAACCACATGATTTTGGGTGATGTTAACTTAGATCTCATTGAGTTTAATGAAAAAACTGAGGATTATTTCTACCAATTACTGCAAAATGGTTATGAATCGATGATAAATACTTGTACTCATCCTATAAAGAATTATAAAGATGGAACTTGAATTGACCATATTTTCATGAAAGGAATATACACAGCAAAATCTGGTAAATTAATTGACTCAATCACAGACCACTACCCCGTTTTAATATCACTACATGGAAACAACATAAAATGCAAACTTACAGTATCTTTTGAAATAAACAAAAAAAGATTTTTGGAGCTGTGTGCTTCAGAACAATGGCAACAAGTCTGTAATACACCAAATAACAATGAAGCATTAGAATTGTTAATAAACAAGATTCAAACTATCAATGAACTTTCACAGAAAAATTGGCCAAAAATTCAAAAACAAGAAAGACCTGGATTACCCCTGCTCTCATTAATTCAGTTAATAACAAAAACAAATTATATAAAGCCTGGAAGAATAGTCAAGACGACTTGCTAAAAAAAGAGCTGTACTTAAATTACGAAAAACGACTTAAATCATTACTTAGGACTGCTAAAAATAGGCATGAAGAAAAACAACTACAAAACGCTGATTCTAAAAAAATGTGGAGATATGTTCATCTAAAATTGGATCGTAATTCAAAAAATAGACAAATAAATGATATTTTGATTAATAATAAACTTAACAGCAATGACTGGACAAAGGCTAATTATTTTAATGAATTTTTCAGCACAATAGTATCTAGGCTGAATGAAAGTGCGACTCCTCCTATTCTGCAGCATGAAATACCAGATATATCAATTAATCAGCATACTATGTTTCTAACACCAACAAATGAGTCAGAAGTTTACCAAACTATTCGTGAACTCAAAAATAAACCTGGTGGGTGTGATGAAATTCATGCCTATACAGTTAAGCTAGCTGCTCCGTTCATAACTCCTGCTTTGACTCACATTATTAATACTGCTATGATACAAGGTACATGTCCATATCAATTTAAGAAAGCTGTAATTTGTCCTATATATAAGGAAGGTGTAAAAAGTTTGGTTAACAATTATCGACCGATCGCACTGATATCAAATCTAGCTAAGATTTTTGAAAAAATTATTTTTACCAGATTATTTAAATTTGTAAAAACCATAACCTGTTAAGTGCTAAACAATTTGGCTTTCTCAAGAAGAAAGGTACAGATGATGCTATAGCCCTACTTAGCAAATTTATTTATGAAAATCTAAGTATTAGCATACCAACTGTTGTAACTTTTTTGGACTACTCCAAAGCTTTTGACACTGTCGATCATGGCATACTTATATCCAAATTACAGAATATGGGAATAAGAGGTGTAAGCTTATCCCTGATAGCCAGTTGTTTACATGACAGGACACAAGTTGTAAAGGTGAATGGGACTAGAAGTCAGCCTATTAAAACAAATGTTGGAGTGCCCCAGGGCTCTATATTAGGACCTTTATTGTTTATTTTATATATCAATGACTTACTAGTGTTACAAGATGTATTAATAGCATATGCTGATGATACAGCAGTACCAATGAAAGCAAAGACATGGCCTGAACTTGCTACAGATATGTCAACTAAATTAGATATTATATACTCTTGGCTCTATCACAATAATCTAGTACTCAACATAAGCAAGCCTGTTTTTATCACCTTTGGAAATTATAGAGACTCTGTTCCGCATGACTTTGAAATTAAGATAAATGGTCAAAAATTGAAAAGAGTTAAATGTAGTAAATATCTAGGAATAACATATGACTTTAACATGAAGTGGGATGTACATGTGGCTAACATTGTAAAAAAAACCAAATACTTAGTCTACGTTTTTTACAAACTTAAACAAATTTTATCAAAAAAGCAACTAATACAAATATACTATGGACTATTCCATAGTGTGGCAGGGTATGCTATCATAGGCTGGGGGGGTCTATATAAATCATCTCTAGACGCATTGGATCGGCTGCAAAAGTGTATTCTTAAAATTATAGGAGTCAATGAACAAGATTCGAATAAACCATTAAATATTAAACAGGTGTTTGTAGTGAATTCTATAGTTTATCAATACAATGATCTAAAAAGTGAGTTTTTACAAAATCGAATCAACACACGGTATAAAAATATTATATTGCCGCGACACCTATTAAGTATTGGGCAAAGAAGCTATGTGTATTATGCCATATGATATGGACCTTTTTTTCTCTTTTTTTCATTTATTTATTGAATTGTGTTATAGTACAAACTAAAATTTTGTTAAAATTGAAAAATAATTTATTTTTAATATTTACTATGATCGGTGAGGTAAAACTCACAATTAGTATTAAGTATATAAATATTAATTCTAAGGACCAACCTATGTACGGGCATTTATGCCCCCTATAGGTCCTTTATTGTATAATTTTTATTATATGTAAAGGAAAATTGGTAATAAATATTATTATTATTATTATTACTCTGATCGTCTGTTATTTCGTCACAATCACTCGTAACTGTGTCATTTTCTACCTCTTCCTTCAGCGTTCTACTTTCGTTTATTTCGTTTTGTATTTTGTTTATATTTATAGTTATCTCACCTCTCATGCCCGCAATAGTTTTATTCATACTTTCTAATTTGCTATTCATATTTATTCCACTCACTCTTAATTCGCTACTTACATTAATGAACTCGTTATTTAAATCGGTAAGTTTAATATTGTAATGAATCTACTACTTGCGTCTTATAATGTATCACGCAATGTAATCCTATTCGTTGCTATGAACGGGTATGTTCCCCTGTCTTTACTCTCTTAGGTCGTTTTAATTTACTTCAATTATTTAAATATCTGAGATATTTGGAGTTGTGGGATACAGTGATTTAATTAACTAATATTAACTTATCTCTCTAAAAAAAATATCAGTGTTAGTGTACTTGAAACTTAAATAATTAATGTGTTATTCTGTAATTTCGTTCAACCCTATTATACCTTGAAGAGAATTATGTATAATTTTGTATTTTAACGCTCTCTCTTTGGTGTCGGAGAATTCCGCTATAAGCGCTGTAGTACCGGGGCAACGAAACTTAGAGGTTAATTCACTGTTTAGGTTAACCAATTATTCTATACTTAGTCAGTTACTTTTTTATTCCCAACTCATTAAATAATACTCCAAATGACAAGATTTTGCAACTATACAAAGGTTCTTTATTTGTTTACTTCTTCAACATTGAATGAGATATGTTCCAACTGGCATACACAAAGGCTATAGATTGCGTGAATCGATTATTGATCAGTCCGATACTTTATTTAGATTCGGTTATATAATGTGTTTTAGTTTGTAATTAACTTAATTCAGGGTGTGAAGGTTCTTGTAACTGTGGGGAAGATTAAAAATACATAGATAAGAATGCAAGATTTACAAATTTGAAGTGTTGTGTTGTTAATATGATTTATACAATAATAATTTACCAGACTAGAACGAAGCGAATCGTGTGGGCTGTTGGTTGATAACTTCACTGTTCTGTATGACTATGTTGTACGATTTTCTTTCTTCGGATGTTAATAAAATGGAATTCTTGTCCTGTTCACCTCGGAAATACAGCTCCCTAGGTTAATTTACTGCCAGACTGGTTCCTTCTGTAATTTCGGGATCCAAATACATTCTTCTCTCGTCTGAAGTAATTGGTGATGTTCCGTGTATTTATAACGTTATGAGTTCCAGTGTAGTGTATATTATTAGTTGTGATACAGTTAACTCTTTATATTGGGTTTAATATATCGTCAACTCCTTTCGGATATGGGACAATTCAAGTCCTTCCTTGTAGAACCCAGTTATTTATTTTTTATTGTGATATCATACTATAGCTTCGTTTGGTTAAACTGTACTGGCAAGAGTCAAGAATATTATCATTAAAATTTTGTTTTTATAAGAGGATCAAATAATTTAGAATATTCTGATTATATTAGACATTTCTTAGATTTTTTAATCTCATCACATTCAGATCATCAAAGGCAATAATTGAAAATCAACAACTTCTTCATTTCCTGTAGTCCATAGCAACCCATTATTTTTCTTCCTTTTCCATGTTTTGTATACAGTATTTATTTCATATATTTTTTGTCTATTCCTTATTAATTTGCTATCATATCGGAATATAAATTTACCGATAGTTGGTTTATTATTTTTTACATATATTGTAGCGTGACAGAAAATCCACTACATTTTAAGTCATGTGAAATCACAAAGTTTAATTACACCAACAAATGTTATAATAATATTGAATGACATTTAAATAAATCAGAGGAATGAACCACAATAAAATAAAAATCCTCACTACATTATATATAAAAACCACTGATTTAAAAACCAAAGAAAGTATCGAAGCAACTCATCAACTCATAGTATATTACCAGTAAGTTACCCAGGAAGCTCAGAGCAGTAAACCAGTTATATAAGACCATATTAAGAAAAAAGGAGAATCAATTAAAGAGTGGTGAATACCAAAATACCCCAAAAACAAGAAGAGGGAAGAATAAAGTTTGTGAACAGGAAGAAAACAATACCCTGAAACCTGTATAGAAGAATACAAACAAAATTCTTTTTGTTCATTCATAATTCTTCGAATATTTGGTGTAAGTTGTACTTACTAATTTTTTGAATTTGGAAATTTTCTTTATTCATCAAAATTCTTTTTTCTATATTCTTACTGGTATCTCCAATTTTATTACCCAATTCTTCCTTCAATCGTTGGTTATCATTCTTCATTTCCTTATTATTTTCTTCCATCTTCTCCTCCATCTTCTTACTATTTTCTTCCATTTTATTACCCAACTCTTCCTTTGTCGTTTTAAATTCTCTGAGTAACATCTCCATCATTCTATCCAATTTTGTCTCTTCCTTTGTGGTGGATTTCTCTGGCTGTTCCTTCTGTGGTGCAGGCTTGTTTGGTTCTGCTGGCGGTAACATCGACTCCACATCTTCCACTGGTGTCACTGGCAGTTCAGTGAATAAATTAAATACTCCAAACTAAACCTCAGTCGTGATAACACCAAGTACCTTGGTTTACCCAAGAATGAGGAAGGAAGACCAGAAGAGTGAAGACTAGACGAGGGACAAGAATGAAGACTAGAAGAGGGACAAGAATGAATACCAGAAGGAAGATACAAAGAAGGACAAGAAGGAAGACAGGAGGAGAGGAAGAAATAGTATGAAAGAAACACCGTAGTAAAACCTATTATTATATAAACTACTATCAATCCCAAATCCACAAAAACTATGCAAAAGAAAGTATAACATACCCAAAATCTTATAAAATGTAATTATTGAGAAAACTAAAGTGCTGTATAGCGTTATAAGAAGTGCACCGGCTAAAGCTATTGTGTAATAAAGAAAATAAACTAGTCTTAACGGTCCATGATTACTAAAGGTCTGGTCTGAGATAATAACACTCAAAATATCAGAACCAACAGTGAAAGTGAATTTGTGTAAGTGTTTTTTAAAAAATGCAATAAACTTAAAGTTGGTGATACTATAACTTAGTAGTATGCTATATCACAACTTTAAAATCTGATAATAAACAGCATAATAAAATAATAAAATGGAAGGTTTCCAGTATTTTATTATTTTAATGAAAATCTTTATTTACAAGACATTTGTAAAAAATGATAATAAATAGAGTATGGGAGTTAATGTTTACTGATGTAGGGGATCACAATAATAATGGTGTAAACCAGAAAGGACTGGTACTAATATAGTATGAATAAGTGTAACATGTTTAAATAGACTGTTATTTCACAGTCCTAAAATCAATGTGTTAAATAAATGTATTTGTAAGGTTTATTAGAAAATAAGATTTATGTTATGTGTTTTAAAAAGAATTATGTTTGATAAATAATAACCTACATACCAGTAATAATGTTCTAATAGGTATGTTATGTTAGCTCAAAAATAGTTAAAAGATATATGTTCAAACCATATCTGCAATATGTTCAATTGTGCAGATTGCTAAACCATGTTCATAATTATTTATTTTAATAACTGTAGTGTTAATTAACTACTACACAACACAATAAGTTATAAATCATGTTATTTTCATATAATTGTAATTATGTAAAGTCAGAGGAGGAATTAAGTTTAAATTATTTGAGAAAGAAAGAAATATAAAATTCTAAAATCTAGGCCATTTGGTGAAATCAGAGAACCAATATAAAATAGTATAATTCACTTATAAATCCTGTAAACTACCAAGATTTATATAAGATAACACAATTAACCAATACTAGGAATGATCCTATGAATTAAAATGATAATAAGGAAATATACCTTAACATTTTATAAATTGTCAAAATATATAAATTAATTAATTTTAAAGAGCAATGTAAAATGTACAGATTAACACAAAAAACCAGTTCAAAGGTGTAATTTATATGTATTTAAGGAAAGGAAGAGGAATATGACTAATTAAAATTTATTATAATAGTATTAATAATATTTAAAATGGAGGGAATTTTGTATAAAGACGGAAATCCAATTTTGAGCCTATATTTCCATAAAGTAAAGAAATTTGTTAATTTCTACAAAATGTCTACAGATATGGACTATAATACATCAATTTAAAGGGAATGAGATGATTAAACCAATAATAAGGTTAATAATTCATAAAAGTGAGGAATAAAATAGATAAATTCCATACATAATGTAATATTTTATCATATGTATGGGAAGTCAAAAAATGTTAACAATACTTTTTCAAAGATTAACTGGGCCAGATTTATGACCAAGTTAATTAGTCTTTTGTTGAATATCAAGCTGGACAGTTGTGTGAAGAACGTTTCTTAAAATCGAATTGAAAATGATACTAGTGTTTAGCCATTGAAATCAGTGAAACGAGAGTTAGGCGGTTTAAACACTTTTTAAAGCTAAAGCTGTTAATACATTCACGACAATAGTGAAAACAAACACTTAACTACATAATACGAGTGATAGAAACAAGTAAAACACTATATTTCAACTGATTTATTCTGCAAATCCTAACCAATAACTTGAGAACTTAACCGCAGAAATTGAACACAAAAAAATAAACTAACTAACACAAGTTTACACAGAACACTTCACCAGAATACACCAAATAGATTAACAGACATATTACACCAGTGCGGGGACATTTTAGACCTTGATGAAGGTAATTTTATAGTAATTTTCTGACACGACGCATATGCAGTAACCAAGACCAACTCGAGTAGCGGCCATCTTGAAAACGAAGTCGGCTAACCATATCGCAGTGACGTCAGTCTTCATTGGTTTGACAAAACATTTATATTCAAATATTATATACTGAAATTATTTAAATACTATTGAATAGTAATTATTGTATTTATTTTTAATTGTTAATGTTATACTTTCCCGTCACCCTTCTCTGACTATTAATCCATAATCGCTCAAAGAACCTGTCTTTTAATATAATATAACATAAAATTTTGTTCTGTATGACACAATCGATAATTCCTGAGACAGAATCGATAATTGCTCTCCATCGATAAAATATCGATTATTTATTTAAAATTGTCAATAAATCTTTATATTTCCATTATTTTGTATCTGTACTTATTTCACAGGGTAATTTAAGGGTATTTATAAGGCTGAAGGAATTAAGTGAGAAGAATATATTCTATTTTGAACAAGATATTGGACCAGTCAGAAAAGTCACCAATCGATTATTACCTGGAGTTAATCTATTTAACTCCAGACTCGGTGCAAATCTTCAAGAAGTGCTCGACGGTCAATAAATACCTACCTGTTATTAAAATTTTACCAGAACCTTTTAAAAAACAGATTTATCTCTTATACATACCTCTATAAACATAAACAAAATTATTTTATTATTTGAAAATTCTATAATTAGTGAATTTTCCGTATACATTTTATTCTTTTGTAACGACCGGCATACAGCGGTCTGGTGACCAAGTGGCTAGCCCAAACAGTGGGACTTGATTTGATTACAGCCATACAAGGGTCTTGTTACAATATTCTGCTGGTTTTTTGATATGAGCCTGTTTATTTTATATTTATTACCTTTTTCGATATCAAACGTTATCAATCGATATCATGGCATTGTGGCATTATCATAATTTGTATAAATTGAGATGGTTTATTATAAATCATTACTTATTTAATGTTTTTTCCTAGCTCTTCGATCCGTATTCATTAATTATTATTAACTTACGTACCTAACCTTTATGTTATGAGTGGTTATATAGTGTTATTGGCTGTTAGGCCTTTTATTGTATACGGACCTACCTTTGTTTATAACTGGTGAACAACTATAGCCCTTTTACATAAATTCATACATATAATCAAATCTTAACTATTAAAATTTACATAAACAATTATTCTTTTCATATCTAATGACAATTTTATCTTGATCTATGGATCACATATAAGAAAATTGAAATCTATTAACGCTAACTAGCTGCTTCCCACATCATTCTATAACAGTAATTGAATAATACCTCTTGTTTCATTACCTTTCATTAACTCAACAAGTAATTGGTATAACATAACATAAACTTTATCATAACATTCATTGTCACAAAATAATATCATTTAATTCAAAATCCTTACTTGCTATTGCTATAAGGTAAATTATTGTTTCATTTTTGTTTACATTTCATTTACTTTGACAATTTCTGTACTATTCTACTTCTTACACTTCTCATCAGTATCATATTGATTTACTTTTCACTGAACATAGATCATTAACTATTGTCTAATTTACAGGTTTGTTCATTCTCGTTATTTCTACCTTGCATCCTTATTTATCTTTATCTATAATCATAAATGTAATTATTAGACTTTTGTTTTATCATGGGGTTAGATATTGACTTGCTTATTATTTTGTTAATATAATATTTATGTAACATGGATGACAGCATTTCTGTTGCGTTACATATGCTCCACCTCCTAAAAAAGTTTAGTTTACCTGAATGAAGTTTAGGTCAAATAAACTTGTCTTTTTCACATGCCTTTTCTTCATATCAATATTAATGGTTGACGATGGGATTCTCAATGTAACTTCATTAAACTAGTATTAATAATTCTTTATTTAATAACATTTCATTATTTCAATTAACATTCTTGATCATTTTTAATTTCTGTAAACAGTATTTGTTGATAGTTGGCTACAATATTCAATGATACTTTATGTTCACATCTCTTCTACTTATAATTACTGTAATCACTGTATTTCTCAATTATTCTTCTGTCATCTAATTTCTTTCTGTTTTCTTCGTCCTACTCTTCTGGAAACTGAGGTCATTTTTGCAACTATTCTAATATTCCTTAAATATTTAATTTCCCTAACAATCCCTAATATGTGCGTTGGTACAGTTCAGAGAGGCACTGTTTGGCTTCATACTCTGCTGCCCACACTACACCTTAATATAGTACTGCTGGAATTCATCTACAGTCAGCTATAAAATATAATAATCTCCTTAATTACTTAATAATAAATATTTGGGAAAACATTTTTTTTCTTTTGTCGCTTTTATATTTCTTTATTACTATTCTTCATACTTTGTGATTCCATTTTAGTTTCCTTAAACATTCTTTGATGATAATTCTGACAGTTATCATTTGTAATTATTTTTGTTTTTTCTTTCTTGTTGTGATAATAACGCTATCTTCTTCATTTGTTTTTCTGATCTCAATATTTTCTAAATAGTTATTGTTTGGTTATCATTATAATTGTGTTTCTGACTAGATACAGTCCTTAGCTCAACTATTATTTTTCTTATCATATTTCATTATTTTGGCTGTTTATATTTCAATGAATTATGTTAATAAATATTCTTTTTTTCTCGTTTTCTTTAATATTACATTGGTTACAATCAATCATTTACTGAAGTTGTTTCTTTCACTTGGCAATGTGGTATGTATTTTAGGTCATATGATTTTTCTTTTATTATTTTGTATAGGTAGATTTGAGGTAAAAACTTTTATCTTGGGGTTTCATTATTCACACTATTTCTTTGTAGACGTTTAGTAATAATTCTAGCTTTCTTCTGTAATCTTGGGGTTTGTTATTAACTCTTCTTAATACCTTCTTCATAACTATATTTTAATTCAGACTTACTTCATTTTGAATGACATTTTTTCTATTTATTTTATTGTTCAAAAAATTCTCTTTTATTTACAAGTGTTTTCTCTTCAAAATCGATAATAAGTTGTTCTTATTGTATTTTAGAATTTATTCATTTTATTCAAATTCTTTTTAAATTCCAAGTATTTTCTCTTCAAAATCGATAATAAGTTGTTCTTATTGTATTTTAGAATTTATTCATAATATTTCTTTATGGACGCCTGATTGTATGTTCCCTTAATCCTTTTCGTGATAGGGTTCATTATTTCTCACTGCCTCTATTAGTTTAAATGAGGGCTTACCCCCTCTTCTCTATTTTCATTTGGATTATTATGTTGATTTAGTACAGTTTCGGTGCGGTCCTCTGTATTAGGTTCCGCTATCCTATAATTTCTTTCAGGTGGATAGTTGTCTTCACGCCGGGACTGGTCATATCGGTGACTCCTTGGGTAATACCGTCGCTGATTACCTTGAGGCCTGGAGTAGATATAATTAACGTTATGCCTATAATTATTGGGTCGTCTGTCCCCATCTCCTCTATTATTGCGACTATCGCGGTAATTATAAGTATTATTGCCACGATAATTATAGTTCCTGGAATTATTATTCGCGTGCTCATTTTGGATCCTATTTGCATTAACGTTGTAACAGTACCCTTTAGTGTGTATATGGCTGTAATCTGTCTGAGTCCCACTGTTTGGGCTAGCCACTTGGTCACCAGACCGCTGTATGCCGGTCGTTACAAAAGAATAAAATGTATACGGAAAATTCAATAAAAATAGAATTTTCAAATAATAAAATAATTTTGTTTATGTTAATAGAGGTATGTATAAGAGATAAATCTGTTTTTTAAAAGGTTCTGGTAAAATTTTAATAACAGGTAGGTATTTATTGACCGTCGAACACTTCTTGAAGATTTGCACCAAGTCTGGAGTTAAATAGATTAACTCCAGGTAATAATCGATTGGTGACTTTTCTGACTGGTCCAATATCTTGTTCAAAATAGAATATATTCTTCTCACATAAGTCCTTCAGCCTTATAAATACCCTTAAATTACCCTGTGAAATAAGTGCAGATACAAAATAATGGAAATATAAAGATTTATTGACAATTTTAAACAAATAATCGATATTTTATCGATAGAGAGCAATTATCGACTGTCTCAGGAATTATCGATTGTGTCATACAGAACAAAATTTTATGTTATATTATATTAAAAGACAGGTTCTTTGAGCGATTAGAATTAATAGTCAGAGAAGGGTGACGAGAAAGTATAACATTAACAATTAAAAATAATTACAATAATTACTATTCAATAGTATTTAAATAAATTCAGTATATAATATTTGAATATAAATGTTTTGTCAAACCAATGAAGACTGATGTGACGTCAGTGACTGCGATGTAGTAAGCAGATTTCGTTTTCAAGATGGCCGCTACTCGGGTTGGACAAATTCACAGCATATGCGTGGTGTCAGAAAATCACAATAAAATTCCTTTTATTAAGGTTTAAAATGTCCCCGCACTGGTGTAATATGTCTGTTAATCTGTTTGGTGTATTCTGGTGAAGTGTTCTGTGTAAACTTGTGTTAGTTAGTTTATTTTCTATGTGTTCAACTTCTGCGGTTAAGTTTTCAAGTTATGGTTAGGAATTTCAGAATGAATCAGTTTAATTATAATGTTTTACTTGTTTCTATCACTCGTATTATAGAGTTAAGTGTTTGTTTTCACTATTGTCGTGAATGTATTAACAGCTCTAGCTTTAAAAAGTGTCTAAACCGTTTAACTCTCGTTCACTGATTTCAATGGCTAAACGCTAGTACCATCTTTCTCGATTTTAAAGAAACGTTCTTTTACACAACTCTCCAGCTTGATATTCAACAAAAGACTAATTAACTTGGTCATAAATCTTGCCCAGTTAATCCTTGAAAAATTATTGTTAACATTTTTCGACTTCCCATACATATGATAAAATATTACATTATGTATGGAATTTATCTATTTTATTCCTCACTTTTATGAATTATTAACCTTATTATTGGTTTAATCATCTCATTCCCTTTAAATTGATGTATTATAGTCCATATCTGTAGATATTTTGTGGAAATTAACAAATTTCTTTACTTTATGGAAATATAGGCTCAAAATTGGATTTCCGTCTTTATACAAAATCCCCTCCATTTAAATATTATTAATGCTATTATAATAAATTTTAATTAGTCATATTCCTCTTCCTTTCCTCAAATACATATAAATTACACCTTTGAACTGGTTTTTTGTGTTAATCTGTAAATTTGACATTGCTCTTTAAAATTAATTAATTTATATATTTTGACAATTTACAAAATGTTAAGGTATATTTCCTTATTATCATTTTAATTCATAGGATCATTCCTAGTAGTGGTTAATTGTGTTATCTTATATAAATCTTGGTAGTTTACAGGATTTATAAGTGAGTTATACTATTTTATATTGGTTCTCTGATTTCACCAAATGGCCTAGATTTTAGAATTTTATATTTCTTTCCTTCTCAAATAATTTAAACTTAATTCCTCCTCTGACTTTACATAATTACAATTATATGAAAATAACATGATTTATAACTTATTGTGTTGTGTAGTAGTTAATTAACACTACATATTTAAAATAAATAATTATGAACATGGTTTAGCAATCTGCACAATTGAACATATTGCAGATATGGTTTGAACATATATCTTTTAACTATTTTTGAGCTAACATAGCATACCTATTAGAACATTATTACTGGTATGTAGGTTATTATTTATCAAACATAATTCTTTTTAAAACACATAACATAAATCTTATTTTCTAATAAACCTTACAAATACATTTATTTAACACATTGATTTTAGGACTGTGAAATAACAGTCTATTTAAACATGTTACACTTATTCATACTATATTAGTACCAGTCCTTTCTGGTTTAAACCATTATTATTGTGATCCCCTACATCAGTAAACATTAACTCCCATACTCTATTTATTATCATTTTTTACAAATGTCTTGTAAATAAAGATTTACATTAAAATAATAAAATACTGGAAACCTTCCATTTTATTATTTTATTATGCTGTTTATTATTAGATTTTAAAGTTGTGATATAGCATACTACTAAGTTATAGTATCACCAACTTCAAGTTTATTGCATTTTTTTAAAAAAAACAACACTTACACAAATTCACTTTCACTGTTGGTTCCGATATTTTGAGTCTTATTATCTCAGACCAGACCTTTAGTAATCATGGACCGTTAAGACTAGTTTATTTTCTTTATTACACAATAGCTTTAGTCGGTGCATTTCTTATAACGCTATACAACACTTTAGTTTTCTCAATAATTACATTTTATAATATTTTGGGTATGTTATACTTTCTTTTGCTTAGTTTTTGCGGGTTTGGGGTTGATAGTAGTTTATATAATAATAGGTTTTATAACGGTGTTTCTTTCATACTATTTCTTCCTGTTGGTTGATAACTTCACTGTTCTGTATGACTATGTTATACGATTTTCTTTCTTCGGATGTTAATAAAATGGAATTCTTGTCCTGTTCACCTCGGAAATACAGCTCCCTAGGTTGATTTACTGCCAGACTGGTTCCTTCTGTAATTTCAGGATCCAAATACGTTCTTCTCTCGTCTGAAGTAATTGGTGATGTTCCGTGTATTTATAACGTTATGAGTTCCAGTGTAGTGTATATTATTAGTTGTGATACAGTTAACTCTTTATATTGGGTTTAATATATCGTCAACTCCTTTCGGATATGGGACAATTCAAGTCCTTCCTTGTAGAACCCAGTTATTTATTTTTTATTGTGATATCATACTATAGCTTCGTTTGGTTAAACTGTACTGGCAAGAGTCAAGAATATTATCATTAAAATTTTGTTTTTATAAGAGGATCAAATAATTTAGAATATTCTGATTATATTAGACATTTCTTAGATTTTTTAATCTCATCACATTCAGATCATCAAAGGCAATAATTGAAAATCAACAACTTCTTCATTTCCTGTAGTCCATAGCAACCCATTATTTTTCTTCCTTTTCCATGTTTTGTATATAGTGTTTATTTCATATATTTTTTGTCTATTCCTTATTAATTTGCTATCATATCGGAATATAAATTTACCGATAGTTGGTTTATTATTTTCTACATATATTCTGCTGGTTTTTTGATATGAGCCTGTTTCTTTTATATTTATTACCTTTTTTGATATCAAACGTTATCAATCGATATCATGGCATTGTGGCATTATCATAATTTGTATAAATTGAGATGGTTTATTATAAATCATTACTTATTTAATGTTTTTTCCTAGCTCTTCGAACCGTATTCATTAATTATTATTAACTTACGTACCTAACCTTTATGTTATGAGTGGTTATATAGTGTTATTGGCTGTTAGGCCTTTTATTGTATACGGACCTACCTTTGTTTATAACTGGTGAACAACTATAGCCCTTTTACATAAATTCATACATATAATCAAATCTTAACTATTAACATTTACATAAACAATTATTCTTTTCATATCTAATGACAATTTTATCTTGATCTATGGATCACATATAAGAAAATTGAAATCTATTAATGCTAACTAGCTGCTTCCCACATCATTCTATAACAGTAATTGAATAATACCTCTTGTTTCATTACCTTTCATTAACTCAACAAGTAATTGGTATAACATAACATAAACTTTATCATAACATTCGTTGTCACAAAATAATATCATTTAATTCAAAATCCTTACTTGCTATTGCTATAAGGTAAATTATTGTTTCATTTTTGTTTACTTTCATGGTCATTTACTTTGACAATTTCTGTACTATTCTACTTCTTACACGTCTCATCAGTATCATATTGATTTACTTTTCACTGAACATAGATCATTAACTATTGTCTAATTTACAGGTTTGTTCATTCTCGTTATTTCTACCTTGCATCCTTATTTATCTTTATCTATAATCATAAATGTAATTATTAGACTTTTGTTTTATCATGGGGTTAGATATTGACTTGCTTATTATTTTGTTAATATAATATTTATGTAACATGGATGACAGCATTTCTGTTGCGTTACAATATTCACAGCATTTATTTCCGATTTGATTTCAGTTTTTAAATTATTATTTTCTGATTTGATTTCAGTTTTCATTTCTGACATCATCTCCATTATTAACACTAATTGGTTAAATATATTTACGTTATCGCTCTTATTACTACATTCAACATTTACCGTTTCAATTACATTTGTTATTTCTAATTGTACATTCTCATCACTACTTTCGTTTGTTGAAATTAAATTGTCTCGAGTAACGTTTAACAAAGATTCTTCTACCCCACTTCCACCTAAATCTGCATTCTTATTTTTCTCTACCATTTTCGATCAGTTTGTAAATTAATTTAATTTAATTTACAAAGTCACTGTCAACGGGCGCCAACTAAAGCAGTACGAGTTTAAAATAAATATTAAAATTTATAAACCTGTTTAAATAACTGAAACTCTACTTGCTTTTTAAATCAAAATATTTAAATTTGTCCCACTTACCTTCATCGCGAATAACCAAGGTGTCATCTGATGTACTTAGGCAGAGAAAAACAACAGGTAATGCAATGACAAACACGTATTTTACAAACATAAATAAAATGGTATTTTATTTATTTAGCATGACAATTTTTCTGTTTACCTTCCGGTTTAAATTTACTAAAATATGCCTTATGACTGAATTGTGAAACTATGTCAAATTATGATTTCTACTGTAGTTATGCTTTTTCTACGAATAACACTCCGAACAATATTTGATTCACCTAGCCATGCTATCAAGATTTATTTATTACTGAATATATATACTGCTACGACAGCACAGAACAATCTACGCGTTTATCGAATATGCCAGTAGGATCTTGATGTAAGCGTGTGGTGTACGTGCTACTAGACGCATTTTGGGAGAATTTTCTCGACTGTGCCGGGCTTTGCTCAGGTGCTCGGACTGTGTCAAGGCCGTAGTAATTACGTAGTTCACGAGAGATAAGACGCAGTTTGGAAGCTTCTGGTGTGTGAGCGTGACTATAAATACATCGGGTAGCGGCCTTAGTTTTCAGTTCCATGTGAGAGTTTGGATAGTGCGGTTCGAGAGTATTAGTGCGATATATTTACAGAGCGGTTCAGGTTATTACTGTGTACGTGCAAGTAGTTAGTAGTGAAGTGTTGCGTTTTATATTCGGACGGTATAATTGTAATACAATTGAGTTTTAATATTTGTGGACATTTTATTGCGTGTGTACAATTTTCATTTGATTTGTTGTAGAGACTGTGTTGTTAATTACGAACTGTTTTACTGTAACAATTAAAGGTGTGATTAGTGACTTAATTGGTGTCTTGTACTTATTTTGTTTCCACTATACCTACGGCGATCGAATAGACCGTCGTAACAGTGGTGTCAGAACTGGGATAGAACGGTTAACAGTGGAATAAGTGGACGCTTTGTACAAGATGAGTGTGATTCGTAATTAATCAGTAAACATGGATCCCAGTCAGATGATGGAAGCTTTACAAACACTGCTGCGGCAGACACAAGAAGAAGCAGAAATACGACAAAAAGAAGAACGAATACAAGAAAGAGAAGAAGCTGAGGAACGTCAGAAAGCACTAATGCTAGAAACAGAAGAAAGACAAAAAGAAGAACGAAGACAAGAAAGAGAAGAAGCAGAAAAACGACAGGATGAAAAACGTAAGCAAGAAGAAGATAAAACGGAAGCTCTCTTTGAAGTTATGCAGAAACAGTTGCAAGAACACAGTACCGCAGAATTGGGTATCCTACGAGGTGAGCTTAATAAACAAGTTACTAAAATATCGGAGGTACAAGAATCAATGACATTAAAAATAGCTGAAGTAGAAAAATCTGTCTTGACTGTTGAAGAATTGATGTCTACAAAAATATCTGTTGTAGAAGAATCTGTTTCAAATAAAATATCTGCAGTAGAAAACTCAATGGCAAACATAAGAGAACAAATTAAAAGTGAAGTCGAACAGTGCATGAAGATTCAACCAAAACAAATTTCTGAACAGACTGTACCAGTGATAAAGACAGAAAAAGACACAGAAAATAAGTTAATAGAGAAAGTCACTTTGCCTACAGTAGGGACAGTTCATGTCAAAGCTCCAACCTTTGACGGAAGCACTCACTGGGCAACGTACCTCCGCCAATTTGAAGCTGCTGCATGCGCAAATAATTGGACAGAGAAAGACAAGGCTGTTTCACTCGTTCTCTCATTAAAAGGACCCGCGGCAGAACTACTACAGAAAGTGCCACCTGACAGCCAGAACACCTATGCCGAGTTGATAAAAGCTCTGGAATTACGGTATGGTGATAAACATTTGCGAGATGTGTACTGCACCCAGTTGAGAGCAAGGCGACAGCATTTCGGGGAGAGTCTTCAAGAGTTTGAAGCAAGTATCGACAGACTAATTAGACTGGCCTATCCTGAAGCGCCAGAAGATTTTCGAACGCGTTTTGCGATGCAGACATTTACTGCCGGTGTCCGAGATAACGAACTACAGCAAGTGTTACGAATGGCAAGACACCAGAACAGTGCGGACGCCCTGGTACATGCTTTGCAATTTGAGGCCGCCAAATCAGCGTCTGGTTGGACAAGTCATAAAGTGCGCGCGCTAAAAGATCGCGACGGCACAGACGATGAGGAAGAAGAACAAGGAACAGAGACTCGACGGTCGGCGCCACAGAATAAGATAAGAAAGGATGGAAGACCGAAGTGTTATCGATGTGGGAAACCTGGACATCTACAACAAGATTGTCGGGTTAGAATTCAGCAGCAGGGAAACGAGCAATAGTCGGTACAACGGGGCGTGTGCTGACTAACTGGAAGAACGAAGCCCCTAGAGAATACGCAATTTCTACACTTCAGAAAACCAGCGGGAGCTTGGTAGTTACCGGATTTGTTCAAGAAAGGCCAACCTCGATTACAGTTGACACAGGCGCAACAGTTTCTACTGTGCGCCCCGACGTGGTGAAAGATCTCAAGCCAATCTGGTGCTCTTGCAGCTTGCGAACAGCTACTGGACGGCCTGTAAAAGTGTATGGAAAAGTGGAGATACACCTACGCCTCGGTAGACTTGAGTTTAATCATCAAGTACTTGTTGCAGACATTGTGGATGAAGCAATTCTTGGTGTGGACGTTATGAACGCATACGGATTTATAGTCGACTTCAAAAACAATATCTTGAGAATCGGAGGCGAAGAGGTAATGCTATCAACAATGACGACAGCAGAAAAATCGATGGACGCCATAAACCAAGTGACCGTAACTGTTCCGCCAAACTCCGAAAAGATCATCATGGTTAGAACTGCGGTAGATACTAGGGGTAATCAGTGCTCTATATTCGAACCCCAGGTAGTCAGCACACCGGGCATACTAATTGCCAGAAGTTTAGTAAAACCTGACGAAACCGGAAATGTACCTATTAGAGTGGCGAATATTTTGGATCAAGCTATCACTTTACAAAGCAATACGCTCCTACGCAAATTGACTCCTGTGGCCTGGGTAGCCGGAATAACGCAACGAAGACCCAGTTCTTCGGATACTTCTAAATTACCAGAGGAACTGCAAGAATTATTGAACAGATCTTCTAACGACCTCTCAAGTGGTGAGGTAAAAGAACTCGGACAGTTTTTACAAGAATTCAAAGATTGTTTTGCAGTTCGGGGACAGTCACTGGGAAGAACCTCTCTTGTGCAACATCGCATCAATACCGGGGACACAACACCAATACGCCAACCTCCTCGAAGGCCTCCATTATCTAAACAAGAGGAGATGTCTCGGTTAGTACAGGACATGTTGATAGAGGGAGTAATCGAACCTTCGTCAAGTGCTTGGTCTTCCCCTGTAGTGCTGGTAGCGAAGAAGGATGGTGGATTGCGTTTCTGCGTAGACTACCGGAGGTTAAATGACGTTACAAAGAAAGACTGCTATCCATTACCTCGCGTTGACGATACGCTTGACACGTTGTCCAGAGCACAGTGGTTTTCCACATTGGACCTGAAGAGTGGATATTGGCAAGTGGGTCTTCATCAAGAAGACAAGGAAAAGACCGCTTTCTCGACCCCAAGTGGCTTATTCCAATTTAACGTCATGCCATTTGGACTCTGTAATGCACCGGCAACATTTGAAAGATTGATGGACCTGATACTCCGAGGCCTGACGTGGAAAACTTGCCTTGTTTACTTAGACGATGTCATAGTGATCGGGAAGACTTTCGAAGATCATTTGGAAAACCTTAAGGAAGTTCTAACTAGAATTCACGGTGCACAACTGAAGCTGAGCCCGAAGAAGTGTTCTCTATTCCAGAAGGAAGTACAGTATTTGGGCCATCTGCTTTTGGCAGCGGGCGTTAGCATGGATCCTAATAAAGTAGACACCGTAAGAGACTGGCCAGTTCCGAAGAATAAACACGAAGTTCGGAGTTTCCTGGGGTTATGCTCATATTACCGACGTTTTGTGAAAGGCTTCGCTACTATTGCTAAACCACTACATGAGTTAACGGAAAATAAACGAAACTTCCAATGGTCGAGAGAGTGTGAACAAGCATTTAGAACGTTGAAGATTGCATTATGTTCACAGCCAATTCTCGCTTTTCCAGCTTCCGAAGGGAAGTACATCGTAGACACAGACGCAAGCAATACTGGTCTAGGAGCAGTTTTGTCTCAAGTGCAGAACGGTGAAGAACGAGTAATAGCGTATTACAGCAAGACGCTTTCTAACCAGAGAGAAATTATTGTGTTACAAGAAGAGAGTTGTTGGCAATTGTCAGAGCTTTGGAGCACTTCCATAAATACCTCTATGGGAGAGAGTTCTCACTACGTACCGACCATGCTGCACTTGCATGGCTCTTGAGATTTAAAACTCCGGAAGGACAGTTGGCAAGGTGGCTGGAACGTCTGGAAGAGTACAACTTCAAGGTACAACATCGGCGGGGGCGCCTGCACGGTGCAGATGGCTTATCACGAAGACCATGCCCGGAAGACTGCCGACATTGCCACAGAAAGGAAGAACAAAACTCAAGCGAACATGTTCAAGCCATCACTGTAGATTTCCTGGCTGATGGCTGGACAACACAAGACTGTCGACAAGAACAGATGACTGATGAAGACATTGGACCGATCTTGACAGCAAAAGAGGAAGGTCGCCGCCCGGATTGGCAAGATATCTGCCATGGTTCCGAAGTGCTGAAGGGCTACTGGGCACAATGGGAATCTCTCACCTTAGAAAACGGATTGCTGAAAAGGGCTTGGAAAAGTGCAAATGGACGAGACGTGGTCATGCAGTTGATAGTTCCCCGAAGTAAAGTGCAGTCTGTTTTGAAGGAGATGCATGATGGAACATCTGGAGGCCATCTTGGTGTTAACAAAATCCTTGACAAAATATGGAAGCGATTCTATTGGCTTCATCTTCGCCACGACGTAGAGGAATGGGTTCGGACGTGTGAAATATGTGCTGCAAGCAAGGGCCCACAAATCAGAAGCAGGGGAAAATGAGACAGTATAACGTTGGACAACCTTTCGAGAGAATTGCCATAGACAATGGGCACCGGACCATTCCCAGTTACTGACGATGGAAACCGGTACATCATGGTTGTAGGTGACTACTTTACTAAGCAATTCCAAATCAGGAGGTTACCACTGTGGCAAAGCAGTTAGTTCACGACTTCTGTTGCCATTATGGAGCCCCTATGGAAATCCATACGGATCAAGGGAGAAATTTCGAATCAGGAGCGTTTAAAGAATTATGCCGTCTACTCGGAATTCGAAAGACCAGGACAACTCCTCTGCATCCTCAGTCGGACGGGATGGTTGAGAGATTCAACAGGACACTTGAGCAGCATCTTTCGAAAGCTGTTGATGAGAACCAAACAGACTGGGACCAACGTATACCACTATTCCTTATGGCGTATAGGTCATCAGTACATGACACAACCGGCATGACTCCAGCAAAATTGGTGTTTGGGCGGGAGATTCGCCTTCCTGGGGACTTGATGTTTGGATCACCTGAGACTCAGTCACAAGAGCCAAAGAACTATTCCTCACAATTAGCAAACCAACTGCGAGAAATGAATCGCTTGGTAAGAGGACGGCTGAAGATTGCCAGTGATAAAATGAAAACTCGGTATTACATTCGCAGCAATAGTGTGGGTTTCCAAGAAGGAGATCAGGTCTGGTTGTTCAATCCAAAGCGCCGTCGTGGTCACTCACCTAAGCTTCAGTCTAACTGGGAAGGACCCTACACTGTGAAAAAAAGAATTAACGATGTTGTTTATCGGATTCAACAGGAAGGACAGCGAAATTTCAAGGTCGTCCACCTAGATCGCCTGGCTAAGTACAAAATTTAGAGACGCTTTGCCAGTTCGGGACAAACAGGCTTAAGGAGGGGGCAGTTCTACGACAGCACAGAACAATCTACGCGTTTATCGAATATGCCAGTAGGATCTCGATGTAAGCGTGTGGTGTACGTGCTACTAGACGCATTTTGCGAGAATTTTCTCGACTGTGCCGGGCTTTGCTCGGGCGCTCGGACTGTGTCAAGGCCGTAGTAATTACGTAGTTCACGAGAGATAAGACGCAGTTTGGAAGCTTCTGGTGTGTGAGCATGACTATAAATACATCGGGTAGCGGCCTTAGTTTTCAGTTCCATGTGAGATTTTGGATAGTGCGGTTCGAGAGTATTAGTGCGATATATTTACAGAGCGGTTCGGGTTATTACTGTGTACGTGCAAGTAGTTAGTAGTGAAGTGATGCGTTTTATATTTGGACGGTATAATTGTAATACAATTGAGTTTTAATATTGTGGACATTTTATTGCGTGTGTACAATTTTCATTTGATTTGTTGTAGAGACTGTGTTGTTAATTACGAACTGTTTTACTGTAACAATTAAAGGTGTGATTAGTGACTTAATTGGTGTCTTGTACTTATTTTGTTTCCACTGTACCTACGACGATCGAATAGACCGTCGTAACAATATATACTTACGACTAACTTATTTTCTACTCAAAGAACGACCCAGATTGCTCACTCTCACATTCGCACTATTTAAAAACCCCTTTTATTTTAACATAATTGAAAAACAAAAACCCTTGTAATAAAAATTTGGATTCATTTTGATGGGTTACCCAACGGCGTCATTTCTCTCGCTGCCATGTGCTTCTTATGTTTTAAGTGTTCACAATTTTCGATTCCCCGTTTATTTCTCCCGCTCCCGTTTATTTCTTCACTGATTCTGTTTTTTTTTTTACTTCAAAACATTTTTTAAAACTTTTGTCACTCTTTTACATGGTAAATTTGGAAACTTGTGTGCACAAGTTTTAATTCACACCCGACCGGGCTGAGAAATTTATTTAACTGGGGCGAGAGTCACTGGCAAAATCTCCCACCAGAAAACTAGGCATAGCCGGAATTACCATGCCTTCTGCTCTGAATTGTTCGTCATTGTTCATGGTACCACATACAATTCCCGTGTGTTGGACGTTGACGAAATTTGGTGTTCACTAGTTGACGTCACTGGAGTAGGCGTGACCTACAATTGTGTTTCCGCCACCTCTGAAGCACGTGGCGAAAAATATCGTCTCTGGGCCATATTGTTTTACCAACTCGGCATCGGTTGCGCGCCTGCTGGTGTTTGTGCGCTTGTGTGTGTGTGTGTGGTGTGTGTCACACATGCTCAAAGTTCCAAGAATTCAAACAGTGGTGGGCGACACGCACATTCCATTGTACTGACTTCACCATACCGTTCTTTGTTCGCGACGATTTAGATTCAACCTGTGACTGGCCACGCATATGAAATGAATTGTTACAAATATTTAATAAAATAAAACCCCTCCCTTTTGCCCCGTTACAAGGAAATGGAAGTATGGTGATGGCAAAAAAAATCGTGTTCGAGATTATTGCAGATTCTGATTGTACTACACTCAAAACATGAAAAAAAGTCATTTTTCAAAAAGTGTCTGTGTGTGTGTCTGTCTGTCTATGTGTCTGTAGATTTTTTTTATGGCAAACGATAACAGCCGCAAATTCAAACTGAATCAAATCATTTTTTGCATACAGCCCTTATTTGTAGAGTACCCACGACCTATTGTTTATGGTGATGATCGGTTGAGGGAAAGGGGTAGTTTACCTGCAACGGTGTTTTTTTAATCAAGGGTAATTGTTTTCTATGGCAAACGATAACAGCTGCAAATTGAAACAGAATCAACTACTCTTTTGCATACATCCATGAATTGTAGAGGTCTCAAGACTTATTGTTTTTGGTAAAGATCGGTTAAGGGAAAGGGGTAGTTTACCGGCAACGTTTTATGTTTTAACAAGGGTATTTTATATGGCAAACAATAACAGCCGCAAATTCAAACAGAATCAAATGATTATTTGCATACAGCCCTGACCTGTAGAGTACTCAAGACCTATTGTTTTAGGTGAAGATCGGTTAAGGGAAAGGGGTAGTTTACCAGCAACGTTTTATGTTTTAAAAGGGTATTTTTTATGGCAAACGATAAGAGTCGCAAATTCAAACAGAATCAAATGATTATTTGCATACAGCCCTCAATTGTAGAGATCTCAAGATCTACGGTTTTTGGTGAAGATCGGTTAAGGGAAAGGGGTAGTTTACCTGCAACGTTTTATGTTTTATCAAGGGTATTTTCTATGGCAAACGATAACAGCTGCAAATTCAAACAGAATCAACTACTCTTTTGCATACAGCCATGAATTGTAGAGGTCTCAAGACCTATTGTTTTTGGTGAAGATCGGTTAAGGGAAAGGGGTAGTTTACCGGCAACGTTTTATGTTTTAACAAGGGTATTTTATATGGCAAACGATAACAGCCGCAAATTCAATCAGAATCAAATGATTATTTGCATACAGCCCTGATCTGTAGAGTACTCAAGACCTATTGTTTTAGGTGAAGATCGGTTAAGGGAAAGGGGTAGTTTACCAGCAACGTTTTATGTTTTAAAAGGGTATTTTTTTATGGCAAATGATAAGAGTCGCAAATTCAAACAGAATCAATAATTTTTTGCATGTAGCCCTGATTTGCAGAGTACTCTAGACCTATTGATTTTGGTGAAGATCGGTTAAGGGAAAGGGGTAGTTTACCTGCAACGGTTTTTTATCAAGGGTAATTTTTTATATGGTAAACGATAATAGCCGCAAATTCAAACAGAATCAAATAATGTTTTGCACAGAGCCCTGAATTGTAGAGTTCTCAAGACATATTGATTTTGGTGAAGATCGGTTAAGGGAATAGGGTAGTTTACCTGCAACATTTTATGTTTTAACAAGGGTAATTTTTTTATGACGAACGATAACTGCCGTACATTAAAACAGAATCAACTACTCTTCTGCATACCTTTTTGAATTATACAGAGCTCAAGGTCTGTTGATTTTGTTGAAGATCGGTTAAGGGAAAAGGGTAGTTTACCAGCAACGTTTTATGTTTTAACAAGGGTATTTTCTATGGCAAACGATATCAGCCGCAAACTCAAACATAATCAAATAAATTTTTGCATGCAGCTCTGATTCGTAGAGTACTCAAGACCTATTGTTTTTGATGAAGATCGGTTAAGGGAAAGGAGTAGTTTACCTGCAACGGTTTTTTATCAAGGGTAATTTTTTTCTATGGCAAACGATAACAGCCGCAAATTCAAGCAGAATCTAATGATGTTTTGCATACAGGCCTGTATTGTAGAGTTCTCAATACCTGTTGGTGTTGGTGAAGATCGGTTAAGGGAAAGGGGTATTTTACCTGCAACATTTTATGTTTTAACAAGGGTAATTTTTTATATGACGAACGATAACTGCCGTAAATTCAAATAGAATCAACTACGTTTTTGCATACCTTTTTGGACTAAAGAGAACTCAAGGTCTGTTGATTTTGTTGAAGATCGGTTAAGGGAAAGGGGTTGTTTATCAGCAATGTTTTATGTTTTAAAAAGGGTAATTTTTTTATGACGAACGATAACTGCCGCACATTCAAACAGAATCAAATATTTTTTTGCGTGCATCCCTGGACTGTAGAGGACTGAAGGTCTATTGATTTTGGAGAAGATCGGTTAAGAGAAAGGGGTAGTTTACCTGAATCATTTTATGATTTAACGAGAGTAAAGTACTTAATTTTTATAAATAAAGTATCCTGATAAGAAGCTCATAATAATCCACTGTAGAAACGTAGATGAAATATCTATAAATGAAGAGGTTAGGTGAACGGGGTGGGGGTAATTTTCTATTATTAAAAATTATAGTTGAAGGTGGAGGGGAGAATTTTTTATGTGTACTACGTTATTGGCAACAAAGAAGTAGTTTTTTGTTAAAATTGCTTCCCGGGCTGTTTAGCCGTAGTCCAATGTTTTCTGTAAAACCAGACTTTTCTGCAGTGCCATCGACTGCCATCATCAGTGAAAATCGAGTGCGAAAACGTGAGGTGGTATACGTTAGTGACCACAGTACTGTGGTTAATGCTGAAGCAATAAGTAGAAAGACGTAGTTTCTATGGAAATATTTCATTTCGAATATGATTTTAAATATAAATCTTAGAACATGGAAGTCATGTATGGTTCTCCATACCAATATTTTCATTAGAATATACATTTAATATCTCCCTTATAAGGTAGATTACTTCAGTTAACTTTACCCAATGCAAAACAGGATTAATACAGAATCGCAAATCACATAACAACAGATGTATATAGTACCAGGACAATCTCCGTCGATATTTTATTATAATCATGGTCATGATAATCATTTACAAGCAACTCTCCTTCCACATCATTTTATAATATCCCCCCTAACCCCATTACAATTTGATAAATAACCTCACGGGTAAACTGTGCAAGGCATCTACCCATTTACATAAATGCTATATTTATGTCCCTGGCTTGTAACGGCCAGCTCCTTTCTACACACTCTACGGTAGCGCCCATTTGCTTCCACAAGAACTGAAGTTTTTATGGTGTAAACACTGCTTACACCGTTCTTGTTTCGGCATTATAAAACCTTCGGCATTACTGGTATCCAAGGATACCAGTAATCCTACTAAAATTTAGTTACATGCCCTTAAACGGTCTACCATCCCATTCGATGGTAGGCGCTGTTCCCTAGTTATGTTGATTTCCCCTGATTCACCCCCCGGTTAATTTCTAAGTTACACCAATTTCAAAGGCAACCGACTATGGTCAGTGTATAATAAGTCTGCCCATAGCTGGTTGTCAGCCAAAACTACGGTCTGGGCTGGTGAAACCGTGACCGCCCGAAAGTGGGAAATCGCATTTAAAACATACACATACACACATACACGCATGCACGCATGTTTTATATCTCTACACAATTACACACTACTCAATTAGACACTTTATGCTTCTCATAATCAACATAATACAACATAATAAACACTCAAATTGAACATTACCATTATTACAATAATATAAACATCTCAACTCTAAACATGAAATTACAAACACTACAACTTTAATTTCAAATTTTCAATTAAAAATTCCACTTGTTATATCATTATTTCAACTCTGCATTTCTTTTCACAATTTTAATCATCTACCATTGATTATTCAATTCAAATCTCAATCAAATATTTAAATTCACTACCAAAATTCCTCTGTTACAACACCTTTAAATTAATTAAATCTTCACAAATTAATTTAATTCCATCTTTTTCAAAATACTGTAATTTTATTTCAATTACTTTATTCAAAACCATTTAAATTCATTTAATTCCATTAAAACTCAATCGATCACGCAAAATACAATGTACATATTAACAACATAACACAATACATTTAACATCAATACAAATTTATCTACAATTTTCATCATATCTTTTTATTGTTTACCACACCTCATTACATAAGTTAGCCAAGTAATTACCATAAGCTAAAATAATTAAATGTTCATTCACTATATATCTAACCACCATCATCATAAATTAATCTTATTTTAACATAACAATTTTCATTCTCCAATAAACTTATTTTGTTATTATCAATATAATAATTATTTAATATTTTAAATTGTTCCGTTATACCCACATAATAATTTACTGGGTTATCCCACCTTATTATTCTACCATATAACCTGTCTACATCAGTAATTCTGGTCCTGTCACCGTCAGTATTATTATTTGTCCCAATTAAGCATTTTATTATCTCCTTATTATCAGAGTCAGCTGCTATTAATATCCCAATTCTATGAACAGGTAAGTACTCAATATAATTATCAACGTTATCATCATTCATCACCGCTGTACTGTTTTCGTAATAAGGTAAGTTTTTTATTTTATTCACTCTCTCAACCTTGTAATCTATCCGTTTATGTGGGGTGTTAGATTTGTAGAATGCGTGACATTCTGCCACACATTGGATGCGTCACTTTGTAACTGGCCTTTTTACGTGGGGTATTTAAAAAGCTCCACGTTGGTATGCCACTTTGTATAAAGACGTTTTGGGGTGTTTAATTGTCACCCTTGGTAATCGTCTTGGTGACAGACGTTTATGTTGTGTTAGGAATATCACCCTTTGTTTGCGTCGTTGTATAGAAACGAAAAGCACCACTGTTGGGATAGTCACTTTGTAATCTGACGTTTATGGGTGACAAGCGATTTTATGTCACTCGTTGTATTCGCCGTATTCGTAATATAACTGTGTAATTGTGGGTTTATTATTGGGTATTAATTGGTTAATTACTTTTGTGAAAATCAATCGTGTGTAGCGGGCCGGGTTATACCTTTTCTCGATATTTACTGGCTAACCGTATCTCTCGTCGTTCGTTTCAAAATTTACCGCCTCGCCACCTGATTGGCTCACGCTGTCTTGCAGTGTCGAATTCGCTAACTGTAGTATGTTGGTGTTTTGTTTTTAAAAATTTCCTTATATTACCTTGTTTTATAAGAATCAAACATACAGCAGTTGAGGAATATTAAAATTTATTGAACCCTTCTTTATATTACCTGTTCAATTACAGTTAATGAATAATACATATATTTATGTTGATACCGGCTTTTACAAATTGCTAGGTTGGCATCGCTCAGTCATACGTAAGAAAACGTTATGGCGTATATATCTTGTTTACAATTAATATTTTTTTTCTCTCAGGGAATAGGTCCTTTTGACAACAGAAGTTGGATTATCGGCTAATAAATGCACAAAATTATAACATTCCTTAAAACTAAATACACAATAGTTGATATACTAAAATATACAAAGTAAGTTATTGGCAATGAGAATTAGAATAGGTTTGGTTAAATTCTTGTCAGCAAGTTATGTTTTTTAAAAATTATTATAATTCAATATCAAAGTTTATTGATTGATTATGTTTTATTAAGAGTGATATATTGATTAAATTCAGTTATTTTCAATTTTGTGATCAGTGAAGTGAAAATATTTATACTTCGTTATTATGGATAATTGAAAGTTTATTTTGAAGTGAAGTTGTTTATTTTATACTCATCGATTTCTTGACGTGGCTTCTCCGATGATCGTCTTCTTCTTCAGGGAACCTCGAGGAGTCCTCTCTTCTTTGGATGGTTCGAAATTCCCGTTCAAATGGTCCCAAATCGAAGTTCGGCTTCCATCAGTTCTCATAGATGTTCGATGTCCTCAGGTTGAGTTAGGTAAATCCACTTCTTCCTTCTGGATAGGTCGTCTATTATGTTAATTTGAAGTATTCGTATTTTCTACAATTATTTTTATGATTTAATTATTTTAATAGTCGTTCATCTCATCAGTTGTAGTTTGGAAGGTTTCTCCTATACTTCTTCCTTCAAAATTTATTAAAATTTAAAGTTTTTTAAGTTAATTTTAGATTGAGAGCTTCATACATCCGCCCTCCGCGTTAGTCAATAATGAAGTAATTAGAATTCCAACAGTATTTTTTGTAATAAGCGTCAGTTGCCTACAGAATTATGCTACTTCTCATTGGTCAGTATCTTATGACATTGTTATGTTCTAACGTTTTATTTTGGTTTAAATTTATAAAATATCTTCAAATTATGATTTCTTTCTTATATTAGTAGTAACATCAATTATATGAACACCGTTGTTCTTCTTTTTTGTTAAGGATTATTTTTATATCCCTCATGATTACTTTTGAATAGTTAATAACATTTTCCTTATTTTCTTATTTGTATTTCTTATGTAGTTATTTTTAAACTGGATATTATTTATATATTTTTGTACTAGATACGCTTACTTAACTGGTTAAACATTTGATATACTTTAATTGATACTGGGTTATTGTTTTCCTTTTTAAACTTACAAAATTCCTTCACTAAATGTTAGGCCTAGAGCCTAGACTTCCCCATACTACTATTTAACATTCTTTATAACTCATTAGCTTTATATATAGGTACATTAAACATTTTTTTTATAGAAACAGATAATAAACCATTGGTGCTTCTAACCACACCTCTTATTATAAAAACAAAAATTTTCTTACCAGGCTCAAACCTGAAATTCAACTTCTGTTTTTGGTTTTCTTATTTCTATCTTGCTTATTTTATAAGTTAATAAATTCTATGGTTTCTTTTAAAACAATAACGAAACTCTTATAATACTAATTTTAAACAGTACCTTACACCATATATCTCACTTACTAATTCCTTCACTAAAATACAGTGTCTGTCTTTCTTATTTTCCACTCTAATAACTTAATTTCCATCTTATTTTATATTCATTCTTACTTACTATTATTGAAATTACTAATGGTGCAATTAGTTCATTTTTATGTGATAACAGAAAGTTCTATTCAAAAGCTGTTTAGTTATACTATTACAGTTTGCTTCTTAGGTACTTTATCCTGTATACTCACTGCACTTTTTCCTTCATAGAAGGTTTCTTTATTTATTAACACTTCACATTTTCATAATATGCTAATTACATAGCTTGTCACCACTTACTTATATTTATTCACTTTTTTATCTCATTCACTTGATATTACTCACACTGTTTGTCTACTTATTTAATATCACTGTGTGGTTATTGGTCATTAATAATTATTTTATTTTCAATTCACATTGATCACTTTTTGTTATTAATTATTGCCTTTATTTGGCTCAAAGTATCTTTTACTTGCTTTGACTATGTTTATCATTATTAATTGGGTATGGTTATTTTTAGCTTCCTACCTTATATTTATAAGTACATGTTTCTTCTTCTTTCATATAATATACATAATATCTCTATCTTACTTGTTATTGTTTACATGGTTACATCTTATTTATGCCCTAACTGTTTTAGTGCATTGTTTTACATACATATATTAGTCCTATTTTGGGGATTACAATTGTTGTTGTTATATTCTTGATTACTTTTGGTTTCTCCTTCTTTCTTGTTCCATTCTATTTTCCTTGTTTTTTCTCCAATCTATTGGGTCAAGTCATCGTCAGTTCCTTAGTCAATTGTCATTTCGTAATTTGGTCATTAATCTTTGAGTTATACGTTTTTTGACATTTCTTCTTATCTTCAGCTTTTTTGTTTGTTAATCATTAGTGTATTTTTACTATCTTATGTCATGTTACATAATGCATAGCCACCAAAATTGATTATTTCGAAAATAAAGATTATTTTTTCTGAAATCAACAATATAGTTCATTAAATCAGGTTGCTATTATTAAGGAATTCATCAATCGCTACTTTCTTCTTTATTTATTTTTATTAAGTCATGGTTCATGATGTGGTACATGGTATTATTCTCCTTCTTTCTCTTTCACTATGAGTGTTATCCCTTGTATGTTCTATCTCCCTAAAATTTTCTTCTCTCCTATTCATATAAATTGGTACTAGCCAGAGGGCACGTGTGGCTCTATTACTCTGCTATCCATTTATACACATTTTGAGTTCAGAGGTCATGCCCATCTGCTCAATAACATAAAATAATTGTTGGACGTATCTCAACATAAAATTATCATATAATAATATTAATAATAATCATAATAATAGTCGTCTATTTTCGACTCATATAATATCAATATAATAAAACACTCTTGGGATTGATTATTCTCTCTTTTATACATCTCATGACCTTTTCTTCTCAGTGACTTATTTGGATTCCTTTTCTATGCTTATGGCGATGTTTAATAGATATTTTTGCATTGTTTCATCAATTTACTTCATATGATAGTTATTTTATTGGTTATCACTTTCTTTCTCATTTATTATCAATATTAACATTGTAGCTGGTTTCTGGTTTACTTATATTTTTCATCATTGATTGTCCATTTAATATGTCATTGTCATTTTTTATTTGATTGTTTTGTCTTTTATTTTTGTGAAACGTTAATTCTTTGTTATTCCCTTTTGTAATAGGGTTAGTTAATGATGTTATGTAACGTTATCATTATTTGTTTAATATTTTATTAGCTTAGGTCAGTTTTTTATGGTGCTTCATTATATATATATTTTTTTCAAAATTACATTGTTTCACACATTTTGTTTCACCCTTGGTTGTAAGTTGTACTTACTTTTGTTTTGAATTTAGATAATCTTTCTTCTAAATTCTTTTTTCATTCATTTTTTAATTGATCAAATATTTATTTGTAAGTTGTACTTACTTCGATTTTTGAATTTGGATAATATTTTTTTTTCTCCATTGGTTTGCATGGTCTGTCTACCTAAAATCAGTCCCATTTTGGATAGTATTTTGACTTAGTTTTATCCGTTTCCTGTATTGGCCGCTCCACCAATATGGTTTTCCGGTGGATTCCTTAGATTATAAGCGATGTTAAATCTCTCTATGGGATCGTCACAGTACGGATCATATTCATATGGTTCTATTTCATCTTTGTTCCGTCTGTTCCTTCCCTCAGCATTCCTGGAACTGGGATTAGGTTCATTGTTTCCATGATAGCCCTCTTGGTCATCCCCGTCCTCAGCCATGATGTAGTTTATTCGAGCTATATGTGTTCTCTGGTCACTGTTTGGCTGATTTATTAAAGGCATGTCTCTCCTTCGTTCCCTGCTTCTTCTCTCATTCTCGGCGCTTCTGCTCCTCGGACCTCTGTAACACCGTCTTCCATCGTTTCTGTTTTCGGTGTTGACATAATTTACCCGTTGCCTGTATGTTTGATTCTGTCCTTGATGGTTGTTATTGTTATATTGGTGGTTGGGCCTGTTGTAATTACCACCATTTTGATTATTTCCTCTGTTATAGGGATTATTCTGATTACTATTATTGTTGTAATAATTTTGGTTATTATTTCTGGGGTAATTATGGTTATTGTTGTTGAAATTTCTGAAATTATTGGGGTTGTTCGGCGGGTTATTAGCCGGTGCATTGTTTCCTTGTGGCCCATTTGGATGATTTCTTGCATCATAATTCCTGTAATTCGGGGTGTTCTTTTGTCTATTTAGTACGTAATGCTTCTCTCGTTCGTACTCCCCTAATAAAGCAGCCATCTCTTGAATTGTTTTTATTCTCCCACTCAATCTGCTTTTGGTAATTTCCCCATCATAGTGGGATGCTAGTTGAGTCACCAAACACTCTTCTGGGATGTTAGGTTCTAGGTTTCTTGCCACACTGACCTTACCTAAGAAATAAGCCGTTGGAGATTGTCCCAAGTAAGGGTCGTATCGGCCGTTACTGATATTGTTCCTAACTACATGCTGCGTCGCCTTCGACCAGTATTTGTCTTTAAACAGTTTTTTGAATTCGGTAAAATTGTGTATGTCCGGTCATACTGCCGTCCACCAATTATTGTGGACCTCTTTAAACATTTCATCAATCATGCCCTTGATCACCGTCCACCGTGTCTCCCTGGTTCTAGCTAGATTCTCTTCTACCCGTTCAATGAACTCAATTGGGTTTCGCTTGTAGTTCTTGAAATTGATTGCCTCCCTATTTTCACTGCATGAGATGTGTGAACTTATTAGTGGTCGGTCCTTCAGTGCATTTATCTCTTCTTGGAGGCGTAACTCTCTTACTCTGAATTCTGCTATTCTTCCTTCTTGGGCTGTTGTGGTGTCCTTAATTTCACTTACGGATGCGTCCAATTGGCTATACTTCTCTTCGACTCTGGTTTGTATTTGTTCAAATTTATGAGTTGTTTCCTGCTGGAGTCCTTCAATCCTCCTTTTACTTTCACCTTCAGCTTCATTTACTTTTATCAAAATTTCTTCCCGGACTTGTAACACCACTTCGCTGGTTCTCTCTATCTTCTCTTCCGTCTCCATTACAGTTTGTTTCAACTCTTCCCTGTACTCCGTCAATTGTTGTTGTAATGTGTCTTGGTTATATTCAATTTTATCGTTCAGCGTTTCGATATCTTCTTTCATTTGTCTCAAAGTTTCGCTGGTTTTCTCATTACTTCTCTCTATTTTTTCGCTGATCAATTTATTCTCCTCCTTCATTTCTTGTCTTAATGTTTCCATATTCCTTTTATTACTCTCCTCATTCCGGTCGAACTTTTCATTCATTTGCTTTTTCAACTCCTCGTTATTTTGTTTTAATAATTTTTTTATTGTCCTCCTTCATTTCTTCCTTAGTGCTGTCCAATTTTTCATTCATCTTCTCATTATTTTTTTCCATATTCTTCTCCATTGTTCCAAATTGTTCCATCATAATCCTCATCAGATTATCTAGTTTCGTTTCTCCCGCAGTTCTGGTTGGTTCTGTAGGAGTTAATATTTCCTCCACGTCTTCCACTGATGTTACCTCCCTTTCTTCCATTCTGACGTCTTCCTCAGTCTCCTTTTCTAACATCTCTGCTTCCTTTTCAGCCTCCTTCTCGCGTAGCTTAGTCTGGTATCTTGTGTCGTGCTTTGCCGGTTCCATTTTCTGCAGCCGCTGCTAGAATCTATGGGGTTTAATGGTATAATTTTTTAATTATTCCAGCCCTACTAGTTGGCGCGCCACTTTTAATCTATCCGTTTATGTGGGGTGTTAGATTTGTAGAATGCATGACATTCTGCCACACGTTGGATGCGTCACTTTGTAACTGGCCTTTTTACGTGGGGTATTTAAAAAGCTCCACGTTGGTATGCCACTTTGTATAAAGACGTTTTGGGGTGTTTAATTGTCAGCCTTGGTAATCGTCTTGGTGACAGACGTTTATGTTGTGTTAGGAATATCACCCTTTGTTAGCGTCGTTGTACAGAAACAAAAAGCACCACTGTTGGGATCGTCACTTTGTAATCTGACGTTTATGGGTGACAAGCGATTTTATGTCACTCGTTGTATTCGCCGTATACGTAATATAACTGTGTAATTGTGGGTTTATTATTGGGTATTAATTGGTTAATTACTTTTGTGAAAATCAATCGAGTGTAGCGGGCCGGGTTATACCTTTTCTCGATACTTACTGGCTAACCGTATCTCTCGTCGTTCGTTTCAAAATTTACCGCCTCGCCACCTGATTGGCTCACGCTGTCTTGCAGTGTCGAATTCGCTAACTGTAGTATGTTGGTGTTTTGTTTTTAAAAATTTCCTTATATTACCTTGTTTTATAAGAATCAAACATTCAGCAGTTGAGGAATATTAAAATTTATTGAACCCTTCTTTATATTACCTGTTCAATTACAGTTAATGAATAATACATATATTTATGTTGATACCGGCTTTTACAAATTGCTAGGTTGGCATCGCTCAGTCGTATGTAAGAAAACGTTATGGCGTATATATCTTGTTTACAGTTAATATTTTTTTTCTCTCATGGAATAGGTCCTTTTGACAACAGAAGTTGGATTATCGGCTAATAAATGCACAAAATTATAACATTCCTTAAAACTAAATACACAATAGTTGATATACTAAAATATACAAAGTAAGTTATTGGCAATGAGAATTAGAATAGGTTTGGTTAAATTCTTGTCAGCAAGTTATGTTTTTTAAAAATTTATTATAATTCAATATCAAAGTTTATTGATTGATTATGTTTTATTAAGAGTGATATATTGATTAAATTCAGTTATTTTCAATTTTGTGATCAGTGAAGTGAAAATATTTATACTTCGTTATTATGGATAATTGAAAGTTTATTTTGAAGTGAAGTTGTTTATTTTATACTCATCGATTTCTTGACGTGGCTTCTCCGATGATCGTCTTCTTCTTCAGAAAACCTCGAGGAGTCCTCTCTTCTTTGGATGGTTCGAAATTCCCGTTCAAATGGTTCCAAATCGAAGTTCGGCTTCCATCAGTTCTCATAGATGTTCGATGTCCTCAGGTTGAGTTAGGTAAATCCACTTCTTCCTTCTGGATAGGTCGTCTATTATGTTAATTTGAAGTATTCATATTTTTTACCATTATTTTTATGATTTAATTATTTTAATAATCGTTCATCTCATCAGTTGTAGTTTGGAAGGTTTCTCCTATACTTCTTCCTTCAAAATTTATTAAAATTTAAAGATTTTTAAGTTAATTTTAGATCGAGAGCTTCATACATCCGCCCTCCGCGTTAGTCAATAATGAAGTAATTAGAATCCCAACGGTATTTTTTGTAATAAGCGTCAGTTGCCTACAGAATTATGCTACTTCTCATTGGTCAGTATCTTATGACATTGTTATATTCTAACGTTTTATTTTGGTTTAAATTTATAAAATATCTTCAAATTATGATTTCTTTCTTATATTAGTAGTAACATCAATTATATGAACACCGTTGTTCTTCTTTTTTGTTAAGGATTATTTTTATACCCCTCATGATTACTTTTGAATAGTTAATAACATTTTCCTTATTTTCTTATTTGTATTTCTTATGTAGTTATTTTTAAACTGGATATTATTTATATATTTTTGTACTAGATACACTTACTTAACTGCTTAAACATTTGATATACTTTAATTGATACTGGGTTATTGTTTTCCTTTTTAAACTTACAAAGTTCCTTCACTAAATGTTAGGCCTAGAGCCTAGACTTCCCCATACTACTATTTAACATTCTTTATAACTCATTAGCTTTATATATAGGTACATTAAACATTTTTTTTATAGAAACAGATAATAAACCATTGGTGCTTCTAACCACACCTCTTATTATAAAAACAAACATTTTCTTACCAGGCTCAAACCTGAAGTTCAACTTCTAACTGTTTTTGGTTTTCTTATTTCTATCTTGCTTATTTTATAAGTTAATAAATTCTATGGTTTCTTTTAAAACAATAACGAAACTCTTATAATACTAATTTTAAACAGTACCTTACACTATGTATCTCACTTATTAATTCCTTCACTAAAATACAGTGTCTGTCTTTCTTATTTTCCACTCTAATAACTTAATTTCCATCTTATTTTATATTCATTTCAAACAGAAGCAATTATAAACCTAATTTCCGCAAACCAGCGCTTCAATTATTTATGACATAATTTTCACACCCCTCCCACACACACACACACACGCGCACCCCATGCCCTTATGAGATCTATGCCCTTATTTGTAATAAAATCAAAAAGAATGAAGTTGAATTTTGTTTGACTCTTGTTAAATTTGTTTTACCCCCGAGTGTTACTTATCTGAAAATTAATCCGTAACAGTCCAACCTCCTGACATATTTTCCGTCACTCAGCACATTTTCTTACTTTCACCGTTTTTATTTATTCACCAGGTAACTCGCAACTGTTACTTCATTTTATACTATTTTAAAAAACTGATTTCTTTCACACTTTACATTATGTTTGTTTGGGCGTGCCCGTAATTTTGTCCGTGGACTTTTGTGACCGTACGGCACAAGAGTGTAATTGAAACTGGTCAAAAGTCTTAGCTGGAGGGGCGATCACGTGGTCTCGTTCATTTGTTTAAATTCTGTTATGTAGCCAGATTTTAAGGCATGGCTGACCCTGCCACACATTCCAGAGTTAGATCATCATGGGATGGGTTCGTGACGTCATGTGGCCTGACTCAAAATGCATATAGTTCAAGTTCATGTTGCTAGAAATAGCTGCCTTGCGCTACTAGATCGACGACCTTGACGCTAACTCATGTACTGCATTTCCCCAATACAATTTACAAATAAAATATTGATATTACCAATATGTCTCGGGATGGTATTATCTGTACCGTTACAACATATGTTGAAATCTTGGACTCAAATCAGCTATCCCTTCTTATCTTCCTATCATCCACTCACTAACTGATAGACAAATGAAGCAACAAGCCAAATAGTGAGGGGAAAATTACTAGTATGAGTAACAAAACAAAGGAAGAGAGTTCAAACATGAAGGAAGAAGGTACGTAATATTTTCAGAGTGCTAACAATATGGTTGCCACAACAAATTGTAAGAAAGACTATTTTCATCTACTGATCTACCATACATAAAAAGTACACTTAATATTATTTACATATCCACAACTAAGGTGAAACATGCAGTGGACACAACTGACAAATGACAAAATACACGGTACCAATCTGAAAGCTTGACCTTGACGACAGCTGGCAAGGACAACAGCTAATAGTCTACTTAAAAATATCGTGCCATTACTCTATAGGTGACTATTTGCATTACTTTATACCGGATCATACTTTAATAGTTTGCGCTCATTTATAACAAATCTTTGGTATACTTAAATTTATACATTTCCTGAGTTGTAGTTGAATACTAAAGCTGTAAATTATTATTAATGTAATTGTAAATTTCTTCAAACAGGCATCGAATACGCATGCGAGCGTAAGCATTTTTTCATCCAGCAGGGAAATTTTTTTCCAAAGCGATGACCTATACTTTTTTTTTGCTTAACCGTTTTCTGAAAGTCCAAGTAAAATTTTAAGATCACAATCCGAAAAAGTGTTGAGGAAAAGTTTCAAGATATCAAGGATGTAAGCAGAGCATAGCAGAGCATTAACAGAAAAGACGGGAGCTGTGTTGTGCTTATGTATGCATGGTGGGGTGGAGTGTGTAAGCTTGTATGTTATAATATTAAACATACACACATTGTTTTCTTATACGCATATTTCATTGAATCAGTATTGTTTAAAATTGTAAAACAAAATCTATAATTTATAAACAACGTTGACTGTACTGAACAACGAAATGAATATGAGTCAACGAAATATGCGTTGAAATAAGAAAATAAAATAAATACGAAAAAATTCGGTAAGTTTTTTCGTTGTTTAATATTTCAAAGATGCAAATACTCCGATATGAAAACATGAGAGGTCTCAACCACTTATACAAAGCAGATATATAAATTCTTATACAATCTGTATGCATCTCATTTGGCTGTAGGTGTTAAAAAAATTACTTTTTATATACAGTAACTCAGATTTAGTGAATATGAAAACATTACGCAATACACTTCGAGGCGTAGCCGTACAATGAAGTAAAAAAATCCACTCATTTGCAAGTCGTTGACAGTGGGTGTTTTCAGTTCCAACTGCATACAACCCGTCCTTTACCCCGCCTGTCGGAACTGTTTCAAGGTCAAGCTTTCAAATTAGTACCGGCTTGTATAATGTCTTTTAAGTACAACTCAGTATGTGGTACAGCTGTACAGATGGTAACATAATATATTATATGTAACAACTAAGCTTACACATAAGGTGTTAGCAATTTATAAAGCATAATAATTTATCATGGTCCCATACTGTTACACAATTACAGAACATTCTCAAACAATGAAAAGTGTTGTTCTACATGTTTCTCACCTACCTTATCAGGTGCATGTTTCTTCAAGGCTGCACTCAAGTAAGCTCTAGAGCAGTGGTCACCAAACCGCCGATCGCGAGCTACCGGTAGTGTAACCCTCCTTTTTTTTTTTTTTTTTTTTTTTTTTTTTTTTTTTTTTTTTTTTTTTTTTTAAGGCTACGAGTTAATTAAAACTAGGCAGAAGGCCTAGAGAAGCAAAATAAAGCGCTGGGTCCAGTGAGATGGGACTTGCAATTAAACTCGCTTTTACCCAACAATAACAGTTTTTAAAGTAAAGTAAAGTACCATTACAAGATTAATATGTCTGTATAGGTTTATAAAATGGTAAGTTCTCACTTTCTTTTATGCTTTTACAAGAATACAAAAATTTGAAAGGAAAACCAAGTGGAACATAACCACCAGAAAATAAAATATAAACTGAGGCGGATTTTATAGCTTTACAATTATAAAATGAAATAGTGAGAAACTAATATTATAAATATGTGTAAAAAAAACTCAACAAATCCTGAACTGACTATGGCAGTAAAAAAAAGACAAAGATGAATTTAATTATTAAAGAGCCAGAATAATTTTATAAAATTGTGAAATCTATAGTTCAAACTTTATAAAAAATATATAAAAGAATTCACAGAGAACTGAATTGACCCAGCCGCAGACATGCGCCCAAACCAGATTCAACAGAAAATAACCTGTCAGGTTCCTGCAGACAACTGCACCAACAGGTGACAGTCTCAGGTTAAAGCACAACAAAAACCCTTAAAACCCATTAAAAAAAACACCAACCCCCTTTTAAATTATTAAAATGTATATATATCAATAAAATACCCAAAAGTAATAGGGACACAACCAGCCGGTTAAGTCCCCCAGCATAAATGAACCGCACCCAAATGAATCACTAAAATTCAGAATCCCCACAACTTTTACTGTTAAAAAAAAGTATAACATTAAAAATCGCCGGACACATGGCCCCGGCTGGGTTTACACTTATTCTAGGGCATAATTACATTCAGAAAGTAAAACAGATAAAGTTCGTAACCATTATGTCCAGCTGGACGTGAGCACAAATGAAAATCGAACTAGAGTTATACTGAAAACAAAGTCACATCAGATGGTATTTGCTGCAACGGCCTAGAGTGTATTTAAGGCATAAATGTCACCTGAGTATCGTCCAGGGGATGTCTCATGGGCACTGTGGCATGATGTGCAGTCACTCCTCCCGTGGCCACCAAGATCGAGTCTAGTTATATTCGTTGCATCGTGGCAGATGGACAGCCACCCGCTGGAATGAGTCGGACTTCCGACGGGACGGGAACCCTGAACAATTATAAGGATAATTATTTCAGTGACCCCTAATTCACAACACCCGCATCCCACAGCATAAAAACTCACTTTGTTCATCATAACCCGTTTGAATTTTGTTTTGTTTTATTTTTTTACTTTAGGTTTTTCTTCTAAAATACTAGAGCACACTCACCGCCACAATGCTTCACAATTATATGTATATATTTTCATAAGAACATAATGTATTACATGCAAATTAACAAACTCAAACAGGCATAAGGCGTCAAGCAGCACGTGTTCGCTCACAACGGTTTCATAAAGTTCCCTATCTTCACAAATTACAAAATAATCTTTCTTCTACGCCCCATTTTCGTAGGTACAATAGTTAATTATAAATACAAATTATCATGCCGTAATAGAGCTAAAAATAAATCGAATATTTAATCATGAACATGCCTTTTTAATCACCACCACGTGGCCACTTACAACTTTTATTTCATTCGCAACCCAGTTAATTTCAAATTACGTTTTAAATCTTTTACAATATAAGGAACAATATACCTTAAAGTCATTTACCGGAGATCGCTTTAGCTTCTACTGGAACATAGTAGATAGAAATTTGAAGTTTAAAGCAACTTGGTTCGACCTGGGAAAACGACTGCTTCTGCCCGTAACAGCTGAATTCAGAGTGACTCAGCTTGCCTCAGGCAAGCGTGTCGAAAAACATAACTCAACACTCCGCCACCCGATAGCGACGGCATCCAGCGCAACCCCCCCCCCCCCGAAACGTCCACTCCGTACCGACGCGTAATTACCATAATTAAATTTATTTTGGCAATTAAGTTTTTATATTATTCACTTTTATAGAACAGCCGGGTTTTCACCAAAAACACGGCACACCCCCACCCCAAAAGGACAACCTGGTTGCCTAACACTTTTGAACCCCGAGGTACCCTGCAGTGTACCCCTATAGTCTTTTAAAACACGGGTATTCATCGGTGTTTGCAGTAGTCCTCGCTCTCAGGAGAACAGAAAAATCTCGCGTCACTGCGACCATCCCCATGCGACCCTCTCCGCCATGCCGACCCCACGGGACCGCCCCAACACATCACCCTCTCTGGTGACCACCACCTACCTCTACTGCGGCCATTCACATACCCGTCCGAAGACCAAACAAGGTATCCCTAACCTTGGTATGTGAGTGACCATACTACACCTCTCGTCCACCTCTTGGACCGACCAGCCATATGCATCAACACAAGGCCTTATAATCCTTGCCATATGACTGGCCCACATCCCTACACTAGGGCGGACAGCCCCACTTAGCCAGACAGAGAAGACCGCATCGAGGGCACGCGAACATCAATCCCATCCTTTACTTGCTCGAATACACCATAACTAAAGGGGGTTTACTTCTCTACAGCACTGTCTACACACTTTCTCTCTCAATGGAAAAGAAACACCGAGGAAATCCAGCGGCGAATGCGGCATGGCTCGGGCCCTACAATAATCAACAATCAATCTACAACAATGAACAACGAAACAACATCACACTATCACTCCATCATAACTTCTCAAAACAGGGGAAACTGATTATCTCCAAGAGACCACAATCCAAGGGTACATTCTCGGCAAACTCTAACTCCTTTTTAAATTTTTTTTTCTAAGGGGAGGGGTAGGAAAATCGGGAAGATGAAAAGGGTAAGGATCATTGAAAGGTCAATAGCTAGGACTAAGGGTAAGGACATGGCTCCCTCCGGAAATAAGGATGAATAGAGGAAACCAAGGCTCGTGTGGGCAGGGGCGCAACCCTGAAGCAGACGAACACCACTGGGACGGTGGGGAACATCTACCTGCTACCCGTAAACCGCTTTTTCTCACCTTTCTATGACAGACTTTAGGTACTCGTTCCTTTCGGACACCACTCTCTGAGAAATTATCTCGTGTTGAGCTGTGCTGATTTGTTTCTTCTGAATCAGAATCAAGGCAACCTACCTCACTACTTTCACCCTGATTTAGATTATCCTCATCATCTAACTCCTCTACTTCTGCCTTCCCTGCTTCTCTTTCTTCCACCCCTTCCTTTCTTCCTCTATTCCTTCTTCCTCTTCCACTTCCTCCTCTTCTGCAATTCCCCCTTCTTCAGCCCCATAATCCAAATCAACCTCATGAGACTGCACCTCCTCACCATCTTCCAGTTGCTCATCTGATCCATCTTCACCCAGCTCCTCACCAATTTCTGCACCACCCTTGTCACCGGCTCCTTCACAAACTTCTTCCCCAACCTCCTCTCCAATCTCATTTTCGTCCTCCTTTACATCAACACGTTCATGATCATCATTTAAATTTTCATCATCATCAACATCATCGCCATCACGTCCACTACCACCATCAGAATACTGCGCATCTTCATGCTCTAGTTGCTCATCTGGTCCACATGAAACTTCTTTCTGTTCTTTGGAATCCTCAACACTACTTACAGAAGGCGTCTGCACATCTTCACACACTACATCATTCTCACTCGCACACTCCACAATGCTGCCACCAAATTCCTCCTCAACTTCTACCTCATCTCCTTCAACCACACTTGCAGCATGGACATCCCCGTGTCCATCCGCAACCTCAGAAACTTTTGCACCCTGGACATCCACGTGTCCATCCGAAAACTCAGACTCTTCAGTCTCCCTAACACCTATAACTATACTTCCCTGTGCAGCATCTGCAGACCGCTCTTCTGCCTCTTCCTTCGATTCCTCTCCTTCACCACTTTCAGCAACTATAGCGTCCTCAACATTTCCCACCCTGGAAACCAGCTGTCCAGGTCCATGTGCAATGTCTAAATTAAATTCTACTTGCGATGGCAAAGCTACGTTATCAAGTGACTTCTCATATCCCTGCATAGGCGATGATGATATTACCGGATCAGGATCCGTCATGAACCGAGATGGAGATACCGGAACAAATTCTGCGGCATGTGGATTCAACAGTGGCGTCCGCTCTGAGTCCTCTACTTCAGTATCAACAGACGTGTTCTTGTTGTCCTGTGTTGATCCCCCGAAGCCATTCCACACTTCTTCTTCCTCTTCACCTTCTTCATCCACTACTCTATCAAGCACTCGTAATTCATCTGCAACGTTTAAACTTTCACCCTTTTCCAAATAGGAATAACGCCTTGCTACAGGCTCCCTACTGGCCGATGTTGATTCCCTAATATAATTTCTTCTTCACCTGTTAATTTCATACGTATTTGTTTTCTGTGCTGTAGCTGTTGTTACCGTCTTTCCACTTGCCACCCCCTTGTAGCCTCCATTACTTCCAGAATACTGTTTTTCTTACCGTTTCTTGTGTTCTCCACCAACCCCCATGTTTGTCCTTTTTAGCTCTTCCTAATAAACCACTTGAGTATTGGACATCTGTAGCAGCTCTTCCCCGGGACTCGTCATTCGCCTGGACCCTTCTGGCATGCGCAAACCACCGGTCCAGGTCCGCAAAACAACGTGGAGGATCTGCGAAGACCAGCCGGGATCTCTCTTGGGGAGTCAGCCCTTCTCATATTACCTGTATAACTTCCGTCTCGGGCAACCCCAACCTTAATACCCGGGCAGCTTTCCATATATCATGTACGAAGTCCCCCAACGCCTCTCCGTTGGCCTGTAGGGGATAGAATAACTTAAATTTCAGCTGTTCACGTCATCGATGGGGTATGAAGAAGCCCAACACTTCCCCATGGAAAGTGTCAACACTGCCGCCCCGACGCAGAGTGTTGGTGACCAGCCCTGCCAGTGAACCCCGGCAATATGAGTATATAAGGGACAAGACCTCCCCATCGGACACCCCCGGGAAATCCGCCAACTGCAGGACAAGGTCCAAGAAGACCAGCAACTTGTCCTCATCTACTCCATCCAACACCGGAAGTCGCTGGAGAACGCCGGAAATGGGGTGGGGCAATCTCTGATAGCATACCACCGCCAGAATTGCACAATTCACAACACACAACAATAAAACATAAATCTGAACGAAATACCGAACACAAACATAACTTATAAAACAGAAAAATTCGAGTACTCTTCCTTCCTTCGAGCAGACCCCCGGGTTCCCTAGCGCCACGGAGACCCGACCCACTCCTGAACCAGCTCTCTTTCAGACACACAAGAGGAGAAACAATCTTGGACACTAACATAAACATAAGACCAATAACACCTAACACCTACCACAACGTCACATTTCACAAGGACATATTATTACAAACTTCCAACAATGAATCTTGTTGGTGACGGTACCGACTTCCGATGGGGCCATACCACAACCCGCTAAACTCACGCGCAATTATTCCCACATCTATTAATAATGCAGCCAACTCCCCAGCCATGCCCCAAATCTCCGGTAATTCCAAGCTCCAAAGAAAAATATCCCACCAAAAACAACAAAAACGCATGCCACGTGGTGGCACCAGGCTAACAATTATTATACATTCACCTATGCACATTAAACATAATATAATATCTACACCTATATTCACTTTTCCAAAATTTTCGGAGTTTGACTTGTCTCAAACTATTTCCGAGTTTGCAAGCCCCGTCACACCCAAGGACCCAAGGGTTCGACCCTAGAAAAACCACGCTCTGCTACCAAATGTAACCTCTTTTTTTTTTTTTTTTTTTTTTTTTTTTTTTTTTTTTTTTTTTTTTTTTTTTACGAGGCTACGAGTTAATTAAAACTAGGCAGAAGGCCTAGAGAATCAAAATAAAGCACTGGGTCCTTGCAAAAATAAAGTGAGACGGGACTTGCAATTAAACTCGCTTTTACCCAACAATAAGTTTTTAAAAAATGTTTTATTCCAATTCACATTTAATTTATATCATCATGCACAATTCTTTAATATCCCAAAACTCCCCAAATTAGCAATTTAAAATTACCTCCATAATTCGATATCTAGTATCGCAGTACAAAATTGCTTTAATATCTCTTAATATTTATAATGATATGGTTGCATAAATATTCCCCGTACATAACACACTGACATAAAGAATACATAATTCACATAAATACACATATAAATATATACACATATCACAGAGACATGTTCAACCTGGCAGACAGCCTGCATATTTTTATCATACCCCAAACAGGAATGTGGAGAACCCCTGAATTAGTCATCATGACCCAAGACTACAGTAATCAGTTAAAGTGCCCGGCAATTATATAAATTTTAATTAAAAAAACCCAAAACCCATTAACTCATAAGAGTATAACAGAATTAAAACAAACTGAATTAATTACAAGAACTAGAAATTGGCATAGCAGCCTGTACAAACTCTCAGGTTTGTAAAATTTTGGGTTTGTTCCCAAATAGTAAAGTACCACACAAGGTTAATATGTCTGTATAGGTTTATAAAATGGTAAGTTCTCACTTTCTTTTATGCTTTTACAAGAATACAAAAATTTGAAAGAAAAACCAAGTGGAACATAACCACCAGAAAATAAAATATAAACTGAGGCGGATTTTATAGCTTTACAATTATAAAATGAAATAGTGAGAAACTAATATTATAAATATGTGTAAAAAAAACTCAACAAATCCTGAACTGACTATGGCAGTAAAAAAAAAGACAAAGATGAATTTAATTATTAAAGAGCCAGAATAATTTTATAAAATTGTGAAATCTATAGTTCAAACTTTATAAAAAATATATAAAAGAATTCACAGAGAACTGAATTGACCCAGCCGCAGACATGCGCCCGAACCAGATTCAACAGAAAATAACCTGTCAGGTTCCTGCAGACAACTGCACCAACCGGTGACAGTCTCAGGTTAAAGCACAACAAAAACCCTTAAAACCCATTAAAAAAAACACCACCCCTTTTAAATTATTAAAATGTATATATATCAATAAAATACCCAAAAGTAATAGGGACACAACCAGCCGGTTAAGTCCCCCAGCATAAATGAACCGCACCCAAATGAATCACTAAAATTCAGAATCCCCACAACTTTTACTGTTAAAAAAAAGTATAACATTAAAAATCGCCGGACACATGGCCCCGGCTGGGTTTACACTTATTCTAGGGCATAATTACATTCAGAAAGTAAAACAGATAAAGTTCGTAACCATTATGTCCAGCTGGACGTGAGCACAAATGAAAATCGAACTAGAGTTATACTGAAAACAAAGTCACATCAGATGGTATTTGCTGCAACGGCCTAGAGTGTATTTAAGGCATAACGTCACCTGAGTATCGTCCAGGGGATGTCTCATGGGCACTGTGGCATGATGTGCAGTCACTCCTCCCGTGGCCACCAAGATCGAGTCTAGTTATATTCGTTGCATCGTGGCAGATGGACAGCCACCCGCTGGAATGAGTCGGACTTCCGACGGGACGGGAACCCTGAACAATTATAAGGATAATTATTTCAGTGACCCCTAATTCACAACACCCGCATCCCACAGCATAAAAACTCACTTTGTTCATCATAACCCGTTTGAATTTTGTTTTGTTTTATTTTTTTACTTTAGGTTTTTCTTCTAAAATACTAGAGCACACTCACCGCCACAATGCTTCACAATTATATGTATATATTTTCATAAGAACATAATGTATTACATGCAAATTAACAAACTCAAACAGGCATAAGGCGTCAAGCAGCACGTGTTCGCTCACAACGGTTTCATAAAGTTCCCTATCTTCACAAATTACAAAATAATCTTTCTTTTACGCCCCATTTTCGTAGGTACAATAGTTAATTATAAATACAAATTATCATGCTGTACTAGAGCTAAAAATAAATCGAATATTTAATCATGAACATGCCTTTTTAATCACCACCACGTGGCCACTTACAACTTTTATTTCATTCGCAACCCAGTTAATTTCAAATTACGTTTTAAATCTTTTACAATATAAGGAACAATATACCTTAAAGTCATTTACCGGAGATCGCTTTAGCTTCTACTGAAACATAGTAGATAGAAATTTGAAGTTTAAAGCAACTTGGTTCGACCTGGGAAAACGACTGCTTCTGCCCGTAACAGCTGAATTCAGAGTGACTCAGCTTGCCTCAGGCAAGCGTGTCGAAAAACATAACTCAACACTCCGCCACCAGATAGCGACGGCATCCAGCGCAAACCCCCCCCCCCCGAAACGTCCACTCCATACCGACGCGTAATTACCATATTAAATTTATTTCGGCAATTAAGCTTTTTATATTATTCACTTTTATAGAACATCCGGGTTTTTACCAAAAACACGTCACAGTAGCTCGCGGGGAAATTTTAGGTAGATCGCGGTCACGCTCAGGTTGGCTAACCTGAAGTTGCACTACTCCCGCGCAACTGTCACTCAGTGTCATAGTTGTTTGAGCGAGAGTCAGGTTATGTCTGTTATGTGTTTCATGCGTACATCAGACTAAGGTTATGTCTTTATTATTTTCGTGTGTATATCAGACATTTGTTAATGTGGATAGTTTGATTTAATCTTTTATACTAAACTAGGTTTGTTCTAATGATGGCGAGTTCAAGCAAAAAACCAAAAACTTATCATTTTCATCTCGAATGGGAAACCGATTACTTTTTTACCCAGGTAAAGGACAATTGTGTGTGCTTACTTTGTAATGTAAGTGTATCAGTTGGGAAGAAAGGGAACGTCGAACGTCATTTCAAAACCGTTCACTCAGGGATTGAAAAGGATTTCCCACTGAATGAATTCTGCGTTAAGGAAAGAAAAGGTAATGCAGTTAAAATCTCAACTAAATGGTCAACAATCTACTTTTTCCAAGACATTAGACGAGAATAAGGCAGCAACTGAGGCATCATTCCAAGTTTCCAAAGTGATCGCCCAAAATAAGAAACCGTACGAAGATGGTGAGTTAATCACAGATGCATTTTTAGAAGCTGCAGATACATTATTTGACAATTTCAAAAACAAATCTGAGATAATGTCTGCTATTAAATCTGTACAGCTTTCTGCAAATACAGTAATGAGAAGAGTTGAAGCTATGAGTTCTGATGTAACTTCACAACTTAAAACTGACTTTGATCGCTGCAGTTATTTTTCCCTACAACTTGATGAATGAACTGATATAGTTGATACAGCTCTGTTGGCCGTTTTTGTAAGAATGGCTTTTGATGCTTTTGAAATAAGAGAAGAGCTGGTAAAAGTTGTACCACTTACAGGACATACTATGGGACAGGACATATTTTTAGCATTTAAAAGGCTTATCGACTCTGAAAGTATTCCTGTAAAGAAGTTGGTGGGCTTAGCAATCGATGGAGCTCCTGCGATGGTAGGTGGGGAGAAGGGATTCATTGCCTTGTGTCGTAAAGACAACAGCTTTCCAAAATTTCTGACTTACCATTGTATAATACACCAGCAGTCATTATGTGGAAAATTCTTAAGTATGAAAAATGTAATGAAAACAGTCGTAAAAGTAGTAAATAAAGTGAGAGCACAGGCACTTCAGAGACGTTTGTTCAGGGCACTGACTGAAGAGTTAGAATGCCAGTATAGTGATCCCCAAAGCAGAACAACGGGCGACAGTGCGACATTGTCGCAGAAAGGAAACGAGGCCTGCAGAAAGATCGTCCCCCGCGTTAACGAAAAACGCGTAAAAATTTGCTGCAGTAAAATTTATAAAAAAAATAAATTGTTGCATAAAAACAGATATGAATAAACGAATCAATTCAATAACAAAATCTATGTTTGTGACTCAATAATATACCGATAAATTTCAAATGAGAGGCCGAGAGATAAATGTTACATGTAATCTATTGAAGTGAGAGCGCCGGCTGCAGCCGGCAGACTGTCACGCAGCCGCGCTCCGGCCTAGTAATTCACAATCCGGATAGTTGTGTATTTCTGGACTGATTTTCTATATCAACCTAAAATCAATATCCTATAATATCAATATATTTAAATGTAATTTACAAATTTATTCAAATAAATCCTGACAGACCTTATATTTCCGAAAACCTAAGTCTAAAAATATCTCAATTTTTGTCTCCTGAAATTTTAAGGATTATTATTTTAATACTTATATTAAACTGAAATACTTATACGTTACTACTGAAATGCTTGCAGAAAGTATTTGGTTTTCTTAAAATCCGTTGCAGAAAGATGAAAAACATTCTGCTTTTAGGATAGTGATCTATTGCTTCATACAGAAGTTCGTTGGCTTAGCAGAGGCAGAGTTTTGCAACGTTTCGCAGAGTTGCTTCCTGCTTTGGTAAATTTTTTTAAAGAACGAGGTGAATCTTTCCCTGAACTAGAAGATCCGGTTTGGCTGCAAGATTTTGCTTTTCTTGCAGACATCACCGAAAAGCTAAATATCCTTAACTTGCAGCTTCAAGGTAAGGATAAAAATATTGGTGGAACAATTTCACATGTGGTTTCATTCTCAAAAAAGCTGGAGCTGTGGGAAAGAAATCTCATCCAGGGTGAATACAAGCACTTTGCCTGTTTGAAGCAAACCCTTGACAAGCAAGGCCCTTCACAGTCTCCTTACAACAACAAAGAATACATTGCAATTCTTTCAGATTTGAAAAGTCAATTCAATCAACCCTTTCAAGACTTCAAAAGCATTTCAATTGTAGCGCAGTTCGTCAAATCTCCTTTTATTGAGATTGACGCTAAATAATTCTCTACTTGTGTCATGCAACATTTTGAAGAAGACAATGCTGCAGTCGAGATGGAACTGATTGACTTTCAAAATGACCTTTCTTTAAAATCACTCATGTCAAGCTCTGAAAATATTTGGTCTTTTATTCCTAAGGAAAAATATCCAATTTTGGTTCAGGTTGGTCTACGAGTGAAGGCAATGTTCAGCTCTACATATCTGTACGAGGTTTCTTGTTCCAGTATGAAGTTTATAAAAAACAAGTACAGAAACAGACTGACTGATGAACATTTGGACAACTGCATTCGAATGGCAGCTACGACCTACTCACCTAACATTAAAAAAATTGTTGATGATAAAAAAGAGAGCCATCCTTCTCATTAAACTTAATTAGTCAGATGAAAAAAATTTTGTTCTTACACTTCTTATTAAATTCTTTACAATATAAACAATTTTATTCAATTGAATGTAATATTTACTAGAAATGTATGTTTATAGGTAATAAATAAATGTGATTTAGAAAAAAAATTTATTTTTGTCCTGGTTTCTTTTGGTAGCTCAAAGTAAGATTGACGAACAGTACAGTTGCTCAGTGGCTTCAAAGTTTGGCGACCACTGCTCTAGAGTTTTCGAGTGCCTGTTGATCCATATAATGGATTATTCTGGAACACTTATGGTGCCTATTTAAACACAGGAGCTGGCTTTGTCAGTCAGCTTATGTTGGGCGATTTGTCAAGTGATATCAAGTGGTTGTTGTGTTATAATTAGTGCGGAATTCTTATAGTTGACATTATTGCGTGTGGGCAAATTTAATTTGAATTATTATACAGGTATAATCTTGTTGAATAACTTTTTGATTGCAAACTGTTGTTTGTGATTAATTAAAGCTGGTAATTAGTGACTTCGTTGTGCCTATATTCTGTCTTCCACTGTACCATACGACGATTAATGAGACCGTTGTAACAATATGTTTGAACAGTGAGCTCTATCATTCACTGTTAAAGCTGCAAATTGACAGTACACCACCAGTCTATGGGGCCATTACCAACTTCCCTATATAGAAACTAACAAGTGCCACTGAAAGTGAGACACTTTTAACAGCCTCATGCTGTCATATTTTATTTTATGGCTCATTATTCTTTACTAGTGGTTATGCAACTATACAACCACTGGCTGATCTATATCATGGTTACACAATGCATAAATCTGAGGGCATTCTACAGTGCAGTTGTACAATGGATAGCACCTTGTACGTAACTATACTATGGACTACGATCTAAAGTGAACAAATCTTTTGCAATATGGGTGACTTTACATCAACAGATGAATGACTTCCAGTCAAAAAAAGAACCTGAATACTTTCATGAGTATGGCCACTGAGAAGTATTAAATAAGCTACAAACTCAAATAAGCACCCAATAATGTTTGAAAATTTCGACCATTAGAACTACGTTGATGACACTGTACAGAAAAAAATATAAAAAGATTATAAAAACTAAAATAATTTTTATGGATGGGCAATAGAATATGCCTTGGAGCCACAATGTAAGAATTACAATGTAAAAGACTCTGAAAAAAGCAACACAGTCTTGAAAAGTCCTGAAAAATATACAACAATAAAATATTACATAGCAGTACTACAATTCGTATCATACTATGACATAATAGTGACAAAATTTGATATGCAGAAGTCTGTGAATTGAAATGATAAAGAAAGAGATTTGATCCCCAGAATTTCAAATAAGTCAATTTATGTGATTAGGTTCAGATTGTATGTCATAAATTTTTACAATAGTGAGTAGATTCCATACATATTTCTCAACCAAATCACTGGAACAAATGTAGTGTTATCCAAAACATCTTTTAAGGTTAGGTGCCATCTTGTGGTCATTGTGGCAGTAGTGTATGGAAACAGTACAGTATTCCTGTGGAGTGTTTCATTAGTCCATTATAGAACTACACCAGTGAACAAGTGTTCTTGTTAAACACTACAAGTACGAGGTGTATTTTTAAGTAAGTACCGTTTTGATATTAAAAATAACAAGTAATATTTTTTGAACAATTTTATTTTTACATGAAAGCCAGTACATTAAACTATTTTTCAACAGTTTCCACCTATATTGAGGCACTTGTCGTATCGTGTGATCAGCTTCTGTATTCCTTCTTCATAGAAATCAGCCCCCTGAGAAGATAACCATTGCTGCACTGCTGTTTTGACATCGCCATCATCGTCATAGTGCTGGCCGCCAAGGTGCCGCTTTAAATGGAGGAACAAGTGATAGTCACTGGGTGCGAGGTCTGGACTGTAGGGGGGATGATCCAGATTTCCCAGCCAAATGATGTACAGTAATCAGATCTTGGGTGCGTTGAGCATCATGTGGCCGAGCATTGTCGTGAAGCAGTACGATTCCCCTACTGAGCATGCCACGCCTTTTGTTTTGGATTGCGCGACAGTTTATTCAGGGTCTCACAGTATGTTAGCATTTATCGTTTCACCCCAAGGCAAAAAATCAACAAGCAACACTAGAGCAGTCATTCTGTCATTTGACCTCACAAAAAATGAAACATCGATCAAACTTTGCACAATGAAAATACATATAAAATACAATGTTTTTAAAAAATCTTTGCATCCCCACCCCCTGGACTTTTTTATTTATAGTTAATAACAATTACAAAAATTTTATTTTTGAATTAACTTTTTAAATATTTGTCCTAACATAAAAAAAAAACAAAGTTTACGTGAAAGAGCAAGAAATTTTGCACAAAAATGGTTCTATTGATTATTTTCGTAAAATTGATAGTTTTCTTGCAAAATGCGATAAAATGACGTAGTGCATATTTGTTGTCCGGACCGCTACTGCGGCATTTTCGCACTAATTTTTCGGCGCGCTCAGACGTTTTTTGCTCGAGACTTTGTTTTCAATGGTTCTAAAAAAATTGTGAAAAGACGTATTTTGTAGAGAAAAACATAAGATTTACAATGCCTTAAAAAGAATTTGTGTTACTACTTTCACTAAACAAATATGGCAACTCAAACTTAGGTATAAGTTTTCAAGTGACGCGAGTTAGAGAAAATCGTCATACTATTAAAAATAATTTATGAAATTCCTTGTACTATTGAATTTATCTTAACAAGAGTATGTATATTTATGTACATATACTGATTTTTCGATATAGATTATAAATTTAAAATGCCAAACATTATAAAATTTGTAAATTTTGATTTTGAGAATTTAAGAATTTTACACTTTAAGTAGCTATAATTTCTTAAATATTTGGTCAAAAACAAAAAATTAAAAGCCATTTTAAAGCTGGAAGTATCTACTTTTTAACAGTATTCAGCATTTTTCAGTACTGATCTTCCTTTATTATATAATTCAATCACTTTCTGCTACAGTCCGTTTCTTGATGTATATAATACATTTAATATTCATAATTAAATTTACCTCAAGATGTTATTTTTCTATTTGGAACATGTTTTGAGAGTTCCTGTTCTCTCATCTTCAGCCTTCGCGATCTTGTTTCTGGTGAAGTATTTGTGTGTTGGCTGCTGGTTGCTATTAAGGTTGTTTATTGGTCTTTGGTATTTTAAAGTTGTATTATTGTGTGTTATTGTGGTATATGTTTTTGTATTTTGTGTATTTTTGATGTTGAGTGCTTTGAATATTGTGTCATGTTTTGTATTGATTTGTATTTGTTCTGGTATTAGTTTGTTTTGTGTTTTATGTTTGTATATTTGTAAATTTTCCCAAATGTTCATTATGGTGCCTTTGTGTGGTATATGTTTTATTAGTGATACATTGGTTATGTCTGGGAATTCGTGTCCTGTGTTTATTGCATGTGTGGCTAAATTGGATTTATATATTTCTGGTTTTTTGTATGTGTTTAGGTGTTCAAAATAACGTTTTTTCAGCTGTTTTTTTGTTTGTCCTATGTACCATTTATTGCAATCTTGGCATTCAATTTTGTATATACCGTTAGTTGTTGTATTATCTTTGTTGTGTGATCTATTTAGAATTTGTAATTTATTTTTATTGGTTTTGTATGCTATTTTTATATCTGTGTTTTTAAATAGTTTTGTTAGTTTTGTCATTTTATTATTTATGTAAGTGAATGTGGCCCATTTTTTGTTGTTGTTATTATTTATGTGTTGTTCATTTTGATTAATTCTTAATTGTTCAGTTTTTATTTTATTTTACTTTATATATTCTTTATATAATAATGAAACTTTCACTTGTGAATTTACTTGTCTTTTCTCGTTGAACGCGTTTCGGCGTAGTGTTCGCCTTCGTCAGCTTAGAGACAGACTGCCAGACTTTGTAACGGTTATTGCTTGGAAGGTATTTTTATTTTATATTTTATTATATTATTTCATTTTATATTTGATTATATTTTCTATTTTGTTCACAGTATTTTTATTGTATCCATTTTCATAACCAATGTGGTATATTATATTTCTTTCTTTGTCAGTTTCTTGTTTGTTTAGGGGAATTTTGTACATTGTTAAATAGCGAATAGAATGCTGCCATTTTATGTTGTGGTGGGTGGTCAGAATGGTTAGGTATAATGATGTTAGTGGAAGTTGGTTTTCTATATATTGCATATTGTATGTGGTTGTTGTATCTTGTGATGGTTATGTCTAAATAGTTGATTTTGTTATGTTTTTCTTTTTCTTCTGTGAATTGTATTTTAGGATGTATGTTATTGATTTGTTTCAGTATGTTCTCTGCATTTGTGTTTTTGTTATTTGATACATATAGCCCATCGTCTACATATCTTATCCATATGCCATTTGGGTCATGTGATTTTATAATATTTTGTATTTTTATGTCTACGTGTTGTAGGAATATTTCGGCTATTATGCTTGATAATTGTGATCCCATTGCTAAACCTTCTTGCTGTTGATAAATTTTGCTATTAAATTCAAAGTAATTTTGTTTTAGTATTAGTTGGAGGCTATTTTTTATTTCGGTTATATATTGTTTGTTTTCATTTTGTTCTGTAAGTTTGTTTATTATTATGTCTATTGTTTCTTCTACTGGGATGTTGGTGTACATGTTTGTGATGTCATATGATGTGAAAAATGTATTTTCATTTATATTTATTATTTTTAGTTTGTCTATTAATTCGTATGTATTTTTTATGTTATGATGGTTATTTGTTAGATGGTTATTTTTTAGTTTTTGTGCTATTTTGTATGTAGGAGCTTTTTTGAAGTTGATTAATGGACGTATTGGGTTGTTTCATTTGTGTATTTTTATTAGGCTATTCATTTTAGGTGGTTCTAGATTATTATTTATATATATATATATGTCTGTGTTTTTCATGTTGAAAATGTTTTTAGTTGTTTTTATTAGTTTTATTGTTTGTTTAAGATAGTTTTCTGTTGGGTTTTTGTTTAGTTGTATGCAATTATTATTGTTTATGAAGTCTTCGGTTTTTTTTAAGATTGCAATAAATGTTACATAGGACAAACAAAAAACAGCTGAAAAAACGTTATTTTGAACACCTAAACGCATACAAAAAACCAGAAATATATAAATCCAATTTAGCCACACATGCAATAAACACAGGACACGAATTCCCAGACATAACCAATGTATCACTAATAAAACATATACCACACAAAGGCACTGTAATGAACATTTGGGAAAATTTACAAATATACAAACATAAAACACAAAACAAACTAATACCAGAACAAATACAAATCAATACAAAACATGACACAATATTCAAACACTCAACATCGAAACTACACAAAATACAAAAACATATACCACAATAACACACAATAATACAACTTTAAAATACCAAAGACCAATAAACAACCTTAATAGCAACCAGCAGCCAACACACAAATACTTCACCAGAAACAAGATCACGAAGGCTGAAGATGAGAGAACAGGAACTCTCGAAACATGTTCCAAATAGAAAAATAACATCTTGAGGTAAATTTAATTATAAATATTAAATGCTTTATTATGTAATATGAAAAGTTGCGGATATTTTGCTTCGGGGTACTTTTCTTACGTATAATTAACTCACAATTTACTGGTTTAATAATTCGCTATGAAACTTTGGGAAAAGATTCTCATATTAATACAGTTTGTAAGCCTACAAAAGGAATTTTTAGCCGAGTGTTTCAGTATAAAATACTAGGGTATAGAAAACAGGTGTGCGCGCTTGATGTGCCGATGCCAGGTCTCGCTGCCGGGACCTCTAATGCCTTAGGAGTTGGCACATGCGCAGACGACTTTCTGCGTGGTTCTAAGCCGGCTGCACCATTTTTTATTTATGTTTCAACAGTCATTTCGGAGTTACACGATATTTTGTCTAAGTTTGTTTATTAGTTTGTGTACAGTTACAAAGAACTATTCATTTACAAGAATAGTTTATTTAATAAGAAAATTTAAAAGGACTGTTTTTAATATAAACTTCTTTTGGATTCAGGAATTCGGTAAGTAAATACGTTTATTTGACATGAAATAAAATTAATGTATTTTTTATTGTCATATATTACCTAATAAGATTGTATTTTACTTTTATTAATAGTTCTCCATAAATTGCTGGGCCAATTAGATTTTATTAATGTTGGTCCACTAAATTGTGAGAAAATTATATTTTTAGGTTAGAGTTCCTTAGCGTAACATGAATTCTTGTAGAAGTCATAGTTAAAAATATAATTTTCTTGAAATTTTAAATGCAATTTTGTTGTCATTCAACAATGGAAATTTTATATACATTTCTTTTTTTTACTATTTTGGAGTTGTTATTGCTACAAATGGTCCCTCGACTTTTTATAAAAATCACATCTTTTTCTCGATAAGTCTTTGTGATTGATATTTGAAACATGTGACTGGGAAATAAAGTAAGTATGAGCTTTGGTAATAATTATTGGCAGATTTAATAAATATTCGTGTAACACATACAGAATTACTAAAACTTTTAACTTCTAAAATGTATAATATTCATATATTATCAGAAAATTAAACTTGAATGAATTTACTGAAGAATACTTGAAGTATTCAAATTGGTAAGTATAATTTTCTTAAAAATATTTGAATATTGTAAAATCTAAAAGTTTAAATTTGAAATATTTATATAAATTTTGCATGAATACTAATAAAAACTGACAATAATTATTCATAAAGATCAAACTTACTATTTTGACCATTATACATTTGTAATATTAAGTACAATTAGTTTTACATTACAATTAACTACAATAAATTTTATGTTTTAGCTGACTGTCTCGCATTTTTTCCACAAAATGGCTGAAAAAATTTGCTTGATTTGTAATCGTGATCTCATACTAGAAGAACGCTCAAATGTTTCATGGGGACTACAGACTTTAATTAATACCAGTATTGAAAGAAATGACAGATTACATGAAAAGTTGAAGAATCTAATGAAATAACTTTACATACAAAATGTCGTGAAAAATATACTTTGAAGAGGAGGTCTTCTTTCTGTTATAAGGATTTTGGAAGTGATTTGGCTAAAAAAAGTCAGTTTGTAGTCCACAAAAAACCAAATTGAGAAAATCATCTAATTCATTTGATTTTGAAAAACTGTTTTATTTGCTGCAAAGAAGCTAATATACATAAAAATAAAGATAATATAAAAAGAGTGTGGATTGTAAGAGACACAGATTTCAGAGAACGCTTAAATGACATATGTTTAGCCATAAATAATACCTTTACAAAAGACATTATGAAAAGGTTGACATTTGTTGACTTAACTGCAGTCGAAGGTAGATACCACGAAAAGTGTAAATTGGATATATACAATAAGTACACTAAACGTGATGCTGAAGATGAGACTATTTCTGATAGAATGAAAATTATTTTTGATTATATTGGTAGCAGTGACGATTGTCAGTTCAGTTTGAAGGAATTGCATAATTTAATAGGTAACTTTATGAAACATTATTTATAAAGGTTTTTTCATTTACTTAAAAATTCTTTTAATCTAAATAAAATGTTTTGTATTTATTACAGGCGAAGATACTTGCGATTTACGTACTTTAAAATCGAGATTAGTTGACCATTACGGATCGTTAATAAATTTCATTTCTAAGCCATGTTTATCATCAATAATTTATTTTAAAGACATGGAGTATGAAATTTTATGTGAATCATGGATTAACAGCCAAAAAGATGAGCAAGAGGAAGTGCTACAAACAATTAAAGCTGCAGCCGCAATTATAAGAAATGCAATGAAGTTTCAGGTTTGCAATACAGATTTTTATCCAGCGAGTGACCGTTTTTTGGAGAATATAAATGATGTAACGGTACAAACCTATGGGTATTTATAATTTTAATCTTTTCAATTTTATTCCATCAAAGAATATATGGTGGATGGAGTATAGCGCCGAGACTGTCGCGGCCCGGCACAGGAATGTAAAATTGTTGTCAACAGGGGTGCGCGTTCCCAGACACACGTGCGAACGGCGGCCAACGTTCTCGCGCTAACGGCACGCACAGGTACATTCTATCTCGCCCGGTGCGCAGAGAACGCCGCGCGGTCATATAAAACATTGCTCGAGCAAATCAGGGATGGCCGACCAGTAAATTATGTGATTAAAATACGTAAAACAATGTAAAAAAGTTTAAGAATCAACAGTGAGACATTAGAATCAATTAATGACTAAAATTTAATTAATTGTGTACGAAACCGGGACATTGTGACGAAACTGGAACGACCAAAGAAACAATGCATGGACTAGCTTAACCACATGGCGGAAACAATATCAGTAAAGTAAACCGATAATCTAATTTAAACCAAACAAAATCAAATAAAAAGATTAAAGTGCACTTGTCGCTGGGTTATTAGAGCTTAAAGATGGAGTTTTCAGCGAATTTATTTATAACGGTGACATTCAACGTAGAACAATTGATGGGGAAAACACTTTTCATTCGATGGGTGGCATGATGACAGTTACGCCCGAAAATTGTTACAAAAGCAAGGAAAAAATTCTTCGATTAAAAGCTAATCTTTCAATGCGCGAAATTTTGGATAAAGTAGAAAAAATTCCTTTTATTTTTTATGAAAAGTTAAACCAACAAAATTTTACAGGTGTTGTTAAAATCTTGCAAATTCCAACATGCAATCGTAAAAATTTTACTAATTGTGATGTGATGTGGATGTTCGGTACTCTCCAAGCTTCTGTCCCAGGTTGGAATGCGTTTATGAGTAAGGTGACGCAAAATATGCCGTATAAAACCTGTAAAGTCATTTGGTTGCCTTTTCTTAACGCTTCTCCAAGTGACCGTAGTACGATTTACTCTGTATTAAAATATAGCAAAATTAAAGCTGATAGCATGAAATTGTGACATTGCTTTGTTACATTCGACCAACCTCTCTTCCAAAAAGCTACTGAGATTGTCAAGTCTTGTTGTGACGAAGATATTGGAAAAATTAAAATAGGTCTAGGTGGTTTCCACACTCTAATATCCTACCTAGGTTCTATAGGATTCATCATGGGCGGCAGTGGATTAAAAGATGTTTTAGGTGTTTGCTACGCATCCAATTCCATAGACAAGATGTAAGACGGGCGAGCTTATGCAAGAGCGGTACGAGGTCACTCTTTAGTATGCTTGGCATTGTGCCATAAAATTTTTGATGAAATACAACTTACCGTTGAAGAAGAAACTAGAATGAAAAATTATATTGAAAATTTTCATGATAATCTTCTAAGTTATGAGTACATTGAAAGCGACAAATTTCTAATTAAAGTAAATGACAAATTTTTGAATAAATTGGAAGAAATTAAGGAAAGGGGCAAAACTGCAAAATTATGGGTCCAGTATGTAGAAATGATTGCTGTAGCAAAAAGCTTTATTAGGTCCGAAAAAATGGGTTGCTTGAAAGATCAGATTGCTATTTTACAACAAATGATGCCATACTTCTTTTCTGCTGGCCATTTCAATTATACAAAATCGGCCTATTTATACATTCAAAATATGAATAAATTTATTTCTGACGCAGAAGTACAAATGCAGAGAGGATCTAACGATGTAGAAATCCAGGAATGGGACAATTTTATAAACGGTGGTTATTTCACTAAGAGGCGTACAGACAAATTCTGGTCAGGATCCTTTACTGACATGGTCATAGAACAAGAACTTATGAGAACTATAAAAGTCGAAGGAGGAATAATTGGCAGAGGCGTTGAAGAAAGTACAATGCAAAAATGGATTTTAACTTTACCTTATACATTTGATATATGTGAAGAAGTTGAGAGATTCTGTGCAATCCGCTTCACAACTTCCGATCAGCACATCGACGCAACAGATTCTCGGATTAATAAAGATAGAGAAGACCTAAGAAAAATAAAGAAATGGTTCAACAATCACGAACCATTTCCTTTTCAAAACGAAATAATATCAATATCAACTGGCTTCACTGCTGACCAAAGAATTAACTGTTATGATGCGCGTCAAGTTGGAATAGCTGGCTTAAATTCTATGGTGAATAAAAATTTTACTGATGTATCACTTTCCAGAACAAATAGAGTCTTGCCTTTAGCAGCAGCAACCAGCTATATAAAACTTAAAGATGATACTATACCTACTGATCCGACATTACTGTTTCAACGCATATCTTTATCTATTAATGGTCCACAAAATTTAAAACAATATATGCATTATGAACTAGCACCTTATCCACTGACAATATTCGATCAGGGAATGTTGAGGAAAAGTGAAAAATCTAAATTATACGACATTGCTGATAAAGAACAAATAGTATTTGATCACTCACAATGCGTTTACGTTATTAACGGTGGCATGCTACTTCACCGCATAGTGTGGAATAAAAATGAAAAATTTCAAGATATATTTAATTCTTATGTTTCTTACGTAAAAAAACATTTCCCATCTGAAGTTGTGATTGTTTTTGATGGTTATTTAAATAATACCAGCAGTATTAAAGGTGTTGAGCGCGCTCGTCGGGCTTTAAAAAATACATGTGCAGATATTCTTGTTGACGAAAATATGACTGCCACTGTGAAACAAGGTAGTTTGCTTTCTAACAATGCAAATAAAGATCGCTTTATACAGTTTCTAAAAAAATATTTTGAAAAGTCGAATATTCATGTTGAACAGGGAGAAGACGACACTGATTTACGTATCATACAAATAGCTCTACAAGTGACAAATAAAATTCCTGTAATTGTTGGTGAAGATATCGACATATTTGTTCTATTGTCTGGTCTAACCCCTATTGATAAAAAAGTATATCTGTTAAAACCTGGGAAAGGTCAGAAAATTGCAAATGTTTATTCATCACATAGCTTGAACAAATTCCCTTTCTGCAAAAAATATATATTATTTTTCCACGCCGCAACTGGATGTGATACAACCTCTTCTTTCTTCGGAAAAGGCAAAAAGAGTATTGCAAAATCTTTAGAAAAGAAAAAAAAATGATAAAAGTCTTATGCAAGCGTTAGACAGTTTTTATGTAGCTGGCCAAAGTCATGAGCGTGTTTTCGAATGTGGCTTAACATTTTTATATTTTCTGTATAAGGCTCCAAAAAAAATCAATATTTCTAATAACCTTTATATTGTGATATTTTATCTTATAATAAACTCACTTTATATGTCAAAAACCCAAAATTCTCTTTATTTTAGTCCTTTCATAGAATTTTTGTTAAGTTAACAATATTTAAATTAGGTAAAATACAAACTAATTCCATATAATGAAATGCAAATATTGTTCCGTATTAATAGATATTTATTATGTAATTTTTAACACTATTTTAAAAACATTTTTAATAATTGTAAATAATTCTAAAAACTATAAATTAATTATAAATAAATTACTTAAGTGTTCCATTTTCCATTAAAACTTAATATTATTTCAAAATTCGTTTAATTTATATACTTAATATACAAAAATTGTAAATATGTTCATAGCAAAAAGACATTTAATGGAATAAATTTAATTTTTTAATTAGCTAATAAACATATTGACATTGTTAACGTCTCATTTTGTGGAGAATTAAATAAGCTATAACATTTATCTGATTATTTTTTTCAAATAAATGCGGGAAATCGCTGAAAACTTCAAGAAACTACACCCAAATTTCCCGGATGAGCAAATGTCATAAAAATATGACACAATTGAATCTTCATAACTCGGCGAATCTTGGTCGTACAAAAAATAAAAAATAAATAAAAATACGCAGAATTTTATCAGCTACAATTTTTATTTGGATCATTTTAAGGACAAATGAAGGGAAATAGGTGAAAATGCAGAAAAACTGATTTTTCACCCCTTTAAGAGGGGGTGGAAAAAAAGTCCAGGACTTAGGGGTGCAAAGATTTTTTTAATGAATGCAACATAGTTAAAGGTCATATTTCCACATTTTTAACAAAATTTCATTTTTTGCAAGGTTTTGCCTTTTTTTGGTATACAATGACTGCTCTACACCCCCTTGCCTGTCCCAAAACACAGTGCACATGATTTTCGTGGCTGAAATGGTTTGCTTGAACTTCACCTTCTTGGGAGATACTCAGTGCCTCCATTCCATGGACTGCTGTTTTGATTCCAGTGTAATGTGAGCCACCCATGTCTCATCACCAGTGATGATTTGGCTTAAAACAGATCACCTTCCTTACTGTACCTCGTGAGAATAGTCAGAGCACTGGCTAAACGTTTTGTTTTGTGCAACTCAGTCAGTTTTTGGGACCCAGCATGAGCACAACTTCCCATAATTTAAGCGGTCTCTCACAATTTCATAGAGAACACTTCTTGAAACTTGAGGAAATTCATTAGACAGTGACAAAATTGTAAACCACCTATTTTCATGAACTTTTTTGTCAACTTTCTGCACCAGGTCGTCATTAATGACAGACGGTCGCCCACTCCGTGCCTTATCGTGAACGTTTATACAGCCTTCTTTAAATGGTCTAACCCACTTTCTCACCATGCCATCGCTCATAGCGTTTTCCCCGTACACTTCATTTATCTGTCGATGAATATCAGCCGCTTTCACGTCTCTTGCATTTAGGAAACGAATTACAGCCCGTATTTCACAATCGGCGGAACTTTCAATGGTATGAGGCATTTTAAAAAAGCACAGGAAAATGTAAACAAAGACTTCTGCTCATGTAATGGCATCTGTAGCAACCCAATAGATGCAGACACTCAGTGCGCATGTGCTGAACAGTGACCGCTGCGCTGTAGTGGCGATATTGCGAAACAGTACATACTTAAAAAACACGCCTCGTACAATTGGAAAAACAATATTTTCACTAACTGATTACGTGTTAACTGCGACGAGAAACTACGTGATCAAGATATTCAAGCATCAAAAACTGAAAGAAGAAAACATTGACACTAAATAAGGTTCAGCCACTATAAGAATTTTGTACTACCAGGTCAGGAAAATAAATTCAGAGTTAATAATACGTACTGATAGGTACCACCTGATTGGTCAACCTGTTGATCAGTCCAGCATGAGTTGGTACATTAATATAAATGACACGATTAATGTGGTAGACGATCAGTCGCTATAAAAGAAAACCGTCAACAAACTTATAGCAAGACTGTGTAAACACTAGAAAATGTTTTAAAACATTTACGCCTACCAGTACTCTGTTAATGTTTAGTATAGTCGAAACATGCAATGAAGCTGACAAATAAAATTAATAATATACAATTAAAGTGTATACAAGCTTAGAGTATTCTCTATTTCTTACACATTGGATACTTACACAGAGCTCAAAGTTTAGATTCTTATGTTACAGAAAAAATTATACACCAGACCTCCTGGCGTAAACAGAAATGAGAAGAATTTATTACAAGTTATACATCCTAAATCTTAACAATAATTTAAAAAAATATATTTGTAATATAAAAAAAGTAGAAGAAATAATGCCACAGTATGGACTCCAAGGCACAGGAAAAAAAAGAAGCACATGCCAACCAATGAAATTATCGATGCAGTTCTGAAAAACAACAAAAAACGTGTTCAAAGAAGAAAACCTGTTTGAATCGCACTTGTTTCAGTATAAAATTTAATTAAAGTTTACAGTATCAACAGGGTACCGAAACTAAAACAATTTAAATGTTATTTAATAGTATATTATAGCCAAGTAATTAAAACCCTGTTTCCTTTAAATGCATCTACAGGAAACACAAATTTCTTGGTGCGCTAGGAACTTAAACAGAAAAGTAACACTGAATGTAAAACAAAACACTGGCCCCTACATTTTTAATGTTTGCCTAATACTGAAAATAAGCAATGTCAGCATTGAATTTTCCTTAAAACTGAAGGTTAACTAAAAGCTACATAAACACAGTTATGATACTAAATAAAAAACTGCGTATTTCACATTATAATTGCAAACTATACACAGGCTACATACGTAAACCTGCAATGACAGTGAATATACTGCTTCCTACATTACCGTATATAATTTATTCGCACGATTTCTGATGTCCAGTGTATGTGATACTTATATGTCACTTTGAATGTCTACATATGTTATACTACAAATACGTATGGAAAATCCAATTATACTTTATATCTCACTGTCTTTACCAACACGTGAATGCTTACAATGAAAGTTTGTACAATTTTACTAGTACCGCTAATTTTGTACACAATTTTTACTTTCAAGGATTAAATATACACACTTTAACTTAAAAAAATTAGCATGTTACTAAAGATCACAATTACATGCCATCTGACGGGCCCTATATTTACATTATAAACATTTTAGGACAGATACTTTCGTATTTTCATGAACGAGCTTTGAACCCACAAGTTAATCTTACCACTTGACTTTCTGATAACAGCGTTTCTATTTTCAAACGTTTATTAGTTTAATGAAGAAAGTTGTGTTAGTGGTTGAAATCAAAAGCCGAATGATCACTGTTGCACACCACTATATAAAATCCGATCTGACGATGAGCTGTGAAGCTTGAAAGCGCTAATCGGGATAATTTTTATGCAACAGTGATCATTCTGTTTATTAGTTTGTTGTGATAAATCCAATACAATACTAAACGTTCAAATTTAAAGAAATAACTTACCGACTTCCGAACAGTACGTCGGTCTTAATGACAATCCGCTGCAACCTTGGCTGCAACTAACTTTCCAAAAAACATAGCAAATAAATTCAAATACGCTCACCTGACTAAATACAAAAATAATTAAATGGCGGCAAACAAGAGTACCTTGATTTCGTATCTTGCATGTGTTGCTGTTATATACAAATCTATATATATCTTATTTGTTATAAAACGGACTTTCATTAAGCGGACAACCTTTAGCCCCAATTACTCCGTTATAATAGGGTTCTACTGTATATATGTATGTATTATATGTTTAGTAATTCGACGTATTGCTATGTATCATGAAGGAAGGTCGTAGCGTCACTTAATCCCTGCATAGGCTATTAATTACAGTGGCCGCAGTAACTTCACAGTTAGTCTCATATTCTTTATCACATAAGGTGTTAATTTTTTTTTTAATGTTTATTATTTGATTTAATGGTAGTAAGTACTTATATCAAAACATCAAGATACAGTAGGCTACTTCATATTAGTCTCATAGGAGGATCAATTCCCCGCCATTTTATACAAACCAAAAGATTATTTAGCGTCGTTCAAACGAAGCAAGGCAGAGAAGTTAGTATTGTGAAAAGTTGTTTTATGTATTTTGGAAGTTATGTCAGAGTTTTCAGAACCAACTGAACTCGATGTGAAGAAATATTTCTCAGATGAACAATGGAATTCAATTGGAGAATACGAAAAAGGAATGTTTTTAAATCAGTTAAGAAACTATGAAGTGATGAAAAGTCTTGGTAAGTACCGCATATACATTAGCTTTCTATATGATTTGAAAAGTAATTACATGCGTTATTACTACATGGAAATGTATAAGTATGCACAGTTTTATTGGTTAAAATACAACTGACAGGCAAATTCAATTTAGCCAGTGTGCCAAAAGACAAGTTAAGTAACCAGCTATGCTTACCATGTTAAATCCATCAATTTGAAGACCCATTATCTCAGAACTTGTAAAAGATAGAAGTCTGAAATTTTAGCAAGCAGGTTAGCATATTATACTCTTCAAATGCTATTACAATTATAAAGATACCTCAATTTCTTGATTTTTATAATTTTGTATGTTTTGCTCTAAGAATTTGCATATAAAAAGCATACTTAATATATCTTTACGTTTTCATTTTTCAGTGAAACTACATAGTTCTAGTAGTGTAGTTATATCTCCACTAACCCAATAACAACAACAAAAATTCAGCTTGATAGTTTACTTGTGTTCTGAAATACTGGGTCATTTATCTAAAAAAGTAGATTTTGAGAAAAATTTGTGTTTAAAGTTGTAAAACAGATTTTTATTATTTTACTTGATTTAAAATACTCCAGCTCCATACTCAGGTCTTAAATTAAGTCCATTTGGTCCTCTAGTTTTTTCTTCACATTTCCAGTTGACTGTCTAATCTTTTTCATCAATTCATCTGCTGCTGTCTCTGCCTCAAGTATTTGTTGCAAGTCAATTTTTTTCATTACTTCAACCATACTTGATCCTGGTTTGATGGCTAATTTTTGTCAAACTTCACGCTTGCTTATATTACCTTCATTGAAGGTCAACACAGCATCATGTACATTCAAAACCAAAGTATCCAGTCCAACAAATTCATTTTTTGGCAAACTATTCCAATCAAAGTTTTTAGCGAATCGTTTGCATCCTGTGTACTACCATGAAAACATTTTTTTTACAAATTAGGATGACTCAGATCAGCAAATATTGGCTAATAACCATTTGTGTTAATAAAAAATTTTCCTTTGTAAACAAAAAAAAAATTCTCTTCCCAATGGTAAAAACTGCACGTCTCTACAATTTGTTATAAAGAAGTTACAGATTTTTAAATGATGGTAATATTATCAGAACTTTTCCTACAATCTCTATTCTTGGATTTTGTTGTCCATTACTTAACTAAATATAATTATTTCACTACGACTCGGAACACAAAACTTTCTATGGGTAAAAACGTAAAGGTTTTACCTTATAACCTGAACCAGTTTTCACTTTTAAAAACCTCTGAAAAAGCTTTTTAAAAGTGAAAACCGGTTCAGGTTATAAGGTAAAACTTGTACGTTTTTACCCATAGAAAGTTTTGTGTTCCGAGTTGTAGTGAAATAATTATATTTAATCTCTATTCTTTTAGAAATCATAAGAAACTTATTATCAGGTGTATTCACACAAAAATTTGGTATCAAATTACTAAGAAAATATTGAAGACTTTTTTTTTAAGACAAAAAAAAACAAAAATTGATTTTTGGGTTGATTTGCCAGTTACGAGTGCCTTAATATGGAGAATGATTAATCACAGGTTAACAAAAAAAATTTTGTAGCTTGGTGCCTAAGATTTTATAGCTGATTTTAACTATATTTGTCGTGCTGATTATAAATATAAAAACCGTTTTTCTGTATCAGCTATACTTTTTGAGATACAGCGTTACTTACTAATAAGCACTTTCACTATAAAGTCTGTTGAGTTGTGGTTACGTGAAGGTTTATACATGTGTTAGTTCCTCGTTATTTTCCCTTCTTCTTCTGTGTACAACAATTAGCTGACTGCAGGCTTTATTAAGACGCCATATTTGTTTATATAACCTTGTGTTTGCATCACCTCTAAGTTCTGTTTTTCTAGTTATATTGAAAAGAAAGAAATGTATTCCAGTCGAAGGAGCTGTGTTAATCATCCTGATATATTTTGCTACGCATGTGGTGAGTACACACTGAAAGAAAATAGAAAAACTATTTCTGATTTTGTGAAAAGAGCGTACCATGGATACTCATGGATACTTTGGCATTAGGCTTGGTGACCAAGATAAACTGTGGGCTCCACACATTGTTTGTAAAACTTGTACCGACACCTACACCAGTGGACTAGTGGAAATGAAGGAGTCTGAAATTCGGTGTGCCGATGGTTTGGAGAGAACCCAAAAATCACATTGATGACTGCTATTTTTGTATTGTAAATATTAATGGCATCAATCGAAATAACCGCAGCAAGTGGACATATCCTGATTCAGATGAAGTACCAATTCCAACGTTTTATCAGCTACCGGAGCTCTCGGAGGATGAGTTTAATCTTTTTGATGCTTGTTGTGATATAGATCAAGGTAACGATAGTGATTATGAGGGAAAATCATCAATTCCTCAACGTTTTAACCAAAGCGAGTTAAGTGACCTTATCAGAGATCTCAACCTCTCAAAACAAGCTTCTGAAGTACTTGCGTCCAGGTTGAGTAACAAGAATCTACTTGATCATGGAACAAAAATTACATTCTACCGTACAAGAGAAAAAGATTTGTTACCCTTTTTTTTCTCAAGAAAACGATCTTGTATTTTGTCAAAATGTCAAAGGGCTCCTAATGAAAATGGGCCTTCCCAAATATTGTCCAGATGATTGGCGTCTCTTTATTGATAGCTCTAAGCGGAGTTTGAAGTATGTACTTTTGCACAATGGCAACAAAATTGGATCAATACCAATTGCTCACTCAACCAAAATGAAAGAAGAATGCGATACCATAGCTTTGGTCTTGGATAAGGTTAGGTATCATGAACACGAATGGGTAATTTGTGTGGACTTAAAAATGGTAAACTTTCTCCTTGGTCAGCAAGGTGGCTACACAAAATATACTTGCTTCTTGTGCCTTTGGGATAGCAGAGCAAAACAATATCACTGAGTAAGAAGAGAGTGGTCTACGAGGGAGAACATGGTTGTTGGGGAAAGAAATGTTATTCATGAACCCTTAGTTGGACGGAACAAAATCATCTTGCCTTCACTGCATATAAAGCTTGGTCTTATGAAACAATTTGTGAAGGCTCTTGATCAGGATAGTCCATACTTTGCATACATTTGCCAAACGATGCCTGGGCTAAGTACAGAAAAACTTAAAGCTGGAATTTTCGATGGCCCTCAAATCAGACAGTTCATAAATGATCCTCATTTTGTAGATTCTATGAATGAGGCAGAGCGAAAAGCATGGACGTCATTTGTCTTGGTTGTCAGAAACTTTCTGGGCAACCACAAAGCTGAAAACTATGAAGAACTAGTTAACAGTATGCTCAACAATTTCAGAGACCTTGGATGTAACATGAGCATAAAAGTTCATTTCTTACACAGCCACTTGGACCGTTTCCCTGAAAATCTAGGCGATACCAGTGAAGAACAAGGTGAGAGATTTCACCAGGATATTAAAACGATGGAGGACCGCTACAAAGGAAGATGGGATACTCATATGATGGCAGATTACTGCTGGAACTTGCAAAGAGACTGTCCAAACAAAGTTCATTCAAGAATGTCCCAAAAAAGAAGCTTCTGGAGTGTAAATTAACTTTTCCTTGTCTTTTTATCTTATTATTTTGAATATTAATTGTTATTTTAGCTACTGTAGGGATAATGAGATGTTACTATGGGGTTTTTCGAGTCAATAAATTAAATTAGAAATTAAAATAGGGCTGTTCATTTTAAATTTATCACCTATACCTTAGGCCTAATTTAAATGGGATAACGTAAATCATGCTATTGTGATTTTTTACAAACAAGAGCTCATAGGCTAAATCTAATGTCAAATTCAAATTCAGCATATCAAATACACGCAAAATCAGCTGAAAAAGCCCTGGCACCAAAACATGTGTTGGGCTGTGAATTATAGTTATGAAGACACACACACACACACATGAAGCGTATGTACATGGAAACAAAATAAAATACCACTAGTAGTACGTATTGCCACAAAAATATTCCGTTAAATGTAACTGTACTGTTCATGTTTTGTTTACTGTGTTAGGGTTTTGTCCAACAAGACCATATTTTATGCTAGAAGTAAGCGATTTCAATTCTTCAACGAAAAAGCTGAAGCCAGTCAATAATCACAGTCATTATGCTGAAGTAGTGAAGGACAATAAATTTCCAACATGTGAGAGTGGAAACTGTCAGGAGGTAAAATTCTATTAATATGTAAGATATGTATTGTCTAATGAGCATAATTTTAGTGAACTCTAAGCTATGTCTGAGCTAATAAATGAAATAAATACACCTATTATTGGCTAAGACACTATTTTCATATTGTAATATCTATATCAATAAATATAAAACTTGGAATAGCTAAAAAAAAATGTTAATGAGTAATAATTGTAAGTTTGTTGTGTTATACATATAATTGATATTAACAAAAAGTTGAAAAAAATCTTATCTACATATAATGATACAGCAAGCAAGGTGAGCACCACATTTATGCTTCTATCAGTAAAACATCTGCTGACATATTTAGAAAAAAATTAAGCCAAAACAACAGCAGGCAGTGGGATTAATTAACAAATAACATTTAAGGTAGGATAAGGTTGTGAAGGAACAAATTTTGAAAAGCCCAGGTCACTACTTACACTTGATAGACAGCATGTGACAGCTGTATCATAATTCCAATGAATAATGGAAACACTAAAAAAGACTAACTACTTATCAGAAGACGGAAATACTCAAGTCCATTTAGACGAGTCCCTTCCCTGAGTACAGGTTAGGTCGGGGTCAGGTGACAAATGAAAACATTTAATCTAGCATTCTTTATTTCATATTATAATCCACAAAACAAATGACAATAAGAACTCATTACGTTCACTAATTTTTATATTATATAATATATATAATATAATATATATAATATAATATATATAATATATATAATATTAAAACTTGCACTAGAAAACTCAATTTGCTTACTTCAATTTCAATCTGTTTTTTAACTTATAAAACTCTTCGCAGTCTCCTCTAAATTCTCTGATAAACATCATACAAAAATGTAAAAATCTTTGTCCCCAAAACCCCAGAGTTACACCAACATTTTAATATTTGTATACTAATATACTGTAATATTTAAAGACCCTTTATTTTCTCCTCACACGCACACACACATACACAACTTTTTGGTTGAAATATTTCTCTTTTTACATGGCCATTATATTTTTACTAAATTTGTTTGTATGACTAGCCATACCTGCTTTATTTTTTCTTATTACCCACAAATTTAAATTTAATTGCTCTTGGTGTCAGATGTCTCTCTCTCTCCCTTTGTGGCACAGCTCCCCAGTGACATCAGTTCTCTCTCCCATTGGGCAAGCTCACTCTCTCCCTTCCTGAATTTTGTTTAATTTATGTCACTTTTTGTGCAGATTTCACTTTTTAGATCTATTGTTTTAATTAATGTTACCTAATTCGCTTCAAACTTGTACAATCCCACCATGTGGTCACAAAATAACACATTAACTATTTTCGACATGCACCACTTCCATCTGTTTATTTTGTTCTGATACCAACTATGCGCTTTTGCTCAAACTCATGTGCACCATCTGCCTTTCTGAGCTTATTACTGCTTGACCTTGTAGACAAGCATACTCACAACCACACCATTGTTCAGAGAGCAACTGTTGAATTCCTCTCGTGGCGTCGTCATATGCGGTGTGATCTTTTTTCGCTTCCGTGTTTCAGCTGACAGCCTTTACTAAAAATTTGTGTAAAATAATTTTGTTATAAACACCATCACTTTGTTATAGATATTTGTCTAAGTTTTAACCCAATAACTGCTCAATATCTTGTCCTGTTCTGGTGATATACGGCGAACTACTTTGCCCAGTGGAAGTACAGTCCTGCACTGTTTGTGACCACGTCACTGATCCCTATCACATGTTACTTGCATTTTCATCCGAAATTATCATAAAAACCATTGCCCAACCATCAAAATAAATTTCCTTTGTTATTTTATAATTTATTTAATAACGTTTCTCTTTTTTCTTTTCTGTTTTCTTTTCTCACATGCACACACTCATTCACTCACACCACTGCCTGCTTAATATACATTTTCTGCTGCTCTTTTGGTGTGGGATTTTGAATTTGCAGTGTATATGGGTCATGTACCATTACAAAGTAAACAAATAAGGTAGGATAAGGTAAACAAATAAGGTAGAATTCATTAAGGTAAGGATTTGAAAATACTTTCCATGTCTGCAGTGTAAAGTAAGTTATATTTGAAATATTGAAATCTAGCACTTACTAAAAATATCGGTATGGAGAACCATTACATGACTTCCATGTTCTAAGATTTATATTTAAAATAATTTTTGAAATGAAATATTTCCATAGAAACTACTTCTTTCTTCAGTCTTAACCACAGTACTGTGGTCACTAATGTATACCACCTCACATTAGCGCACTCGATTTTCACTGATGACAGAAGTCGATAGCACTGCCAAAACATCTGGTTTTGTAGAAAACATTGGACCACACCAAACATCCTGGGAAGGAATTTTAACAACAAACTACTTCTTTGTTGCCGATAACGTAGCACACATAACATATAAATAAAATATCGGTATGGAGAACCATACATGACTTCCATATTCTAAGATTTATATTTAAAATCATTTTCAGCCAAACAGCCAGGGAAGGAATTTTAACAAAAAAATACTTCTTTGTTGCCAATAACGTAGTACACATATAAAAAAAAATTATCCCCTCCCCCTTCAACTATAATTTTGATTTATAGAAAATTACCCCCAGCCCGTTCAACTAGCCTCTTCATGTATAGATATTTCATCTACGTTTCTGCAGTGGATTATTAAGATCTTATCAGGATACTTTATCAAAATTAAGTACTTTACTCATGTTACAACAAAAAATGTTTCTGGTAAACTGCCCTTTCCCCATAACCGATCTTCACCAAAATCAACAGACATTGAGTTCTCTATAGCTCAGGCACATATGTACAAAATTATTTGATTCTGTTTGAATTTACGGCAGTTATGGTTCGTCATATAAAAAATTACCCATGTTAAAACATAAAACATGAGATTTATAAAACATATCTAAGATTTATATTTAAAATCATTTTTGAAATAAAATATTTTCATAGAACCTACTAACGCTGGGGAAATCTGAGGAGCCAATCAGAGTTGGGCCTACCTGTCACTCTGCTGAATTTGGTGGAAAGCCCTGTCACTGTCGTCAAAGTATCAGCCTTGACAGGGTCCTCTTTTTCTGCAAAATGGGAGAGGCTTGAGATGGAGTGAGTGACATGGTCCCCACCTCAATGAAGAACCCATTGTTTTATAAAAATATATTTAAATTTTGAAAACTGAAAATTCTTTTCTTGTTGTAAATATTTATATTTTATAATCAAAATGACTTTATTTTTGTTACCTGGCAACAAAATTATTTTATTTTCAACAATTACCATTGTTTCAAAAAGTTTAAATAAATTTTCAAGTACTTTACTCTTGTTAAAACGTAAAAGGTTGCAGGTAAACTACCCCTTCCCCTTAACCGATCTTCACCAAAATCGAAAGTCCTTGAGACCTCCACAATTCAGGGACGTATGCAAAAAATTATTTGATTCTGTTTGAATTTGCGGCAATTATCGTTTGCCATAGAAAAAAAAAGTTGCTGGTAAACTACCCCTTCCCCTCAACCGATCTTCACCAAAAACAATAGGTCTTGAGTACTCTACAAATCAGGGCTGTATGCAGAAAATTATTTGATTCTGTTTGAACTTGCGGCTGTTATCGTTTGCCATAGAAAATACCCTTGTTAAAAAAACGTTGTAGGTAAACTACCCCTTTCCCTTAACCGATCTTCACCAAAAACAATAGGTCTTGAGAACTCTACAATTTAGGGCTGTATGCAAATAATCTTTTGATTCTGTTTGAATTTGCGGCTGTTATCGTTTGCCAAAAAAAAAAATTTCCCTTGATAAAAAAAACCGTTGCAGGTAAACTACCCCTTTCCCTTAACCGATCTTCACCAAAAACAATAGGTCTTGAGCAGTGGCGTCGCCAGATGTAGTGGCACCCGGGGCGGGCCGTCCTCGTTACACCCCCCCCCCACACACTTAACTATAAAAAGCTGAAAATACTGTAATTAGCTAACGTGTTGCAAAGAACGAATTTGAATTAAATTAAATAAAACATTTATAACTTATGGAACTGTTTATTTTTACAAACTAAATACAGGTAATTAGGCCTACTAATTCAAAAGAATTAGCACATCAATATCTTAAAACCTGCTTTTACGTGCTTTATATGAAGCAAATTTTGAAATAACACTATCAAAATCAATACTTTTTGCCACTTCATGTTCAATGGATAACATAGCTAGGTTCGTCAATCTAACCTGACTCATTGTGGATCTGAGGTAACTTTTGATTAATTTTAGTTTCGAAAAACTTCTCTCGCATGAAGCAACTGATACACATATTGTGAGGAAAACCCTTAAAGCTAATATTACATTTGGTATAGAATCTGAAAAGTCATATTCGGTAATAAATTCTAAGAAGTTCAACCTGGTCCACTTCTTCGTTTTTTCATTTGAAATGCCTGCTGCCTGAAGATGCCTTCTCAACCGCAGGATTTCTTTGGGGACGTCTACGTCTTCTTGAGAAAATTCATCATATGTCTTAGTCAAACTTTTGAGAAGAGTCCGAAGGTCTGGTTCGTTTGCATTCATCAAATTATTAGGCTGCAAAATAGCGAAGTGGGAGAGGACTTGTTCCATACCCTCACAGCGTGTCACCATCTCCTGGTAAAACGTATCTATGCATTCGAGCATTGCCCGTTGTAGCTCTTGCGCCCAAGTGAGTCCTTCATCCCCGGAATTTTCACCAGGTAGCATCTTTTTCACTCTTTTTCTTTTTTCTGTGGGGATGTCCAATTTTTGACACATATTTTTTTGCAAACTGAAGAGCACCTTCAACAATATCTCTACGTTTGTCCTTCAAGAACAGCTTAAGATCATTCATTGTAACTACACATTTTTCGAGGTTGATTCCTTCCAATTGCAAATATTTTTGTGTGTGGTTTACTTCCTCTAACACTTGCCCCCACAATGAAAGGTACCATAAAAATGAGAAGTCGCTGATTGCAGGCAGTAGGATATGTGCAGCTCCTCTAGTTTCGACTGTCTCGTCGGGCTGGCATAGTTCTTCAACAGCTTCGATTAGCTTTTCAAAGTTACCCATGACGGGTTTTATTGCTTCGTGATGGGCACTCCATCTAGTCTCAGACAGACGTTTTACAGAAATGCCAACATGTTGCATTAGTGTAAATTCCACCAATTTTAATATTTAAAAATTTCATCTTATTTTCACTATTTCAAATCATTTGGGCTTCATAATTATTAATTTAATAATTATATTATTTTAACGTTTGTTTATTTACTTTTACAGTAGACCAATGAGCTTTCTGCGTTTCGAGCTTGAAAGGCTCGTTTCGTACTTTTGAAACTGCCGAAGGCCGCATTAAAAGTTATTTGGTCGATAACACCTTCGTCACTGTTTATATAAAAGGCCTACATACGGTATTTACAAAACCATTTACAATATTTAAAAATGTTGGATTTTTATCCGAGTTTTTTTGTATTGCTAAGCGTGTTTGCTTGCTTGCATTACATTATTTTGCATATAACCTTCTTGAGTCAAGAAGAGGGCCTCCTCCTCGAAATAATACATCACATAAAGAAATAATAAATACATCACAATATTGTCCTAGCTTGAGTGTGTAAAAACGTGGCGGTATTTGCAGAATTCCTATTTAAATATTCATTTACGAAAACAAGTTCGTGGGTCAGATAAACAAACCTGCATACGTTCTATAGCCATATCATATAACCGTTGAACAGAATTTCTCGTCAGATTCGTACCGTGTTTGCTCTAATTTTGTTTGGAATTCAACGCAGAATCAAAAAATGTTACGTTAAATGCTATTAAATTATAAAACCATAAGAAAAGTCGGTCCGAGTAACGGAGTGTCCAATAATGTCCAGTAGGCATTAAACGCCGGTGTCCTGACAGAACGTACCAGCGACAAAACGTACCACTTGACTTTTCACGACATAACGTACCACGTTCGATCTGCGAAGTGTCTCCTTGTAATCCCTAAATAATTTACACCGCGACAAAACGTACCTGTTACCTGTGTTTGTCAAATTCAAACGGCTTCCGCGTAACTGGTAAATACCCCTCGAGTCGTTGACCTGTGTTTGTCAAGTTTGGCATGGGGCACGGACGGCAGCGAAGTAACCTTATTACTACCATAACATTCACACTGTGCGGGTTTTAACGTTTTTTGGAATGGAGCTGACTACGACTAATAAAGGCGGGTTGTGTTTGCACTTCGAGGGGTATAGTTATAGGAAGAAACGGCAGGGGAAGGACGATACGATAACTTCGATTTGTCAAAGGCAACAAAGTAAAAAGTGTTGTGTAATTATGAAATCAAGAGGAGGTGAAGTTGTCAGTGGGCCTTTAGCCAGTCATGTGTGTGGACCTCCGAACGATGCTCAGTTAGAAGTTATTAAACGCACGCAAAGCGCCAAGAAGAGGGCGCGGGAAGAAGAAACACCACTAACTAAAATTCACACAGACACTTTGAGCTATCTCCACGATAGAGGTAAGTGTTATTAAAGTTTACAAATTGATAATTTATTGTTTCTATTCTAATTCTAAGGAGTATAACTTTCTATTTCTAAAGGGGTATTCTATTTATAAGGGGTATTCTAATTCTATTTTTTACAGGGTATAACTTTGTTGCTGAAATGCCGCGTGAACAGTCTATCAGAAGAACCTTACAGCGGCAGAGATGTAAGGCGCAAGGCAACACCCAAAAGCCGAGCAACTGCAAAGAAGTGGTTCTCGATGCAGAAACTCTGAAAATGTTCGACGGAACTTCTTTTCTGCTGGCCGATGATGGCGAAGAAGATAGAATTATAGTTTTTAGCGGTGAAAAAGGCAAAGACAGTTTAAAATGCTTCAAAAACGTTTTCTAGGATGGTACATTTATGTGCTCTAGTAAACAGTTTACACAGATATACAGTATTCATGCAGATTTTTGCCCTATTCCCCAACAAGAAGAAGGAAACCTACATTCGATTGTTTCAATTGATCCGTAAAGCTGTTCCAGAGTGGAATCCAGAAACAGTGAACGTGGATTTCGAAATGGCGGCTGTGTCTGCTATTCGAGAAGTACTGCCTTCAGCACATATAAGAGGATGCTTTTTCATATGAAAAAATGCCTTTGGCGCAAAGTACAAGAACTAGGACTCTCAACTGAGTACCGTGAAAATGAGGATATCCGACTCCATATCCGCATGTGTGCAGCACTGGCTTTCTTAAAACCAGAGGAAGTGCAGGACGGCTGGATCGAGACTCACTCCAAAGCCCCAGAGTCTCCCAAGCTAAGTCTGTTTTTTGATTACTTTGTTGAAAATTGGTTGGAGGACCCGGAGTTTCCAATAAAATTGTGGAGCTGTTACCAAAGGCGTCATCGGACAACAAATTCTGTTAAAGGGTGGAACAACCGTTTGAACACGCTCTTAGAAAGGCCAAACCCTTGAATAAAAGACGTGGTGATGTGTTTAAAAGGAGAAGGAGAGAAGACCAACTGCGCTTTTATGAAGTACGAACTGAACATTGAAGGTTCAAAAAGAAGGAAAAAGTACATCAAGTATGACGGACGACTTGAAAGAATAATGAAGCGGTATGAAGCAAATGGAAACCTAAGATCCTGCTTGAGAGCTCTTTCATATTCGCAGAACTTCGAATGAAACTTAAAAATACAAAAAACCATAAAAACAAAAAAAATAATAAAAAAATTAAAAAAAAATATAAATTAAAAAAATCCAAAAATGACGAGAGCTTAACCACAGCTGATTTTAAACACGCCAAAATGATTTTGCCAGTCCAAAGCCTGGATAAAGTGTGATGAGAATCAGAACCGTGAGGGACTCGAAGTTTACATTTATATAATTTTTATATAAATAAATTGTTTACACTTGTTACTGACTAACAGCACTTAACTGACTATTAGATACACTATAAGTGAACGAAACAAGTTGCGGAGTACGTTTTGTCGCATCCAAAATATTCTGATGTAATTAGCAGACCCGTCGCAGGTAGCCGTCCGGTTAGACGGTACGTTTTGTCGGGTGGTAAGTTTTGTCACTGGTACGTTCTGTCGTGTATTCTTAAACGCCGAATGAGGGTACCGTCGGGTCGGCTGCATGTGTGTGTTTGTGTTAAGTGAGCCATCGCAGGTAATCCATCCGCCTTCCCTGACTTAACAAAGTATAAGAGACCTGTTTAACCCCGTGACGCAGAAAAAAAATTTAAATTCGCAGGCCTGTGTATCGGTACTCGCTTTTCAAGTCAAGTACTTACCTTCAGTAAATGAATGGTGCACATACAGAAACTCAAAATAATTAAAGGACCACTCTGCACCATGCCACTATAAACAGCAAAAATTGAATTTCTGTTGAACTGAACTGAAACTGTACAACACGCATCACATTCACAACACTGAGCTGAAACAAAGAATGAGCGGTTCTCCGGCGCGGGAGTCTGGTGCGCCTGCAGAATTGGCCAAATCAGGAAACGCAACTATCAAAACACCCTTCGGCTTACGGACGACCGAGCGGTGCGCGAGCTGAACGAGCCATAAGCGAAGAGAGTGTAGGATGATCGGACGCTAATGCACACGATTATATAAGCGTATTGAGGGTTTGCGAGCGGGTCGAGTTTTTGTAGCAAGTGCCGTCGAAAACGTGGATCGGCATATAAGTCTAACCTACAACAGGGAAACAACGCGACCAAACAAAAATCTAAACTTCAAACGGACAGGACGTTATGCTAGCGAAAGTCAAACCTTCGGAAGTGCAGATAGGCGAGCTAGCGATTCTATCTAAAATGCCAAAAAAGGCATTTTTTTTAAATAAATTATTAATTTAAAAAATGCGCAATTCTTTTAAAAAGCAACTTCTACAAAAACAAGGATAGGTTAGGAGTGCTTACAAAAAATCTCATAATTGATTTTTTTATATACACTGAGAAAATTTTTCACGCAAAAATTACTCGGTCGTTTTATAATCGAAGTACAAGCAATCAAACTTACGATAATTAAAAGACTGCAATACAAATTTAACTGAACAAAAATTACGTATTTACCGAAACGTTTTAAACTCGTATTACTCTAGTGATACCCACATAATACGCCCCTCTTCCTGGGATTGCGGGATTGCACACTTCAATCGAAATGTTGATGTGATTAATTTGTTGATCTAGTAATTCTTTTTTATTTCTAAAATTTTTTTCGCCCTAATTTTGTCACCCCCCTGAGTGTGGCACCCGGGGCGGACCGCCCCCACCGCCCCCCCCTGGCGACGCCACTGGTCTTGAGAACTCTACAATTCAGGGCTGTATGCGAAACATTATTTGATTCTGTTTGATTTGCGGCTGTTATCGTTTGCCAAAAAAAAAAATTTCCCTTGATAAAAAAAAACCGTTGCAGGTAAACTACCGCTTTCCCTCAACCGATCTTCACCAAAAACAATAGGTCGCAAGTAATCAGGGCTGTATGCAAAAAATTATTTGATTCTGTTTGAATTTGCGGCAGTTATCGTTTGCCTACAGACAGACAGACAGACAGATAGACAGACACACACACAGACACTTTTCGGAAAACGACTTTTTTTCATGTTTTGAGTGTAGTAGAATCAGAATCTGCAATAATCTCGAACACGATTTTTTTTACCATCACCATACTTCCATCCCTTAAGGAATATGGAAGTAAAAAAATGGCTGGCGCCGGCAGTCCTGTTACAGTGCTTATCGCTTGCATACAATGTATGTCTGTAGCCATGGGCTAGCGCGCGCGCGCACATATATACGTTTATATGAAATTTAGAGTAAAATATCTGAGAAATATTTGACGCTATAACAGAGTAGTACAATATTTAGTGACGTTAAAACCGGGAATTTTTATAATGTTAAAGATATCAGTTTGACCGGACTTATGACAAAATAACGCTACACCAGAGTTGACGTAACAGCCGAGGCCGTAATAACCAAGTTCCACTGTATATATAAAGATATTAACTCAAACATAATTTACATTAAAATGAAAAAATTATAATTTTATTGCCTGGCAACAAAATTATTTTATTTTTAACAATTACCATTGTTTCAAAAAGTTTAAATAAATTTTCAAGTACTTTACTCTTGTTAAAACGTAAAAGGTTGCAGGTAAACTACCCCTTCCCCTTAACCGATCTTCACCAAAATCGAAAGTCCTTGAGACCTCTACAATTCAGGGGCGTATGCAAAAAATGATTTGATTCTGTTTGAATTTGCGGCAGTTATCGTTTGCCATAGAAAATACGCTTGACAAAAAAATGTTGCAGGTAAACTACCACTTCCCCTCAACCGATCTTCACCAAAAACAATAGGTCTTGAGTACTCTACAAATTAGGGCTGTATGCAGAAAATTATTTGATTCTGTTTGAATTTGCGGCTGTTATCGTTTGCCATAGAAAATACACTTGTTAAAAAAACGTTGTACGTAAACTACCCCTTTCCCTTAACCGATCTTCACCAAAAACAATAGGTCTTGAGAACTCTACAATTTAGGGCTGTATGCAAATAATATTTTGATTCTGTTTGAATTTGCGGCTGTTATCGTTTGCCATAGGAAATACCCTTGTTAAAACATAAAACGTTACAGGTAAACTACCCCTTTCCCTTAACCGATCTTTACCAAAAACAATAGGTCTTGAGAACTCTACAATTCAGGCTGTATGCGAAACATTATTTGATTCTGTTTGAATTTGCGGCTGTTATCGTTTGCCAAAAAAAAAAAATTTCCCTTGATAAAAAAAACCGTTGCAGGTAAACTACCCCTTTCCCTCAACCGATCTTCACCAAAAACAACAGGTCGTGAGTACTCTACAAATCAGGGCTGTATGCAAAAAATTATTTGATTCTGTTTGAATTTGCGGCAGTTATCGTTTGCCATAGAAAAAAAATCTATAGACACACAGACAGACACATAGACAGACAGACACACACACAGACACTTTTCGGAAAACGACTTTTTTTCATGTTTTGAGTGTAGTAGAATCAGAATCTGCAATAATCTCGAAAACGATTTTTTTTGCCATCACCATACTTCCATTCCTTAAGGAATATGGAAGTAAATACGCTTGATAAAAAAACGTTTCAGGTAAACTACCCCTTGCCCTTAACCGATCTTCACCAAAAACAATAGGTCTTGAGTACTCTACAAATCAGGGCTGTATGCAAAACATTATTAGATTCTGTTTGAATTTGCGGCTGTTATCGTTTGCCATAGGAAATACCCTTGTTAAAACATAAAACGTTACAGGTAAACTACCCCTTTCCCTTAACCGATCGTCACCAAAAACAATAGGTCTTGAGAACTCAACAATTCAGGGCTGTATGCGAAACATTATTTGATTCTGTTTGAATTTGCGGCTGTTATCGTTTGGCAAAAAAAAAAAATTTCCCTTGATAAAAAAAAACCGTTGCAGGTAAACTACCCCTTTCCCTCACCGATCTTCACCAAAAACAATAGGTCGTGAGTACTCTACAAATTAGGGCTGTATGCAAAAAGTTATTTGATTCTGTTTGAATTTGCGGCAGTTATCGTTTGCCATAGAAAAAATATCGGTATGGAGAACCATACATGACTTCCATATTCTAAGATTTATATTTAAAATCATTTTCAGCCAAACAGCCAGGCTGTGTCTTACCTGCCTTTTTATTGCTGTATTAAATGAAAAATATTGTATTACATTAAAATGAAAAAATTATAATTTTATTGCCTGGCAACAAAATTATTTTATTTTTAACAATTACCATTGTTTCAAAAAGTTTAAATAAATTTTCAAGTACTTTACTCTTGTTAAAACGTAAAAGGTTGCAGGTAAACTACCCCTTCCCCTTAACCGATCTTCACCAAAATCGAAAGTCATTGAGACCTCTACAATTCAGGGACGTATGCAAAAAATGATTTGATTCTGTTTGAATTTTCGGCTGTTATCGTTTGCCATATAAAATACGCTTGATAAAAAAACGTTGCAGCTAAACTACCCCTTCCCCTTAACCGATCTTCACCAAAAACAATAGGTCTTGAGTACTCTACAAATCAGGGCTGTATGCAGAACATTATTTGATTCTGTTTGAATTTGCGGCTGTTATCGTTTGCCATAGAAAATACCCTTGTTAAAAAAACGTTGCAGGTAAACTACCCCTTTCCCTCAACCGATCTTCACCAAAAACAAAAGGTCTTGAGAACTCTACAATTTAGGGCTGTATGCAAATAATCATTTGATTCTGTTTGAATTTGCGGCTGTTATCGTTTGCCATAGGAAATACCCTTGTTAAAACAAAACGTTACCGGTAAACTACCCCTTTCCCTTAACCGATCTTCACCAAAATCAACAGATCTTGAGAACTCTACATTTCAGGGCTGTATGCGAAACATTATTTGATTCGGTTTGGATTTGCGGCTGTTATCGTTTGCCAAACAAACAAAATTACCCTTGCTAAAAAAAAACCCGTTGCTGGTAAACTACCCCTTTCCCTCAACCGATCTTCACCAAAAACAATAGGTCGCGAGTACTCTGCAAATCAGGGCTGTATGCAAAAAATTATTTGATTCTGTTTGAATTTGCGGCAGTTATCGTTTGCCATAGAAAAAAAATCTACAGACAAATAGACAGACAGACAGACGCACACACAGACACTTTTCGGAAAACGACTTTTTTCATGTTTTGAGTGTAGTAGAATCAGAATCTGCAATAATCTCGAACACGATTTTTTTTGCCATCACCATACTTCCATTCCTTAAGGAATATGGAAGTAAAATTATCCCTCCCCTTCAACTGTCATTTTCATTTATAGAAAATTACCCTCACCCCCTTCAAGTAGCTTCTACATTTATAGATATTTCATCTACGTTTCTACAGTGGATTATTATATTCTTTTCAGGATACTTTATTTATCAAAATTAAGTATTTTACTCTAGTTAAAACATAAAACGTTGCAGGTAAACTACCCTTTCCCTGTAACCGATCTTCACCAAAATCAATAGGCCTTGAGTCCTCTTCAACTCAGGCACATATTATAATTGCACGGGATTCCCTCACATTAAAATTTGGTTTATTATTTTTATTTATTTGTTTTATTTTATCATGAATGTTTTAACTGTTGGTTTAATTGAATTCGTAAATTAATCCTTCGGGTTCCTTCAGTCGAGACGAATCGGCTAAGTTGATTCTTTCGTTGGTACCTGTTAATTTGTCAGTTGTCGTAGTTTCGGTTAACAGTTGACAAGTTGACTTCTCACTGAAATTAGATTTTTTGATTAGTTCAACACTTACTTTGAGTGAAGGTCTCAATTGTTAATTGTCCTGTTAACAATACAGCGTTGCGATGACAATTTATAAGTATTTGAATTATCTCAATTGCCGCTGCAAGTGGTGCCAACTATGGTGCGTGGTTCACCTAACCTGTAATCATCTAGTCTAATGAAATAATTTGGTTAACTCTTTTATCTGATAAAATATGGTTTATTGCTCGATAATATTTATGAAATTATGTTAAATCACCATTATATTGATGACCATTCATTTTACAATACTGATTGACTCTATAAAATTCTCTTTCTCAGGGTTTGTTATTCTGATTCCAATAATCATAACATGGAATGTTATGTTTTTTGGTTAAATAGTTCTATTTAAAAAGTAGGTTCTTTTAGACTACAAGATACAAAAACTTGAAGAATTATACTACCATAATTATTGAGTAGTAGGAGAGTGATTACAGTAACAAATAAAATCTTAACTACTAACATGAAATTCAACTATGACTCTCGTCAACATTTTAGGTTATTTGAATAGTAACCAGTTGCCTTTAAATTAATAATAATTATTTAACAACATATAAAATACAAGTAGAATAAGATTATAGGTTCACTACTTACCTAAAAGTAGAAAACTAAACACAGCTGAACAATTTGAAATATACAGACATCACACACTACAACCAAACAACATATTAAATGAACAATTACAACATTATAAATCACATACACTATTCGATACACTGATCCATACACACAATTCGAACCTCAGCGCCAATCCCTTCCCACCATCAACCCCCACCACACACACCTAATTCCGTAACGGTTATTCTGTAATCGACATTCAGTATACTCCCACTGAAGAAGAGGTACATCACCTTGAAACGTTTGGGAAAGTGACAACGAATAGTAAGTTCATATGTGAAAGTTTTATATATATTTAAATTAATAAATTAAATTAATAAGTGAATGAAGAGGATGAATCAACAAGATAATGATTATAAGTTCATTTAGTGTTCATAAAATAATCGTCCGATTTGTTAGTGGGTAAAATTAAATCAGGTAAATTGATAACTCTTGTAAGCATGGCCAGCTGTTATTATATAATTTTAACAAGAACAAATGAATTAACCTAGTAAGGTTCAACGCTTTGTTAGAGTTCACAATAAATTATGTTATGCATCATATCTGGTAAAGTTTATCAGGTCAATTGACGACTCTGACAATTATAATCACCTATTGTTAAATCTTTTTAATTTTAAATAAATTAACTGCATCATCATGTTCAATGCACTCTTAGTGTTCATATTACAAAATCTCCTTCATTATATTTGATGCAATTTATCAAATAAGTTAACAACTGCTATAAGTAAGGTTAACTGTCTTTAAATTTCTTAATAATAAACAAAATTATTCATTTAATAAGGTCCAAAGCCCTTGTTGTGTTCAATTGAAATCATCTTATTTCTTATACTCGATAAAATTTGTATGTAAGAAGTCATAATTGCTCTAAGTATTGATTAATTGTCACTATACTTGGCTTGTAGTACCCTTTTCCTTGATTGCACTTTTTAAATTTATTATTAATATTTAATTCACCACTTATGCGCACATACTCCGTAAAGATTCACTAAAAAAATGTTAACTCGACTTTTGTTTACTACCGGCATAACCTAACATTCACTTTTGAGGTTATTGCTTCTTGTCAGCTGGTCGCAGTTAGTTCTTAAAATTGGCTTCCCCGTCGGAATACTGTGATGGACTGTGTTCTCACCTCTGTCCGAAATTGCCTTCGAATGCTAGGTTCTGATCGTTGATTGGTTAATTTTCTTAATTTTCATAATTCTTCAGTATACCTCGGCAAAATAGACGCTTTCAAAGCGTCCTTTTGCGGGGTTTGAGATTATGATAAATTGGTTTACCCTATTATGCCCAAGGGATGGTAAACTATTAAATCTTTATAATTAGTACTGTTCCCTCAGCTTTGCTCTAATATATAATTTTATTCATTATTATATATTATAAGGGCATATATATTATAATATATTGTTACAAATATGATGTTTTCCCATATCTGTATTAAGCCCAAGTATTTGTAATATAAATATACTTATAGGTATAATATAATAACTCCCGTATTTAGTTTATTTCTTAAGCCCCACTGTTGGGTTCGCCAATTTGTAATCTAAACCGTGTATCAACGTTAATCTAATTATAAAGAAAAATATTTTTTATATGGATTATATTATTCAATTATTGACAATATCTCTGTATTAGGTAGTTCTTAAGTGCTTTACCAAAGAATAACGTTCTACTCCAGTTAATATATTGGGTAATTCAATATATTCCTCCAACCCTAGCCTGCATACACTATCAAGAGAGCGAAGAGAGGAGAGCGGATAAAGCGAATTAGTTTTCTATTCTCCCATATTCACCAGCTGTCTGCAGACGAGCGCTGTTGTTTACGATTGGCCTGTTATTATAGGTTAAGTTGTTCCGCTTGCTGTATTTCTCACGTTCCTTTCTCTGTAACTTACAACTTATTCGAAATGTACTAATTACTCTACAAATAACAAGAAATCGTCAAATTCAAAAAGGATTCTTTATTTTATATATTTTTCAATTCAAAACAGATGTTTCCTCATGCCACAGATATAACACATCGATTACACAGGACGGTTCGATGAATTGATTCGTCATTGAATTCGGGTTTTAGATGTTTTAAAAATTAATTATATTTTTTAATTTGTTTTTTTATCTCAGGGTACATGTAGTTCTTTTGACTATTAGTAAGGTCAGGTAATGCAATTTAAGGTTACTAGGTATTACAATTTAGTTAGAAAATCTTATTATATAAAGTTCAAACATAAGCAGGTTTTTACCGTACTTTGACAAGATACTTAGTATGGCCGTGTTTCGCTACGCAGAGACGAGAACAGTATGTTGATTCAATGTCTGGAAAATATCTGTCTCGGTCTTCTCAATAAAAGTTTCGTATTGATGTCTCAGGATGTAGTACAAGTTTCAGCTCCGATCTTCGTGAATCTTCACGGTTCTGGCGGTTACAGGTCCCAATGGAATTTGTGTAGTATTAAGACTTCGTTCGGTTTTGGTAAAGTGAGGTTTTGGATGTTATTTAAAATTCTTTGTGTTTTTTAATATATTTAATTAATTTGGCATCTCCAGTGTATGGGTTGTCTTCATTTATTTCTGGTTACTCTTCATTATTATTCATTTGCCATTAATGGGTTGATTAATTTGTTTTTAGAAATTCGTTAAATTTATTAGTAGATCGAATTATATTTGTTGAGGAATAGCTTCGGCAGTCGATCCACTGTCCTTTTAATGGATTACTATTTTTGAATTTTCATTTATTATACTTTATTCATTAGGTTTTTAGTTTCTTTTCTGGAATTGTATCAACTGAACTTAACCCATTCACATATAATAATTAAGTGTTGAAATCCACAAAATATCTTGCATTCAGTTGTCCATGACAAACATTTATTCTTCTGTTATTGGATAATATTTGTTATCCTAGAGCCATAATTAGAAAATATTCTTGCACTTATTTAATAAAATACTCCCTTATTAAAATTACATTAAATCATATAAAACTTTCACCTAATATGCATTATTAAACCATATACTTTTTACTACATTTTCTTCTTGATCGACTTAGTTTAACAGGTATTATTTTCCTTTTACAAAATACTAATTATAGGCCTATTTGTTTTATTACATGTGTTATAACTTTTTATTTTTAATTTAACTTTTCTGACCTGACCTACTGTACAATGAGTCACTGGCTTATGGCCAATTATTCTAATTTTATTTTATCCTGATTTCAATTTATTATTATTTATTTTATTATTGAACCCTTCATCTGTTTATAACATAATTACAATGACCCCTTGGAAATTTATTAACAATTATTGCCTTCCTGGCCAAGTTTACAAATATTATCTAACGATATCTCCATTAATTACTCAAAGTAAGTACACAAATAGTTATTCTTATAAAGTTTAACATGAATGAAATTAGTATCAATTACTTGATACTTTCTTAAAGCAATAGCTTCACACCTGCTACATACAAAAGACAAAATAAATACTATGAGAACAAAACATCATGATAAAACATAATAACATGTATATCATTATAAAATATTAAATGCCAATTAACCAGTCTACTCTCAGTTCAAACTGTCTATAGTAATTTCACATCATTGGACACTATGTTTATTGTTTACACCTTCCACTGATCACTCCATATTTTATATTTATAGACATTTTTATTATTTTATTACCTAGTAACCTTACTAGGTATTATGAATATGTTTATTATATGAAAGTTTACCTTCCTGGCCTTAATTATTACACACATTGGGTATTGTTTTATTTTGATAGTGATGAAGTTTTTTGTGTAACGTATGGGACCTTAAATTCATTACGTTACAATATATATTGTTACAACACAAACAAGCCACCCCAATACCAGGGAAAAAACGATGAATCAACTATATAAAATGTTTAAACTAAAGAAAATAAAATGACGATGACGCGACAAACGACTATACAACCCAACCCAAGTGATTGACCAAATAAAATGAAACCAAATGAGAAGGGGAAAATCAAAATAAATTGAAATCGAAGAAGAAGGTAAATGAAAATGAAACAAACCAAGTATAAATGAAATAAAATGAGAAGAAATGAAAAGACACAAACAAATAATATAGAACAGAAAAAGGAGAAATGTTACACTCAAATATAATAATGAAAAGGAAACCAATAAATAACAAATGTAAAAGATAATTATTAGTATCGACTAAATAATCAATGTAAAGGATAATTGTTAAAATCCAATAAAGTAAAAACAAACAAAGTACACTAACCAAAGAAATAGAGTCTTAATGTAATAAATAACTCTATAATGACATGAACTTGTTAACAGTATAACTAACCATTGTAAAGTGAGAGATAGAGAGATAGAAGGATAGTGAACATGAGTAAGTGACAAAGAAAATTTAATGTTAGGGAATACCCACTAATAACATTTAAATAAAATATAAAAAGTGCAAAGTGACAGTGTAAAACCCCAAAATAAATAGAAACCCTATTGATAGGTATAAACACCTAATAATCAGTGATAAACACTAAAGGTTTATTGGTGAAAAGTGTTATTAAATAAGAATTTTGTTATTATTAGTATTAAGATTAATAGTAGATGAGGAATACAATAGTATTAAGGGAAAGTGTTACCATGGTTAGAGAGTAAAGTTTATTTAAGAATGTGGTAAAGAATAAGAAGGCAAAATCAATAAACATCCTATGTTCTAAAGTATAGTTAGTTAAGTAAAGTTAAATGGTGTGATGATGTTTATCACCAAAAAATAAGCAAGAATAAAACAAATTGTAAGCAAACGTAGCATAATAGCTGTTAAAGAATTGTTTGATTAAGTTTATGAATAGGAATATGGCTGCAAGAATTATACAGACCATAAGCCTAAATGTTACGTTATATTTAATAGAGAATAGTAGATAATAGCCAAATTATAAACAATGGCAATATAAATAAGTAAAAAGATAAAATAATATAAATCTAATAGTACTGGAAAAGCAGTTAGAAAATAATAGACAAACCATAATGTGGAAACTAATGAAAACATACAATTATTATAAAACAGACCCAAAATAATTCAACAAGTAAACAAATCATTTGTAATACCAAAACAAAACATGTATAAGGGTAAATTAATATGTAATTTGTATAAATTAAGAAAATATAGCCAATTACTACCTAGGCCTATGAAATGCCTAACTGTATAAAACCAATAACTACAAATTGTAAGAAATTAACTAGGATATTAGCAAATCCAAGGCAAATAACTAGTCAATGATAATTAGTGAATCATATTAAAAGATAAATGTTAAATTAAGGACATAAAATAAGAAAGAAATGTAATTAGATAATATCAACATAATTGTCAAAACATAATACATAAGCAAACCCAGCTTTGTGGGATGTCAAATGATCTTTGAAAGAAAATACGAACAGTAGTGATAATATTTCATTCATAGAGAAGAAGACGGAAGAATAATAGCAACCAGAAGATATACAATCATTTTGAATAAAAATTCAAATATTATAAAAATGGTCTTAAGTCAAGTACAGCCAATCAGAGTCAATCAGTTACCATGACAACTGAACGTTATTTCTGAATATTCCGTTAGAAACTGTGAGTCCATTATTGAAACTCCAGACGAAGAGACGCCAAGCCGTAAATGACTCAAATCTTAATATAAAACGTGTAAAAGTAATCCAAATTTGATAAAACGAATAAGTAAGAAGATGATGAAGGACTAGGAGATCCAGTTGAGGCCATGTACCAGATTAATAAATTCTAAATTAATAAATTTCAACCAACATATACGAAAAAGACGCCAGGCGTACTTAAATCCCAAAATGATGGAAGATTGATGACTATCGATGAACCTAACCTATTTCAACTGAATGACATTACACCTCAATTCAACTGATTTGATAAGTATTGTTGAGTTACCCGAATTTATGAAATAAACTCTGTTTAAATTTTTCTCATAACACTTTGAACTCTCACTATAAACTGATGATATTATTTCTTTCAAAGATTAATTAAAAAATAAAACACTAAACTTATGTGAACTAGAAAAGATAACCTGTATAAGAATTACGAACTTTTGAAACACAATTTATAACACTTCAGGAACACATTGGAATTACTCCTTATAATATATAAGTACCAATAATGTAAGGTAGTGTACTTTATTGTAATCATTATTAATATTTTTTTTTGTAATCACAAGAATCCAGGATAACTGAACGATATGAAAACAAACTGATGCAGGTGCCATGTCTGACTAAATAATTCGTTCAGTATCGCTTCGCCAAGCCTTGAGATTAATTGTCTTACTGTCAGTGCAAATTTGTTTAATAACAAAATATAATTTTATATATTACTGAATAAATACTAATCGCCTTTTAATAAACTAGTACAGAGTTGTAACCACTGTTCTTTATTTCATAGGAAAGTGCATTATATGATTTGTGTATTTAGTTACGAGCGATAGTGGCGGTAAGCGCTAGACGTCGGGAATTCTGCGAACCACGTTAATCAACTGCACGTGGCAGGAGTAAATTTGAATTCACCATACCGTTATATCCACGAACGCTCAATCGACCTATTTTGTATTTTAATTGTTTTCAGTTAAACAACTTGGCGCCACCTGGGATTTATGAACACATTCTAAAGAACAGGTAAGGTTCCCACATCCGTGTACTGGTAATTCGAGAGATCGCTACGGACATCGTCAGCGTAAATATAAAGTAACGACAACAACTTGTGAGGCGAACACACAAAAACATACACATTTATAGAGTGCGCAAAGAACGCGTCGTTACAATATATATATATATATATATACATATATTGTAAGGGCACACATCTTCAACACACACTTTTGAAGCCACATGATAAGAATACATTATTAAATGATTAACACTATAAATAAAAAGGGATGGATCAGAGATAAAAGAATGGGTAATTAACATAATGATACGATCATACAGCTAAAGGTAATAAAACAAGTAACCTCTGATAAGAGAAAAGTAGCCAACAACAAAACAAAGCTTGAAACGATGATAGTATAATACGATTTAACCAAAATAACCCAATAGATGGTAAGTGAGTAGGTAGAACCAGCACCAATACCAGTGAGACGATACAACAAACAAATAAAATAAGTGAGCAGGTAGAACAAGCCCCAAGACCAGTGATGGGATATATAAACAATATATAAAGTGAAATAAAATGAAACCAAATGAGAAAGTGACAGCGAAAATATAAATGAAACAAAGTGAAATAAACTGATAAGATATAGAAAGACACATACGAATAATATAGAACAGAAAAGGAGAAATGTTACACTCGAATAAGGTGATGAAAAAGAAACCAATAAATGATAAGTGTAAATGATAATTATTAGTATCATATAAATAATAAATGCCAATGATAATTATTAGTATCAACTAATTAAGCAATGTAAATAAAGAATAGTAAAATCCGATAAAGTAATAATTAACTAAAAGTACACTAACCAAGTAAATAGAGAGTAAATGTTACAAATAACTCTATCATGATATATACTTGTTAACAGAATAAATAACCAATATAAAGTGAGAGATAATTAGATGATGAACATGATATTAGTGAGAAAGAATTAATGTTAGGGAATACCCACCAATAACACTTAAATAAAACTATAAAAAAAAGTGCAAAAGTGATAATGTAAACCCTACAGAATAAATAGAAACCCTTTTGATAGGAATAAACACCAAAAAATCAGTGAGAAACACTAAAGATTAAAGGTGCAGTATTAGTAATTAAGGATATCATTAATATTAGGATTAAGATTGATTGTAGCCAAGGAATATAAGGATATTCAGGGAAAAAATCTCAGGAAGAGTTAAATGTTAGTGTTACCATGGATAGAGAATAAAGTTTATATTAAAATAGAGAAATAGAGTAAATAATAGAAATGCAACATCAATAAATACCCTATGTTCAAGGGGATAGTTAATTAGGTAAATAAAGTAAATGGTGTGATGATGTTTAACACACCTAAAAAATAAATAAGAAGTAATAAATTGTAAACAAGAGTAGCATAATAACTGTTAAAGAATTGTTTGATTAAGTTTATAAATAGGAATATGGCTGAAGAGTTATGCAGTCCATAAACCTAAATGTTATGTTATATTTTTATAGAGAATAGAGAATCGTAGACCAAGTATAAACCATAGCAATATTAATAAGAAAAAAGGGTAAATTCACATCAATATAGTAATACTAGGAAAGCAATTAGAACATAATAGACAACCATGATATGTAAACTAAAGAAAACAAGCAAATATTATAAAACCAATCCAAAACAATTCAGCAAGCAAACAAATCATTTGTAACACAAACAAAAGATGTATGAAAGTAAAATAATGTGTAATTAGTATAATATATGGAAAAATAGACAATTACTGCTTAGGCCTATGCAATGCCTAACTGTATAAAACCAATAACAACAAGTTGTAAGAACTGTACTATGATATTAGCAAATCCAAGGCAAGTAAATAGTAAATAATAATTAGTGAACCATATTAAAAATAAATGTTAAATTTAGGACATAAAATAAAAAAAAATGTAATTAAATAATACTGACATAACTGTCAAAACATAATACATAGGCCAACCCAACCTTATGGGATGTTAAATTAATCTTTGAAACAAAATACAAACAGTGGTGATAATATCTCATACTTAAATAAGAATACCGAAGATTAATAGCAATCAGAAGATATTTAATTATTTTGAATAAAAATTCAAATATTCTAACAATGGTCTTAAGTCATGATCAGCCAATCAAGAGCAATCAGTAACCATGACAACGGAACATTATTAATGAATTTTCTGTTAAAACCTATGATTCCATGAGTGACGCTTGAGACGAAGAGACGCCAAGCCGTAGATGGCTAAAATTTTAACTTAAAACAACCAAAAGTGACTAAAATGTACTAAAATAAGGAATCAGACCATCTGATGAAGGACTAATGCACTCAACTGAAGCAACTGACCAGATTAATTCATTCAAAATTAAAGAACTTCAATCAAATAAGACGAAGAAGACGCCAGACATGACCAAATCCCAAGACGAGTGAAGATTGATGAACAAAACGATGATACAACTTAGTTCAACTGTATAACACCACACCATAAGTCTACTGATTGTTAAGTATTGCGGAATTACCTAAAATTTTTAAATAAAATCCTTTCTAAATCATTTCTCACATTAGAAAAACTCTCACTATAACTGATGTTATTTCTTTCAAAGATTAATAAAAGAAAATATTTATGAATACGAATATTAACTATAAGATAACCTCAGTATAAAACGATAGCACAGACACATACACTTTTAAACATCACAAAGTTGAATTCAATGTAAAACTTCTTTTGTAATTAATTACCACAATTGTAAGGTGGTGTACTTTATTTAAATATCTTGTTCTAACTTTTTTGTCATACTCAAAAGGATCCAGTGGCAATTTCATTTGTGTAAATAAAGTAAACACGGTGACATTTTGCGTCGTCAACTAACTTTTGCTGCCACACTGCTCTCTGCTGAGTAAAGAATTAAATATTTGCCGTGGCTAAAAAATTATTATATTAAACTCAATTGTATAACTATTATTGAAATTTGATGAGCTATTAAGCATTAATAAACAAGTACGAATCTTTATCGGCTGTCCTGTAATTATTTCACATGTATTATGTATGTTGTGTTCCGTAGCAGTGAATAGAAATTTTGACCAAAGTTTATGTTGGCAATACGTCCACTCCAGACTAGCGATATTCGAGTTCCCCGCCAACCGGCGTATAATTCGAATCACTCACAGCAGTACCATAAACAAGCTAACTGAGATTAAATCTTTTAATTGTTTTGTTTGGAAAACAATTTGGTGCCTATCGGGAAGAAAATACAAGTGAGTAAGGACAGGTAAGGTCATACAGACAACAACAGGATCCGGTACGAGTTATTAAAGCGTACTCGATCGACATAATCAGCGACAGTCTTCATTGAGAATTAATACATAATACACAAGACAATATTAACTCGTCGTACAGACTAGACTAAATATATTACAAAGTGGCGCCCAACGTGAGGCTACATTCACAGGAATAATTGCATCTAGCGGCGAGTACGAAAAAAGAAAGACAAGATGCATAAGAGGGCTTCATCACTGAGGCGGACGAAGGAGGCCGAAAAAGAAGTTAGAGTGGAAGAGAAGGAGGTGACATCGGTTGAGGACGTAGAACCGGTAGTAAGAGAGTAAACTAGAGAAGATCCAAATCTTCTGAAATTTATGGAACAAATGAACGAGAATTTGAAACAAAGAACGAAAAATTGGACAAGAACAGGGAAGAGACCAACCAGAATATAATGTCATTTAAGGGAGATTTTAAGAAGATGGAAGCAAAAATAGACGACAACAGTAAGAAGATGGAGGAAAAGATAGACGAACTGAAGCAAGACAACCAGAAAAATATGGAGGCTCTAAACGAGAAGATAGCAGAGAATAACGAACAGATAAATAAGAAGATTGAGGAGGAGATGACGGGGATCCGACAAGAGATTTCCGAAATAAACGGAAAATGGGAAAACACGAGTCAGGAATTACAGCAAACGAAGGAAGACTTCGATAACCGAATGACTAACTTTGAAGAAGACAGTCAGACTCGAATGGAGTCCATACGAACGGCTACCGAGGAAAACATCACCCAGGTGCGGACAGACTTCGGAAAAAAGTGCCGGGACATTGACACCGCAATAAATGAAGTACGCGGACAAGGCCAACATAACCGAGAGAAGATTGAAGAAATACAGAACAGGGAAATAAAGAAAATTAAAGAGGAATTGGAAACTATCAACAACCAACCACCCATAATCTCACAATTCCAAAGTATGGACAACCGGGAGACCATCAATTTCAAATCATATAAACGCAACCCGATGGAGTTCCTAGAAAGAGTTGGGGAACAATTGGTGAAGACTCGGGAGAATCGCTGGCCAGTTATACGGGGACATCTGGACGAGTATTCCGAGACATTAACGACAACTGGTGGACAGCAACTAGGCACGACCTAACTAGTTATGAAGAATTTAAAGCTATGTTCAAGGGGAAATACTGGTCGGAGGCCACCCAAAACATCGTCCGTGATAACATATGCCACGGTAGATACGAGACCAACAGAGGGACGACGCTTACAGCCTATTTCTTGGGGAAGGTCTGCTTAGCAAGGAATCTGGACCCAAAGATTCCAGAAGAGAGCCTGGTTACCAAACTCGCATACCATTACGAGGAAGGAGTTTCCAGAGCGCGACTGGGCGGACAGATAAAGACAGTCCAATCAATGGCAGCCCTACTGGAAGATTACGAACGGGAGAGTTACTATCGGAGAAGTCGGCAATGAAACGACAAACATGATAACAGAAACTTCCAGAACAGTAACCATAATAACAATAACAACTATTACCGACCAAACTTTAATAATCGCGGTAATAACAGTAATAACGCCGAGGTCTACAATAGACCGAATAACAATAATTCGACCAACAACGGGAACAATAATAACAATAACAATAATCGGCCAACCAATCGGCCGAATATCAATTCAATCGGCCGAACAACCCGAACTACAACCGTCCGTATTACAACAATACCAGTTTTAATAATCGGAACCAAAATGACCAGAACTGGAACTATCGCCGAGTGAATTATGTGCGAGCTGAAGATGACGGTAGAGGCAGATCCTACTACCAAGGACGCCGAAGTTTTGACCGTAATGCGTACAGACACCGATACAGCAGTAACAACAGATGTGATACCAGAGCCAGTGGAGGTAGAAATCGCAGTCAGGAGGTATACCAGCGCGATCGATACGAAGAGGATCGTAACCAGCCTGAACCCCGACCGTCAACAAGCGGAAGTCAGCCGAATAGTCAACAAGACAGGCGTGACGAACAGCCCGAACCGGCTTTAAACTAAGCGCGGCAGTGAAAAAAAACAAATAACACCCCCACTGAACCAATCTGTTGGGTTAAACCGTACCAATCATCATACTCACAATGAACGAACAATTACCATCGTACACACAAACTACTTAAAGAATATAAGGGAGGAATTGCTCGAGGAAAAAATTAACCAATCTGATAACAACCACAACAGTCTTGTCTTGTCTCTAGTCCCTTGTCTTCATTTCTTTCATAGTCAATCATTTATTAATGCTGATCTCTTTATTCTTCTCTGTTAGTTTATTATTTAGTCTTCTTCCTCCTTTAAAGTTCAAGTTTGGTTGTTTTGATGGTCTTTGACTGATTATGATGGTTTCTTGTTGATGTTTGTATTTTGGTAGTGATATGTACTGTTACAATATAAAAAAAAATTACTCTTGTTAAAACAAAATGTGGCAAGGGGGGCAGCTTCCCCCTTCCAACAAACTGGAAAAAAATTTAAAAAACAAATTTGTAAATAATTTATTAACAGACTGGTTGTTGATATTTCAAAACTTTGAAAGAAAATAATTATGAAATGGAGACACTCGCATCATCTATGAGAAGTTATAAGAACTATAACCTTACGTTTTCTCATAAGATTAGCTTATGTAACTCGCAACTCTTACTGTTACACGCCATGACGCCATCTCTGAGAAGTGAGAAGTGATAAGAACTACAACCTCTTTTTCTTATTAGAACACAACTCTTACAGTACTTATCGGTAGAGTGAGTGCGGCGAAGTTACTTTCGCAAGTAACACAATTTTTACTAAATATCACTATTGTTTGACGACTCGGAACACTAAGTTTTTTATAAGTAAAATCGTAAAGATTTACCTTACAGCCTAAACCGGCTTTCACCTTTAGAAGGCTTCATCAGAGGCTGCCATAGGTAGCGCTGTCCGTCTTGTTGCTGGCGACGGGATAGTTTTTTGAAAGATCGATGCTGTGTGTGTGTGTGGTGAGATGTGTTCGAATAATGCGTACGATTTGAATTATGTCTGTTCATTTAGGATGTCGTTTTTATTTGTTTTTGTGTGTTTGTATATTTCTAATTCTTCTAGAGTGTCTAGTTTTCGGCCTTTTGTGTGTACGTGTAGAATGTTCATGTTATTGTCGATGTTTTTATATGTGTGGTTTGCTTCAATGAGGTGGTTTGCAAAGGTGGATTCTGTAGTGGTGTGGAGTGCCTTTGTGTGTTCAATGTATCTCTGTTTGAAGCTACGTCCTGTCTGCCCTATGTAGAATTTATTGCAATTTAGCTTGTACACACCGGGTAGATCGAACTTGTTTTGTGCTTTGTGCATGCGTTTTGATAGTGTGTGTTCTGTTTTGTTAGTAGTTTTGTAAGCGATTCTGTATCCTGCTTTTTTGAATTTGTGGGCAATTTTTTCAGTTTGTTTGTTGATGTATGTTAGTGTTATGAATTTGTTGTTTTCTGTCTTTGTCTGTTGTTTGTTACTTATCGATCTTTGTCTTTACGATTTTACTTATAAAAAACTTAGTGTTCTGAGTCGTCAAACAATAGTGATATTTAGTTGAGTAATGGACACGTCATGGACAACGAAATCCAACAATTTTTACGACATTAAGAAGTCAATCACCACAATTTTTACTACAGGAAGAAGCCATACACTGAAAGATAAATGGATAGGCCATATTAGAAAATTTTGTGGTAAGTAAGGACTTTTATTTGGTTATCTACACTTGTATGTGTTATTTAGGCAAAAAAATTGGGGATGTCGGCAAAATAACCAATATTACAATTTACATATATATTTAAATGTATAAAACGGAAACGGTATTATCCTGGACATTGATTTTTCAACCCTATAATTTTCGCTCAAAGTACTTTTTCACCCTTTCTCGAGTTTTTTTCACTGGTATGTGTATTTTAAAACTATCCTAACCTAACCTAAACGGTGGTTTTGCGAAAAATTTGTTTTTTAACCGAATTTCATCGTGGACAAATCAGGACATGGCCCCGGAATAGTCACGTTTTACGTAAAAGAGAATCCACAACCGTCTCGGAAACTCCTAAATGTCCTGGATAATACCGTTTATTATGTAAAATGTCCTGGAAAGTCCCATTTCTCGCTAACGTATGATTTATCATTATGAGTACATAAAAGCATGAGTTATATTTTTCAATTAATAAAATAACCAACTTGCCTGTAGTCAGTTTCACTCATGAGCCTAACCAGGAGAGGTTTTGGGGCTTATAATGGTGTAACCTATCCTTGCTCTCAAATAATTTCTAGAATAAAATCCGTAAGTGCACGTTTAGCCCTACCAATTATTCCGTTCCAAAACCAATAATTATCAGCTTTTTATTATACACGAGATGTCTCTAGCTATACAACAGTCAGAGTCAAATATTGACTCATGATTATTCCTAATATGCGAATGATGAAGAAGCATTGCAGTATTAATTAAAGCAACCACTGAAACTATTTTTTCTATTTAACAGTTCATTGTTCATTTGCTTAGTTATAAGATGATCTCAGGTGATCAGATAAAACACAAATGTGAGCTTACATTATTGGTTTTTTTTAAAAAACATAAGAACTGAAACAAACAATCACGTAGAGGTTAAAACGTTGAAGAAGTTAAGCTATTGTTGAAGAAGAAAGGCAAATTGCGTGCTTTACTTTGTCCAATTTTGCACAAAGGAACAACTTTAAGTATGTTCTAGCAATCATCAACGTTTATTTTACATGATTAAGCATGACTTTGGAAGTTTCATTTATTTATATAATTAAAATTATTTTTCTACAAAAAAATGTTTTAAAAATTATACAATTATACTTTAGCTTACTTTTAGCTTAAGCAAATACAATAGTTAAAAGAAGCTTAGTATAAATTATTCTCAAATGTGCTTTCGGTCAGTTACTATGTGTACCATATTTCACCTAGTTAACCTATTAATACCTCTTGGTAATCTTACTAAATTTTTTATAAAGGCCGCTTTAAAAATTACTATACCTTTGGCAATTTTTCCTATTATATTATCAATTTTTAAATTATTCTATATAAAAATTTACAAGGCAGCATACAGCCATTCCATGCTTACGGGTGTGATACTTTTCATGGACTTTCAATGTTCCAATAATACAATGATACAATGCCGAATAAAATCATTGTTAGGTACTATATTATTGAGCTTTATATTATAAAAAAAAGAATATTGTCCTAAGTTACGAAAACAATATCTTTACTAAATATCACTATTGTACTAACGACTCGGAACACTAAGATATGACAGAACAATAGTCAGTAAACTCCTACACTAAACACAAAACAAACAACAGACAAAGACAGAAAACAACAAATTCATAACACTAACATACATCAACAAACAAACTGAAAAAATCGCCCACAAATTCAAAAAAGCAGGATACAGAATCGCTTACAAAACTACTAACAAAACAGAACACACACTATCAAAACGCACGCACAAAGCACAAAACAAATTCGATCTACCCGGTGTGTACAAGCTAAATTGCAATAAATTCTACATAGGGCAGACAGGACGTAGCTTCAAACAGAGATACATTGAACACACAAAGGCACTCCACACCACTACAGAATCCATCTTTGCAAACCACCTCATTGAAGCAAACCACACATATAAAAACATCGACAATAACATGAACATTCTACACGTACACACAAAAGGCCGAAAACTAGACACTCTAGAACAATTAGAAATATACAAACACACAAAAACAAATAAAAACGACATCCTAAACGAACAGACACAATTCAAATCGCACGCATTATTCGAACACATCTCACCACACACACACAGCATCGATCTTTTGAAAAACTATCCCGTCGCCAACAACAAGATGGACAGCGCTACCTATGGCAGCCTCTGAATTAGTACAATAGTGATATTTAGTTAAGTAACGGACACGTCATGGACAACGAAATCCAACAATATCTTTGTAAAAAAATATTTATTTTTCCATGAATTATATATTTTTTAATTTGCATTGCGGTGCGACATTTTTAGACATGAGGTGTTACAGCCAACGACAAATATATACATTTCTGTGATATATATAGAAGATAAAAATATATACTTTATTTTGTTACCAAGTAATATATTTCTAGATAGTGACACACAAAAATAATTTCTTGATTCTATTTATATTATCGAAAAAAATAATTTGAAACACCATTGCAGGTGCGACATCCAGTCCTCACGGGAAAAACTTGTGTGAATGATTAAATCTTAGATCTTAGGTAATTATACTTATCACATATTAGCTACATGTTATAATCATTTTATACATAAAAGTCATAATATGAATAAAGCTAACTAAAAATTGAAAATATCATGCAGTTATAATTAGGTTGTTTTCTTTCGAATTTAGCTTTTAGGCTCACTTTGGCGTGGAATGGCTGTACAGTATAATTTAAGTTTCATGGTCTTGTCACCATCATGATATACCGGGAGCATGAAGACAAGCCAACGAGTGCTCGGTGCTTGGTTTATGACCGAACCATTTCTTCAGAGCTTCAGTTGATCTTTCGATCCTCGCCCACCATTAATGCCCTAAATGTGAAATCGAAAACTATGTTAACAGTGGGCGGGGATCAAAAGGTCAACTGAAAGTTAAATTATACTATACTGTCTTGTATATTTTCATATAGAATTATTAAAAAATTGATAATATGATAGCAAAAGTTGCCAAAGGTACAGTAATTGTTAAATTATTTTATATGAAAATTTACAAGACAGTGCTAATAATATGATGGGAAAAATTGCCAAAGGTATAGCTACCCTCCCACTCCCAAAGTACCTTGGTAGACTTAACTACCTTTCCCTTATCTATCAACTCTAGTTACACCTGATTCCACACGTGAACTTTAACCGCGCTTTAAATACTGTATAGGAATGGATGGAATGGTATACTCACTATACCTTGGTCTTATGCCACGACCATACAAATGTTTGGTAAAAAATAATATTTTTTTTTCAGTGAATATAAAATGAAAGAAAAGTACCAGTAGCAGCAGCGATGAGGACAAGGAAGTAAAACCACCCTCTGCTTCCGACCCTGCGACTGCGGGGCTTTCTGATGGTTGTCATGAAGATGATATTGGAAAATTCATCGGCTTGGCTACCACTATGCCGGTTGATAAGAAAAAACATCTTCTGGAAAATGGATGGGTACCTTCGAAGAATTAAGATTTTGCGGCAGATACCAAACATCTCAAGAGAAAATTCAATCACCAATGGCTGGAAACATATTTACCATGGTTAACTTACTCAAAGCGACTGAAAGGTGCTTTCTGTAAATATTGTGTGTTGTTTCCGCCGTCAGCCAGGCATGGTGAGAGGCGGTTGGGGTCTTTCATAATCAGACCCTTCACTAAGTATAAGGACGTGCACGATCATTGCAAAGCACATGTACAGAGCAAAGGACACCAGGCTGCAATGGAATCTGCAAAATCATTCATGGAGACCATTCCAGTGGACATCCTAATTCACCAGTATTCACAAAAATTAGTGGAAGAAAACAAGCAAGTACTATCCTCAATTGTTTCCTGTGTCATTTTTTCCGGCACACATGATTTACCTCTCAGATGCAAAAATCTGGATGAAGGCATACTTGTAGACTTATGCCGCTTACGCATCGAAGCAGGTGATTCACAATTAAAACACCATTTTGAGCACGGACCAAAAAACGTGTCATACCGATCACCTATCATCCAAAATGAAATAATTGATCTCTATGGTGCTATAATCAGGGAACAAATCATCACAAGGGTTAAAGAAGCTTGCGCTTACAGCATTCTAGCTGACGAAACTGCAGATATTTCTGGAAAAGAACAGCTGTCTATTGGATTACGTTTCTTTGATGAAAAGGCCAATGAAATCAAAGAGGAATTTTTAGGCTTTGTAGAGCTTGAAGGACTTGATGCCAGAAGTATTGCCAAAGCTATTGATGATTTAGTTACAAACTTAAATCTAGACCCTGATAAGTGTGTGGGATTAGGTTTCGATGGATGTTCCACCATGTCTGGCAAAGAAGGGGGTGTGCAGGCAATCTTGAGGCAAAAGTACAAAAAAGCCTTATACTTCCATTGCTTAAACCTTATCCCAGAAATTCGAAACTGCATTGGAACTATCAAGGAGATAATCACATTTTTTCGCGAGTCCGTTTTACGACGCAAGCTTATTGCAAACATTCCTAAATTGTGTGAGACTAGATGGTCAGAAAAGTACAAGAGCATTCATGTTTTTAAGGATAACTTCGTCAATATTGTTGAAGCATTAGAGACATTAGCTGAAGAGGGAAATGTAGCAACCAGAAATAAAGCATATCAAATGCATGCATCGGCGTGCAGATCTTCATTTATTGTCTCAGTAGTATTAATTGCGAAGTATTCCGCTATACTGCAACCCATAGCAAATACACTTCAATTGAAGACACTTGACATAGTCAAAGCCAACCAGCACATTCAAACTATTCTTGACATGCTAAGAGATCATCGGAAAGATGCAGAGAGCATCACAGATGACGTTTTGAAAGAAGCATTTGAATATTGATATAACCGCCAGTCGCGTTTCTGGCCGACAAAAGCATAGAAGTAATCCTCCTGCCGAAAATCTATCCAAATTTTGGAGAAGGTCTCTAATAATTCCTTACATGGATTCCATCATATCATCTTCAGAAGTTAGATTTTCTTCAGACAAATCGCCTGCATTTTCATTGACACATTTCCATCCGAGTAACATGAGAGATGCTTCATTGGAGGAATGGAAAGAAAGTACTTCATCTTGTGCAACATTTTACAATTTGGAAGGCATCAACGGGGAAAGGGAATTGTGGTTTAAAATGTGGAATAAGGTACAAGAAGCACCAGACATCATTGCAGTTTTAAAAAAGAGCGAATTGTTTTTCCCGGCCATTAGAAAGGTGCTACTGATATTGCTCTCACAGCCCTGCACAACAAGCACTATAGAGCGTTCATTCAGTTCTCTTCACCGAATTAAAACATGGCTAAGAAGTACTATTGGTGAAAATAGATTAAATGGATTAGCCATGCTAAGCATTCACCGTGAATGGGTTTTAGTAAACAAGGAGGGATTAATGGAAGCAGTAATTCGAAAATTTGCAACTAATCCTCGCAAGCTATTGTTCAAGAATTAATTTCTTTTAATAAATGGTGTTCTTCCTTTTATTATTGTTTATTAAAACATGGTTAAGAATAAGTATTGGTAAAAATAAGTTAAATGCTTAGCCATGCTAAGCATTCATCGTCAACGAATTTTTGCAAAACAGGAACAAGGAGCTGTAGTTAGAAAATTTGTAACTAATAGTTTTTTAAAAACTATTGTTTAAACATTTTTTTTTAATAAATATTATTCTTCCTTATGGTATTGTTTATTATGTATTGTTTATTATATAGTATGGCACTATGGACTCTCCCCCCGCCATCAAAGAGGTTGATTTTCAAAAACTGCCCCCCCCTTCCGTTTTGAGCTGGATACGCCCATGCTCCTTCCCCTTAACCGATCTTAACCAAAATCAATAGGTCTTTTGTCCTCTACAATTCAGGGAGGTATGCAAAAAATTATTTGATTCTGTTTGAATGTGCGGCTGTTATAGTTTGCCATAGAAAAAATTCTACATACAGACAGACAGACACACGCACAGACACTTTTCAAAAAGTTACTTTTCTTCATGTTGTGAGGGTAGTACAATCAGAATCAGCCCTTATCTTGAACACGATTTTTTCGCCATCACCATACTTCCATTTGCTTATGGAACATGGAACTAAAAATTACCCTTATTAAAACTTAAAACGTTCCAGGTAAACTACCCCTTTCCCTCAACCAATCTTCACCAGAATCATCAGACCTTCAGTTTTCTGCAATTCAGGGCTGTATGCAAAAAATTATTTGATTCTCTTTTAATTTGCGGCAGTTATCGTTCATCATGGAAAAAATTACCCTTGTTAAAACATAAAATGTTGCTGGTAAACTACCCCTTTCCCTTAACTGATCTTTACAAAAATCAACAAGCCTTGTGTCCTGTACAACTCAGGCACATATACAAAACTTATTTGATTCTGTTTAAATGTGCTGCAGTTATCGTACGTCATAGAAAAAAATTACCCTTGTTAAAACATAAAACGTTGGAGATAAACTACCCCTTCCCCTTAACCTCTATAATTCAGGGATGTGTGCAAAAAATTATTTGGTTCTGTTTGAATTTGTGGCTGTTATTGTTTGCCATAGAAAAAATTCTACACACAGATAGACACACAGACACTTTTCGAAAAATGACTTTTTCACGTTTTGAGGGTAGTACAATCAGAATCAGTCCTTATCTCAAACACGAATTTTTCACCATCACCATACTTCCATTTCCTTATGGAACATGAAAGTAAAAAAAGAACTTTCAGCAAGAATGGATTGTTAACCTAAACTTAATTAATAGTCCATATTCTTGAATAAGGAAATTCAACTTCAACCAACTTTATTCAAACAAAGGTATAAATTTTCTATTTCATTTAAAAAAGACAGCCAGTTTTTCAAATATAACTATTTTTTACACAGCTTTATTTAAAAATTTAGTGGTTCGTAGAGGGTAGGGATGATGAGTGTCAAGAAAACTAAAATTCTAAAATAGTAGTGCTGTCTGTTAATATAAACAAAATACTATGCTCCTGTTAATTTGATTTTGGCAAAAACGATTAGAGTTCAATCATCTGTTCGCACTGAAGATTCTTTGTGGGACTTCTTTTAACTACAGTTCTTTATGGTCAGTTGATCCTCTGTGAAGTGCTTTTTTGCAAAGGGTTGTTTTATATTTTATTATTCTTTATATTAGAACTAATTGTAAAAAAAGATACTACTGTAAAGATACTTTTTCACCTTAAGGAAAGGCCCAAATCACATTGGCTGAGTGAAGAAAAAAAAAACCTTACAACTCAAAGCCATCAGGTAGGCTTCTCACCATTGAAGACAGATGTTTTGAAGTTATTGACAGTGAAGACAGAAAGTTCATTTTAAACAAAATTTTATTATAAGTTTTTTTTCAATCATACCGTAAGTTAAATAAATATTTGTAAATTGTATTGTTTAATGCTTTATTACTGTTAAACATTTCTCTGTCTAAGGCTTGTAAAAACTGCACAAAGAAAGTTTTCAAGTAGCCTATTTAAAAATAGCCATACTATTATCATATGGTAACCAAATTCAATAACATTGGTTGGGATACCAAGTGACACACACACACATGCACACATACACATTCACTCCATTAATTGATCTACTTATGTCTTTGTTTTTTCTCATAGTAATTTCTAGAATATTGTCCATACACAGGTCCTGACAATAAATATTGTCGACACAAATATGTAGCATAATAAAAGTAACAATTCACAAAACAAAATCTAGTTCAGTTAAAAATATTCAATAAAGAAAAACCTGAGTTGCTTTTTCTGCATCTCTGCAATAAAAGTAAGTGTAGGTTGCACTTTATAGAAACTTATGACTGACACATAAACCTCCTCATTTATGCACTCACCCTGTCACACACAATGTGCACACACACACACACACATACTCAAACATAAACAAAAATAGTACATACTGATACAATGTTTTTCTGTCAATAGGACAACAGACTTTTATTTTATAATAACTAAATTATAATTCTAAATAAATTATGATTACTATAATTATAATTTTTCAGTTATTATATCCATTTATAAGTAAATAACAATTTACTATTTCCAATACATTTTGTTGTTGCTTTTGAAAATACAGTATCTTGTGGGGCATAAGCACATATACTTTAAGTTTAAGGAGTGACTCTCATTGTTTTTTTTACAGTTAACATGATGTATTTTAAAATTATTTTTAATACAAATTTTGAAAGATGTTATAAGTTAGTGAAAATCACCTGTAACATGGTTAAGTGTGTTGATAATAGCTGTATTTAATATTATTAGAGAATGTAACAATTTTCTTTGGTGAAAAATAACTGTAATTAAAATGGTTTAAAGTTTAAAAGTTGTTTATCTTGATTTGGTATGTTTTTTGACTCTCATCATTTTGCCTGTCAACCCTTCATTTGTATTCTTATGTTATTTGTGCCTTAGCTTAAAGTTGTTATAAAGTATGTATCATTAACAGTGTTATGGTCCTTTGGATTTACTTTCACTTTGCGTGTACAGGTACATATATGTCATGTCTATGCACAGAGAGTTCAAGTAAGTTTTTAATAATAATGGGTTTTCGTTCAGGTATAAAACAAACAATTTTTGATCACAGTAATTTTGCTAGATATAGTTTTGTCTACAAGAATCACTCATGTTTACTCTCAAAAACTTCAATTTCATGTTGATTATATTGCAACTTAAATAAATAAGTGGTTTATAAAGAAACCAAGCGCTACCAACTAATTGGATCAGTGTTCATATATTTTAATGCTCCTAGGAGCCAGTGGTCAGGCCATTGGTACAACATCTGTGCTCAGTGTAATATTAGCTACAAGCAGTTTGTAATATCGATCGTATTCATTATGTGCTGTCACATTGTGTACTGTCAATTTTATTCTCATTTTAAATGGTTTTGAAATTACAGCACAGGGCAAACATGAAGTTGGCTGTTAAACCCAGGAAATTTGATAGTAATATATTTGAAATTATGGAGCAGGTTTCTAGCAGTGATGCTAGAAGCCAAACTCGATGCTAAAATACCACTCCTGTCCTATAAATGGGTAGTAGAAGATGTCAACATGTGCACCAGACAATTCCCAAAAATGTTAACTAAATTCAGCAACTTAGTTATGCTGATCGTTGAATTACCGTGCGTAAGGTTGGTGATACAGTGGTATTTCATGTAGTACAGTTCAGGTAACCTTCACAGGTGATTTGAACATACATTGCATTGCTGCCAAGTTTGTCTCTTGTCTGTTGACTTTCAACTAGAAGGAAGGACCTTTATGCCATTATTTTTTATAATGTCTGTAAACGGGTCAGTAATGAATCAAAGGAGAAGAGAAGAAAGGTGCTCTTTAAAAATCCTAAACAGTGGGCGATTTATGTTTCATATTCACTCTTCCCAACTGCCTCCATCATAATATTTTCATGCTTGATGTTTTAACCATCAGTATTTTTTCCTGAGTTGGAGAACTCAGTAACTTAGTTGGAGAATGACTAATAGAGTCTGTTTATTACTATGTTATGGATTCTTAAGCTTAAGTTATTTAGGTACCACACCATAATTTTTAACTAATGTTTCAAACTCCACAGGGTAGTTTTGTGTATATGTTCTGAAACTTTCTTATCTTTATATTCATTCCAGGTCCTACAGGTTGATCCACTATTTTGAACTCCTAAACAATGGTTGCTTTTTATATGGTATTTTTATCTGGGGGTCAAAATGTTAAGGGTGAAAATATCATGGTGAAGTCTGTTTGGGAGAGGGTTCACCGGAGAAGAGGAGATGGGTTTACAGCTATGCCCTAGATACCAGGCAGCAGTCATCCTGACAGGAGAGACCAACTGTGATCTCCAAAACCAGGAGAGAAGGGAAAATTAGAACAAAGGGGATGTTAAGTGGTTTTTGACATCAAGGGTATAATGCACTGAAAATGTATTCCTTCAGTCAAACAATTAATGTAGACTTTTACTATGCCTTTTTGAGGCAGATGTGTGAGGGTCATTGTAAAAGACAATAATTGTGATGCAATGGGCGTGGCTCCTACACAGTGACAATGCTCCTGCACATGCAACCATCATAATTGTGTGTTTTGCAGTGGCGGCTGGTGGTTGAAAAATTTGGTTGGAGATGGGTTGGATGGAATAAAATTGTTTTATTCTCTTAATAGAAAATGTCCAAGTCTCCTCCCCTTCAAACAATACACAAGGAAAGCCAAATAGGCCTACTGCAATTTTAGTGTCACACCCACGTAACCACGAATATTTATTGTATAAATCTTTTTTAAATTTACGATAAATATTCTGTTACCTGATTTTACACTTTGATTAAAATTTGAAAGGTCTGGTGTACGCCTACCTATTCTCTTAATTTCAATTTTTTCCTCAATAGGACCTAAACTGAACGCCGTTTTCGTCAAGTTTTTTGACAGAATTCATTGTGTCCTACCAGTTAAATATAATACATATCTTACACTATGACACCTTAATCCTTTATATGTACTATTATTTACATTTGACAATGAATTGGATTGACTCAAACAACGAACTTACAAATTCCAACCTGGTGCACCACGTGTTATTTACCAACAAACAGACTAGTGGCGCCGTGAGGTACAAGGAGGGTTTCGAGTCCCTAATCACACCAAGCAAGCCTATACCGCTGTAATAGGAATAGCCGCGTCTAGCCAGCCAGAGCACTACTCCATTGTATTTCCCCATATACAAAGCGCATCACAGTTGGTGCATACACCGCGGCAAGAGCGTGTACGGTTTTTAGTGTTCTTCTGCAATTTTCAATTGGCAAATGATTAATTATGATGATTTAGCTTCAAAACACTATTATTAGTTGTTGTTTTATTCATAATTCTATAATGTAAAATACAATTCGGGAATTATTGGTGGTTGTACAACCGTGCAACCTAAGCATGGGCCGCCACTGGTGTTTTGATGTCAAACAGCATGTAGTAATTCTGTATCCTCCTTACTTCCTTCTCTATCCAGATTTAGCACACTGTGATTTTATTTATCTTCCCAACAATGAAATTAAATTTTTGGATTTTGTTGTCCATTGATTAACTAATTATAACTATAATATTACTGACTCAGAACATAAAGTTTTTATTGGTAGCCTGCACCAGTTTTCGCTTATTATAAGCTTCATCAGAGGCTACCACTAGGAGCGGTGTCCGTCTTGTTCTTGGTGACGGTATCGTCATTCGAAAGATCAATGTTGTATGTGTGCGGTGTGACATGTTTGAATAGTATGTGTGATTTGATTGTGTCTGTTCATTTAGGATGTCGTTTTGATGTGTTTTTGTGTGTTTGTATATTTCTAGTTGTTCAAGAGTGTCTAGTTTTCGGCCTTTTGAGTGTACATGTAGAATATCTATGTTCCTGTTTATGTTTGTGTATGTGTGGTTTGCTTCAATGAGGTGGTTTGCAAAGGTGGATTCGGTAGTACCTTTGTGTAGTGCCTTTGAGTGTTCAATGTATCTCTGTTTGAAGCAATGTCCTGTCCGGGCTATGTAGAATGTGTTACAGTTTGAACAGTTTAGTTTGTAAACACCAGATAAATCAAATTTGTTTTGTTCTTTGTGTGTGTTTTTTTGATAGTGTGTGTTCTGTTTGTTTGTAGTTTTGTAGGTGATTCTGTATCCTGCTTTTTTGAATTTGTGGGCTATTTTTTCAGTTTGTTTGTTGATGTATGTTAGTGTTATGAACTTGTTATTTTCTGCCTTTGTCTGTTGTTTGTTTTGTGTAGGAGTTTATTGACTATTGTTCTGGTGTATGCGTTGGTTTCTGCTAGATATTTGATCATGTTTAGTTCGTCTTGGTATTCTTTTTCATCTAGTGGGATGTTGTTTAATTTGTGTATCTTGGTTCTTGAGGTAGCAGGTTTGTGTTGTATTGAGTGAGTGGGGGAGTTGTGTATTAGTGTGTCAGTTGTAGTGGGTTTTCTGTATGTACTGAATTTGTGTCTGTGTTCAAATTTTGTTATGAAGAGGTCTAGGAAGTTTATGTTATTGTTGTACTCATACTCAACAGTGAAGGTTATGTTTTTGTGTAAGTGTATATTATTCTACTGCACTTAGAAAAAACAAGAATCCTCATAAACAATGACAGACACTCACATAAAATACTATATTGGCACAGATACGTTGACAACATCATAATTCTGTACAAGGGAAACAAAAGATAATGCAAACGGCTACTAACCCACATAAGACATTCCTAGTTTCTTATAAGACTTGCACCTTACACATAAGGTGAATTTGTTATTAAGATACATCAAGATCATGTTTTCATAATACAAAAATACAGTTGTATTTTCAGGAAAATACGGTTGATGGAGAAAAAATGGAAATAGAAGACATATTTACCCTACAAGAAGCTCTCGAGTAAGTGTTAACAAGTTTGAGTATATACTTTAATAATCTCTATTTGTCTGTTCTATTTTCTCTATCTGCATGACTAACTGTGTAGCAGTGTTTCTATCTTTTACACACTTGTGTGTGTGCACATGCATACACAAATAATATAAACTGAAAATTTTCAGTGCTTAAAAAACCCATAAAGGCATTAATTTCTTTTAGTAGATAGAAGAATGATTAAATTGAATGAGAATTTTAATTACTAGTAATTTAATAATGAAGCTTTCATTCAAGTCATAGAAAAATTGTATATATAAAGGTGTAAAATATAGGTTAGGAATTTGATCAGATCAATATTCTTTGTACACTGATTTCCACATAGAGGCCCATAGTTCATCACTGATTTTATTAGTAAAAGCGACGAAACCTGCGAGAGCGATTAAACCAGAGATAACATTTTAAAGTGTTTCAAATTTAGTTTTTATCAGCAAATAAAATTACCACAGACTCCGTTGAAGGAATTGTCCAAAGAGGACAGTTTTCTAATTATTCCTTCACTGGTCTGGCAGCTGCTAATAGTTTTCTCAACTTATGTTTCACAACGTGTTTTACCAAGTGTCTGTTCATACTAATGTGAGGTTGAGATGTGAGTAAAATATACAGGTAACTAATGTGAAGTATGGCTATATAATTTATATTCAACACAATGGAAATTATGTAATAATTCTATTCTCTCTTCTATGGCACTACAGACCTTGTTGGGCCCTGGCCTCCTTCAACTTTTCCCCCCATTCTCTTCTGTCGGTAGCCATCCTCCTCCAGGAATGCACTTTCAGTATTTCTTTCGCATCCTCAACCACCGCGTCTTCCCAGCTTCTCCTTGGTCTTCCCACTGGTCTTTTTCCATGGATTCTGATATTCAATAGTTTTTGTGGTATTCTGCCTTCCCCCATCCTGGCTACATGACCAACCCACCTTAGACGCTGTAGTTTTATGTATTATGCTAGCGGTGGTTCTTTATACATTTGATACAGTTCAAAGTTATATCTTAATCTCCAGCTGTGTATGTCATTAACTGGTCCCAGGATTCTTCGTAATATTTTTCTTTCAAAGATATCGAGAGTGTTTGCTGCTTTGGAGTTCAGGATACACGTTTCGCAGCCGTAGGTTAGGAAATAATTCTATAATTCTATTACATAATGGAAATATTATCTCCGTCAGTGTACTTCCCTTCCTGAGCCCAACAACATTCCATTTGAATTTTGCAGATAATCTTCTGAAACTCATCTTTTACAAGCCGTCTTAATGTGCTCTGTTGCTTATGCCCTTACTGCATCTATGGACTTGAAGCGGATTCCTGTAAATGCAGACTTGATCCTTAGAAACAAAAAATAGTTGCATGGAACTAGGTTATGTGAATCCAGTAGATAGTCCAAGACAGGAATCACTTGCTTTGCCAAGTGTCTTGTCAGCATCCTGTATATAGGTGCATTGTCTTGGTGAAGAATTCATGATTTCAGCTTCCACATTTTAGGTATTTTCTTATCACTATAGTATTGACGACTCGGAACACTAAGTTTTTTATAAGTAAAAATGTAAAGTTTTACCTTACAGCCTAAACCGGCTTTCACCTTTAGAAGGCTTCATCAGAGGCTGCCATACGTAGCGCTGTCCGTCTTGTTGTTGGCGACGGGATAGTTTTTTGAAAGATCGAAGCTGTGTGTGTGTGGTGAGATGTGTTCGAATAATGCGTGCGATTTGAATTGTGTCTGTTCATTTAGGATATCGTTTAGATGGACAGCGCTACCTATGGCAGCCTCTGATGAAGCCTTCTAAAGGTGAAAGGCGGTTTAGGCTGTAAGGTAAAACTTTAAGTTTTTACTTATAACAAACTTAGTGTTCCGAGTCGTCAATACTATAGTGATATTTAGTTAAGTAACGGACACGTCATTGACAATGAAATCCAAGTATTTTCTTCTTACCTGTCCATGAAGAGAAGACAAGACCTTATGTAGGTCTGATTAACAATCTGATTTTCAGGTGCTCATTGTGAATACTTCCTTGTATATAAAAAAAAATTTATAATGGATTCAAATTTCAATTTCTTGATCTGTTTTTTATTTGTCTTATTGTAATCCTTCCAATCCACCAATTGACATATTGAAAAAAATTATGATTCATCACAAGATATTACATTTTGTAAAAAGGTGGGAAATTTTCATTGTTTATGAAAATGTCTTCACAAATATTCATTTCAGTTCTCTTGTTATCACCTTTGAGCACTTTTTTTTGGAGTTAAAACGTTTATTTAAAACCTGTCAAACAGTTCATTTATTGATGCTAGACAGTTCAGTAACCACTCTAATGCTCAGGTCACTGATATTTTTTCCAAACAGCTTCACTGCCATTTTGAATCTTATCATCTGATTTTGATACACAATGATGGCTAAGATGGAGATTGTTCTTGATCACTTCCCTTTGTAGTTAAAATTTTTTAAACCACTAGCAGACTGAAGTACGCAATAGACACTCATCACCTTACACCTCATCTACAAGTGTTGTGTTTCATGTAGCAGATTTTCCAAGTAGTCCAATTATTTGTAGCCACACTGTGTATTCAACCTAATTAATTTAATTATAATTTTTTTTTTACAAGGTAAGTGAACTGCAAAATAGTGGAAGTAAGCTTGTAAGATTTTTGTAACAAACACAAAGTTAGTTTTCATGGAAATGGTCACCCCCTCCAAACAAACTTTTGTTAACTTATTCACAGCCCCATGAACACTGTGATTTTCCTCATATTTATGTTCATAAACATAGATTTGACAGTGATGGAATGTAATTAAAAGTCATTATTTTATGTTGATTGTTGGGTGCCTGCACTTACAAGGTAATGTAGATGGTTTATTATCCAAATACACTGTACTCACCGTCTATGGCCTTTCCGTAATGTTTTTTCCGTGTTTACATGTTTCGAGGCACTTGCCTCATCATCAGAACTTGTAAAATCAATCTATGTCATAAATAATGACATTTGTCAAAATATTAAAAACACAATACGGCAATTATACTATGTACATAACTTGCTTTAAAAATGTTCGGTGTGCCTTGCAAGACAACACGCGCCGTACTCTTGTAAGTACTCTTGTAATGTCTTGCAAGGCACACCGAACATTTTTAAAGCAAGTTATGTACATAGTATAATTGCCATATTGTGTTTTTAATATTTTGACAAATGTCATTATTTATGACATAGATTGATTTTACAAGTTCTGATGATGAGGCAAGTGCCTCGAAACATGTAAACACGGAAAAAACATTACGGAAAGGCCATAGACGGTGAGTAAAGTGTATTTGGTTAACAAACACGTGGCTTGGGACTTAATAGGATTTATTCCATTTAAATCAAAATGGTTTATTATGTTGTATATAGGATATAATGTGTTAAATATTTGTTAACTTCATTTGAATTATAAATAAAAAGACTATTTTATAGGATGTTATAATTTCTCATTTGAACACTTATAAGAAATAATGAAATTTTATTAGTTTTAAATTTAAAGGCAATTTTGTACACATAACTACTGTTCTTTTACTTTTTATCTTTAATGCTTTTCTTACGAGTGATTGGAGAAAAGGTACACTGTGATGGTACAATCATGGTACATTTTATAATTACCTAAAATATGGTAACGAGATCATAAATATTGTATTTTCCTATTTTTTGACATACCCAACCCAACCTAAAACACCCGATATCGAATCTACAGTGAGTGGAGTATATCATAATATTTGTTAGGATTTGAGCAAATTCGTAACAGAATCTGGAAAATGTTATAAAAACAGTGTGCAGTTATTGCGATAAGCAGAGCCAAGCCTTCGTTACGTCAGAGGCTGAGAATGTGTTGACAACTACAAATTCACGCTGTCAACAAATTAAACAAAAGGACTGTGACGTCAGTACTTCCCACTTCCGCAACATCTGACCAGGAATTGTCGTCATTTCATCTTCAACTCTGAATTGAGCCGGCCGGCCAAAACTCATTCACTCACGGGTGAATTTTTTTAACTTTTTAGACCACTGTAGGTGGTTAATAAACAGTATATAATACCTATGTTGTAAGATGTACTAAGAACAGTTACAGTTCGGCTTTGTGTAGGCGTCCTCGGCCAAAGAATCGTCCGAAAGAAGATCGACGTATAGAATCGGTCCCACGACGGTGGGTTACGTGGGTCACACAAAAGGGTGTCCCGTCAAGCGCCGTAAAATACACCGATTGTGCCGATGTCGGTACGGTTCCAACAGTGCGAGGAGGTCAACACGGAAATGGGTGAGAACGTTCCTTTTACATCTTCAATCCTTTGATTAATTCCCAATACCAGATTTTGAATCAATGTAAAATCATTTTAAATTCAATACTAAAAAATCATTTAAATTTTTCAATATATAAAGGGAGCTCCACTATGTATAAAAGTTGTACCATGAGTATGTAAGCGTGAGTATTTGAGTGTGTGGGTTAAAGAATATTAAGTGTTGGGTTGTGCTGAAATTTCAATAATTTACGTTTAAATAATTATAACATATATTATAATGCAGCGTATATCTTTTGTGTAGAGTAATATCATGGGGACAACGCCCATGGCAATATATATATATCCATGTAACATTTATCATGTTTAATGTTAATAAATACTTTTTATATGTTATTTTAAGTTTCGTTATTTCAGGTAATAGGTTTCACTGAACTGGTACGTGTTAACCGAATTCTGGCCCTAATAGTAAATGTCGATCATACACAGTACAGTACAGACACTTGCACAATATGGCACCCTAGATTGTTGTACAGACAAAATACATTGTACATTGTAATCAAACAATATAAATTAATATAAGAGATTACATTGGCGCCCGTGTTAACAGGAACTCGATATAAGACTTAATTTTATATGGAGTAATACCTACCAGGAAAGTGGAACGGTTACCTGAAGTAATTGCGTAAGTACATGCACACGTGCGTAGAATAGGGTTAAGTTCCTAGGTTATAAATATACATGTTTTAGCAAGATAAAATAACAAAGATGAATACCAATGACAATATAACTATAGAAATCAGTGCTACTGATATAAATTTAACCAGTGAAATGGAGGTTCAAATAAATCCCATTAGTCAGAATGACGAGGTAAATACGCCTGTATCTACCGAAATAACGCAAACTGACACATCCATTTCAACTAATTTAGACAGTAAATCAGATGAAAGTAACGCAATGATACAATTGTTATTAAAACTAGATAAAAAACTAGACGAACAGAAAATTGATTCTGATATTAAATTCAATGAATTAAAAAATGAAATAAAAGTGAGTCACAATAAACTTATTAAGAAATGTGACCAGCTTATCACAAAACTCGATAATTTAAACGTGATAGATATCACTAAAAATTTAGAAAATATAGACAATCCACATAATACAAGTAATAAGATTGGGGTATTAGAGAAGGATAAACATGATAATGAAAGTATAATGAATGATAATGAAATATTTGAATTTATGAAGTCAGAAAGAAAGTTGAGAGAAAGTGTTTTAGTACAAGGAATGCAGGGGGTAGAATTTTCTTTTAATGTTGTATTAGGGGGTGAAGACAAGTCTTCATGTAATTGTTATGAGGATAAGAATGCCTTTAATTTATATTTGATAGACAATAGTTCTACAAATAAAGTTTCTTTATGTTTTTGTGTACCTAAGAGGTGCAACAATTCTATGATAGGGACCCCTGCATATTTGGAAAGAGAAAGTGTATTTTGGTGTTATGGAGAGAAATGTATTAAGAGAGAAAGTATAGAGAGATATTGTGAGAATAAGAGAGTAATAGAAATATTTAAAGTAAACAGAAATTACAGACAATTGTTAGAAAGGTTAGGGTTAGATGTGGTATATGAAAATGATGAATACTTACCTGATAATAACAATAAATTGGAAATAACAAGAAATGAGAATAAAGACATTATGTACTTACCTGTGGTGGAATATTATGGGGAATATTATGGTATAAACCGATTAATGACACTGATTAATGATACTGAGATAAACGGAACCCTACTTGATCGTGACCGGAAATACTTGTTTAATAACCGTTCAATAACATATGAATATAATGTATCTAGTAATAAAATTTATTTATTAAATAAGAATTTATATAGACCTAAGATTCGTTTGTTGTTTAATGATGGTGGATAGACTGTTATATTGTGAAATGAACATTAAATAATAATATGAAAAGTGGTGTTGAATTGGACTGTTATGGACTGATTTCGATTAATGACACAATAATGAAGTTGGAGTGTATATTTTTATTGTATTTATCCATGTATTTTGATGTGAATTATGTATTACAGGTACCCCAGTGTGTATTATTATATATTTTATATATATAAAATGTTTAATAAGAATATTTTAATTAATTACTAATGAATAATAATGAATGTTTAAATAAATAATTATATTTGAATTTTGAAAAGAGGTATTGTTATAAGTAGGTAGGAGAGGAATTTTATAAGAGAATTGTCAATGATTACAGTAAGTGTTTAAACAGGAATAGAGCCTGGGTATAGATAAAATGCAGGTGAGTTATGCAATTAATGTAAATGGAGTTAGAAAGATAAGAATTTTTAAGAAAATAATACAGAGAATTATTAAATATTTAGGGACACAGTAGTTAGTGACTATTAGCAAAGGTGTTTAAGTAAAGGTATAAACATATAATTATTGTTGATGAATTCTGTAGTGGGGGTGAGGTGATAAAGAGTAGCCAACCAATAGTGTTGTGGCAGGTATTAGCGTAGTTTAAGGGAGTGTTTGCCGAATTATTTGGAAGGGTAAAATATTAGAGATGTATATAGCCAGTTAGGGAACACCCAACCCAGTGCAAAGACGAGCGGTGCCATAGGATTTAAATGAAATTAGTAATGAAGTATATAATTGAGATATTGGTGTCAATGATAGGTAAATTTGATGGTCAGTTAGAAGAAGGTGAGTAAAATTAAAATATAAGAAGTATAGTGAATATAGGAGTTATCCAGACTAAACAGAGATAGAAGGTGAAAGGTTAGGTAGTTAGGGAGGTAGAAAGTTCAGAGTATAGAGAAAGTAAGAAAATGAATAATGAAATAATAATGTAATATGAATAGTAACAATAAGTTCAAAATGTATTTTATTATTATAAATAAATAAATTTGATGTTTAATTAATAACTGCAATGGTAAATTTTAATTTAAATACAACTTTTAAGTAAATTATACAAATGTTAATGCATATCTTGGATATGATTAAATATGATTGAGTATTTAAAATGTATTAACTGTATTATTAATATATCAGTGCTAATTATTAATGTATTATGTATTTATTTGAAAACTTTTTAACATGATGTTATAATATATGTAGGAAGAGAAAAAAAATTTTTAAATGGCGCTGTTAATAATAATACTAGCCAGATGATTAACTGTTAATAATAATAATAATAATAATAATAATACTAATAATCATAATAAAAGTTTATTTTAAGAGTTATAAATAAATAAATCGATTTATTAAATTTCTTGATTTGTTTTTCTCCAAGTTTGGGAGATATATAATTATATTTTATATTATATATATTTTATATTTTCAATTATATTTTATTCAATTTTTTATAATTTTGTGCTTATGTTACAATTATAGTAATTATAGAACGAAGATAATTATTATCGATAGGAATCGAAACCATTATTCAAGTTAGGGTTTGTAATAGGCAGGCAAGATATTCTTTTTAATCCTTGAGATTTATTATTTTTATAATTTTTATACTTTCTAATTTTATTTAATATAATTTATAATTTTATAAATAGTAAGCCAACCCAGTGCTTATTGGCACAAACCAGCACTTAGCTAAGGGGAACCAGATCAGTTGAGGATGGAGTGATTCAATAAGCCACTATATTAATATTTTTTATAAATTGTTTCAGTGTTTGGTGGTGTGACAGCGGTCCTGAGCTGGCCAACGCGTCAGAGCAGGGGCGTTAAGAGCCTAAGTGGCCTTATGGTGTTGGGATCTCGCAGGAGAAGTCCAGTAAGGTCATGAAGGTACAGTCATTATCACCAGACCAAGGGTGAGTGATTATTTTTTTATATATAAAATTGTAAGGGGTTTTTGGCGACTTGTCCTGACTGATCCCTTTAGGAAGTATGAAAGGGTCAATGAAAGTTTGTGTGCTTCGTCACACCATCTTTCATTGAGGGGGTTTTGTGATGGTACAATCATGGTACATTTTATAATTACCTAAAATATGGTAACAAGATCATAAATATTGTATTTTCCTATTTTTTGACATACCCAACCCAACCTAAAACACCCGATATCGAATCTACAGTGAGTGGACTATATCATAATATTTGTTAGGATTTGAGCAAATTCGTAACAGAATCTGGAAAATGTTATAAAAACAGTGTGCAGTTATTGCGATAAGCAGAGCCAAGCCTTCGTTACGTCAGAGGCTGAGAATGTGTTGACAACTACAAATTCACGCTGTCAACAAATTAAACAAAAGGACTGTGACGTCAGTACTTCCCACTTCCGCAACATCTGACCAGGAATTGTCGTCATTTCATCTTCAACTCTGAATTGAGCCGGCCGGCCAAAACTCATTCACTCACGGGTGAATTTTTTAACTTTTTAGACCACTGTAGGTGGTTAATAAACAGTATATAATACCTATGTTGTAAGATGTACTAAGAACAGTTACAGTTCGGCTTTGTGTAGGCGTCCTCGGCCAAAGAATCGTCCGAAAGAAGATCGACGTATAGAATCGGTCCCACGACGGTGGGTTACGTGGGTCGACACAAAAGGGTGTCCCGTCAAGCACCGTAAAATACACCGATTGTGCCGATGTCGGTACGGTTCCAACAGTGCGAGGAGGTCAACACGGAAATGGGTGAGAACGTTCCTTTTACATCTTCAATCCTTTGATTAATTCCCAATACCAGATTTTGAATCAATGTAAAATCATTTTAAATTCAATACTAAAAAATCATTTAAATTTTTCAATATATAAAGGGAGCTCCACTATGTATAAAAGTTGTACCATGAGTATGTAAGCGTGAGTATTTGAGTGTGTGGGTTAAAGAATATTAAGTGTTGGGTTGTGCTGAAATTTCAATAATTTACGTTTAAATAATTATAACATATATTATAATGCAGCGTATATCTTTTGTGTAGAGTAATATCATGGGGACAACGCCCATGGCAATATATATATATCCATGTAACATTTATCATGTTTAATGTTAATAAATACTTTTTATATGTTATTTGAAGTTTCGTTATTTCAGGTAATAGGTTTCACTGAACTGGTACGTGTTAACCGAATTCTGGCCCTAATAGTAAATGTCGATCATACACAGTACAGTACAGACACTTGCACAACATGGCACCCTAGATTGTTGTACAGACAAAATACATTGTACATTGTAATCAAACAATATAAATTAATATAAGAGATTACAACACTGTACTTGGGTTTTTTTAAATAAAGTGCAAGTCAAAACCTTTCTAACTCTGTTAATTTTAATTATGATTCAATTAAATTAAAGTTAATTTTCTAAAGTCTTGTTTTGCTATCATTGATAGTTATTTATAAATCTTGATAATTAATTCAAGTTTTATGAGGGATGAAAATTTCTCCAGTCTCTACAACCCTATACGCGTAACTATCAAGTTGTGTTATGAAGGGATAATGAAAGATAAAAATAAACATACGGTAATTTTGTAATCTACAAAAAAACATTCAAAGAACATTTGCTACTTTCCAAGTTTTGCAAGAATCATGTTTTTCCTTTCAGCTCCCTTCAAAAAAGTTGTGAACTTGATCCAGTAATTGATTAATTAGCTTCTGTCATGTTTCAGATATGTATATTAATTTTGTTTTACTGATATATTAAACTGTACTAAACTATACTGTTTTAATGTACTTAAATTATTTTGATATCTGAACTGATTACAACATGAATGTACAGTATTCCAGTATTGACTATAAGGACCATTTATGATTTGACTGATCTATCTTTTCAGCATAGCAGTAAAAGTGTTATTATTAGGGACCTGTTTCTTGCTTTTAGAGTTTCCACCAAACTTTTAAAAAGCTTCTTCAGAGGTTGCCGCTGGTAGCACTGTCCGTCCTGTTATGGGTGATGGAATCGATTTTCGAAAGATCGATGTTGTGTGTGTGGGGTGAGATATGTTCAAATAATGATACATAGACTTAACAACATCCCCCTAGATGAAAAAGACTACAAAGATGAACTAAACACAATAAAGTATCTAGCAGCATCTAACGGATACGACAGAACAATAGTCAATAAATTCCTACACAAAACAAACAACAGACAAAGACAGAAAACAACAAATTCATAACACTAACATACATCAACAAACAAACTGAAAAAATAGCCCACAAATTCAAAAAAGCAGGATGCAGAATCGTTTACAAAACTACTAACAAAACAGAACACACACTATCAAAACACATACACAAAGCACAAAACAAATTCGATCTACCTGGTGTTTACAAACTAAATTGCTCAAATTCTACATAGGCCAGACAAAGCTACATTGAACACACAAAGGCACTCCACTCCACTACAGAATCCACCTTTGCAAACCACCTCATTGAAGCAAACCACACATACAAAAAAACCTCAACAATAACATGAACATTCTACACGTACACACAAAAGGCCGAAAACTAGACACTCTAGAACAATTTGGAAATATACAAACACACGAAAACAAATAAAAACGACATCCTAAACGAACAGACACAATTCAAATCAGACGCATTATTCAAACATATCTCACCCCACACACACAACATCGATCTTTCGAACATCGATTCTGTCGCCCACAACAGGACAGACAGCGCTACCATCAGCAACCTCTGAAGAAGCTTTTTAAAAGTGAAAACTGGTTCAGGTTGTAAGGCAAAACTTTATGTTTTTACTCATAAAAAACTTTGTGTTCCGAGTCGTTAGTGAAATAGTTGTACTATATTTAGTTAAGGAATGGACATGTCATGGACAACGAAATCCAAGAATTGTTTACCCCTTACGCTACTGGTGGAAATAAAAGTATTTTTATTAAAAATAGACTAAATTAATTCATTGTTGAACATAAAAAGTAAATAAAATCTATACAAATATAGAAATATGAATAAAATGTTAAGTGTAAATTTTGAAAAATGTACAAGTCATTAAATTGTGAAATATATAAAATTACAATGAGAATAGTTATTTCTATCAAATTCTTCTTAATATATAATGAATGACTAATTTAAATATATCAGGTAGCAGTTAATTGGTATAAGTGAATTTTTAAAAAATGGTTGACCTTATTATGTTGTCAAGGTGACACAATTCTATGCAGGTATGAACAGGATTTGACAGGCTCCTCAAGCATTTACAAGTCTAATTAACAGAACTCAGCTCAGCAGTACACTCAAGTATAGACAGGTTTTAGCTTGTCTATGTTTGGACTGAATTGTCTGTTGACTTCTCTCCCCACCATCCTTTATATCTCAGTTTGATCTATGCTTTTTAGGTTTATCCCCTTCATGCAAAATTAGAAAATTAAGTACAGAAAAAAATATAGTTCCTTAAAAATAAAATTTGACAAAATTTCTGAAGGTACCAGAAAAAGTTGGAAGTTTCATTTCAAAACACATTTCTATTCAAATACAAATGCTCAAACTTTACAAACAGAATATGATGATCTCATAGAAAAACTGAAAACTAAATTTGTTGTCTCCGACAAGGAGGATGAAATTAGATTTGTCAGTTTGCTTCCTTGTTCTTGGAGCTGAGCAAAAGTAAGTAATGAATTTAAAGTGTCAGAACATTTAGTTAAATTAACAAGAAGAAGGTATTTTGCCTGAATTACAAAAAGGAGACCATTGAAACTGATAAATGAAGGCACAATACAAAAGGTTAGACGTTTTTATGCAGAAGGTGAATGTACTGTTTGATACCTGAGAAAAAGAGTGTATTTCTTTAAAGGAAAATAGTGTTAAAAGTTTATAGTCAAAAACTGTTTTATTGCTATGTAATTTAAATAAGGTTTCCCCTTAGTTCAAAACAGAGTACCATGACAGGAAATTGGACAATCAAAATTCTGTAGATTAAGGCCAAAATGGCATTTTGTTTCCAATGCACCTGGTACTCAAAATGTCCATGTCTGTTTGTCTCACCAGAATATAAAGCTGCTGATGTTGCCAATCTTAAAGACTTGGAGATTCTTGTGTGCAAAAAGATAAACTATGATTGTATTATGGGAAAATGTCAAGAATGTACAGGCATACAGGCCTTAGTTGACATGTTTGAGGAGTCTGAAGAATAGGTCTCAATGCCTGACAATATAAGTTACAATACAAACAGTGGGTGATATAACATAGAACTGAAATGATGACAGTCATAAAACCACGAGAAGAATATTTTGAAATACTGATTGATTGTGTGGAAAAGCTCAAGATTCATCATTTCATTGCAAAATTTCAAGCTGCATTTTATTAAATAAAAAAACTTAATATAATTAATTCACTACCGACTCGGAACACAAAGTTTTTTATGGGTAAAAACGTAAAAGTTTTACCTTATAGCCTGAACTAATTTTTGCTTTTCTACCAACTCGGAACACAAAGTTTGTTATGGGTAAAAATGTAAAAGTTTTACCTTATAGCCTAAACCGGTTTTCGCTTTTTACCGACTCAGAACACAAAGTTTTTTATGGGTAAAAACGTAAAATTATTACCTTATAGCCTGAACCGGTTTTTGCTTTTAAAAATTTGTGTTCCGAGTCTGGAATGAATTAATTATATTTAGTTAAGTAACGGACACGTCATGGACAACGAAATCCAAGAAAAAACTTATCAAATGATGAATGCAATGTCCTGGCTTACTTCTCAGAAAAATAATTCCTTTCTGATACAGGATTAAGCACAGTGCAGAGGCAGGTTGCAGTTCATCTGTGTGTGTTTTGTATATGTACTAAGATGTTGGCTAAGTGAACAGCTATAGCTTTTGTATCATAAGCAGTCATAATATAGTAGTCCACTCATTTCAACTTCACATTAAAGAACACCATCCTTCTTTAAAAAAATTAGTTTACTTTTGAGGTGAGCTGCAAATCAGTAGAAAAATAAAAAGAATTTTAACAATGTTTGATAAAAGATTTTGGGCTTGACATTGAATAGCATTTCTTTACTTCTTGTCAAAAATGCTTGTGGTGGCATAGGGGGTAGTATGAAGCGACACATTGTGACACATTCTAGTCTACAGCGAACTGTCACCTCATTGGACCAAATCTGTACACTTGTAGTATTCACATTTTGTAAAAAAAATATTTAGGGAATCACCAATGCTTTTGTTAAAACGAAGAAATTGTAGATCTAAGTTATAATCTCTTAGAGGAAAGGCACCACAATTGCTAGAAAATTAAAGGTACTGGGTTCTTTCACTGTTTCATATCAGAATCAGAAATTACATAATTTACACATCTTCTTTATTGAATGTTAGGTACATCAGGTTGTCAAAGCTGTGCTGTTAACATGCCAAAATAAAGACCCAATTGCTTGTGTTTACATGGGTAATGGTGGCTTATTGAAGTTAATGACATAAGTGATCAAAAGAAGGATGTTCATGTTGTGTTTTACTATCCACCTGACCAAGAACTTTCATCATCAGCCATGTCTCTACAACCCGTGGTGGGTCTTGGCCTCCTCCAAGAGTCACCTCCATTCTTCCCTATTGCATGCCTTGGCTTTCCAGTTTCTTATGTTCAGCTTTCTGAGGTCCTCCTCTATCTGGGGCCAATAACTTTGCTTCAGAAAAAAGAAAAGGTCCAGGTCTTGGTTCCAATAACAAATGGTGTTAGGAACGATATTAATTGATGACTTGTTGGGCACTTGGTGAAACATATTAATACAAAGGTTTATAAATATATATAGACACTTGGTATGTTTCACAGATTTTATTTAACTCTGACAGCTGTTTTGACTTCTTAAGCCATTGTCAAAGAGATGAGTGAACACCTAAACAGAGGATGTAAGTAAAGGTGGTGGTGGCCATCTGTTTAGGGCGTGTATTGGAACATCTGTGAGGATGTTAAGATGGGGAGGTGTGCAGGAGCCAAGGGAAGGTCAGGTGTCTGTAAAAACTAAATACAATCTGAATGCAAAATATAAAATTAACTAAACTAAATATAATCTGAATGCAAAATATAAAATTAACTAAACTAAATATACTCTGAATGTAAAATATAAAATTAACTGAACTAAATATAATCTGAATGCAAAATATAAAATAAATTAAACTAAATAACAGCTTTTAATAAAGGGGATACACAGAATTCAGTTTGTTCATTTGTTAAATTTGTGTTATTTTTTATTGCTTTTTTAATTTCTAGAATTTCTAACAAATCCATTTTTTTACCTTTTTGTATGTTGTGGAGTAGTGTTATGTTTTTTGTATCTATGAAGTGATTGTGTCGTAAGCAATGATCTGCAAAACCTGTATTGGCTGTATTGGGGTTAAAATCGCCTTCTTACATTCAGAAATGCAATGTTTCAGAGCATGGCCACATTGTTTATATAAATAGCATCGCATTCTGCACAGTGTATTTCATTAACTCCATTTTTCTCCAGTGTGTTTGATTTTTCTTTATTGTTGACTAGTAGTGAAAAAAGACAACATTTGTTTACTGATACCATGTTAAGACCATGGTTTATTAACCTATTATTAATCCTATCTGTTATAAACGGATTGTAATTTGTTAAATGAAAATTTTTTGTTACCCTGATCTGGCTCTATGGAATAAAATTCTTTTAAAATAAATTTCTTCTGTTTTTTTTTTTTTTTACCAATGAAAACATATTTTATGTTGGGGTTATTGGATGTAAAAATGTTTTCTTCCAAAAGTGTCATAAAGATTATATTACCAAGTGTTTATATATTTTAATAAACCTTTGTTGTTAGGAAACTGACTCCTTTGGCATTAACTACTTTAAGTGGACACTCATTCAACATCCATCGAAACTTTTTGAGAAAATATCACAGCTATTAAATGAACAGTAAGCTGTTGTGAGTATACACTCTATAGTTGTCAGTGTATTATTTAATGATTCAATGCTAAAATAGTTAGGGAAATTGCTTAGTTCAGCTTCACCTGATTGCTGTTTTAGATAACATTTTTCAAATCAAGATACTGCATTTCATTATAGTATTTAGACCTAATTTTGTATCTAAAATAGTTTCAAGTTCCATTATATTATATGCCTATTTAGAACAAAGAACTTGATATAAATTTTTAAGAAATATAGGTATCTTAGTTTAACAAGCCTAAATGATTGAATTACTGCTTATTTAAACCAATTTACTAATATTTTTTCTCTGCCCTGAGTTGAATCAAAAAATTGAAATTTATAATGAAGTTTCCTACATTTATTAAATCGAATCTGCGAAGACTCTGGATTAAAAATATCCACACTTAAGACCAAGGTAATGGCTTTTCGTGAAACTGATCCTGTACGGGCAAAAAGTGTTATATACCAACTTTGTCATAACTTTGTGTCTCCACCGAAAGGCCTCGTCAAGAACAAAGTATTTATCAATGTGGCAATAAGTAGTGACAAAGTTGGTGTTAAGATGGCTGCTAATAAAACTAACAAAACTGGAAAAATTGCTATAGATGGTACTGCCATCAATTTTGAAGGGTTATAGTGTGTCTTATAAAACAATCAACGACGTTGTGAATAAGCTGCATAAGTCAATTTTATGTGCGGGACCATCAGGTGAACTCTTAAGTCAGCAAGTAAAGAAACACCTAAAATTCTACAAGGTGATGGCCCTTCCCACACTTCTTTATGGGTATAAGAAATGGACTTTAATGAAAGGCCAGGCCAGTCATATTATCCAAGCAGCTGAAATGAGATTTCTCAGGCACGTGGCAGGGTATACTCTCCATGATCATAGAAGAAACACAGGTATATGGCAGGAACTAAATGTTATAAGTATACTCGACAGGATTGCCCAGTATCAGCTGAATTGGTGAGAACGTCTTTGCTAAATGGATGACTGCCGCATCCCTAAACAACCATGGAACTATAAGCTGAAGGAATGGAAAGGTGTGGGATGCCTGAGGAAGCACTGGAGTGATCAGCTCTAGACTCTTTGACTATTTGAGACCAGAACAAACAATCCTTGGTTTAATCCTTGTAGATGATGATGATGACTACCACAGATTTCTTTTATGTGTGCAGTTTTCAGATATTTTCTAGCCACCAACAGAGATAGCAAAGCTTAAACTTTGAAAAAATGCAATTTTTAAGAGGCTGGAAGTTCTAAAGGATATGTTACTTGCCATTGATGTTTTCTATAAATGAACTCTAATCATATATAAATAAGCCTAAGATTCTTTTCCTTCCTTGAGAAAGTATGCTACAAAATTGAATTTTATTAATTCTTATGCAAGTTCTTAAACTTTCACATCCAACTTCAACATTGTTGTAATTGGTATTTATCAGCTGGGCTGTAAGGCCGTGGACCACAGTTGTTGCTGTTGACAAACATTTCCGCCCCACCATCAGTGTCTAAGATTGGCACAGCGTCTGTCAATTCACCTCAGAGAAAAGGCAGAGAAGATCCTTCAAATCAGCTTTTTGCAATTTGTTATTTTATTGTATCTGATTGTTTTTTTTTTTTTTTATAAACTGCAGTTGTTCTGCAAATTTGACAAATATTAGAATAACTAGTTAAACCAGTCTTGTTTATCCTTTTCCAATTTTGTATTGCGACAACACAAATTACTAAACTATTGGCGCATAGGATATGGTAGTATGTGTATCTTAAATTAAAAGTCTATATTGGAGGGTTTAAGATTATTTATTGCACAAGACATATGTAATTGTTTATATGGTATATTTGATAAGTACAATAATGGTAGTGTTTGATATAGAGTCTTTTAAAATGCTAAATACTGTTCATACACATGATGTGATACGTTACATAAGTGAAGATTCCCACGATGATGTTGCTGAAGAGAAGGGGGGGCTTTGCTGTGTTGTTGAGTCATCAGGCGTGGCTTATAGATGGTAGACGATTCACCCTGAAACACTTTCAGCTGGGCTGGTGTCCTGTAACAGCTGGGCTGGTGTCCTGTAACAGCTGGGCTGGTGTCCTGTAATTCCCACGATGACTCTGACGCTTCGCACACCACAACGGTTCTATGGATCTTACTGTTCGTTAAATTAATATAGAGTTTATACCTAACAAGTATCTCAGGTGATAGTGAGTTTTATATAACAACGGTATATTGAACTTATACCACTCCGGACTCTGCAAGTGTTCACGCGAATCATAGGGTCTACCGCGATCAGCAGACCACCCTATGCGGAAATCTTCCACTAACACGGAAACTTCTTGATGATACAACTTACTATTGCGTAACTATTAAATTTTACTGACACAGCAGAAAATCTCACACAGTGATACAGTTTACACTCACTTATTACACACGTAATACTTTAGTAATAATGCCGTGTGTCAAGAGGTAATATTCAACTGTTCTGCGTCTACACGCGTTACTATCGCCGAATAGTCTTTACAGATTCTTGCAAGTGACAGAATCTTGAACAAGAACTGCGCGACCCGATCGTGATAGTGGGTAGAGAAGAACTCTCTTAATTATGCACACAATGCTGTAATAATAATATTGTGTGCAGTTGTAAAACACGAATAACTCTGAGTCTTCACACGCGTTACTATCGACGAATAGTCTTTACAAATTCTTGCAAGCGACAGAATCTTGAACAAGAATTGCACGTCCCATTCGCGGTAGCTGGCTGAGAAGAACTGCCTGTGCAACAACAGGCTTAAGAAAATTTCCGACCACCTTCCAGCATTTTATTGGTGGAAGGAAGTCACATGGTTACATACACCATGACATGCAACTTTTCATGCTGTAAAGTGCATTAACTTTGTAAGAGCATGCATAGCGGTAATCAGAATACCCTTATCTCATGCATAACTGCATACTTTACTAATATCACATATGAATGTAAATAATAGCCAGAAATATATAGGGACTGTAGCGAACACATATGTCTACGTTCAGTTCAATGTCGTAACACAACGATAATTTATTCACACACAGCCAGGGAAACGTTTACCACTCGCGCACGCGCGCACATTTCCACAAACACAGTACATGAATAAACAATAAATAAATAATACACAGTTTTACTAAACTTAAATCCTTATCCTTATTAAAATACAACTGATATCATAACCAAATCTAACAACCTACCAATTTAAACATGAATGTTCCTAGTCTGTGTATTATATGAGCTTGCCCCGCTTATCAGGATCCTGTGAATCATTGCAGTATACATATTTTTAAAGAATTAGTTTTTAGAATTTAGCCTGATATTTGCATGCTAGCCACAATTAACCTTCTTTTGTTTCTCACACATGTTCAATTTTTGGAGAATAACCCCAATAATAGAAAACAGGAGTAATTAGCATTAACATTTTTAGTTAATATTATTGTACTATTTTGGTTAATCTAATATACCATCAAATGGTATAAGTTAATGCTGGTATAATTTAATGCTTAATTGTTTGATATTAAATATATTTATTATAGTTATGTATGCCTATATTAACATAGGAGTGAAAAGCTCAGAATTTGTATTAATTTTGCAACTCCAAATTTTCTGGATCAGGCAAAGGTACTGACCTATCATACATGTTTGTCTTTCCAATCATAGAATGAATAAGGTCTTAAAACTGCAAAATCTTATGTACGGATTAAGATATATTTAACCTTGAGGTATATTTACACAATTCTAATTTGGGTTATTTATTTTAGGGCAAAACATGCAGACTGCTTCATGAAGATACTGTTGAAAGCATTGATAGTTTTTAATAACAGTAAACTCAAGACAAAGAAATCCAAGATTTCTCTAACTTCAGAAAACAGTAAGCATACTAAAATATTTATAGTTAATTCAAAATACAGAATCAAATTTTGGGATTTTGTTGACCGTGATATTTCCTCTGCCTTTACAAGTACCAAAACAAAATATAGAAGCCGCTTAGATGCACAATTATGAAAAACCAGACATTCGCCTGCAATTATCATCAGTTGAGCCTAAAATAAGAAAACTGTGCTTTTTTTAGATTATAATTTTTTAGACATGTATGACTAAGAAAGATATGAATTTCTCAACTATAAAATAATTCTGACGCAGAACACAATTATTTTAGATAAAAATTATTAAATTTTTACTTTACTGCCTGAATGCTCATTACACGAGCTTCATCAGAGGCTGAATGAATCTCTGATGAAGCTCATAATGAGTGGAAGCTTGTTCAGGTGGTAAGGTAAAAATGTAATGTCATGGACAACAAATTCAAGAATAAGTCTTACTGGAAATAAGTCTATAAATCCCTCTTATTTTTATAACACCTCATTATTGGATCCCCATAAAACTCCTGCCAATTAGTGGAATGGTATCACTCAACGTCTCTGTCAAACTAAAGAAATTTAAGCAAACTTTGAGAACATGGAAAGTAATGGTAAGCATTTTCTGAGACTGAAAAGGCTTCCCTTCTGGCTGTGATGAAAGGTGATTTCATGCCATATGGATTAACAATAACAACACAGGCTTACTATGAACATTATTTGCAACAAAATATGACCGTTTGTAGTGCCGATAGATCCAACAACTCAAGCACTGCTTGTGTTGTATTAGAAAACTCCCAACCCACATTCAAAGTAATATTATTGCATAGTATGTTAAATAATATTGTGATTGGTAGTATTAACACTATGTCTTATTAGAATAATACTAGGTTAAATACGTAGGTTATATTGTAACTATAGAAATAAAAAGAAGAAGAAGCTACTTACCCCGATTACTACGATCTTTTTCCGACTTACCTTAAAAACAGAAGATTCCCAAAAACCCTCAAGGTCGCCACTACATTTTTAGGAGTAAATGTATAAACCAATTCACTCTTCCCACAGAAATAATTTAGTAAATAATTAAAATTAAACTCCATTAAATAAAAAACTCCAGGGTCGTTTAGACAAACTCTTGGAACAGAAGATAGGTTATGGGTTTTGTGGCGTAATAATTATGCTAACACATGTTCATGACAATATCATATTTTATTTTATCAAACATAATATTCAATTCTTTCTTTTTTTCTTTTTATATGATACTACAAAAAATTATAAAACACAAAAATTCTATACGCAAAGTTTCATGAGCAAATCAGTACTTTCTCTTTCAAAATCTGTATAATATTTACCTTATTTCTTCTGTCGTGTGACTTCATTTTGCGTTTTGATTTGCTCATTTGATTTGACAATTCATTTAATTTAAACCACATAACATTAACCTACATAAATATATGACCATATGTCAACAGACACTTGTAACTCATATAAAAAAAAATGTTCTCAATAGTTCAAATTATCAAATAATAATTCTCAAATTCAGTTACGACTTCAACTTTCTAATGATTCCAATTAAAAATTCCATTTTAATCTCCACTACCTCATTACAGACCATATTATAAATGTTTCATAAAACCATGTTGTATAGCTCATAAATACATCACATTAAAATAAACATTACCAACATCACATGAAAATGAACATTTTCAATTTTAATTTCACATTTCAACTCTAAATTTCACATTATAACTTCAGCTCTGATTTTCTATTAAATACTTTAATTGTCAAATTTTAATTATTTATTTTATTATAAAATTCTTCAATCAAAAAAATTTTTTTATTTATTACCAAAATTCACATTTTAATTTTTTCAAATTTCCAAATTCACACCTTAAACAATTTAAATCCATTTAATTACATAATAAAAATTTAGTAATGTCAATCATTATTAATAATCAATTATCATTATTATAATAAACTCAATCAAAATTATAAACATTGAGTACACAAAATACAATGTACTGTAATAAAACGAGATCCCCCTCTCTATAATTTGATATATAATTTATAGATTTAATTATCTATTGTTGTTTAATGGATTCTCGTGTATTACATGCAGTAATTATCTTTTACGATAATTGATAAATACGATTTATTTAATTATAGTGTGATAATTTATTATGGATAAAATAATAATTGTTGGTCGGTATATGAATGTAACAGTAGCGTCGAACTCCTCTTCGGTGGAAAAATGTCATCAGTGTAAGTAAAGTCAAGTGTTGTCTGGACAAATAAATTATTATAAAGAACACTTTTCATGTACCTGGTTCTCGTACTGGATGTTCTGGCGTTCACCTACACTGAATAAACTGTCAAGGTTATTTTGACCAGTTTAAACTTTATAAGCAAGGTTTTATAGCACCTTGAAGGTTATGTGGGCGCCATATGGGTTTTCTTCAAGAAAAGTTCCCATAAAAAACAAATTTCTAAATGTAAAATTGTGTGTGTTCACTTTTTCTGTTGTTTAAATGCTTATGCCATTTAAAATAATTCAAATAGTGTACTGAAAAATTTCTGTTTCAAATGTACCTCAGTGTATGCAATACTGAGTGTTGCTTATCTATATTGAAATAATTGAAAACAAAGGTTATGCTGTATAACATTATGGGTTTATTATACCCTCAAAAATCAGATTGAATAAAAATACATTTTTTACATTAATACAATTCGGATAGTAAGTTATCCATCTGCTGTTTGGTCTAGCTCAGTTAAGCACAATCTAAAAAACGCTTATGGTTATTAACAAAATTTTAATCTTATTTAACTAGGTACCTCAAGGGTAGGTTCTTGAAAATACAAAATAGAACGACGTTATTAATTACTTTTAATAGATATTACTATGATAGTAATTCATTTTTGGCCTCTTTAAAAACTTGCAATTATATTTTAGGTTAACGATAATTTCGTCTGCTTAGATCCTAATTAATATTACAATAACTAATTCTAGCACATATATCCTTACGTCGGATTATTAAATCCTCTAAATAAATGAATGCAGTGTTCGCTATTAATAGTGTGATTGTTTTTGCGTCAGTACAATGTGTTAATAGTTACGATCAGTGAAAGGCAGATAAACAATAAAATTGGTCACTGTACTACCTTGCTTTTTAATCTTATAGATTAAAAATAAACACTTTAACGATCGGATTATATTGATCGCTAATACACTGCACTTTAATCACACTTGGAACGAGAAATAACCCTCTTCTTACAGATACTGGGTTGTTTACTTTACAGGTTAAGTTCAATTTGCTCGTTCCGAATACACGCACTGTTTAAAAAGATTCACTATTAACTATCGATGCACTCTTGTATGATGAATCGCCTTTTCAATAATTATTTTAATAAAATTTGAAGTATTTACTACTATTATGCTGTAGTAGATTAATAAAATATAAAACAATGTCGAGCCGCAACTTGTTAGCTCGAGATGAAGGAAGAGAATGCCAATTTTTCAGCGTCTCTGATTATATACCCCTCATCTAGATCGCCGTTAGGGACAAATCTCGCTGAGTAAACTCTTTTGTGATTGGTACAAAATTCCGTTACAGTGACGTAATGTTTTTGTTAGCCACCACCGGCGCGCCTCTCTCGCCTAATTGTCGTTGTTGTCCATATTCACCGGCAGTTTCTTAAATCTGGTTAAAAAATGATGCTAACACTCACTATTGAATTATTACAATTCCAATCTCTAAGTTGTTATCATCAAATTAAAGCTTAGTCTCTGCTCTTTAATTTGATGTGGCTTAATGCTGGTTTGCACCTAGCTTTCACTGACAATACATAAAAATAGTGTTTTGAAACATGGTTTCTTATTGTCGTCTGCTAATACTGCAAATTGCGACTATTTCCCTATCTATTTACATTTGATTATTTATCGCTGTGTTCTCTTTTGAACGTTGTTGCATGAATAAAAATACATACATTATTACAATTAAAAGCTGTTTACAGCTGGACAATATTAAATCTTATTATAACTGTGGCAATACATTATTCTGCCAATTCCTTACTCTCTAAATACATTTTGACATGGCCTACTCATTTTAAAGGCATACAATATTAATTGAGTGGTGGTATTTCACACCTCATTCGTTATTTTTACTATTCTATAAATTTAATGTTCATTAGGAGTCCTGTTTCCCTATTAATTTACTGACATAGATTTGTTTATGCAGGGTCTAGATACAGTTATGGTACCAGGTTTATTCCCTGTTAATTATTACTTCTAATCACATCTCATTTAATTAGGAAGTTGCTTATACACATAAGGCTTCCGTTTATAATTATCCTTATTCTATATTGGTACATCTTGGTTGGTAAAGCTAGTCTTTTTATAGCTTTGTGGCTACAGCTAGTATAGTAATAGTCTTTGTTATTTGTATCATAGTTCTTCTATTTTCAGCTAAAATGCTGTTATTGTTATTACTTTATTAGAGTCATTGGTTATTTAGTTTATTATTTACATGACTCTACACATTAATGTCATGAACTGGCTCACTTGACAGCTTATTGGTGAACTTGCATGTCCATTAGTCATAGTCAGTCATTGGATTTTTAAGTTGTAGTGTCATGCAGTGTATTCATCATGTTGAATAAACATTAAGTATCAGTTAAAGGTGATGTTTATGAAATATAAATAATGATTCGAATATTATATACTTTGTGATTATAAAAATGAAGTTATATGTTCACTAGTGCGAACTTGAAAAACGTAAGATGTAACTAGGTCATTGTAGTTGTTAGTGCGTGTGTATTGTGTGAGCACAGTTGATGCGTTGGTAATTTCTAATAAAACCCTTTTATATTTGATCTGTCGCTCAGTTAATTGTCCACCACTTATATCTTTTAACAGGTTATGGGCCCAGGTGTGCGCAAAGGGCAATATTTATGTGAAATTGAGCAGTGATAGTCCAAAACGTGTTTACGTGCAAATAGGTTATTCCGACTGCGTGGTAAAGTGAAAATAGCGCCATAAACATGGAAAGTGAATCAATTCAGTGATAGTTTAAAACGTGTTTACGTGCAAATATAAGTGTTGGTATACCTAAGTGTTTACGTGCAAAGAAAAGGTTATTCCGACCGCGTGTGTAAAAGTGAAAATTAACCTCTACACATAAACATGGAAAGTGAATTACTACGTATTAACAAGTAACAAGGTAGCGAGAACTGGTATGTATGGAAATTTCAGATTATAGTTATATTGAAATCCTACAGCTTATGGAATGTAGTCAAAGGTGTACAAGTTATGCCCACTATGTTAGATAATAATGCATCTATAGCCGAGAAAAAGGAATATGAAAAGAAGAAATCTGATTTCGAAAAGGCAGATGGGACAGCTCAGAGAGTAATTGTGACAACTCTGACTGAAAAAACCATGATTCATCTTGTGCATCTAGAAAATGCCAAATAAATGTGGGAAAAACTTGTGTCTGTGTATGAGCAAAAATGCGAAGCATCTCTGCACATTCTTCAGCAGCAGTGGCACTCATTTGTTAAGGATTTAGCTGATGATATGGCCACACACATTTCAAAGATTGAAGATTTAGCCTATCGACTTAAAAGCATGGGTGAAACTGTTGATGACAAGATGATAGTGTCAAAAATTCTGCTAACATTGCCAAAGAGTTTTTGTCATTTTCTGTGTGCATGGGAGTCAACAGCTGAGGCTGATCGTACAAAAACGAACCTCATTAATAGATTAAGAGTTGAAGAAATGCGAGTGAATGATACTGAAAAGACTGAAAGCAAAGCTTTTGCATCAAAATCTCAATATAAAGGCAAAGGTGCAAAACAGGGTATGTATAAAAACAATTCTAATAATGTGTTTAAACCAAAAGGTGATTGTTTTGTTTGTGGCAAGCCAGGCCATTGGGCTCGAAATTGTAGATTCAGAAAATACAATAATAAAAGTGATAAAAATGACACAAGCAAAAAACGTGATACAACACAGGGAACTGCACTTATAAGTGAGGCCTTAGCATCTATTTTACAAGGCTCTAAAAAGGTTGACATGTGGTATAAAGATTCAGGTGCAACTGACCACATGACTCATCATCGAGATTGGTTTGTAGATTATAAACCATTAAATCAAGAAATCTTGGTGCGTATTGGAAATGGTGATTTTCAAAAGCCTGTGGAAAAGGCAATATAAACGTGAATACATTTGATGGCAAAAAATGGAATAAAAATCATTTAGCAGATGTATTATACGTTCCAGATCTTAGTTACAATCTTTTCTCGAGCTGTGTTGCTTTAGACAAAGGTCTAAAACAAATTGCAGATAATAAAGTGTGCAAATTTTTGGAAAATGGTCAAGTCATAGCTATGGGGTTACGCAAAAGACATAGTTTATTCGAGATGCAATTTCAAATTGAGCCACCGAGCAAAAAACATGAAGAATTGAACACTAACTGTGCTAATATTGCAGATACTTTGGAAACATGGCATCAAAAACTAGTGCATCAAAACTATCCTAGAGTTAAAAAGGTACTTGAACATTTTGGTGTTAAAGTTAAAAACAATGACATATGTTTTTGTAATGCATGTGCAATTGGAAAAGCTCATCGCCTACCCTTTCCAATGAGTACTTCCGAAACCAGTGCTATTGGTGAGATTATTCATGCAGATTTGTGTGGTCCAATGTCACAAAATTCTTTAGGTGGATCAAGATACTTTCTCCTCCTAAAAGATGATTTTTCTCATTATAGACATGTGTATTTTATTAATGCAAAGTCTGAAGCTCTTGCTTGCATGACTGACTTTGTTAAAAAAACAGAAAAACACTGTTCTAATGGGATAAAAATCATGAGAACTGACAACGGATTGGAATTTGACTGTGAAAATGTTTCCAAGTTGCTCAGTAACCATGGAATCACGCACCAGCGTTCAGTGGCATATACATCAGAACAAAAAGGATCAGGCGAGAGGGAGAACAGAACAGTAGTTGAAGCAGCACATACTATTCTCCACGCAAGAAAGTTCAAACAGACTTTTTGGGCTGAAGCAGTCAATACAGTGGTGTATGTATTAAATCGCACAAGTACAAGTTCAGTAAAGGATTTCACTCCTTATGAACTTTGGCATGGTCATAAACCAAATTTAAAAGATCTACATATATTTGGAGAAATAGTGTACTCACACACTCCCAAGATCAAAAGGAAGAAGTGGGACGCTAAATCTGAAAAGGGATATTTTATTGGATATGAAGACCACATTAAAGGATTTCGAGTTTGGTTTCCTCACAAAAAACAAGTAAATGTAGTACGTGACATCATTTTCACGAATACATTTGAAAGTGAAGAAGAAAATGATGAAAACAGGGAAGAATACACATCATTATTCTTACCCGATGAAAAGAAAGGTAAAAGTTCCTGAAGTTGATCAAAACAACTGTTTTGTTGAAGATCATGATATCATTCAAAATGATATAACTTCTGAGGATCAAGTGCAATCTGAAGATTCTGAAATAGCTGGTACTGAGAACGACCAGACTACAAACTACAGAATCAGATTGCGCCAATCATCGACAATCAAACCTCCAGCGAGATATGCTGATTATGTTAACATTGATGACTGTTTTATTGCAGAAGGTACTGAACCTCTCAATTACCAAGAAGCTGTAAACAGTGATGATGCTGAAAACTGGAGTAATTGCTATGAATGAAGAAATTGAATCTCTTTTTAAAAATCACGTATGGGATCTAGTTGGCCACCTGGGGCCAATGTCATGGGAAATCGCTGGGTCTTCAAGATTAAAAAGAATCCAAATGGAAATATTTCAAGGTACAAGGCAAGACTAGTTGCCAAAGGCTTTGATCAAAAGGCTGGAATTGATTTCAAGGAAAGTTCAGTCCCGTAGTAAGATTTGATTCAATTCGAATGATTTTATCTATTGCAGCAAAAGAAAAACTCAAACTGAAGCAGTTCGATATCAAAACTGCTTTTCTAAATGGTGTGATTGAAGAGAATGTATATATGAAGCAACCAGAAGGTTTTTCAAATGGAACAAATCAAGTCTGCAAGCTGCTTCGGAGCATATACGGACTCAAACAATCCTCCAGATGTTGGAACCAGAGGTTTACCAAATTTCTAAAGAAGTATGGACTTGAATCTACCAAGGCAGATCCATGTATCTTCACTAGCACGAATAAAGATCGAAGGCTGATTTTGGCCGTCTATATTGATGATGGACTAATTGCGGCTAAAAACCAAGATGATATCAACAATCTAATCCATGGACTAAAAAAGGAATTTGAGGTTACTGATGACCAGGCAAATATATTCCTTGGGTTGCAAATTGAAAGACACCAGGATAGATCAATATTCCTCCATCAAACTGCGTATGCAGAAAAGGTAATCAAAAGGTTTAGGATGCAGAATGCAAATCCAGTGACAATCCCTGCAGATCCTCATGAAGAGACATGCACTGATGCTCATAAAAATCTGAACACTGGAATAGTCAATGCACCTTATGCAGAAGCTGTTGGAAGCTTGCTTTACCTATCAAATGGTACCAGGCCAGATTTGTCTTTTGCTGTTAATAAGGCAAGTCGCTATCTTCAAAAACCTACCAAGCTTCATTGGAATGCTGTGAAACGAATTCTCAAATACCTAAAGGGAACTCTGGACTATGGTCTAAAGTTCGAAGCAGATATTAATACTCATTTGCAAGTCTATAGTGATGCAGACTTTGCTAGAGAAATTGAAACTCGCAAGTCTACTTCTGGATATTTAATCAAACTAGGATCGAGTGTACTTACCTGGAGTTCTCAACGACAAGCCACAACAGCATTGTCTACAACCGATGCTGAATATATGGCAGCGTGCCAAGCTGTTAAAGACATAATGTGGCTAAGGAAACTTATGAATGACTTATGCATCTTGAAAAGCACAAAAACAGCTCTGTACATGGACAATAAAAGTGCAATTCAACTGATCAAGAATCCAGTCTTTCACAAGAGGACTAAGCACATTGACGTCCAATACCACTATATAAGAGAAAAGTTTGAAGAGAAGGTCTTCAATCTAGAGTATGTCAACACCAAGGATAAGAGAGCAGATATCCTCACCAAGCCACTTCCACGTCCAGTTTTTGAGTTACATCGGTCAATCATTTGTAAAAGTTTTAAATAATTTTTATGCAGAGACTTTTTATATATATTACATAAACAAGGGAAGTGTTGAATAAACATTAAGTATCAGTTAAAAGTGATGTTTATGAAATATAAATAATGTTCGAATATTATATACTTTGGATTATAAAAATGAAGTTATATGTTCACTAGTGCCAACTTGAAAAACGTAAGATGTAACTAGGTCATTGTAGTTGTTAGTGCGTGTGTATTGTGTGAGCACAGTTGATGCGTTGGTAATTTCTAATAAAACCCTTTTATATTTGATCTATCGCTCAGTTAATTGTCCACCACTTATATCTTTTAACACATCACTGCTTCTTGGGATCCTTCCTCTTCTTTATTCTTTGCTGGTCCCTTCTCTTCTTGGTTACATTCATTAAAATGATTCACTTTATAACTTTAGTGTCATAATTTACCCTTCTGGTGTGTGTTTTGGTTATGTAACATTTTGTGGTGTTACATTTTGAGTACACAAAATACAATGTACACACAACACAATGTATCCTCAGATACCCTACCATAACAATAACGTAACCTAAAACATAATATATTCAACCCGAATACAAAATTATATACAATATGCTTCACATAAAATGTCACTGTTCACCAAAAATCATTACATTATCAAGCCAAGTATTAAAACCGTTAACTAAATAATTAAATGTCCATCAACAACATATGTCTAACCCCCATCATCAAAAAATTAGTCTTACATTACCCATGCACATTTCATTTTTGTGTAAATTTATTATATTACCTCTATCAATATAATCGTCATTTAAACTCTCATATTCTACCACAATTCTATAATAACCCACAGGATTATTCCATATTATTACATCATATAACTTGTCAACATCGTGTATAGTCAAGTCACACTTAGTATTATTTGTCACAATCAGGTAAGTTACCATATCATCATAATCATCATCATCTACTACACCAGTTACCCCAGTCTCATTATCAGGTAAGTAATCAATATCATCATCATCATCTGCTGCTGCACCAGTTTCATCACAAGGTAAGTCAATTTTCTCACCTCTCAATATTTAAAACCTCAACCAACTCTTTATAATCTCTATTAACATTAAAAATCTCTATCTCTCTCTTTCTCCATCTCTCATCATAACACCTATCACAACCCCCCTGAACTATCTCACTCCATACAAAGGGCATCACAAAATCACTAAAACACATTCTGGTTTTACCAGGTATATCACCACAAAAACTTAAGGGACCATTTGGACACACCATGTCTCCCACATAACCTCTGGAGGAACCTTTGTCCACATAAACCACATGTGGAGTCCTTACTCCACTTAAAACACAGGGAAAATTTGCCCTCTGCCCTCCATACTCACCTAACCTCTCTTCACGCTCTCTCTCTCTCAATCTCATTAACAACTACTACCCCATCACTAATTTCTACTCCTACTAAACTCTCATCATCACTCTCATCAAACATCATTTGTGTTTGTGACTCACTTATATCATTTAACCGCTTATTAAACTTTTCGTCATTAGCAAACGATTATTAATATCACCCCTTAGATTAATATTTTGTTGTTTCATTTCATGCAAAATATCATCATTAGCATCAAACCTCTTATTATTTTCATTAGACATAGTTCTCAAAAAATGCATTATCTCAGCCATTAATCCTTCCCTTTCTTTTGTTGACACTGGGGTCGACTGTGCCCCAGTGTCACTCATTATATAGCAGTTAGTTAAACTAGTTTCGTTTTCTTTATCTTCCATCTTTTTTCAATTATATGAATCAAATTTAGTAAAAAATTTTAGCATTTAACTCGATGTTTGACATTACAAATCATAATGACATAACCTCTAATCATAACCTATACAAATAACACTTCGTAACCTCTATGAATTATTCAAACAAACACCATTAACCAAAACCTATTTCTGTATCTCAAGTAAGTCAAACTCATAAAAATATTTATACAAGTATCCTGGCAGGGTCGCTGATTGTAACTATACAAATAAAAAGAAGAAGATACTTACCCCGATTACTACAATATTTTTCCGACTTACCTTAAAAACAGAAGATTCCCAAAAACTCTCAAGGTTGCCACTAAATTTTTAGGAGTAAATGTAGAAACCCATTCGCTCTTCCCACAGAAAAATTTAGTAAATAATTAAAATTAAACTCCCTTAAATAAAAAACTAGGGTCGTTTAGACGAACTCTTGGTACAGAAGATAGGTTATGGGTTTTGTGGCGTAATAATTATGCTAACACATGTTCATGACAATATCATATTTTATTTTATCAAACATAATATTAAATTCTTTTTTTTTCTTTTTATATGATACTACAAAAAATTATAAAACAAAAATTCTATATGCAAAGTTTCATGAGCAAATCGGTACTTTCTCTTTCACACTTTCTCCCGCCCCCTTTTTCTCTCACACGCTCTCCCTCTCTCTCTCTTTATCTCTAATTACCCCTCCCTTCATCATGATCTCATTAATTCTTTTATAAATCTACATTTGATTAGCTTTTGACTGATATCAGATTTTTAAGGAGTCACTTTTATATATATTTGTTACTTAGCCTGACACATGGTCCAGTTGTTACACTATCACTCGCAGTTCACTTTAACATTTGCCACATAAAAAAAAAACTGTTCTAACTGTACAAATTAACATATTCATTTTTCGTCTTGATTTCATTCTTCATTTTACTCTTTTTGCACACTTTTTAATAAGGTTCGGTAGGCCTAGGCTACTGTAATTGCTTCGGCCTACCGTAACTGCTCGAGGCCACTGTTATAAAGTCCGTACGGTCTGATGGTGAGTTGGAGACTGGGGCGATCTTAACAGCGTGAGGACGCTCTTTCCATGTTTTTTGCGCTTTTTTAACCGGTTACATGCAGATTTCCACATCTCGTCCTGTCCTGGTGACTGGCTGTTTGTCATACACAAATGACTAACCGGTGATTCACCGGTGACGTAAATTCAATGGGCCACATTCCTTGCCTTATTTGGTCATCATCTGTACACCTTGCATTGTGCCGTATGAATCACGCACGCTTTGTTACATTACCTTATTTGGCTATCGAATAACCAGATCTGTTTCATCACAATAAAAATGTTTTAAAATGATGTATAAATTTTGGTTACACTAATTTTGTCCCTTTACAATGTTACTCACATAGGTTAATATGTACGCACTTGTATTCACGTTATCCACTATTTATGGAGACAGTATGTTCAGAATGCACTAGAATGTTGTGTATTAATGTACTATTACGTTTACAGTTAATGTAGTTGAGCTACAATGTGTTAGTTTATATGCCTCGAATAACCTAGACTATCCTAGTAAGTGTCAAAAGCTGGTGAATTATGTTATACCATAATATATATAAACAGTGGTTGACAGTTTTGAGTGAGTATTTATTGTTAGTTCGGTTAAGCTAGTTTTTAGTCAGTGCATGTATTTGATATCACATTTGTGAATCAGTATTATAATTGTGTTGTTTTTTGTATAAATTAAATTGTGTGAGTAATAGGTATCACACTTGTGAATCTAAATGTGTATTTTTAATTGTAAAAAATGTTTGTAATAATGATAAATAAACAGGGTGTCGACAGTAATATGAGTGTTTTTATTTTGATCGCTGCCTAGCAGATGGCACATAAAAAACTTCTTTGTTCACATCTCCACCATACAGCCCTTGCCAGGTCCCAGTGAGGCCCACTTGTTTCGTAAATTGAGAGAATTTTTAGTTTTAAGTAATTCTGAGAGTGATAAGATACAAAAAGCATCACTGAATGGTTGAAATAACTGGTGAAAGTGAGTGTTTTGATGGAATTGAAAAATAAGTAACATACAGTATGATAAGTGCTTAAATTGAAGTGGTAAGTGTAGAAAAATTAGAAAAGACTTGTAGTAATTGCTGAATAAATATTTTTTAATTATGACCTGTTTATGATGTATTACAGCCAAACATTATTTACTTTCTCAATGATGCTCATAACATCTTGCAAGCAGTTAGTGATAGCACTATATTTTCCAGTTTCAGAACCTACTAGGAGGTATCCAAGGAGAGGTGTTCCTGTCAAAAATTACACAGACATGGATGGACTAGAAGATGATGACTACCTGTGTAAGTCGTGTTTAATTTTATTGATTTGTATTTGCTGAAAACCATTGAATTAGTAAAAATGTGTAGTTATTTTAAAGCAACCTTTACACTTCATGTGAAAAGTTAACTGAAACATGTAAATACTGAAAGACATGTATGATATGGTTCCGTTTGGATGGTGTTATTGATATAATTGTTATTTAGAGATATTTTAAACTCTTTTCATAAATCTATTATATACTGTACTCCTGTGTTAACACTGATCAGTGGTTTTAAAAATTGTTTTATAATAATAATAATAATAATTCAGATATAAAATCCTGTATCTATTTTTAGATGATAAGTCATTATTCAAGGAACAATAATAAAATAATATTCCTTAAGTGTTGGATTCCTATCAGATGTTTCTAGTTGTCTGTATGCCATTGATTTCCCATTATAATGCTCTATTTCCTGTGTAGTTACCATTATAAAATTGTGTTTGGCTACATGTGTTCCAACATACATTGAACATGTTCATACTTATTAAAAGTCTTTGTGATGGAACATGTTATTCTTATGAATCTCCACAAATCCTTATTCCTTAAACGTAGTAATGTAACTAAGTATGGATGGTTTAAAAACACTGAATAAGCCTCTCGCTCTCTCTTATTCAGCATCCGGACACCCATAAGGTGCAAAAAAGTTTTTAGCAAAAAACAACATGACTCCCTTGCCCCACCCCCCTTACTCACCTGACCTCGCTCCGTGCGATTTCTTCTTGTTTCCGCGAATGAAGAGGGACATGAAAGGACAACGTTTTGATGACGTGGAAGCGGTAAAGAAAAAAACGAGGCTGGAGCTGTCGGCCATCATAACAGATGAGTTTGAAAAATGTTTCCAGAAATGGGATCGCAGATTGGACAAATGTATTAAGTGTAATGGATAGTACTTTGAAGGTGATAAGGTTGTTTTGTAAAAAAATTAAATACATAGCTTTAAAAAAAAATTCGGTTATTTTTGGGTACCCCCTGGTATGATTTGTAGTTGCAAAGATAGTATTCTATCCCAAGAATCCAGATTAAACATGTAATCATACAGTGTATAATAATAACAATATCTGGAAGACCCAGTTTACCCTGTAAATGAGAGGGGCACTAAGCATCTTTCTTTTTATTGATGTTGTGTCGGTAATGTGAATAAGTCTGGTGTATTGGTTGACAAGACTGTTGTCTTAGTCAGCCTTGCCCTACTGATACACCATGTTGGTTGCATTCCATGAAATGTAAGTATTATCAAGGTACTACTACAAAAATTGACCACCGGAATGCATGGCATTGAAGTTAATGTGACACATATTGTAAACCATTATGGCTGTTTTCAACAGAAGCTAACTGGTGAGTCTATGTCAGAATTTGTGGGAATTCAGGTTGCATAAGTTACTAACAGCTAGCATAAAGTTTTGTAGATTCAGAACATAGATTAGCCCCAATATTCCTTTTAGGTAAAATAGAAAATAGGTTCTCCTTTCATTCCTCAAAAGTAACAGCCTTTATGGAACCACTAATGTACCACCATTTCATTGTCTTTCATCATGTACAACTTTTATTGGTGCCAGTGTAAAGCATGGTGATTGCTTATATTCCATTTAATAGTTAATGTTGAGTCTCCTGTCTTCCCCATATTTTGACTAATTGTGTATTAGGCAGGACTGCATGAAATTATTCTATGATCAAATAATTTGCTTCAGATATTCTACTACATGACAGCTGATTCCATATTGACAGTATGTTCGGGTCATTTGGCAACAGCGTCATTGGACAAGAAGTATATTTGGGTTTATTGTAGTAGTATGAATTCTCCTACAGGCATGCTGTGGCAGATTAGATCCCATATGGTACAGTAAACTTGTCCACTAGTAATGAAGCTGTAGATATTATAACTTGATGGTTGACAGTTTGGGCTTGTCCGCTTTGAACGATTCTGGAGCAAAGAATATGTTAAATATTATATCCTTTATGAAATTCTTTGGTGAATGGATATTATTAAAAAAAAACACACATGCACACAAACAAACAAACAAGTAATTTCACTTGGAAATTGTAGTTGTACCATCTTGATTTGACATTGGATGCAGCAGTTGCCAAAGGAGTAGGGGTTTATTTAGTAGGATACACATTCATTAGCTAAAAGGGCATCTCCATAGTAAAAGTATATGGTTTCAAAAGTCCCCGTGATTTTGGTAGATGATGTTGATGTTGACAGCATGCTTGTAGATCAGGAATAGATTCTGTTTCAATACACTTTAGATTGTACTATATGACAGTATTGTTCTTATAAGTACTGATCACATTGTTCATTGGTTTTGTTGGCTAATTCTTGAATTGGACATTGTTGCATGATGTATATTTAGTGAACACATTCTTTGGAGATTTGCTGTGATACTCGATGTTCTTCAAAATGCTGGTAGTATTACTTGGATGATTCGGCTGTTCTTCACTGGCTATTTACTCAGCAAATTTGATTTTCTCTCACTAGATCATTTGATTCAAGCTTAGTGAACAACATTGGTCACTAATATTCTCCTGATGCTAATTGCTTTTCATTGTTCTAATATTCTGTTTCCCAATATGAATTTAGAATCATCAGATGGATTTTCTGTTATTTTTAGAAGAGGTTGAAGCTCTGATAGAATATTTGGATATAAAATAATTTTATTATTGTTTGAGTTAGTCTTTCAAGTTGCATAGAATAACATACATAAACTCATAATGGATTCTGTAACATCTGTATTTATTAATTATTACTTCCAGGAATTTTAATATATCTTATCAAATTTAACAAAAATGGATCTGTGGAAACCTCATCTTATCTAAAAAAATAAAAATACTTACTTTTTGAAAAAAAAACTACAAATTTTTAGTATAATTTTTTATTTCAACATCCAAAAGTACATAAAGATAAACTGAGATTAAGAAAAAAACTTTTCCTACATTTATCGATGGTATCATATTTCTATGAAGTTATTGTAAACTTACATTCCACTGAGTCAAATTCTTCAGTATCCTTTCAAACTCTATATTTCATGAGTTGGAAATAAAAAAAAACTGTTTAGTTTAACACTTTTTGATATTGATGGATGTCAATTGACTTCTTTCAGTGTCATGGTGTTTATGTATTTCTATATCATGCCATGGGTATAACAATGTCCTGATGCATTTTGAAAAAAAGAACCTGTTCGTATAGTACTCAAATCATCCTCTAGGTTGCATTTACTTGTGTAACAACTCAGCACATGTTAAATTGTTGTGTTATATGTTGTGTACGGTATACAATTTCATTGTCCTTAGAGGCATGATTTAACCCTTTGAAGGAAGGTGGTAATGTAGATATAACATATTTTTTCAGATTTTGTAATAGCAACTGGGAAGGTAATATTGTCTTTATACCATCATGCCTGGACTGCTTGATCATTATACAATTCAGTACATAATTTTGTTACTTGGGAAAAAACAGATTGTAGCTCTGAATGATCATTGTAACAGCTGATGTGTAATGTTTGGCTTCTTTGTTTACATGTGCAGTTTAGGTTGTGTTTAGATTGTCACAAATTAGTTTCTAACTGGTGAAATTTTAACAAACCTTGGTAGTGTGCATTGCTGTAGTGTTGTAATTGAATTTTTGAGTTTAGTTTCAAATAATTTTAATTTAGAATTGTGTGACTCAAAATCTAAATGGTATTACAGGAATACCATCTCTCCATAAGGATTATGGATTCCTGTATCTCTGTTTGAAGCTACGTCCTGTCTGGCCTATGTAGAATTTGTTGCAATTTGAGCAATTTAGTTTGTAAACACCGGATAGATCGAATTTGTTTTGTGCTTTGTGTGTGTGTTTTGATAGTGTGTGTTCTGTTTTGTTAGTAGTTTTGTAAGCAGGATTCTGTATCCTGCTTTTTTGAATTTGTGGGCTATTTTTTCAGTTTGTTTGTTGATGTATGTTAGTGTTATGAATTTGTTATTTTCTGTCTTTGTCTGTTTGTTTGTTTTGTGTAGGAGTTTATTGACTATTGTTCTGTCGTATCCATTAGATTCTGCTAGATATTTTATCGTTTTTAGTTCATCTTTGTAGTCTTTTTCATCTAGGGGGATGTTGTTAAGTCTATGTATCATGGTTCTGAAGGCAACTAGTTTGTGTTGTATTGGGTGATTGGAGGAGTTGTGTATTAGTGTTTGTATTAGAGGACGTAGCTCCAAACAGAGACACATTGAACACGCAAAGGCACTCCACTCCACTACAGAATCCACTTTTGCAAACCACCTCATTGAAGGAAACCACACATACAAAACATCGACAATAACATGAACATTCTACACATACACACAAAAGGCCGAAAACTAGACACTCTAGAACAATTGGAAATATACAAACTGACGAAAACAAATAAAAACAACATCCTAAACGAACAGACACAATTCAAATCACACGCATTATTCGAGCATATCTCACCCCACACACACAACTTTGATCTTTCAAAATTCGATTCCGTCGCCCACAACGGGACGGACAGCGCTACCAGCGGCAACCTCTGAAGAAGCTTTTTAAAAGTGAAAACCGGTTCAGGTTGTAAGGTAAAACTTTATGTTTTTACTCATAAAAAACTTTGTGTTCCGAGTCGTTAATGTAATAGTTGTATTTAGTTAAGTAACGGACACGTCATGGACAACGAAATCCAAGAATTTAACTCAGCAAGATGGGCTATAGTGTAAACGTACAATTCACAATATTAAAGGTTAGAAAGATAGTTACACACATAACATTTATAACAGTACAAACTGTTCCATACAAACACACCCCAAAAGAAGTAATAAGTTAGCTGAGGAGCAAGAATTGATGATAATAAGTAGCAAATCTACAAACAGGATTCTATGAACACCCACCAAATAAACTGACGAATAGACTGAGACGTTGACAAAGACCAGTTCCCCAATAGATTAGTTGAGTGAGAATAAAACAGATAGACAAAGTAAAACACCACATAAATGAAAAGTAGAATAAAATGTACTTAAAAATATATTAAAGTAAAGTAAACAGCATATTAACTGAGCAATTGAAAAGAATAGTTACCATAAGAAGTAAAATGAAGTATCATGTTGGTAATAATAAATAGTAGATGAATTAAGTGATAAGATATGACAATTGAACAAATAGAATGAGATTAACAAAGGGTAATCAACAATGTGATAAATCAACCTTGAAAGAGAGGTATGCTAAGGCATAATAATTAATGATAAAAGAAAAATTACTGAAAGGTATAAATTGTATATGTTCTAATTATAAATGATGTCTAATGAAACCAGTTATGTAAAGAACTTTATGTATTTAAAATGTTATAAGCCTGTTAACTTTGTAAAAAGATGTATTAGGATGTAAGGTGAACAAAACCTAATTATGAATTGTGAAGAGTAAAGGGAATGACCTAAAATGAATTAAAGTAACTTAATGTATGATAAATAAAGTAGTAAAAGATCAGAATAATGACTAGGGCCAATATTCCAATTAACAATATTATTGAGTACTAACAAGCACATGATTTATAAGAAAATCATGACAAATGGCAAAATGTCTAGATTAAATAAAGAAATTAAGACATAATAATTAATATGACTCATAACAAACTATGCACAATGCATACTGAAAGAACTGTAGTAATTATGGAAAGAAATATGAAATGATAATACAAATATATAATAATAAATGAGATTATGAAAATGAGAACCAGATGTAATAAAGAGACCATACTATACTGAGTATAGAAATATGATAAATAACAATTAAGTAAAAGGTGGAATCTCACCAAATAGTTAATTTAAAATGATTATAGGAAGTAAGTTTAATTTTGAATGTTTAATGATATAAGAACCAGGCCATTCAATGTTAATAATGGAACTATGTTATAAGAATTATTACTGTTCAGCTGGATACAGCAATTTGTAGAATAGTATGTTAATTTAAATATTATAATTGTGTTCAATGTTGTAAAAAATGATTGTTAATTAATTGTTAAAAAACACAGCAAAAGAAACTGCAAATTGTAGCAGAAGACACTTGTAGTAAAGCTATGTTTTAAGATAGGCTATAAATAAGATGGATTTTATTAATAAAAAATGTATCAAAACTGGCTACTATTAATCTCAAAATAACCAGCAAGGAACGAGCGATACGATGCTAATAATAGATGAAACATTGTAATTAGAATAAATGAGAAACTTATGTAAATGAGACAAAATTGTGAATTTTGGAAATCGAGTGGGAATACTAACAACAACGAAAACACGCCGAGAGTGATTATGTAAAAGTTATTTTTAGAATGACCGCATAATGACGTAATTTAGCACAAATCAGAAAATTAGATGCAAAAATTCATTGCCACCGCTGACCAGAATCTGAGGCGACTATATAAGGAAAAACGCAAAGCCGCGAGGGACACACTTTTTAATTCAATCTCGACCGATACAGCAGGAAGCTCCACAGCAAAATTTTAAATAAAAAATAAATAATTATTGAATAATAGCAGAGCAGAACTTACCTACAATGTACAGTCAATAGTAATATCGTTTAATTGAATAACGATAAACAGTGAATTCATATAATATCAGTATTATTTAACTAGAAGTGCTAATCAGTCAGAACGAGGTTAGGAGTGGTTTCTAACCAAGATAAAAACATCAAGAAGTATTAATTGTTCTCCGCGAAAAGTGAAAGTTTACGATCAGTGAATTAAGATCGAAAAGTGAATTAAAAATAATCAATAAAGATTATTAAACAGGGAGTACAGTGCAAAACATAATTGAACAGAGTGCGATTATTATATTATTATTATTAAATGTAATTCAGAGTGTATGTACTAACCACCATACAATAACACAATAACAAATAATCATTGTGAACACCTTTTTAAAAAGGAATTATTTAATTTCCATCAAGGAATGCTGATATTCGCTAACTGTAAATAACCTCAAAATTCGTAAAAGTCAAACGAACGTTTTGTTATTAAGTCTAAGTTTATTAATGGTGTCTAACCTACTAAGCAAATACTTGTAAAGCATCGCAATTCGAGGCATGTTAGTTTTATTCTGTAGATCAAAAGGATTCACCCTTGAGATATAAGAAATTTGAAGAAAATAAGTTTTTAATAATGAGTCAATATTGCCAACCTGCTGGGTATACAGAGAAATAAGTCAGGTCAATTGTAATCAGAAAATAATTGTTTAAATATCACTATAGTATTGACGACTCGGAGCACTAAGTTTTTTATAAGTAAAAACGTAAAGTTTTACCTTACAGCCTAAACCAGCTTTCACCTTTAGAAGGCTTCATCAGAGGCTGCCATAGGTAGCGTTGTCCGTCTTGTTGTTGGCAACGGGATAGTTATTCGAAAGATTGAAGCTGTGTGTGTGTGGTGAGATGTGTTCGAATAATGCGTGCGATTTGAATTGTGTCTGTTCGTTTAGGATGTTGTTTTTATTTGTTTTTGTGTGTTTGTACAAAACCACACACACACACACACACACACACACAGCTTCAATCTTTCGAATAACTATCCCATCGCCAACAACAAGACGGACAACGCTACCTATGGCAGCCTCTGATGAAGCCTTCTAAAGGTGAAAGCCGGTTTAGGCTGTAAGGTAAAACTTTACGTTTTTACTTATAAAAAACTTAGTGTTCCGAGTCGTCAATACTATAGTGATATTTAGTTAAGTAACGGACACGTCATGGATAACGAAATCCAAGAATAATTGTTTAGTTGTATTAATATAATTAGAAAAGCACAAAGTGAGTAATAAAACCATAAAATATATTAACAAAACAGTTACTAACTTATTGAAGTCATTTTTAATAATTTTGTCTTGTTTAAAAGAGTTGTATTTTCAAGCCACTCAAATAGTTACGTTGGCAGCATGGACGTGTGAAGCGCCAACCATTTAAATTTTCAATCCATAACAAGAGAATAATTATTGGATTAAATCAATTTAATAGTAAATTCAAGTGAATAATTTAGCAATATTAACTAAAATTATTTCTTTTATTCATTTTAAAAATAATTTTATGGAACAACTACATAGATTCCATATGGCACCCAAATAAAATTAAAATCAATCTCACTTAACTGTAAACAGTGCAAATCGACTGTTTTGAATTATCAATTGTTTTATGACATACCACGACAAAGTGTATGACAATTTCAGACAGATGGATGCTACCAGTTCTACACCAAAGGTACGTGCAAGTTGTGATTGTATTATAAACTATTCAAAACCACATTGTTACATTACAACTACAATTTAGATCGAGGAATTGCGACGGAACCTCAAGATTATTCCACAGTGCTACTGAAGAAATTAAAACATTAATAATTCACAGATTACAATTATTAAACACATTAATAAATTAATAATTAGCAAACACTTATAAAAATAACAAGAAATAAATAAATTTTAATAAGGGGTACGACTCAGTTTTCTAACAAATTGACGCAAACAACGTGTGGCATTGGAACACGTACGACTTCGCTTCCTAACACATTCAACAAATCAATAACATCAAAATACGCACAAATCAAAATCAAACACAACAATCAGGCTGCTCAAATAACACAAAACATTGCACAAAGGACATACATAAAAGAATCCATAAAACAGTTATATAAGAAAAAAGACGCTCTCAACCGCAAAGCACTAATGCTACACCTACAGATCGCCAACATATACGGACACAATTACATGACTGAACTAATACATCACACAAGTGAATGGACAAAAAAACAAATACATAACATACAGACAAAACACAAGAGAAAAATAAAAAACCTGACACCAATCAACACAAATATAATTCACTCACACAAATTCTACCCACGTACAGTAAACCTCACGAACGTCACAATCACTAAAAACGAACAAACACTCCTTGATAAAGGCCTAAAACATAACATACATTACAAACAAAACAACCAAACACTAACAAAACTCATAGTTGACGCTGAAACAAATATACAAAACACAGCACCAGAACATCAAGACACACTAAGACATAATGTACACAATATAATAGGAGCACATAAGACACCAGACAACAAGAACCACAACTCAGAAATACACACAGCCATCAAACTGAGGGAAAAGGCATACAAACACAACATCACATTTGTAAAAGCAGACAAAGGCAACACGACTGTAATAATCTCCACAGACAACCTACATAAAAAAGTACAAAACTTTGTGGAACAGAACAACATCACAGAACTAAAACACGACCCCACCGACAGATACCAAAACACAGTAAAACTACTAGCAACAAAGCCAAACACATAATGACACACAAACAAAACCCCTATACAAAACAAATCCGACCATCAGCCCCTACCCTCCAAGAGCTTCCCAAAACCATAAAGAAGATATTCAGATCCGCCCCATTATCAACTACCGTAATGCCCCTGCACACAAACTCGCAAAACATCTAGACAAAATTATCAGACAACACACACAACTAGACAACAACATTGCAGTAAAAAACAACACAGACCTAGTAACAAAAATAAAAGACATACACATCCCCCATAATGCCACATTAGCCTCCTTTGACGTTAATAACCTGTACACAAACATCCCCATCTCTGAAACAATCACCATCCTACAAAACAAACTGAAACAGAACAACACACCAGACGAACTTATCAATGAAATAACAGAAACTCTGAACATTATCACAAAACAAAACTACTTTACTTATAAAAATAAATTGTACACACAGTTGTCTTGATTGTTCATCTCTTCTTTCACAGCACTATCACTTAACTAAAAATGAACTTTATCTTGTGAAAAACTTACTTTTTCGTCGGACGCGTTTCGGCTTAAGTATCCGCCTTCTTCAGCTTTTTGGTCAGACTGCCATCATTTCGTAACGGTTTTTGTGTGGAAGGTGTAGTGGGGGTGGTGTGTGGAGGAAGGGGATTGGTGCAGGGATTCAACTTGATGTTGAAAAAAAAACATCAAGTTGAATCCCTGCACCAATCCCCTTCCTCCACACACCACCCCCACTACACCTTCCACACAAAAACCGTTACGAAATGATGGCAGTCTGACCAAAAAGCTGAAGAAGGCGGATACTTAAGCCGAAACGCGTCCGACGAAAAAAGTAAGTTTTTCACAAGATAAAGTTCATTTTTAGTTAAGTGGTTGTACACACAGAATGATGGTCTACCCATGGGCTCCCCCATATCCAGCATTCTAGCAGAAGTCTTCCTCCAACACTTAGAAAAAACAAAAATACTCCCAAACAATGACAGACACTCACATAAAATACTATATTGGCACAGATACGTTGATGACATTCTAATACTATACAGGGGAAACAAAAAACAATGTGAACAGTTACTAACGCACATAAACAAAATACATAAAAACATAACCTTTACTGCCGAATACGAACACAACAATACCATAAACTTCTTAGACCTCTCCATCACAAAACTTGAACACAGGCACAAATTCAGTATATACAGAAAACCGACTACAACTGACACACTAATACACAACTCCTCCAAACACCCAATACAACACAAACTAGCTGCCTTCAGAACCATGATACATAGACTTAACAACATCCCCCTAGATGAAAAAGACTACAAGGACGAACTAAACGCGATAAAATATCTAGCAGCATCTAACGGATATGACAGAACAATAGTCAATAAAATCCTACACAAAACAAACAACAAACAAAGACAGAAAACAACAAATTCATAACACTAACATACATCAACAAACAAACTGAAAAAATAGCCCACAAATTCAAAAAAGCAAGGTACAGAATCGCTTACAAAACTACTAACAAAACAGAACACACACACTATCAAAACACACACACACAAAGCACAAAACAAATTCGATCTACCCGGTGTTTACAAACTAAATTGCTCAAATTGCAACAAATTCTACATAGTCCAGACAGGACGTAGCTTCAAACAGAGATACATTGAACACACAAAGGCACTCCACTCCACTACAGAATCCACCTTTGCAAACCACCTCATTGAAGCAAACCACACATACAAAAACATCGACAATAACATGAGCATTCTACACGTACACACAAAAGGCCGAAAACTAGAGACTCTAGAACAATTGGAAATATACAAACACACGAAAACAAATAAAAACGACATCCTAAACGAACAGACACACAAATCACACGCATTATTCGAACATATCTCACCCCACACACACAACTTCGATCTTTCGAAAATCGATTCCGTTGCCCACAACAGGACGGACAGCGCTACCAGTGGCAACCTCTGAAGACGTTTTTTAAAAGTGAAAACAGGTTCAGGTTATAAGGTAAAACTTTGATGTTTTTACCCATAAAAAGTTTTGTGTTCCAAGTCGTTAATGTAATAGTTGTATTTAGTTAATTATTACATTATAATTTAATACATTTGTGTGGTTGGTTTGGGTTAGGTTAGGTTAGGTTATTTATAAGGGAACTGTATATAAAACAAGTGTGTTATGTACCCAAGAATTAAAAAAAATTAAGTAAATCCAGAATATATTTATATACACACATCTATCAAAACACGTAAATAAAAGAAATGTTTACTAGAATATATGTGTTATATGTATCTCTGGGGGACAGAGAGTTGAAATGCTTAGACGGAAGGTGGTAATCAGGTGTTACCACCTTGTGCCCCCCTCCCCGCAACACATGGGGTACACTCAGAATTTTGAAACACATTCTTTTATTAGAAGATTAATGGGTTTAAAACAACAAAAAATCACTTACATTTTAGCTAATTAATAATCGCTCCTTCAGGGATTAATTATTTAATTATAAAAATCTTACTTTATAAAACGGATTATAGTAGAAATATTATGAACATATTGTACAATGTGTTTATAACAAATAACAATAACAATACGTGAGTTTTTAGTAACTACATGTGGCTTGACTAATTTTCTATTTTTCCCAAAATATCGATTTTTTTGAAAAGCAATTACAAGCAACATAAACCCCTAAATTGTATACAGCGCACAAGTTAAACAGAACATTTTGTTCTTTATAAAATATAGGTAACATATTTTTACTGTATGGTTTAGAAGCTATAGCATTTTAAATAAATGCAAAAAAGACCTTACATGGGCGTAGGATGGTAATTTGAAGGGCCAGCATGTCCCAATGGCCTATTTTGCTTATCCGTAAATGGTCACATATTTCAAATAAGTTTGAAACGATGTACCTTTGGCTTAATACATTTTACTCTTTAAGTAAGGGAAATTTATTTTTATTGTACCTATATATTAGTCAAGAAAAGAAGTGGGTTTCTGCAATAAATTTAGACTGATGAAGGAGGTATGCAGGAACTTTTTAATGATTATTGATAACCAGAATATTTGATTGCACCAATCTTCATGTTAGGGAAAAGTGAATGAATGAAGTTAGGAATTAAGTTGAACGAATGGAATGAATAAGTAAAAAATAGAAATATATTTGAAGTGATCATAGATTTGATTGCTTGTTTCGTCAGGAATTTGTACAATCTTGTTTCCCTTTCTCTACCTACTACTGAGTAACTACTTTCTTCAATGATTCGATTACTTATTATATTATGGAATGTGTTTCAGTCTGTGATGCTTGTCAAAAGGAGTGGGAAGGTGACTGTCCAGAACATGGGCCTCTAATATCTATTTCAGATGCTTCTGTATGTATGAGTTTTATTTAATTTGTAAAATTAAATTCTAAATATTTCATTTGGTTCAGTATTGGCCTTAATAAGGAAATAAGTATCTAGTATTAATATACAAAATATATATTTTGTCAAGTATCAACTTAAGTATCTATCATTTGACAGGATTACTAAAAGCATTGTTTATACAAGAGATAATGGCATAACCTGGTCTCATGTTCAGGGTGTGGTGTATGTTGAGGTTGATTAAAAGAAATGTTAAGTTGGAGATTTACCATCGTTACAATTTATCACACAATGTTTCAACCACTAAACAATCTGTGGCTATCTTCAGGTGTAAGTTAAATTAGTACAGACTTAAGACTAGCCAAGATTCATTCACTAACAGCATGAACTGTCAAAATAATGAATAAACCACCACAGTCTAAAGAGTTTATCGCAACTATAGAAAAACTGTATTAAAAATAGAACCACTGCTTACCCTCCCAGTCTACTGGACCAAACTGGAAAGTATTTACACAGGTAAGTTTTTAACTTACATCAGTGTGGTGATGCTTCTCTCAGTTCTGTCCTTAGGACTTGGAAGGTAAGTAGCAGTTCTTTTTTTATATAGTTTTTCTCTATTACAAGATATTTTCTGTTCTTAATACCAGATTTGAATGTTACAGGTGTAAATCCAAGTTTTACTTGTTCTTCTCCTAAATATTTGTCATTTTTAAGTTCTAAAGTTTTATGAGGAATTAAATAGTAAAACTTATTAGGTTTATCTATACTATTACATGTATCCTGTACATAGCCTTGTTCAATGTCTAGCCAAACTTTTAGCCTCTCATTAACAATAGACAGCAACTGGTTATAAGAGCATACTTTTCCATTGGCTAGTCCAATAATACTAATCCAGTATTATTTTTGTTTTTGGAACACAATCTACCCATTATTGGAAGCGAAACTTTATAACTATGCCACTTTTTTTTAACATCAATATCATAATTTCTGTCATACCCAATATCATTTCTCAAATAATTATAGTGGCTCACCTGTTCTAGAATTTTTTGTTTTGTTCTTATTAGCTCCTTACCTCGAAATGTCATTACCTTTGTTGTTATAGTGGAGATTTTCATATTGTATTGGTTGCAAATGTGATGAAGTTAAAAATAGATTTTTGGAAAACAGATCTGTATTTTGAAGTACAAACAAGTTGTCAGCAAACAACAGCATATTCAGTTATCTGTCACGTGATAACTTAATACCGGGGTTCACTAGATGTTTCCATTTCCTTACCAGATTGTCAGTATAAATGTTAGAGTAGGTGATATACTGCATACTTGTCTTACACCTGGATTGACAGATATTTGTTGAGATATCCTACAATTATTTTGACAGCTATTCTTGTTCCATTAAATACGCCTTGTATAGTTCCTATAAGTTGTTGAGGGTATCCCTGTTCTTCTAATAATTGCCACAACAAATTTCTATCTACTCAACCAAAGGCCTCAAAATCAAGAAAAGCTATATGTGTTTCTTTATTAAACTTCACCATGCTTCTCAATGATTTGTGTAATAATAAAACCATTGTCTGTAGAAGATCTGCTCTTCCTGAAGCTGTTTTGTTCTTCCAAAATAAGATGCTCAGAAATAGTCTACAGGCGGGTGGTTTATGATCCTTGCATATATTTTGTATCCAGTATCAACCAAACATATTCCCCTATAGTTATGTCAGTCATTCCATTTTCATAGTACAAATATATGAATAAAGAAATTAACAGAAAGAGAAAAAACTGAATTTGAAAATATAGAAAAATGTTATATTCATGAAAGAAAGTTAACAGAAGTGCCATCACTTTTAGAAAAACAAGTTTTAAAATTATTTAAAGATCTTGGATACTATCAAACAATTTATAATGATGAAAAAGTAGAAGAAATTACAAATGAAATAAATTATTTGAAGAACAGCTTCCAATTAATATGAGAAAAATAAAAGATCATGATCACTTAACAGGAAAATATAGAGGTGCTGCCCATAGTTATTTTAATAAATATTATAAAAATCCAACATTTTTACCAGTATATACTCATAATTTTGCTGGTTATGATGTTCACTTGTGTATTAAAGAATTGGGTGATTTTGATAAAGAAAATATAGATATAGTACCAAATAATGAAGAAAGATATATTTCTCTTAGTAAATATGTCGAAAATGGTAAATAGATTTTTAAATACTTTCAGTGGTAAATAGTACTGATACATTATCAAGTAATTTAAAGAGAGATCAATTCAGAGAAACTTCAAAACATGTTCCTGAAGATTTGTTCTTAAATCCTAAAGATTTATTCTTAGATTTAGTTCTTAAAAAGTCTATATCTGTTGAATATATGGATAGTATAGATGGATTGAAAGAAACTAAATTACCAGATCAGTCATTACCTTCAATTACTGTGATACTTAATCCTATCAGAAATTTGAATATAGCTGCAGCTTTAATAAAAATTGATTGATTTAATTCACTATTTTTTATATCTCACAAACCAATGCCCCGATATTTTATCATAATGGCCAGTCATTCACACCCACATGCTCTCACACACACACTCACTAGCACAGATACATTTTGTTTGGTTTATTTCAATTTTGAGCTCATTAAGGTATAAATATATGATTATTAATTTTGACTTCTCTGAATGTGTGCACTTGTAGGGCCGCCATTGATGTCAGATCCTCTGTATTAAAATGGCAGATGGTCGCCGCATGTCCCTCGTCGATTTACTCTGATAGCACTGATTCTACTTTACATACTTGGATAGTAATTTGCTTGTGTTAGTCTTTAAAGATTTACTGTTACATTTTAATTACATTTAGTAATTTATCTAAAACACTTCTGGTGAAAACTACGCCAACAGCGATGTGAGCTGTTGACGCTCTGATGTGCTGTGTGGAACTGAGGACTGGTTATATGCAAAATTTGCGTATGTATTAGTACATCTGACGTCACCGCCTTTTGTTCTTTCGGCCAACGTCTTGTTTCATACGTTATTGTCTATGCGTCATTATCGTTTATTAATGACGACACAGCCTTGTGGACCAATAAGAATTGATATTAAAGTCTTTCTCCACTTACACCGCCATTGTATATGCTCGGTTTCGCCCGTCCACCGGTGACCTTGGAATTATTCTCCTCTTACTGAATATGCGTTGTTTGTGCAGACATAGGGAAAATGGACCTAACCATACTTTATATAACATGATACAATAAAATATTATGTAACATCCTCAAACCCCATGATTAAGATAACAGGCCTTTATGTACCGTTACATATGAACACACTAAAAATGTTTGAAATAAATTTAATATAAACAATTTAGAAGAATGTACGAAATTATATAAAGGTGATACTAAATATAATTATTTCACTACGACTCGGAACACAAAACTTTTTATGGGTAAAAACATCAAAGTTTTACCTTATAACCTGAACCGGTTTTCACTTTTAAAAAGCTTCCTCAGAGGTTGCCGCTGGTAGCACTGTCCGTCTTGTTGTTGCCGACGGAATCGATTTTCGAAAGATCGATGTTGTGTGTGTAGGGTGTGGTATGTTCGAATAATGCGTGTGATTTGAATTGTGTCTGTTCATTTAGGATGTTGTTTTTATTTGTTTTCGTGTGTTTGTATATTTCCAATTGTTCTAGAGTGTCTAGTTTTCAGCCTTTTGTGTGTACGTATAGAATGTTCATGTTACTGTCGATGTTTTTGTATGTGTGGTTTGCTTCAATGAGGTGATTTGCAAAGGTGGATTCTGTAGTGGAGTGGAGTGCCTTTGTGTGTTCAATGTATCTTTGTTTGAAGCTACAAGTCTGGCCTATGTAGAATTTGTTGCAATCTGAGCATTTTAGTTTGTAAACACCAGGTAGATCGAATTTGTTTTGTGCTTTGTGTGTGTGTTTTGATAGTGTGTGTTCTGTTTTGTTAGTAGTTTTATAAGCGATTCTGTATCCTGCTTTTTTGAATTTGTGGGCTATTTTTTACTTCCATGTTCCTTAAGGAAATGGAAGTATGGTGATGGCAAAAAAAATCCTGTTCGAGATTATTGCAGATTCTGATTGTACTACATTCAAACATGAAAAAAAGTCATTTTTCGAAAAGTGTCTGTGTGTGTGTCTGTAGATTTTTTTTCTATGGCAAACGATAACAGCCACAAATTCAAACTGAATCAAATCATTTTTTGCATACAGCCTGATTTGTAGAGTACTCACAACCTATTGATTTTGGTGAAGATCGGTTAAGGGAAAGGGGAGGTTTACCTGCAACAGTTTTTTTTAATCAAGGGTAATTTTTTTCTATGGCAAACGATAACAGCCGCAAATTCAAACAGAATCAACTACTCTTTTGCATACAGCCATGAATTATAGAGTTCTCAAGATCTATTGGTTTTGGTGAAGATCGGTTAAGGGAAAGGGGTAGTTTACCAGCAACATTTTATATTTTAACAAGGGTATTTTGTATGGCAAACGATAAAAGCCGAAAATTCAAACAGAATCAACTACTCTTTTGCATACAGCCCTGAATTATAGAGTTCTCAAGACCTATATGTTTTGGTGAAGATCGGTTAAGGGAAAGGGGTAGTTTACCAGTAACATTTTATGTTTTAACAAGTGTATATTCTATGGCAAACGATAACAGCCGCAAATTCAAACAGAATCAAATAATTTTTTGCATACAGCCCTGATTTGTAGAGTACTCAAGACATATTGTTTTTGGTGAAGATCGGTTAAGAAAAAGGGGTAGTTTACCTGCAACAGTTTTTTATCAAGGTAATTTTTTCTATGGTAAACGATAATAGCCGCAAATTCAAACAGAATCAAATAATGTTTTGCATACAGCCCTGAATTGTAGAGTTCTCAAGACCTGTTGGTTTTGGTGAAGATCGGTTAAGGGAATAGGGTAGTTTACCTTCAACATTTTATGGTTTAACAAGGGTATTTTTTTTATGACGAACGATAACTGCCGTACATTAAAACAGAATCAACTACTCTTCTGCATACCTTTTTGAATTATACAGAACTCAAGGTCTGTTGATTTTGGTGAAGATCGGTAAATGGAAAGGGGTAGTTTACCAACAACATTTTATGTTTTAACAAGGGTATTTTCTATGGCAAACGGTAACAGCCGTAAATTCAAAGAGAATCAAAAAAAATTTTTCATACGTTCATGAATTGTAGAGAACCCAAGGCCTATTGATTTTGGTGAAGATCGGTTAAGGGAGAGGGGTAGTTTACCTGCAACATTTTATGTTGTAACTAGAGAAATGTTTGCATGACGAACGATAACTGCCGCACATTCAAACAGAAGCAAATATTTGTTTGCATGGATCCCTGCATTGTAGAGGACTGAAGGTCTATTGATTTTGGTGAAGATCGGTTTAGAGAAAGGGGTAGTTTACCTGTAACGTTTTATGTTTTAACAAGAGTAAAGTACTTAATTTTGATAAATAAAGTATCCTGATAAGTAGCTCATAATAATCCACTGTAGAAACGTAGATGAAATATCTATAAATGAAGAGGCTAGTTGAACAGGGGGGGGGGGGTAATTTTCTATTAATGAAAATTATAGTTGAAGAGGGAGGGGAGAATTTTTTATGTGTACTACGTTATCGGCAACAAAGAAGTAGTTTTTTGTTAAAATTCCTTCCCGGGCTATTTAGCCGTAATCCAATTTTTTCTGCAAAACCAGACGTTTCAGCAATGCCATCGACTGCCATCATCAGTGAAAATCGAGTGCGAAAACGTGAGGTGGTATACGTTAGTGACCACAGTACTGTGGTTAAGGCTGAAGCAATAGAAAGAAGTAGTTTCTATGGAAATATTTCATTTCGAATATGATTTTAAATATAAATCTTAGAACATGGAAGTCATGTATGGATCTCCATACCGATATTTCAGTTTGTTTGTTGATGTATGTTAGTGTTATGAATTTGTTGTTTTCTGTCTTTGTTTGTTGTTTGTTTTGTGTAGGAGTTTATTGACTATTGTTCTGTCATATCCATTATATGCTGCTAGATATTTTATCATGTTTAGTTCGTCTTTGTAGTCTTTTTCATCTAGGGGGATGTTGTTAAGTCTATGTATCATGGTTCTGAAGGCAGCTAGTTTGTGTTGTATTGGATGATTGGAGGTGTTGTGTATTAGTGTGTCAGTTGTAGTAGGTTTTCTGTATATACTGAATTTGTGCCTGTGTTCAAGTTTTGTGTTGGAGAGGTCTAAGACGTTTATGGTATTGTTGTGTTCGTATTCGGCAGTAAAGGTTATGTTTTTATGTATTTTGTTTATGTGCATTAGTAACTGTTCACATTGTCTTTTATTTTCCCTGTATAGTATTAGAATGTCATCAACGTATCTGTGCCAATATAGTATTTTATGTGAGTGTCTGTCATTGTTTGTGAGGATTTTTGTTTTTTCTAAGTGTTGGAGGAAGACTTCTGCTAGAATTCTGGATATGGGTGAGCCCATGGGTAGACCATCATTCTGTGTGTACAATTTATTGTTATATGTAAAGTAGTTTTGTTTTGTGATAATGTTCAGAGTTTCTGTTATTTCGTTGATAAGTTCGTCTGGTGTGTTGTTCTGTTTGAGTTTGTTTTGTAGGATGGTGATTGTTTCAGAGATGGGGATGTTTGTGTACAGGTTTTTAATGTCAAAGGAGGGTAATGTGGCATTATGGGGGATGTATATGTCTTTTATTTTTGTTACTAGGTCTGTGTTGTTTTTTACTGCAATGTTGTTGTCTAGTTGTGTGTGTTATCTGATAATTTTGTAATTGGGCTGAATCTTGTAGCCTGAACCAGTTTTTGCTTATTATAAGCTTTGTCAGAGGCTGCCACTAGGAGCAGTGTCCGTCTTGTTCTTGGTGACGGCACTGTCGTTCAAAAGATTGATGTTATGTTTGTGCAGTATGATATGTTTGAATAGTATGTGTGATTTGAATTGTGTCTGTTTGTTTAGGATGTCATTTTAATGTGTTTTTGTGTGTTTGTATATTTCTAGTTGTTAGAATTTGTGTGAGGGAATTATATTTGTGCTGGTTGGTGTGAGGTTTTTATTTTCCTCTCGTGTTTTGTCCGCATGTTTTGTATTTGTTTTTTGTCCAGTCATTTGTGTGGTGTATTAATTCATCATGAAAGTGTGTCCGTATATGTTGGTGATCTTTAGGTGTAACGTGAGTGCTTTGAGGTTGAGAGCGGCTATTTTGTTGTATAATTGTTTTATGGATTCTTTCATGTATGTCATTTGTGCAATGTTTTGTGTTATTTGTGCGGCCTGATTGTTGTGTTTGATTTTGATTTGTGCGTATTTTAGTATGATTGATTTGTTGAGGCAATTTGACAGCGTCATCACCAAGACAGTGCTCTTAGTGGGAGCCTCTGACAAAGCTTGTAATAAGCAAAAACTGGTTCAGGCTACATGGTAACAATTTCACGGTTTTTACCAATAAAAAATTAGTGTTCCGAGTCAGTAGTATTATATTTATAATTAGAATATTGTGAATATGATCTTGAAGAGTAGACAGAAAAAATATTAAATATGCAAAATGATTCAGAAACTGGTTACTTATTTGAAGTAGATTTAGAACATTCTAAAGATTTACATGATTATCATAAAGATTTATAATTTGCTCCTGAAGTAAGAATGAAATTAGTAACAACATTAGAAAATAAACAAAAATGTATTTTACATTGCAGGAATTAAAACAGTGCATAGAAAATGGATTAAAATTATCACAAGTTCATAGGATTTTAAAATTTAAACAATCAAATTGGTTATACAAATATATAGATCTTAATACGGGAATTAGGACAAAAGGTAAAAATTATTTTGAAAAAGATTTCTATAACTTGATGAATAATCCTGAATATGGTAAACCAATGGAAAATATAAGAAAAAGAGTCAATATAAAATTAATTTCAGATAAGAATAAGTATGATAAACATATTTCAAAACTGAATTATATTATACCACAATATTTTCAGAAAATCTGATCGCAGTTCATATAAATAAAATAAAAATAACCTTTTTATAAGTTATTTATGTTGGATGGTCAATTTTGAATTATCAAAAGAACTAATGTATGATTGTCATTATAAAACTATGAAACCAAAATATGAAGGTAAGTTAAAATTGTGTTATTATGTATACTGATAGTTTTATTTATTATATAGAAACTGATGACTTTTATCAAGATATGAAAGAAATAATAAATGCATTTGATATAAGTGATTATCCAAAAGATAATATTTACACTATACCTCAAGTTAATAAAAAGGTAATTGGAAAGTTGAAAATAACGGAAAAATAATGGAAGAATTTGTTGCATTAACCCTTAATTGCCCGGGCGGTTTGGCGATACAATTTTGCCCGGGCGGCGTACTGAGTACGCCAGTCCATTTGTTGGTCTGTCCCACCAAATTATCATCAACTGCTTGTAATTTTTTAACACGTTGACTGTGAATGACACACCGTGTGTCATTTTGATAACAATTCCAAGTAATTCAGCTCCAGAAAATAAAACAATTTATTTTTCTCTGCTCTAGAACGTTTTTCGTTTCATAATATTATTTCTTTGTCCTTCAATGTAATTATCTTTGTTATAAACAAAATTGTAATTATCGTTTGTAAACAAACGAGCTAAGCCATTGAGATAAGCCGCAACAAACAGAACACTACCAAGAGAACATGTTTTTTTTTTTGCACAACGAAGTGAACGTGATAACATTGTAAAAGCGAAATAATAAAAAAAAACATGCGGGTAATTATATGCGTTTATTGAAACGAAATATGAAAGAGGAAATGGCTGTCCTACATATATACGTATATATATATTTTTTTTCTTACAAAAAGTTTCAAACAACATTTCAAACATAAAAACAAGAGCACAAACAACGTTTTCAGTAATTATTGTCAAAAACTTAATCTTCGTCATCCAGTTCATTTTTATTGGCACATGTTCCGCAGAGATAAACCGTTTTCGCCAAATGAGTTTTGCATGTAAAAGCAGAACATTCTGAGCAACTAATCGTAGTGTAGTTGTTTTTTGCTCTTCCGCATGAAGTGCATCGTCCTTTTCCCTTTTTTGCGGGTGGTTGTATTTCCTGCTCCTCGTTTATTCCGTCCGAAGAAAGCACTCTACGAATTATTGCTTTTGAATGCAGAGGTAGACTTCGTAAGTTTGCACGATCTTGAAGGTGTGGCTTCATAAGAGACGTCGCTAAGTTTTTCAAAAATATTCTTCTAAACTTGGGAGAAGCACTGGGTTTAGAGAAATTCAAAAGGATTTGTGCATTTATGCCTGCCACGTTTTGAAGCGCAAAAAAGTTGCCATCGTCCATCTCTTTGTTTTACGGGCTACGGTGTAATTGCCACCAAGTTGGTCTACTACATCCACTCCACCTTTGAACTTATTATAGTCCATGATTATTTTTGGTTTTTGCGTCTCTGAATCAATTTTATCATCGTCGTGTGCGGTGCTGAGAAGAATTACACATTTATTTTTTTGGTCGTGTAAGAAACCATCGTGACATCTTTTTGAAAACAAAAAATTGAAGTTCCAACTTCTCTTGTTTTCGTTGGCTGTAATTGAAAAGGGATTTCTTTTTTGTTCTTTTTTAGTGTACCCACGAGGGTAATACCACTGGCGAGGAGAGATTTGGCTAAAGGATAACTAGTGTACCAGTTATCGGTAGTCAGGTTTCTGTTAGAACCTTTATAGCGGCTAATCAGCCTATTGACGATATCCAAGCTCGCATTCGAAGCTTCATACAGTCCAGGAGGTTGAGTGCCACAGTACATTTCCAATTTCAAGCAATAAAAAGTTCGCGAATCAACAACTGCAAATATTTTTATGCCATACTTGGCCGGCTTATTAGGAATGTATTGAATGAAAGAGCACCTGCCACGAAATGGCTCTAACTTTTCATCAACCGTCAGTTGATCCCCAGACAAATAAAATTTATCACAGTTGTCATTGAAAGAGTCGTAAAACTCCTGTATTGCGGCTAACTTATCGGCTGTTTTTCGAGTAAGTCTTGTGGATGTGTCATCGAATCTTATGGAAGCTAGAAGGTATCTGAATCGTTTCAGCCCCATCACCCCTTGCAATATTTCAATGCCAGTGCCATCCCGAGCCCATGCTTCGTCGAGATGTATTTTAGACATTTTTTTGTATCCTAATAAGAATAAAATCCCAATGACAGCCATTATTTCTGATCTGCTTGTGTCCTTTGCACTATTTTTTGAGATTTTCTTAGGGTCCTCCATTGTTCTGTTACGCTGTATGTACATGTTAGTGTATTTCACTAGAGAATCAATCATGTCTAAGTTTATAATCTTCAAGAAAGCGGAAATTTCGTCTTTCACGTCGGCACAGTCTTTGGAAGCCGGAAGTACTTGTTTCACAATATTTTTACTAGGCGTACGCGAAAATTTACTTTTTATAGGGCTCTTCTTCCATTTATAAATTTCACTGATTTCATTTACGACCCTTCCTCTTACTTTCTTCTTTTTGTAAATAGTTTTAGTAAAAAAATCGTTGTCATCGGTATCACTCACCTCGTCGTCAGAAGTCCTTGGAAGTGGTTGAGGAAGATCACCATCTATTTCGGAATCACTATTGTGGTCACTCTGTTCGATAATCTCACGTTCGTCAATATCAGATGATTGAATGTCAGTGTCAACGCCTGAATTTTGCTTCTCTTCATCCGACAGTTCACGTAAAACACGTTCGAAATCTTCGGGCCGCACAATTTCATTCCGCGACATAGTTGGAGGGGCGGCGTACGGAGTACGCCAAACCGACCGGCAAGTAAAAGACGTCACTACTTCGGCTTGCGATAACAGACTGGTGAAATTCAAACGGATCATTGTGCTCGGAGGGAGTTGGTAGGAGGGTACTGAGGGGGCCGTGCCTTGATGATTGGTAGGTTTTCATTTACAGCAAAACTTGCGTGGCTGGCGTACTCTATACGCCTACCCGGGCAATTAAGGGTTAAAAGCAAAAATGTATGCTATAAAAGTTGGAGATAAAGAAACTAAAACATCAAAAGAAGTTAACAAACGTGTATTTAAAAATGCTTACATAGTTTTAAAAGAATTATAAAAACTGTTTACATTATAAAACTAAAAGATATATAAAACTATTAAAAAAGAATTTAAGCAGAAGCTATAAACATGAATTATACATAATTGAAATGAATAAAATAGTATTAAGCACTGATGGTGATAAAAGATTTATATTAGAAGATAAATACTTTACCTCATGGGCATTATGAAATATACAACTATGAAATATATAACATTATAATAAAAATTAAAAAAAAAATAATATGATAATTATTTTAAAAATTTATACTAGTGTTTTCTTTAATTCATATTCATAAAAACTGACAATAATTTCTTCGTTGTCTAAATCTTTTAGTTTATAAGTAATGGGATAAGTATCATTTATTTTATTAACAACAAATGTTTATCTGTTCATATTATTAGAATACTTATTTTCAAGATTTTTTAAAAGCTTGAATTCTAACATGATCACCGATCTTAAATTTTGGTAAAATTACTTTTGTATCTGAATTAGATTTATAAACATTATCAAGTAAACAGTGTTAATTTTTCATATTTGCCTCACCTGATTTCATTTGTATAGTTCTGTGAGTAGAATTGTTATATTCTTTAATAATTTGTTGTATATTATCAACCCATCAAAATTTTTTATTTATTTCAAATAGTACTTTTAACTTGTTATTCAGTGTTCTATTAAACCTTTCTATAATTGTACTCTTTTTCTCATTCTAGTATGATGCAACTTGATATTATACTTTTTCATTAGTGAATTAAATTCTTTATTTTAAAATTCTAAGCCCTTATTAGTATGTATGTAATAAAGATCAGATTTGTGACCAATTTTAATAACATAATTAACAATTTCATGAAATGCTTTAGAAACATTAACTCCATTTTTGTTTTTAAATGGTCTTGTCTATTAGTGAATTCTAATATTTCAGCTACATCTTTTCCCTTAAACCAAGGATTATTATCATGAATATGCTTTTCCCATTGAACATTAGCTATTCATTATGAATGTCAATTAGCGAGTTCATGATTGCAGTTGTCACTATTTATATAGGTACAGATTTAAAGGGAAACATTAATCATGAAATATAAAAATATATAACAGAAAAATTTAACTTATTTTCGTGATAATGGTGTTTGGTTGCATGTTTGAAGGTGTTGGTAAATGACTGATGCCTAATTCATTATACTTTCTGTACCATTTTTATAAATATTATCATAAATTGCATCTCTAGTAACCCATTTTAAAAATAATGTAGCTTCTTCTTTTTTCGAAGATAATATTAAAGAATATAGATCTGACTCATTGATAAAAATTGTGTGAGGATAGACATTTTCAGAAGGGCTATCCAGTAGCCTCTCCTTAATTAATAAATTTTCTAGCATAATTTCATCATCTTCATCAATGTTTTAAGACGTAAGTCCATGACTTACACCTAATTAAAGATAACACTTTGTATCATTTTCATCAATATTGACTATAATTATGAAAATTTAGTTAAGAAATTTTTGTTGATGATGAAACTGAAGCAGATGATGTTCTTAGGCCATCATTCTTTAATAAATTACCCACCTTCTCATCCTGAATTGTGATAATAATCTCTTTAATTTGTTTTAGATCTTCCCTTATTATTGATGGTTCAAGTAATTGCAATGGATTCCTATAAAATCAAAGTTCCTCATTTTTGTTATCTCAATACCTGTTTTTTCTTATTTACTTTAAATTTAATAGCGTTATTTCCAAAGCCAAACATATGGGATAAGTAATTTTCCATCCAAAAATCCATAAGAGACTTAATTGTTAACTTCATATTTGAATTTATAGTTATTTTGAAATTGTTTGGATTATACTTTTTCTTTTTTTCCTGCTGACATCTCATCAATGCATATTTTCAAACACTCTATAAACCTTCTTTCTAGATCTACAATGGAATAATAACCACGGAAAATGTTGAAGGTTAAACCGCTTGTTCGAATTGAAAAACTGATTGAGTTAACAAGACTGAGTTAGTGTTATGTTTGCTATAAAGTTATTGGAATAGAAACTGACTAATCCAAGCATATATTTTCTGTCTTTGTCCAAGTGAATAGGCTGATATAAAGTTAACTTTATTATAGAATTAGTACCAGTTAATTTAACAAATTTTATTTTAGTTTTTCGTTATTTAAATGGGGAAGAAACATAAGAAACTTCAAAATTAGATTTAGAGGTAACTGTATATGATCATAAAGATAATTAATTATAAAGACAAAACTATTCTTTATAATCCTCTAAGATGTGTGATAGTGGGAAGTTCTGGACCTTGTAACAGGACAAAAGCCTGTTTTCATATTTATGGTACAAAAGGAATTATTTTATTGTATTTTGTACACATGTAAATGGGTAGGGCAATTTTACCTTTGTTTAACGAAAACAACGCAGTTACATCGGTGCGGGACAATTCCAAGGTCAAGCCTACGTGACCGGCGACACACAGCGTTATATAGTTGTCATTGTCCAACAATACAAAACGAAATTAAAAACATACAGGACGTAACAACAATGATGCATAATGAGGGCGTTTCCTACTTCGATACACCAAACAATGACGTCAATGCGCACACACTTACGCAAAATGTACATAGCATCCAGTCAGTCTGTTGAATACCATCATAGAGTGAGGATGCTATCAATGTCGCTGGCAAAAGGTCAGCCAGATAAAATGTGTTAATATCAGTGACAGAAATGTAATTAATAAGAGTTAGTGCTTCACAATTATCGTTTAGTTAACAATGTAAAGTCAGTGACAGAAACAACCAGCAAATACGGAAAATACGCTGAACACCTGGCCTGACGATGAGGACCGTTCAATGTGGATAGCACGAAGTAGCAGGAAAGTCAAAATTGCAATCAAAATTTCTTTTAAATAATTGAGCTCCAAAGTAATAATATCTAAAACCAAAAATGTATCTTGAATAATATTGTGATGAGAGGGAGAGAGTGAGAGAGAGAAAGAGTGTATCAAACAATGCCGGCAACAAAACTGAGGCGTTGGTTTGTGTTAAAGATTATAGCAGAATAAATCAAATGGAAACACTTAAGTATATTAATAGCGGCAAAGTAATAAAATTATCTAGTTAATCAAACAATATAACAAAATATTTAAAGTCATGACTAATGAATATAATAGTAAGAATATGACCGCCGTTTTGTCTTGGTCACGATAAGGCAGCCATTGTAATGTATGACGATTTAATTTTGCAAATTCGAAATAATAAAAAATAAGTTGATATACTACAATATTGATGTTGATAACTTCATTTCAATCACCAAACTGTCTCTATTTACGCTTAATACGAACTCTGGACCCAACAAGAAACAAAGATAGTGATGAAGACATGTGCTCTAATAATTATGGTAAGTACCATAATTATTGTAAGATTAACATAATAAATAAATACACAAAAATAAGTATACAATTTGTATGTTAACAAATGGTGCCCGAACTGGCGACTATAAAAAAAAAAAAAAAAAAAAAAAAAAAAAAAAAAAAAAAAAAAAGGAAATTTTTTTTATATAATAAGCCCAAAGATAGAGACAGAGTGAGTATTGAAGTGAGGGGTATTACAATTGTAGGTTATGTTGTGACGTCTGTAGAAAGCAACAGTTCATTAAAATTTTTTAACAATGGCAAACAATAGTGAAATAAGCGTAACAGAATCAGAAATGATGAGTGAAGGTATTCACTCGACACCAGTCCCAACAAAAAGAGTTGAGGAGAATGACGTGATAAAAATGATGAGATTACTTTTTGATGAAAAATTTAACGAACAGAGTATTAAGTTTGATGAGCAAAATACAAGATTAGAGAATTTTAATGATAAGTTTAACCAATTTGATGAGAAATTCAATGACATAAAAAAGGAAATTAAAAGACAAAATTGTAATTTTGATGAAAGAATAAATGAAATAGAGATACGTTACGATAATATTGAGAAACAAACAATAGAAACAGTTAATGAGAAATTTAATATTAAAATAAATAATTTAGTCAACAAAATCGACAAAATTAATGAGACAGTAGACAAGACAATACAAAACCAGATAGAATCACAAAGTAGAGAAATGGAAAAGAAATGTTTAACCACAGTAGAAAATCAAATAGAAATTAAGACAAATTGTGAAGTAAACAAACAAATAGAATTGAAAACTAATGTTTTGCAAAATAAGCTAGAGAAATTTGAATCGAACGTAATAGACATAACCAAACATTGAAAAATAGATCAAACAGTATCAGAACATGAGAATAATACTAGTAATAGAATAAGCATGTTACAAAATAAGATTAAAGAGATAGACGACTTAGCTGTACAAAATAACAATGATATGCATGTTAAATATGATGTAATTGAAAATAGTTTAACAAGAGTAAAAAATGAGTTAGGGGGGAAATTCATAAAAAAGTTACCGGTGTTACTGAAAGGGTAATCGTAACTAGGTGTGATGGTACAATTCTGGTACAATCATACTTTTATAAAAATATGGTCCTAAAAACCATAATTATTGTATTGTATTCCCTAACTATTTATTTTGTAATAAATTTTGTAATATTTCATAATCCCTATAAAGTTTTGGTGAATAAACTATAGAATATTTTATACAACACATATTGGAATTAACAGGATTTCGATCGAATTCGTTGTAAAGCTACCAATGTCGCAAAAAACTATGTGTCACAGATAGCGGTAAACAAGCCTAGCCCATGATGACATAAGCCAAAGGAATGCATACTTTTGTAAACAAACGAGGTTTGGCCGTACAAACAAAAGACTGGTGACGTAGTTTTGCCCCACCTACGCAATGTTTAACAAAGACTTTTCGTCATTTTCGCCTGGACCGTGAATAGGGCCGGTCGGCAGTTCACATGGCCGGCATATTCACTGAGTGTGAATATTTAAATTTTACACCACCAAAAGTGGTTTAAATAACAGTGGTCCGGTACCGTACAAATCGGCAAAAGTGATCGATGATGTGAGCGTCCAGAATCGACGAACTCGCAGTGTGCGACGTTCAATAAAAAACGGAAGCTAAGTATCAGCTGTCCGATATTTATATCATTCAGTAAATTCATAATGACCAAAATTATTCATTAAATAAACAAAATGAGCTCATAAAAAACAACTAAAAACTTGTACCAGAGAATGTGTGAGAGAGAGAGAGAGAGAGAGAGAGAGAGAGAGAGAGAGAGAGAGAGAGAGAGCGTGAACGTAATAATATTAACAAGTGCTGGGTTGTGAACAATTTTTCAATAAAATTATGCATATATAGATATGTATAACATTGTTATGTATGTAAACATTTTCATATTATGTATTTCTAAAATACAATAATAATTTTTAACTTGTATAGAGGAACTGCGTTTCATGGCGCAATATAGTAGCGTGCGCATTTCGCACTATAGAATCACTTGTGTATTTAAAGATGTAAATAAAAGGTAAACATTGGTAACCATTTCAAGTAATAGTAATTATTTCAGATTATTTCAAATTTTAAATAATTGAATAATAATTAAAGAGTTATTAATGAATTAATATGGTACAAAAGAAAGTTGTACTAAATTTATAACTTAGGTAGTAATGAAGTTAAATTATTAATTTGTAACGAATAAAACATTTCTAATGAATGTAATAAGTAAGAATATATATAAACTGAGATTTACTGTTATGAGTAGGTGAGAGATAAATTTTATAATGCAAGTGTCAATGATTACAGTAAGGTAGAATGCTGAAAAAGGAGATAGCACCTGGGTGTAAATAGAGGCAGGTGAGTTATTTAATTGAAGTTAATGGGAGTTAGATTGATACGAATTTTAAATATTAAAGAAAATAATACAAAGAGAGTATTAGACATTTAGGGACACAGTAGTTAGTGATTATTTGTAGAGGTGAATAAAGTAAAGGTTAAACATTTATTTGTTGCTGATGATATTTTGTAGTGGGGGTGAGGTGATAAGGAGTGACCAATGTATAGTGTTGTGGCAGGTAATAGCGTAGTTTAAGGGAGTGCTTGCCGATATTCCAGGAAGGGCAAAATATTATGAATGTATATAGCCAGGTAGGGAACACCCATTCCTGTACAAAGACGCGCGGTGCCATAGGATTTATCGTCGGAATGAAATTAGTGAAAGGTGTTTATAATTGAGAAATTGGTGTCATGATAGGTAAATTTGGTTGTCAGTTAGAAGAAAGGTGAGTAAGATTATAAATATTAGCCTAGATAATATGTCAAAGCATAGTGAATACAGGAGTCACCCAGACTAAACAATGATAAGAATGTGAAAGGTTAGGTAGGTAGAAAATTCAGAGTAGAGAGGTAATAAGGAAATGAAATAATAATAACGTAATATGAATATTAATATTAATTTTGAAATAAATATTATAATCATAATAAATAATTGGTGGCTAATTAATGAAAGTTTAGAATTATTAATTAATTAATTGAAATTGTAATTCTTATAATTTAAATAGGTAGAATGTGTAAATTCTAATCAAGATTATATATGAATTAACTATTTCAATGTATTAAATGTATTAATGTATCAATGTGGATTATGATGTATCATGTATTATGTATTAACATGGAAATTTTAACATGATGTATAGGAAATAGAGTGTGTTGGAGGAGAAAGAGGGGTAAATATTATTAACAGCGCCAGTTATTAACTGTTAATAATAATAATAAATATTAAATAATAATATTTTATTTTTTTTATAAAATGTTTTTCTCCCTGTTTGAGTAATTAATTTAAAGGGAGATTATATCCATAAATTTGGGGTTTATATATAATTATTATATCCATGTATTTCATTTAGATATTTGTTTCTTTTATAATTACATTAATTATGAAACAGAAAGAGTTAATTATTATCGATGGGAATCGAAACGATTTTTACAATTAAAGGATAGTCCATGAAGAGAATGGCACTCCTATATAATTCTTGTTGATTATATTTTTTGTATTTGTATTTCTTGTATTTCAAGCAAACCCAGTGCTTCTTAACGCAAACCAGCACATAGCTAAGGGGAAACAGATCAGTTAAGGATAGAGTAATATACCAAGCCACTATTTTGATATTTTTAATTAATTGTTTCAGTGTTTGGTTATGTTATGACGGCGGTCCTGAGCTGGCCAGCACGTCAGAGCAGGAACGTTATGCGCCTGATTGGCCTTATGGTGTTGGGATCTCGAAGGAGAAGTCCAGTAAGGTCATGCAGGTACTGTCATCATCATAGGACCACGGGTGAGTTATTGTATTTCTTTTTATATAAATTGTAAGGGGGTTGTGGTGACATATCCTGGCTGATCCCTTTAGGAAGTACGAATGTGTCAATGAAAGTTTTTATGCTTCGGCACAAAATCTTTCATTGAGGGGGTTTTGTGATGGTACAATTCTGGTACAATCATACTTTTATAAAAATATGGTCCTAAAAACCATAATTATTGTATTGTATTCCCTAACTATTTATTTTGTAATAAATTTTGTAATATTTCATAATCCCTATAAAGTTTTGGTGAATAAACTATAGAATATTTTATACAACGCATATTGGAATTAACAGGATTTCGATCGAATTCGTTGTAAAGCTACCAATGTCGCAAAAAACTATGTGTCACAGATAGCGGTAAACAAGCCTAGCCCATGATGACATAAGCCAAAGGAATGCATACTTTTGTAAACAAACGAGGCTTGGCCGTACAAACAAAAGACTGGTGACGTAGTTTTGCCCCACCTACGCAATGTTTAACAAAGACTTTTCGTCATTTTCGCCTGGACCGTGAATAGGGCCGGTCGGCAGTTCACATGGCCGGCATATTCACTGAGTGTGAATATTTAAATTTTACACCACCAAAAGTGGTTTAAATAACAGTGGTCCGGTACCGTACAAATCAGCAAAAGTGATCGACGATGTGAGCGTCCAGAATTGACGAACTCGTGGTGTGCGACGTTCAATAAAAAACGGAAGCTAAGTATCAGCTGTCCATTATTTATATCATTCAGTAAATTCATAATGACCAAAATTATTCATTAAATAAACAAAATGAGCTCATAAAAAACAACTAAAAAATTGTACCAGAGAATGTGAGAGAGAGAGAGAGAGAGAGAGTGAGAGAGTGAACATAATAATATTAACAAGTGCTGGGTTGTGAACAATTTTTCAATAAAATTATGCATATATAGATATGTATAACATTGTTATGTATGTAAACATTTTCATATTATGTATTTCTAAAATACAATAATAATTTTTAACTTGTATAGAGAAACTGCGTTTCATGGCGCAATATAGTAGCGTGCGCATTTCGCACTATGGAATCACTTGTTGTGTATTTAAAGATGTAAATAAAAGGTAAACATTGGTAACCATTTCAAGTAATAGTAATCATTTCAGATAACACTTTCTGCTATCATATCTTTCGCTTAACCGAATTCTGGCCTAAGGTAAGTTTAAAGGTATATCACAAGATGGCTCCCGATATTTAAAAAATTATTCAGTAATTATTAAGTAAGTTATATTGGCAGTAATTCGTAGTATAACAATTGACGCTTTCCTACCAGGGATGTAGTGTAACATAGGGACTTATACAACGAAATAGAGCTAGAAACTTTTAGTCATGAAAACAGGGTGCGGTTGTGGTATGCGGTTTTTAAATCAAACACGAGAATATAATCGTTTCAGTAACAATAGCTGGGAAATACAACTAACTAAGATAGTAAGATGTTTTAAGGTAATTCAATAATATGGGCGGAGGCGCACAGATTAGAATGGGACTGCTATGAAACTTTTGAAAGAGCATTCAAAGATAAATATTGGATGGAAGAAGAACAGGAAAGTTTAAGAAGCCGTATCATGGGAGCGGGTAATTTCATAGGACATAACAATATAACAATGTATGTGACAAAACTGTACAACGAGGCTAAATACCTCGAGCCACCGATACCTTTCAAATCGTTCGTTAGATACGTAAGTAAGCACCTACCAAGAGAAGTGCAAATCACCTTGATGACAAAAGAGATAGAAAATCTGAACGAACTTGAGCGAATTTTGGATATATTACAGAGCATTAGGGATCGTGAAACAGGTAGGCTACCTATACCACACAATAACAATAGTAATAACAACACAGAGTTTAATCGACCAAGAAATAATTATCACAGAAATAGTAATAATAATAATCATATACATAGTACTAGTTTACAGCAATCAGGTGAGTGGAGTTGTTCTAGGTGCAGGAGTGAGAACTACGCCTACAGACAACAGTGTTTCAAATGTAAATTACCGAAAGAAGATCAGAGGAGGCGAGAAAACACGATGCAGTATGGACCGACAGACAGAGGAGCACCGAGTACCAGCGGAACGCCCAATCACAAACAGGGACTGCCGAGTAGTCACCAACGACCAAACATGAACAACAGCGGACAACAGCCGGATAACTAAGACAAACAGTGGTAACCAGGACCCGACCACTGTTCAGAGAAGCGCATGAGGTCCATCCAGTAGAGGACGTCCAAAGCAACGTTATCAAAACGGACATAGTAGCGGACTTATTGGAGGAAGAAAATAATACTACAACGGAGGTGAGAGCGGGACTGACGGAAATACAGGTAACTGTAGAGAATAAGCATTTTAGAACACTGGTAGATACAGGGAGAGAAATTTCAGTCATAGCAGAAAACATTTTAAGCGAATTAAGAGAATTTAACAAGAATATTCCAGTTTTGCCTGTAGCAGGGGTTACAGTGATAGGAGTCACAGGAGTACGCAGCAAGCGTGTGACAAAACAGATACATTTGAACTTTTTGATTAATGATGTAGATTTTGATAACACATTTTTGGTAGTTAAGGGATTGAGTTTGGACATTATTTTAGGCAACGATTTTTTACAAAGAAATAGAGTGGTGGTAAATTTTAAAGAGAAAGTGATAGAATTAGATGGAGGTGATCGGTCTGTGAGAGTTAATTTTGAAAGGGTGATAGATAAAGTTAAAACAACTGGTGTAAAGTTACTACAAAAGCGAGTAGATGAGAATAATATAGATACTAAAATAAATTTACGTAGAGAAGGTGAGTATATTGATGATGTTGACAATGAAATGAGTAATATTAATGATGCAGTGTGGGAGATAAGGGGGGATGAATTTTGTAGTGGAGGTGAGGTGGTAAGGAGTGGCCAGCATGCGGCGTTATGGCAGGTAATAGAGCAGTTTAAGGGAGTGTTTGCCGATGTTCCAGGGAGGGCAAGAGATTATGAATGTATGTTACAGATACGGGAACACACACCGTTCATGCAACGAAGTTATCCCGTGCCTTACTCTAAAAGACGAGCGGTGCAAGAGGAATTGGATAAAATGTTGGAAGGAGGAATAATAGAGAGGCCAGTATCGCACTACTCAAATCCATTGGTTGTAGTAATCAAGAAGGACAGCAGAGTCAGGTTGTGTTTAGATGCGAGACGAATAAACCAGATTATCATACCAGACCGGGAGTCACCAGAATCAATTAACGAAATATTCCAAAAATTTAGCGGGGTGAAATACATGACGTCGCTGGACCTTACTGCAGGATATTGGCAGGTACCTTTGGCTGAGGTGAGTAGGAAGTACACCGCATTTCTGTTAAATGGAAAAAACTATCAGTTTCGGCGATTACCATTCGGATTAAATACCAGTGTAGCCAGTTTCATCAAATGTTTAGATAAAATTTTGAGACCCAAGGATTTGGATTTTCTGACAGTGTACATAGACGATATTTTGATTGCATCCCGGACTTTTGAGGACCATTAGAACATTTAAGGTATGTGTTAGCGAAGTTAGAGGCAGGAGGACTTACTGTGAACTGGGACAAGTCTAAATTTTTGCAAACGGAAATTAACTTTTTAGGTTTTATCATCACGTCAGAAGGAATCTCAGCAAACCTGGACAAGGTCGAATCTATCATGCGCTTCCCTGAACCAAGGAACATAAAGCAACTTCAAAGTTTTCTAGGGCTGTGCAACTTTTACCGAAAATTTTAAAGAAACTACGCACACGTAACAGCAAGGTTAAGTGCAGTACTTCAAAAGAACAAACAATGGAAATGGGGAGACGTAGAGCGTGGAGCTTTTGAGGAAATTAAAAAGAAATTTAGTAAGATGATCATGATGAACCATCCGGATTTTGAAAAGGTGTTTTATTTACAGACAGATGCCAGTAATGTAGCAGTAGGCACAGAGCTTTACCAAGAGTATAACGAGAAGGAGCACCTCACTATCGCCTTTGCGAGTAGATCATTACTGCCCGCCGAAAAGAACTACACAACAACAGAAAAAGAACTGCTCAGCATCGTATTCGCAGTCGGAAAATTCAGGACTTACATCCTAGGAAACAAGACGATCATACGAACGGATCATAAGGCGTTATCCTTCCTGAACACTTGTAAGCTTGCTCACAGCCGTCTAACCAGGTGGGTGCTCGTTTTACAGGAGTACAACTTCGAGTGGGAATACATTAAAGGGACAGAGAACAAGGTACCCGACACTCTTTCCAGAGTAGATTGTGTGGACAACAAAACAGGTAGGGACTTAAAGGTAATTGAAATTTTTAAAATTAGTAGAGAGGATAAGTTCTTTGGAGAAGAGTTGAAGGATATCAGAACCATGGAGAGAGCAGATAGTAAGTCGGGTAAAATAATAAACAGCTTAGAGACGGAATCAGAGGAATCAGAATATAACCAGTTTTTCCAAATTTACAAAGGGTTGTTGTTTAAGAAGGTAGTAGGGGTGAGCGTGACTGGAGATTAGTAGTACCAGAAGGGTTAGAAGAGAAAATTATTTGGGATTGTCATATAAGATACGGTCATTTTGGGGCGAAGAAGTGTGTCAAGGTATTGAAGGAATCATGTGTTTTCAGGAATATGGAGAGACGAGTGAGAAAGCTGCTGAGGAGTTGTGATTTGTGTCAGAAGTCGAAGGTGGTAAATTATAGGGTTGAGGGTGAGTTGAATTTTATAAGGGTAGAGAGACCATTTGATTTAGTTGCTGTGGATTTGTTTGGACCATTGCCGAAGGGTAGAGGCGGAGTTGTATATATTTTTGTAGTGCTTGACACTTTTTCGAAATATGTAAAATTGTATAGCGTAAAGAGAGCTACCAGCCAGGTATTGAGTGAAAAGGTGACCAAAGACTACATGGTTCACGTGGGTAAGCCGAAGGTGATTTTGTCAGACCATGGGCCACAGTTCATCAGTGGGAAATGGCGCCAGACCTTAGGATGGGAAGGAATCCTCACGAAGCATATGGCTGTGTACCATCCCCAGTCCAACCAGGCTGAGCGTGTAATGAGAGAGATAGGCAGGATCTTTAGAGCCTATTGTCACACTAAATACAGCGAGTGGCCGTTGTATGTAAAAAGGGTAGAAAATTGGCTGAACAGTACCACCCATGAGTTCACCAGCTATACACCTCACGAATTGGTAAAGGGAACACGCTCCCCAAGGATTTTGGAGCAGCTGTTTGATTATCCACCTGAGAGCGAGAGGACGGATGTGAGCATTAAAATCCGGTTGGCCAACGAGAATTTGTTAAGTAAGGGTGAGCAGAGAAAGCGTAGGCACGACGCAAGAGGTAAGTGGGTAAAATACGAAATAGGACAGTTGGTATTAGTAAGGAGGCACGACTTATCGAGCGCTCAGGACAAGGAAATCAAGAAGTTCTTCCTGCTCTACGAAGGACCTTATGAGGTAGTAGGCATCAAGATGAAGAATTCGTATGTGTTGCAGGACAGGGAGACTAAGGAGATAGTAGGAACACACAATGCAACAAACTTAAAGTTATATTGATCATCTTAGGAATTTGATAAGGGGTTGATGTTAGAGTATGAATGAATTTTAATTTTGATATTTATGTTTCCAGGAGGGACACTCCTCCATTTTCGGGCGATCACAGACTCACCACCTCTGATCGTGGATTTTGGCAATCTGGAGGCGGACCATGGTTGGCAGTAGCCTCAGCAGCGGGGCGAAACCAACGATGGTCTTACTCCACAAAAGGGTGTGAGTAGAAATTTTTAACTTACAAGAACGGGGAGGGGGCCCAGAGTTCGTGGAAAGGTAAAGTAGAGTCATGTAAAAAAAAAAAAAGGTCAACTTATTGATGGTTATGTTTTCCACGAACTAATGTAGTTTCATTTAGAAAATTGTGAAACGAAACGCTTAAAATTATTGTAATTTAAATAATTGAATTGTTCAAGTGGTTGTTTTCCTTCAGAAAACAATAGAGTGTATTTTATCTTAATGTAAACTTATCAGATGATCCATTGTTGTAGTTCCTATTTTTGTCATAAAAGAAAATGTCAGTGAAAGTGAAAGCTTGAACTTGCAAAAGTGTCTATGTGAAAATTTTTAAATAATTAAGGAACTTGTTTTTGTGCAAGGTTAACACATTCGAGATGAGCTGCGGGCACTGCCCGCAGTACCGTAGAGTCCCATAAAGACGAAGTGCGGGCATAGCTCGCAGTCGCGTATCTAACTGCGTAATAAATGTAATACGGCTCCCGCTCGCTGTTAGTCACAATGAAACGATAGCAGTATTAGTAGTTAACATTTTCAAATGTAGATGGCAGCAGCAATCAGAGTCTGAACACAACAGTAGCTTTTTTTTGTATGTTGTACCCAACACACTGTACGTACCCAAGCCACATGGTCGGCACGCAGAAAATGGCTTTCGCTACTTGACGGAATATGAAATACGTGATATTCTGTGTGAAGATTCGGGTTCTGAAGGCTTTGTTAGTGACAGTTTTGATATGGATGAAGAAGTTGAAGATTGTATTGGTAAGTTTGTGTCTGAATTTTTGTTTGTTTCTTATAAATTGACCCATTTCATTGTGTCTTATATGACTGCACTGTGTTCACTACACTTATCTTTATTAGAACTATTTTCGCTATAAAAATTAGTGGGCTGTTTTGTTACACCCGAAATTTTGAATACTTTTATAAATACAGGTAAAAGTATAGCTTGATGTCCTCACTTTCGATTTATAAAAAACACTTATACTTCCTTATTTAGGCCTACTGACTATTATTCTCTAGCTGAATTCACTAGAAATGATTGTTAGTTACAGGCTTATAACTGCAGGCTTTTTACAGCCAACACTTACCATTTTTTTTTTAATTGTTAATTTACAAATCATATTCATCCCTATAAAAACAATTAGAGACATACAATTGAAAATAACCATTTCAAAATCAAATGGTTATCTTGCTTCTTTTCTTCTTTGCAGAAGAGCTTCCTGCTGTGTCGGATGGTCCATCCAATATTTCTGTAAACAATGAAAGTCATGTTTCTCAATGTAATGGTACACAGCATGGGGGGGAACCAGTACAAATTTTGTATGTCCCTACAGAAGACTGCTCATTTCCAGGAAATGTCGAATGGTCTTCCCAAGCTATCCACAACGCTCCAGAGAGACCCATATTTGAGGAAGATTCTTATATCTCTGCCCCACTTGATTCTCAGTCTTCACCCCTTGATTGCTTTCTACACTTTTTTGATTCAGAAATTGTAAACAAAATAAAAAGTGGAACGAACAGATATGCTAGCACTACCATCGCAAGGCTCAGGCGCTCAAACAAACTGAAACCACACAGTATATGGCAGAAATGGACAACAGTCAAACTCCATGAGTTGTATGGGTTCTTTTCAATAATACTGCACATGTCTGTTATACACAAATCAGACTTGAAAAAATACTGTAGCCAAAGACCATTTATCCACACTCCGTTTGCTGGAAAAATGTCGTGCGACAGATTTTCTTCTATTTTGTCAATGCTCCATCTCAACAACAATGAAAAATACGTTCCCCGTAATGAACCAAATCATGACCCCTTATTCAAAATAAGACTTTATGTAGATTACCTTCAGAACAGATTTAGAAATTCTTTGATTCCTTCAGAAAACCTGACTGTAGATGAAGGCATGTGTCCTTTCCGTGGCCGTATACATTTCAGGGTTTATATGAAAAATAAGCCTGAAAAGTATGGAATGAAAATATATATTTTAGCAGAATCTAACTCCAGTTACGTATTGGCTTTTGAACCATACACAGGGAGAAACAAAAACAATTCTGTAGTTTCATTGTTGCGTCAACTCCTCACTGGGTACCTTGGTAAGGGGCATACCATTTATATGGACCGCTTCTATTCAAGTCCATTAGTTCATGATTTCCTGTGGCAAAACAAGACTTTGGCAGTAGGCACACTCCAAATAAACAGAAAGTTCATGCCTAAAGATTTGAAATTGGAAAAACTGAGGAAGGGAGAAATGACATTTTGCCATTTTCAACATTTGACTCTCTGTATGTGGAAAAACACCTGGGATGTCATAATTCTTTCTACAAAACATGGTGCATCATGCAGTGAAGTGAGAGTCAAATGTAAAGGTGGTAGTGAGATAAAGGTCAAACCGGATGCAGTGTTAGATTATAATGTAAATAAAGTCGGGGTTGACCGAAATGACCAACTTGTTAGCTACTACCCTTTCAAACGTAAAACTTCAAAATGGTGGAAAAAAATGTTTTTCCACATGTTCATGAGATCAGTGGTAAATGCTCATATATTATACAAAAAAACAAGCTCTAATCAAATGCCACTTGAAGCTTTCATGACCATTATTGGAGAAGGACTTACTAATATGTCTGGTCAAGAAATACTTGCGACACTGAGCAGACAAACATCTTCAACTGCAGATCGTGTAACTTCATTAATTTATGACAATTATTATAATGTCTTACTCTTACCTTTCGGGTTCGGGTCCAGGGTCGTTCAGACGAAACCAGCTACAGAAAGGATTATTTGGATTTGATATGTGCAATAATTTCGTTAACCCATTTTCTACTGTCTAAAATACATACTTATTTTATTTATCGAAACTCGCACACTTCTTTACTTTCTACAAATGACAGGGTTTTTGTTAAACTTTATCTGAAACTACTATAATAATTGACATTACTAAGTGCATATAAGAAAATTGAAAATGAACCAGTATATAACCTCACACACACACTCTTTCTCTTTTCGTTAATATTTAAACAAACTCCCCTCTATTAGAGATCTCTGTTCCTTATTAAGGTATCTATAAAAGCAAATTTTATAATATAGTAATTAAACTTTAAAAGGTGGTACTCATCCTGATAATAGTTTCACTCCAATGCACACCCGTATTATTCACGTGTAATAACCGTGACACAAGTTCACTAGCTGACCGATATCGGAGTTCTCTCAATACGTCTGGGCAATTGTTTAGGCTAACAATGTGCATTGCTGGTTACTGGGGCTCCCCACAGGGGAAGTCTGGCAATTGAAAATTAATGGATTGATACAAAATAAAATTTACATTTCTGTACCGTTACAATACCCCCCCAATAAGAGGTTGAAGGCCGAGGCGTTCAAACTCTTATTGCCTAAACCCTAAGAGGATCAGTGAGGATATGGCGCCGCAACCCCCCTGAACACTCTACTAAAATCATGGGTTCTTACCCCCCTAGTCTGGCGACGGTGGCACATTCAATTAAAAAATCGACAAGCGGCCTTCCATCGCTCCATATCCCACAACTGATTTGTTTCCTCTTAGCCATACTGGTTCATTGACAAAGCACTGGCTCATTTTTTTTTTATTATAAAATATCTCTTAACCCTAGAAAATAGTATTAACAAAACAATATAGGATATATACAATACAGGAGTACATATAAGTTCCAGTCAAAATGACACATTAATTATACAGAATTGCATTTACACAAAATTTCCTTCAGTTTTCAATTTTAAATGAATATTTTAATCATTATGTTTTTTATCAATTATTTATTTTACCATTACAATCAAAATTCAGATCAAAATAGATTCGAAGTCATTATCAAAAATTATCTTTTTAATTTATTTAATTACCTTTCATTAAATTTAATTCATATTGTTTTAATTATCAATTTCAAAATTAATTACATTTTTCAAAATGATCCGACATAAAATATTACCTACATTATTCAAAATTTTTACATTCCTTTCTTCACAGCTGGTATTTATTTTTATTTCATAATAGGATTTTACTACTGGCAATGATTCAGCAGACTACAACAGTTTTGTTATTGTCAACTCAGCATGACTGTAGACATTAGTCACAACATACAACACACCTGTTTACATCAACAAGTGTCTGCCAGACTGGTGTTATAAACACTCTTTCAGTCTAAACATTCTGCTTACCACACCTCTCATACTTGTACTTTTATTTTCAATTTCTATAAATCTTTTAGTTAGCATATTTGTCAAAGTCTATTTATTACAGTTCAAACCAAATATAATTTTAATTCACCCTTTTAGTTATTATTACTTTTTTAATTACGGTTTTCATTTAATACCATTATCTCAATTCCTTTATATTATTGAATCCAAATCTTTTCACCCCTATAAACATTTTATTCTATCTAATCGGTATTATAAACTTTATACTTACAGTACATTATCCACCTATTGACATGAACACAAAATACACACCACATACACACACCAATATCTCCACGTAACCTCTGAAACATTTAACAACAATGTTATTTCATATCAAACAAATTAACATTTATTTATTAATTAACATCAAATCTCATAAAACAATTTAAATTCATTAGAAAATTCAATTATACAACCTTTAAATTAATCAGAATATTTAAACATCTCAAATTATTTTAAATAAATTAATTATTGAAAATACAAGTTCAGTTGCTATCAAAACAATTACAATTCTCTAATTACCATCTTCAAAATTAATTTTGTTATTTATTTAGATTGAAAATATTAATATTATTATTATCACAACAATTTCCATGACATACATGCATTGTTTACCTAACATTTTACAACACACACACACAAGTAAATTCACTACACTTATTTACAATTCTTCATCATAGATTACTGTTATATCACACTTCAATGTACAAGGTTGCGAGGTCAGAACCCTTAAACAAACTATTTAAAATTGTCAATTTGTGAATTTAAGGCTCAGCCTCCATCGTCAAAAATTAGTCTGAGTTTCAAATAACAATTTTCAATTTGATTTGCATTCCACATACGGTTATCCTGTGTATAGTAACCATAAAATTTCAGTTTATTCATTTTACCATAATAATCATATACCAGGTCAACATTATTTATTTCTGTCCAGTCTCCATTAGTAGTTATATTCATTATCAAGTCAGTTAATTTTTCATCATAAGGTAAATTATTATTATTTAAACATGTATCATCAAAATAATTCTCACTCTCTATTTTAACAGGCAAGTATTTCATATCATTTAACCTCTCTTTCAACTCATTATAATTTCTCTGCAACTTATATAATTCTATTTCTTTATCAACACACAATTCTCTATCTAAATCTCTCTCATCATAACACCATATCACATTATTCCACACAGAGGGTACAAACTTATACAAAAAGGGGAAATAATTCAAATCTTTCACCAATAAGGGTCTCTTGCCCTCCAATAATAACATTTTTGAACACCTTGGTTCATCACAAATAAGGGGAAAATTTACCCTCTGCCCTCCATATTCATCTACTCTTTCTTTCCATTCTTGTTCTAATTCATCAACACTAATTACTACCTCGTTACAACATATCACTCTCTCTCTCTCACTCACTATTTCACTATCTATTTTCAACGTATCACTCTCTGATACCACCCTTTCAATCACATTACCATTTTCAATATCATTGTTAACATTTGTTACCTTACTCTCTAATACCACATTTTTAATTATATTTTCATTTTCGACATTATTGTCATCATTTGTTAATTTTCTATTATCATTATGATTTTTACTTTTACTCTGTTCTCCTACTGACTCTAGTATTCTCTCAATATCTTGTTTCAATTTGTTACAACTACTTTCGCATATCATTTTTATCTCATTTAAACGTTTGTTAATATTATCTTCTACCTTAACACTCTGTTGTTTCATATTATTTATGTCACCCTTTAACTCATGGAATTTAACATTCTGTTCATCGAATTTAACACACAACATTGCATTCATGCCACACAAATATCTCATCACATCACTATTATCAGATTGGCTATTACATTTTGATGAGGTTGGGGTTAATTGAACCCCAGAGTCCTCTGTAACCATTGTTTCATCTGTTAAATTTACTTCTATTTCATCTTGACTTGCACTCGGAGTCGAATGTATCTCACAATTACTCATAACATTTGACTCGTCACCATTGTCAACACTCATTATTTCATTGACATCGTCCTTATTCCCCGCCATTTTTTATAAGTTTATAAAATGTTACACAAGAATTTCAATCTTATCCAATATTGACTTAATCCTTTTAATATATCACTATGTTTGTATAATTTACCAAAACACCCTCCCTCTCAAATAACCCGTTCTGCAGCTTGGTTAGGTCTGGCGGATATAGGTTGTAAACCCTATACTCGCATCACTGTTATGGGAGCCAATGTAACTTCAATAATTTATGACAAATATTATAATAGCTTACTCTTACCTTTGGGTTTGGGTCCAGGGTCGTTCAGACGAAACCAGCTACAGAAAGGATTATTTGGATTTGATATGTGCAATAATTTCGTTAACCCATTTTCTACTGTCTAAAATACATACTTATTTTATTTATCGAAAAACGCACACTTATTTACTTTCTACAAATGACAGGGTTTTTGTTAAACTTTATCTGAAACTACTATAATAATTGACATTACTAAGTACATATAAGAAAATTGAAAATGAACCAGTATATAACCACACACACACACACACACACACACACACACACACACACTCTTTCTCTTTTCATTAATATTTAAACAAACTCCCCTCTATTAGAGATCTCTGTTCCTTATTAAGGTATCTATAAAGGCAAATTTTATAATATAGTAATTAAACTTTAAAAGGTGGTACTCATCCTGATAATAGTTTCACTCCAATGCACACCCATATTATTCACGTGTAATAACCGTGACACAAGTTCACTAGCTGACCGATATCGGAGTTCTCTCGCACTCACTCCACTGTTGGTACTGATTTTACGGTTTTTTATTTCATGGTTCTTACTGATTTACTGATCTCACGTTCTAAAAGATGATCAAGTCGGCCGACATAACTTTTTACACTTAGATGTTGTTGTAGGCTGGCCGCGCGTTATTGTTTGTACACTTTTAATACGTGTTATTGCTTTGAAAGATAGGCCTGCTCTTTATTACGGCCTATCTTGCACCCGAGGCGACCGTTTAAATTTAAATTACCAACTTTACGGTCTGATGCTGCTTACTACTGTTGTACACTCTCTGATGACAAACTGCAGACTGCATACTGTGTCACAAGACTGCTGCTTACTGGGCGGTTACACAATACGTCTGGGCAATTGTTTAGGCTAACAATGTGCATTGCTGGTTACTGGGGCTCCCCACAGGGGAAGTCTGGCAATTGAAAATTAATGGATTGATACAAAATAAAATTTACATTTCTGTACCGTTACAATACCCCCCCAATAAGAGGTTGAAGGCCGAGGCGTTCAAACTCTTATTGCCTAAACCCTAAGAGGATCAGTGAGGATATGGCGCCGCAACCCCCCTGAACACTCTACTAAAATCATGGGTTCTTACCCCCCTAGTCTGGCGACTGTGGCACATTCAATTAAAAAATCGACAAGCGGCCTTCCATCGCTCCATATCCCACAACTGATTTGTTTCCTCTTAGCCATACTGGTTCATTGACAAAGCACTGGCTCATTTTTTTTTTTATTATAAAATATCTCTTAACCCTAGAAAATAGTATTAACAAAACAATATAGGATATATACAATACAGGAGTACATATAAGTTCCAGTCAAAATGACACATTAATTATACAGAATTGCATTTACACAAAATTTCCTTCAGTTTTCAATTTTAAATGAATATTTTAATCATTATGTTTTTTATCAATTATTTATTTTACCATTACAATCAAAATTCAGATCAAAATAGATTCGAAGTCATTATCAAAAATTATCTTTTTAATTTATTTAATTACCTTTCATTAAATTTAATTCATATTGTTTTAATTATCAATTTCAAAATTAATTACATTTTTCAAAATGATCCGACATAAAATATTACCTACATTATTCAAAATTTTTACATTCCTTTCTTCACAGCTGGTATTTATTTTTATTTCATAATAGGATTTTACTACTGGCAATGATTCAGCAGACTACAACAGTTTTGTTATTGTCAACTCAGCATGACTGTAGACATTAGTCACAACATACAACACACCTGTTTACATCAACAAGTGTCTGCCAGACTGGTGTTATAAACACTCTTTCAGTCTAAACATTCTGCTTACCACACCTCTCATACTTGTACTTTTATTTTCAATTTCTATAAATCTTTTAGTTAGCATATTTGTCAAAGTCTATTTATTACAGTTCAAACCAAATATAATTTTAATTCACCCTTTTAGTTATTATTACTTTTTTAATTACGGTTTTCATTTAATACCATTATCTCAATTCCTTTATATTATTGAATCCAAATCTTTTCACCCCTATAAACATTTTATTCTATCTAATCGGTATTATAAACTTTATACTTACAGTACATTATCCACCTATTGACATGAACACAAAATACACACCACATACACACACCAATATCTCCACGTAACCTCTGAAACATTTAACAACAATGTTATTTCATATCAAACAAATTAACATTTATTTATTAATTAACATCAAATCTCATAAAACAATTTAAATTCATTAGAAAATTCAATTATACAACCTTTAAATTAATCAGAATATTTAAACATCTCAAATTATTTTAAATAAATTAATTATTGAAAATACAAGTTCAGTTGCTATCAAAACAATTACAATTCTCTAATTACCATCTTCAAAATTAATTTTGTTATTTATTTAGATTGCAAATATTAATATTATTATTATCACAACAATTTCCATGACATACACGCATTGTTTACCTAACATTTTACAACACACACACACAAGTAAATTCACTACACTTATTTACAATTCTTCATCATAGATTACTGTTATATCACACTTCAATGTACAAGGTTGCGAGGTCAGAACCCTTAAACAAACTATTTAAAATTGTCAATTTGTGAATTTAAGGCTCAGCCTCCATCGTCAAAAATTAGTCTGAGTTTCAAATAACAATTTTCAATTTGATTTGCATTCCACATACGGTTATCCTGTGTATAGTAACCATAAAATTTCAGTTTATTCATTTTACCATAATAATCATATACCAGGTCAACATTATTTATTTCTGTCCAGTCTCCATTAGTAGTTATATTCATTATCAAGTCAGTTAATTTTTCATCATAAGGTAAATTATTATTATTTAAACATGTATCATCAAAATAATTCTCACTCTCTATTTTAACAGGCAAGTATTTCATATCATTTAACCTCTCTTTCAACTCATTATAATTTCTCTGCAACTTATATAATTCTATTTCTTTATCAACACACAATTCTCTATCTAAATCTCTCTCATCATAACACCATATCACATTATTCCACACAGAGGGTACAAACTTATACAAAAAGGGGAAATAATTCAAATCTTTCACCAATAAGGGTCTCTTGCCCTCCAATAATAACATTTTTGAACACCTTGGTTCATCACAAATAAGGGGAAAATTTACCCTCTGCCCTCCATATTCATCTACTCTTTCTTTCCATTCTTGTTCTAATTCATCAACACTAATTACTACCTCGTTACAACATATCACTCTCTCTCTCTCACTCACTATTTCACTATCTATTTTCAACGTATCACTCTCTGATACCACCCTTTCAATCACATTACCATTTTCAATATCATTGTTAACATTTGTTACCTTACTCTCTAATACCACATTTTTAATTATATTTTCATTTTCGACATTATTGTCATCATTTGTTAATTTTCTATTATCATTATGATTTTTACTTTTACTCTGTTCTCCTACTGACTCTAGTATTCTCTCAATATCTTGTTTCAATTTGTTACAACTACTTTCGCATATCATTTTTATCTCATTTAAACGTTTGTTAATATTATCTTCTAACTTAACACTCTGTTGTTTCATATTATTTATGTCACCCTTTAACTCATGGAATTTAACATTCTGTTCATCGAATTTAACACACAACATTGCATTCATGCCACACAAATATCTCATCACATCACTATTATCAGATTGGCTATTACATTTTGATGAGGTTGGGGTTAATTGAACCCCAGAGTCCTCTGTAACCATTGTTTCATCTGTTAAATTTACTTCTATTTCATCTTGACTTGCACTCGGAGTCGAATGTATCTCACAATTACTCATAACATTTGACTCGTCACCATTGTCAACACTCATTATTTCATTGACATCGTCCTTATTCCCCGCCATTTTTTATAAGTTTATAAAATGTTACACAAGAATTTCAATCTTATCCAATATTGACTTAATCCTTTTAATATATCACTATGTTTGTATAATTTACCAAAACACCCTCCCTCTCAAATAACCCGTTCTGCAGCTTGGTTAGGTCTGGCGGATATAGGTTGTAAACCCTATACTCGCATCACTGTTACGGGAGCCAATGTAACTTCAATAATTTATGACAAATATTATAATAGCTTACTCTTACCTTTGGGTTCGGGTCCAGGGTCGTTCAGACGAAACCAGCTACAGAAAGGATTATTTGGATTTGATATGTGCAATAATTTCGTTAACCCATTTTCTACTGTCTAAAATACATACTTATTTTATTTATCGAAAAACGCACACTTATTTACTTTCTACAAATGACAGGGTTTTTGTTAAACTTTATCTGAAACTACTATAATAATTGACATTACTAAGTACATATAAGAAAATTGAAAATGAACCAGTATATAACCACACACACACACACACACACACACACACACACACTCTTTCTCTTTTCATTAATATTTAAACAAACTCCCCTCTATTAGAGATCTCTGTTCCTTATTAAGGTATCTATAAAGGCAAATTTTATAATATAGTAATTAAACTTTAAAAGGTGGTACTCATCCTGATAATAGTTTCACTCCAATGCACACCCATATTATTCACGTGTAATAACCGTGACACAAGTTCACTAGCTGACCGATATCGGAGTTCTCTCGCACTCACTCCACTGTTGGTACTGATTTTACGGTTTTTTATTTCATGGTTCTTACTGATTTACTGATCTCACGTTCTAAAAGATGATCAAGTCGGCCGACATAACTTTTTACACTTAGATGTTGTTGTAGGCTGGCCGCGCGTTATTGTTTGTACACTTTTAATACGTGTTATTGCTTTGAAAGATAGGCCTGCTCTTTATTACGGCCTATCTTGCACCCGAGGCGACCGTTTAAATTTAAATTACCAACTTTACGGTCTGATGCTGCTTACTACTGTTGTACACTCTCTGATGACAAACTGCAGACTGCATACTGTGTCACAAGACTGCTGCTTACTGGGCGGTTACACAATACGTCTGGGCAATTGTTTAGGCTAACAATGTGCATTGCTGGTTACTGGGGCTCCCCACAGGGGAAGTCTGGCAATTGAAAATTAATGGATTGATACAAAATAAAATTTACATTTCTGTACCGTTACAATACCCCCCCAATAAGAGGTTGAAGGCCGAGGCGTTCAAACTCTTATTGCCTAAACCCTAAGAGGATCAGTGAGGATATGGCGCCGCAACCCCCCTGAACACTCTACTAAAATCATGGGTTCTTACCCCCCTAGTCTGGCGACTGTGGCACATTCAATTAAAAAATCGACAAGCGGCCTTCCATCGCTCCATATCCCACAACTGATTTGTTTCCTCTTAGCCATACTGGTTCATTGACAAAGCACTGGCTCATTTTTTTTTTTATTATAAAATATCTCTTAACCCTAGAAAATAGTATTAACAAAACAATATAGGATATATACAATACAGGAGTACATATAAGTTCCAGTCAAAATGACACATTAATTATACAGAATTGCATTTACACAAAATTTCCTTCAGTTTTCAATTTTAAATGAATATTTTAATCATTATGTTTTTTATCAATTATTTATTTTACCATTACAATCAAAATTCAGATCAAAATAGATTCGAAGTCATTATCAAAAATTATCTTTTTAATTTATTTAATTACCTTTCATTAAATTTAATTCATATTGTTTTAATTATCAATTTCAAAATTAATTACATTTTTCAAAATGATCCGACATAAAATATTACCTACATTATTCAAAATTTTTACATTCCTTTCTTCACAGCTGGTATTTATTTTTATTTCATAATAGGATTTTACTACTGGCAATGATTCAGCAGACTACAACAGTTTTGTTATTGTCAACTCAGCATGACTGTAGACATTAGTCACAACATACAACACACCTGTTTACATCAACAAGTGTCTGCCAGACTGGTGTTATAAACACTCTTTCAGTCTAAACATTCTGCTTACCACACCTCTCATACTTGTACTTTTATTTTCAATTTCTATAAATCTTTTAGTTAGCATATTTGTCAAAGTCTATTTATTACAGTTCAAACCAAATATAATTTTAATTCACCCTTTTAGTTATTATTACTTTTTTAATTACGGTTTTCATTTAATACCATTATCTCAGTTCCTTTATATTATTGAATCCAAATCTTTTCACCCCTATAAACATTTTATTCTATCTAATCGGTATTATAAACTTTATACTTACAGTACATTATCCACCTATTGACATGAACACAAAATACACACCACATACACACACCAATATCTCCACGTAACCTCTGAAACATTTAACAACAATGTTATTTCATATCAAACAAATTAACATTTATTTATTAATTAACATCAAATCTCATAAAACAATTTAAATTCATTAGAAAATTCAATTATACAACCTTTAAATTAATCAGAATATTTAAACATCTCAAATTATTTTAAATAAATTAATTATTGAAAATACAAGTTCAGTTGCTATCAAAACAATTACAATTCTCTAATTACCATCTTCAAAATTAATTTTGTTATTTATTTAGATTGCAAATATTAATATTATTATTATCACAACAATTTCCATGACATACACGCATTGTTTACCTAACATTTTACAACACACACACACAAGTAAATTCACTACACTTATTTACAATTCTTCATCATAGATTACTGTTATATCACACTTCAATGTACAAGGTTGCGAGGTCAGAACCCTTAAACAAACTATTTAAAATTGTCAATTTGTGAATTTAAGGCTCAGCCTCCATCGTCAAAAATTAGTCTGAGTTTCAAATAACAATTTTCAATTTGATTTGCATTCCACATACGGTTATCCTGTGTATAGTAACCATAAAATTTCAGTTTATTCATTTTACCATAATAATCATATACCAGGTCAACATTATTTATTTCTGTCCAGTCTCCATTAGTAGTTATATTCATTATCAAGTCAGTTAATTTTTCATCATAAGGTAAATTATTATTATTTAAACATGTATCATCAAAATAATTCTCACTCTCTATTTTAACAGGCAAGTATTTCATATCATTTAACCTCTCTTTCAACTCATTATAATTTCTCTGCAACTTATATAATTCTATTTCTTTATCAACACACAATTCTCTATCTAAATCTCTCTCATCATAACACCATATCACATTATTCCACACAGAGGGTACAAACTTATACAAAAAGGGGAAATAATTCAAATCTTTCACCAATAAGGGTCTCTTGCCCTCCAATAATAACATTTTTGAACACCTTGGTTCATCACAAATAAGGGGAAAATTTACCCTCTGCCCTCCATATTCATCTACTCTTTCTTTCCATTCTTGTTCTAATTCATCAACACTAATTACTACCTCGTTACAACATATCACTCTCTCTCTCTCACTCACTATTTCACTATCTATTTTCAACGTATCACTCTCTGATACCACCCTTTCAATCACATTACCATTTTCAATATCATTGTTAACATTTGTTACCTTACTCTCTAATACCACATTTTTAATTATATTTTCATTTTCGACATTATTGTCATCATTTGTTAATTTTCTATTATCATTATGATTTTTACTTTTACTCTGTTCTCCTACTGACTCTAGTATTCTCTCAATATCTTGTTTCAATTTGTTACAACTACTTTCGCATATCATTTTTATCTCATTTAAACGTTTGTTAATATTATCTTCTACCTTAACACTCTGTTGTTTCATATTATTTATGTCACCCTTTAACTCATGGAATTTAACATTCTGTTCATCGAATTTAACACACAACATTGCATTCATGCCACACAAATATCTCATCACATCACTATTATCAGATTGGCTATTACATTTTGATGAGGTTGGGGTTAATTGAACCCCAGAGTCCTCTGTAACCATTGTTTCATCTGTTAAATTTACTTCTATTTCATCTTGACTTGCACTCGGAGTCGAATGTATCTCACAATTACTCATAACATTTGACTCGTCACCATTGTCAACACTCATTATTTCATTGACATCGTCCTTATTCCCCGCCATTTTTTATAAGTTTATAAAATGTTACACAAGAATTTCAATCTTATCCAATATTGACTTAATCCTTTTAATATATCACTATGTTTGTATAATTTACCAAAACACCCTCCCTCTCAAATAACCCGTTCTGCAGCTTGGTTAGGTCTGGCGGATATAGGTTGTAAACCCTATACTCGCATCACTGTTACGGGAGCCAATGTAACTTCAATAATTTATGACAAATATTATAATAGCTTACTCTTACCTTTGGGTTCGGGTCCAGGGTCGTTCAGACGAAACCAGCTACAGAAAGGATTATTTGGATTTGATATGTGCAATAATTTCGTTAACCCATTTTCTACTGTCTAAAATACATACTTATTTTATTTATCGAAAAACGCACACTTATTTACTTTCTACAAATGACAGGGTTTTTGTTAAACTTTATCTGAAACTACTATAATAATTGACATTACTAAGTACATATAAGAAAATTGAAAATGAACCAGTATATAACCACACACACACACACACACACACACACACACACACACACACACACACTCTTTCTCTTTTCATTAATATTTAAACAAACTCCCCTCTATTAGAGATCTCTGTTCCTTATTAAGGTATCTATAAAGGCAAATTTTATAATATAGTAATTAAACTTTAAAAGGTGGTACTCATCCTGATAATAGTTTCACTCCAATGCACACCCATATTATTCACGTGTAATAACCGTGACACAAGTTCACTAGCTGACCGATATCGGAGTTCTCTCGCACTCACTCCACTGTTGGTACTGATTTTACGGTTTTTTATTTCATGGTTCTTACTGATTTACTGATCTCACGTTCTAAAAGATGATCAAGTCGGCCGACATAACTTTTTACACTTAGATGTTGTTGTAGGCTGGCCGCGCGTTATTGTTTGTACACTTTTAATACGTGTTATTGCTTTGAAAGATAGGCCTGCTCTTTATTACGGCCTATCTTGCACCCGAGGCGACCGTTTAAATTTAAATTACCAACTTTACGGTCTGATGCTGCTTACTACTGTTGTACACTCTCTGATGACAAACTGCAGACTGCATACTGTGTCACAAGACTGCTGCTTACTGGGCGGTTACACAATACGTCTGGGCAATTGTTTAGGCTAACAATGTGCATTGCTGGTTACTGGGGCTCCCCACAGGGGAAGTCTGGCAATTGAAAATTAATGGATTGATACAAAATAAAATTTACATTTCTGTACCGTTACAATCGCCTTACAGGAAGACATTTTCCTCAGAAAATTCCTGCTACAGATAAAAAAGCAAGACCTTGCCGTTCTTGCAAGGTATGTGGGGATAAACAGAAGAAAGAACCAGGAAAGTGGGCTAGGAAAGAAACAACATTTTACTGTCCATCATGTGATGTGGGACTCTGTGTGCCAGATTGTTTTTATGTGTTTCGCACAAAAGCAGATTACATACAAAAATGAAACTTTTTTTTTAGTGTTATATCATAATGTAGTGAAAAAGTGTTTAGTATTATTTTCTTAATTTTAACTGAAAAATTGAACAAAGCAAAAGTGACACAAGTCAAATTGCCAATGTGAAATTTTTTTCAACACTAAAAACAGGGTAAGTTTCAAAATTAATATTTTATTTATTTTACTAGCTACTGACATAAAATTTGCACTAAATTAACAAGAATGCTTGGTTTTATAATATAATATAGCTTTATGTATTTAAATATTATATGGTTTAGAAGTATAAGCTTTTGAATAAATGCAAAAAAGCCCAGTCTGTATGGTAAATGAATGCATTTTTCATATAGTCCTGAATGTGTTAAAAGGTGTTTTTTATAGTTGTTTGGTGTTAATAAAAATGTAAGTTAATAATGGACTGTAAGGACAGTATATGTAGAAGGAGTTAAGCTAGATGTAAGTGGGCTAGTGCAGTAGTGGCATGTGCTACTGTAGTTAGCAAAGTGGGTTGATGAGTAACACACAGACCGTTACCATCATCGGAGGCCTCAAGAAGGCGTGCATACACTGTACAAATTTGATATAATTTTACATTATATGTGATTCTTAACAGTACAGTGTATAATAATAATGTAGAGTAAAACATGCTAATGAAGAAGATTTCCCCGCCTTTTTGGGCGATTACTGTCTTACCAGCACTAATCGTGGTTTTGGATGACAGCCAGCTGTGGGCAGCAATTGTAAAATTGACCATGGTTGGTTGTCCTGAAAATTGGTGAAGTTTGAAATTAATGAGGGGCAACTTAGGGGAAATCCCCGGAACTATGGAACAGCGGCTATCATTTTGTTCGTGTGGGAACAATAAACCAGGTGATAGACCCGCATTAAGGGTGTATAAATATGTAACTTTTAGATATTATGATATCTAACTATTTTTATAATGTAACGCTGAAGCAAAGACAAGGAGATGACAAAATTCCTCCACCAGTTCAGTCTTTGTGAAGGCACCTGGGCGCCACAGTCCAGTGGGGGTGTAATAGAGTGTGTGGCTGGGGGTTGCTACAGGGGTAGCAACGATAACAAATATTAAATGTTAAAGAAATAATATTGATATTGGTGTTGGATATAAAAATATAATTATGATTCTGTCGCAAAGAAATATGAGTATCATTAAAGTTGAGTAAAGAAAATTTAAAATATTTGAAGTGTTTGCCATAATAGTTATATTTTTATTTTTTATATAATAAAGATGAATAGTAGTTGTTGCGTCTGAAAATTAAAAAAATGTTTACGAGTTATGCTTAGTATAATAATACGTTTTCTTGTGGTGAGGGAAGTAAATTAATGTTGACTGGAGTCAGAAAGCTTTAATAAATATAGGAATGTCAAAAGTGGAAATGGATTTTTCAGTCCTAGATCTTGTTTGTTTTGATTGTGGAAGAATTTTTAGAATAAAGCAAACCAATGCCTCAAAACACAAACCAATGCAGCTAAGGGGAGACATATCAGTTGTGGACATGGGAATAGATAAGGCCACTATGTTAAATTTTGTATTGCATGTTTCAGAGTTTGATGGTGTTGTGACGGCGGTCCTGAGCTGACCGGTGCGTCAGAGCAGGAGCGTTAAGTGCCTCATGGCCTTATGGTGTTGGGATCTCGAGAGAGAAGTCCTGTAAGGTCAGGCAGGTACGATCATCATCATTGGACCAAGGGTAAGTGATTGTATTTTTTTTTTGTCGTATAAACACTACAGGGGGTTGTGGCAACATATCTGGGCTAATCCCTTTAGGAAGTGTAAATGGGTCAATGAAAGTTTTTATGCTTCGGCATAAAAACTTTCATTGAGGGGGTTTTGTAACAGGACAAAAGCCTGTTTTCATATTTATGGTACAAAAGGAATTATTTTGTTGTATTTTATTGTATTTTGTACACATGTAAATGGGTAGGGCAATTTTACCTTTGTTTAACGAAAACAACGCAGTTACATCGGTGCGGGACGATTCCAAGGTCAAGCCTACGTGACCGGCGACACACAGCATTATATAATTGTCATTGGCCAACAATACGAAATGACATTAAAAATATACAGGACGTAACAACAATGACGCATAATCAGGGTGTTTCCTACTTCGATACACCAGAAAATGACGTCAATGCGCACACACTTACACAAAATGTACATAGCATCCAGTCTCAGTCTGTTGAATACCATCATAGAGTGAGGATGCTATCAATGTCGCTGGCAAAAGGTCAGCCAGATAAAATGTGTTAAAATTAGTGACAGAAATGTAATTAATAAGAGTTAGTGCTTCACAATTATCATTTAGTTAACAATGTAAAGTCAGTGACAGAAACAACCAGCAAATACGGAAAATACGCCGAACACCTGGCCTGACGATGAGGACCATTCAATGTGGATAGCACGAAGTAGCAGGAAAGTCAAAATTGCAATCAACATTTCTTTTAAATAATTGAGGTCCAAAGTAATAATATCTAAAACCAAAAATGTATCTTGAATAATATTGTGATGAGAGGGAGAGAGTGAGAGAGAGAAAGAGTGTATCAAACAATGCCGGCAACAAAACTGAGGCATTGGTTTGTGTTAAAGATTATAGCAGAATAAATCAAATGGAAACACTTAAGTATATTAATAGCGGCAAAGTAATAAAATTATCTAGTTTACGAAGTATTTAAAGTCATGACTAATGAATATAATAGTAAGAATATGACCGCCATTTTGTCTTGGTCACGATAAGGCAGCCATTGTAATGTATGACGATTTAATTTTGCAAATTCGAAATAATAAAAAATAAGTTGATTTACTACAATATTGATGTTGATAACTTCATTTCAATCACCAAACTGTCTCTATTTACGCTTAATACGAACTCTGGACCCAACAAGAAACAAAGATAGTGATGAAGACATGTGCTCTAATAATTATGGTAAGTACCATAATTATTGTAAGATTAACATAATAAATAAATACACAAAAATAAGTATACAATTTGTATGTTAACAACCTGGAAAAACAACTGTATTATTAAACTTTATATATAAGACAAATTTTAAATTATTTGTGTTGATGTTTCTACAGTATTTATAGTCACCATCAGGATCTATGAATGAATACAAAAGAAAATGTCAAACACAACAGATCAATTATTTGAGTGAATGTGTTTGTGTGTGTGTGTGTTTGCATGTGTGCATGTGCGTGCGTATGTGTATCCATTGTAACAACACGTAGACTTCTGCTCGGGTTTGCTTTCTTTTGTTTTACGCCCCATTGTTGTGAGCGCCAATTTGTAACAATTTACAAGTATTCTTGTAGTTTGTAAAAAAAAATTTATTATTTATTTATTTATTTTATTTTTTTTAAATTAATTTAATATTAATTATTTTAAAGTGTTTCGTGGTGTTTCGAACTTCTTATTAATTGTTTTTGTCGAATTACAGTATATCCTTTGGTGTATTTAGAATTCTTTTATTAGTTAATAGGATTGTCTCCAGGAACAATCGATTGGTGATCTTTCCTTATTTGCAGGTTATCTTCCTTTAAAGTTGTTAAATTCTGGTAGTTATGTCTCAACTAAGATGATATATTATTCTATTTATAATTTAGGAATAAATAGGATTCAATTTTATAATATTCAAGGAATTTTATTAACAAATAATAAAGTAATCGATTTTATATCGATTGATGAATCGACTCTCTCAGGGCAAAACAATAGATTTTACAAATTATATATATTCTCGGGTTCTTTGAACAGTTATTTTATATATAGTCAAAGAAAAGGGCATAGTATAGAAAGTATAACATTACAAAATATAAGCTTATTAATTAAAATACAACCATATCATTCAATATATAATAGTAAGTAAAGAAATTTTTCGAACCATGAAGATATACTGGCCGTGGTGCTTGGAATTGTGGGAACTCAAAATGGCCGCTCCTTGTTCAGATGTAGTTGACGAAATGCACCTCGATGAATTTGCTTCAAATAAAGGCTGCTTTTCCAATGATTTCTCGTTCCTGCAGTTGCGATTATCCCTTCTGGTGTTGGTGGAGTGTTCCTGGTTAAGTGTTTGTGGTTCCCTTCGATAAAATGTTTGGGATAAAGTTATATTTCACTTTAGTTAATAAGGTCGACAATTGCACTGTTCGTTTCGTTATTCGGAATTATTGGTTTTAATGGTTTAAATTATGTATTCACTTATTTTCTGTTCTGTGTTAAGTTATTTTAATGTTTGTAAGTGTTAGTTCCACTAAATTTAATGTTTAAATGAAATTTTACAAAACTCGCGATTTTCGCAGTAGACTAGGCTTATGGGTTGAACACCAAGCTTGTCTTCGCTATTAGGTTATTATTTAGCGAAACTCTCATTCAAACGTGCTCGACAAAGTCTAATAATCAACTGTTCTAACTTCCTTCGTCTTCTACAAACGTCTTAGCCAATTTAATATTAGCAATACATTGCTTCAAATCTATTTTCTTCCGTTACATGTATAAATTTTACATTATATTACTGAATATATTTTTGCTATTATTTAAATTTATTAAATACTAAATACAGAATCTCCTTCTTTAGTTCATTCTGCTTGATTTGATACCAAATAAGATAGTTTTACTAAGTTTTTTATCTAAAATGCTATATTTACTTCATTTTGAAATTGTAAGTCTTAAAATTTACTTCCTGTCCTTCTCAAAATGTTTGCCATTTTATATGTTATATTTATGATTCTACTAAATCTCAGATTGACATAAAAGGTTTATCTTCCCTTAATTTCTTGTAATTTAATTAATTGGTTATCTTTTTAAATATTATTCATTAATTTGTGACTCCCCTCTTTGAATTTTTAGTTATTACATTTGCAATTTTTCCAATAATTCTTACTATCTTTTTACAATATCTTTCTTAATTATAATTCCAGTTATATGACTCTATGACTGATTTACCTTATAGTTTCATCAGTTTAACTATCTTTCTGTACTTAATTCATCAGTTTTAATGTTGTTTAGCTTTACCATTTGGCCTAGATTTTATCTGTTTTTACATACCAAGTTTTTTAATAATACAGCTTGTTTGTACCCCTTCTGACTTTCTTTTCTAATATAACACTAATTAATATTTTCTTACTTTAACAATAGAACATTTAGTATAGGATTCGAACTATTAATTCATAACAAATAATTGACATTAATAATGGTATTTTCTCAGACATTTTAGTTTTGATTATCACTAATAACACATAATAAATATTTTATAATAAAAGTTTTATATTAAAAGAATTGTACTCTCAGACATTTCATCCTTGAGCTATTTGAACTTATTCTAAATAAACAAAACATATCTGTCCTTCCATCATTTGCACTATTCCTTATACCTAGTTTTATTTTCAGTCTTAGCTGTTTTTGTTTGATTTTTGTGGTAATGATTCTTGGTCACTTCACTTTTTTACTGGCCTGCTCTTGTTTTATTACTGTCATTCTGATGAATGTTGTATATAAAGAGTGGCAGTTATTTAGCAACACTTGTATTATTTGTCATCATAATACTCAATTAAATATTATTTATTGACACAATATAAAAACTATAAAGTTGTATAAATGCACAATTTACTTAGTTCATGAACTCCAACGTTGACACATTAAGTTTATTTAATACAATATAGAAACTTGCACTGGTCCCCTTTTTATTCTTTGATTTTATTTCTAATTAGTTTTATAGTCTTTTTAAAATCAAGAAGTTTGTTTATAGATGATAATGAAGGTTTGTTTTTTCTATTATATTACTAATTCACATTGGTTTCACTTTTAATTCTACTTTATACACTTTTGTTTTATATCTATTTTACATGGTTTGCTAAATTTGGGTTTTTTGTTATACTTTCATTGGGTATTTTTATTTTCTTTAGGGGTTTCGTTTTTATTTCTTTCAAGAGCCTTCCTTCTTCTTGTGGATGTTGTCTTGTTCTGGTTTCTTCATTGATTACTCCTATCCTCCTTATTTCTTATAAAAGTATTCCTTCTTATTGTGGATGTTGTCTTGTCCTGGTTTCTTCCTTACTTACTCCTATCCTACCTGGGTATCTCCTTACTTTATTTTTAGCCTTTTGGTTTATTTTGATTACTCATCATTCATTGTATATCTGTTTTAATGAAATTCTTACTTCAAACTATGATTGTGCTTTACGGTGGTTCTTAATTAATTTTTAATGTTGCTTTCTTGGATTTAAATTTGTTTTTATTTTATTTTATGATCTTTCTTTCCATTCAGAACTATGGGCATTATCTGTCATGCTACACCATGTATATATGAAGGAGTTGAAACAGTTTGATTTACATCAATAAAATAACTGCATTATTACATATTGTTTTCCTTAAATACAACGAGAAAATTATAATATCCTGGAACATAATTTATACAATATTACAATTTAAATTACTCATAATGTAATGGTATTTGTAATTAATTATAAAAGCAGTAATCTATGCAAGGCAGTTAAACAGATAAGCGCTCCTAGGGGGGCATTTCATTCTCATATCAGAAACAATTTATGTAGACTATGTAACGGCGAACATAGAATTATTGACTGCTTACAATTCAGATCGCTTTCTGTCCCTGACATAAAAAACGTCATAGTAAAAAACAAACTTTGTTTAAATTGCCTTCGTCCGGGTCACGAAAGTTCGAAATGCCCATCAAAATTTTCTTGTAAAAAATGTGCTAAGCGTCACCACACCATAATTCATGTCCCCAACAAAGACGGATCTTCCATCAATAACCAATGCTCACTAAAGTTGCAAACAAATAAATCAATATTGTTATCCACCGCTGTCTGTATGACCACTAATAAGGCCGGTAGAAAATTCCCCGTTAGAATTTTATTGGATTCCGGCTCTCAAGCAAATTTTTGCACAATGGATTTCGCCCGTAGAATGGGCCTTCAATTGGTTAAATCGCAACTGCCCATCACGGGTATAAACAACTCGCTTTCCCAGGCTGACTTTAGTACAAAGGTAAGGCTACATTCTCGCTATAAACCCTTTGCGTTAAACGTGCATTGTGCCGTACTACCCAGTATAACTAATGATTTACCGGCGGAGTCGTTCGATCTTGCCTCTTTAAATTTACCCAAGTACGTATTCTTGGCTGATCCACACCTACACTGCTCGTCGCAAGTCGATGTACTACTCGGCGCTCAATATTATCTCCAACTAATTGAACCTATTAAATTTATGCGCGTACCGCACTTTCCTATAATTCAGGAGACTAAGTTAGGATTTATTTTGGCCGGTAATTTACCCTTCAACGTCGACATAACTAAAACAGTTTCGTCCTTTATGGTCTGTAAGGATGATAGTCAGATTTCCTCGCAACTAAAGGAATTTTGGAAGTTGGAGGAGGTCTCTAGTCGCGAACCCTGCTCTGAGGACTCGCCGTGTGAAAAACATTTTATGAAAAACACTATCTGCAACCGCGAAGGGAGATTCGTGGTATCCCTGCCCCGCAGGTCAGATAAATCTCATTTGGGAAATTCTCTCCGCGGAGCTATCCGCAGGTTCCAATCGCTAGAGTTCAAGTTCAAGCAGAACCCTATCCTTTACAAGGACTATAGCGAGTTCATGAGTGAATACTTGAAACTTGGTCATATGTCTCCACTTAATGATTACGATTTGTCGCTTGACAACTCAGATATTTTTTATTTGCCCCATCATGCAGTCTTCAAGGGCTCCAGCCTAACCACTAAATTGCGTGTGGTCTTTGACGCCTCCGCTAAAACCACAAATAATCTGTCCCTCAACGATACTCTAATGGTCGGTCCTACGATCCAGCAGGATCTGTTCTCGATAATGGTTCGGATCCGTACCCACCGATACGTACTTATTGCAGACATAGAAAAGATGTATCGTCAAATCATGGTTAACACAAAGGATTCAAACTTGCAACGCATCGTTTGGCGTGACGCGCCGCATAAGGAATTACAACATTACGCTTTAAGGACGGTTACGTATGGCACTGCTAGTGCTTCCTTCCTTGCTACACGTTGTCTGGCTCAGATAGCCTACGAAAATAAATCCGACTACCCTATAGCATGTATGGCCATAGCCAATGATTTTTACGTAGATGATCTTATAACGGGTTCGGATGATCCGAACGTGTTAGCTAAAATGAAATTCGAGATCGTGAATTTGCTAAATAGGTATGGTTTCACGTTACATAAGTGGTTTTCTAACCACCAAAAGATTATGGCCCTTCGCGCCCAAGTATCCATGACTTCAGCAAAGGTCAAAACGTGTGTACATTGGGAATCCAATGGAACGTTGACAAAGATAATTTTTTATATACCGTTTGGGGTGATGATAATTCGACCGTGTTCAACAAAAGAAGCATGTTGTCGGTCATTGCTGGGATTTACGACCCGCTGGGTCTTATTGCCCCCATTACATTTTGGTGCAAACATTTCGTACAACAGTTGTGGTTGGCGGGCACAAGTTGGAACGACCCCCAATCTGGGTCATTAGCCAATCAATGGCTAGAACTCTACTCTCAATTAGTTTCCGACACTCATTTTAAGATTACAAGGTCGGTTAAGAGTTTGAACAATTATCCAATTAGTTCATTACAGCTTCACGGATTCGCCGACGCATCGGCTAAAGGTTACGCGTGTTGTATTTATGTGCGGGCGGTCTATTCGCACGGCGCCATATCGTCAAACTTGTTGTGTGCTAAATCTAGGGTTGCTCCGCTGAAACAGATAACGCTACCCCGCCTTGAACTTTGTGCTTGTTTATTGCTGGCGCAATTAACTTCTAAGGTTTTAAACGCCATCAACTACAATTTTGACGGACTATATCTCTATTCGGACTCGATGATAGCGTTGCATTGGATACATCAACAATCTTCCCGCTGGAAGGTATTTGTGGCCAACCGTGTCGCGGAAATACAGCGTCTTGTTAGCAGCAGGGGAACTTGGCATCATGTAGTATCAACTGACAACCCTGCCGACATTTTATCACGCGGTTGCCTCCCTCGTAGTTTGCACTGCCATACTCAATGGTGGCATGGTCTGTCCTGGTTAGCCCATGAGTTAGCATCATGGCCTGTTAGCGCCTTCAACATTCATGCTCCCTGTACTTACCCCGACCTTGAGCAGGAACGTCGTAAGCAGGTTCAAACCTCACTAATTGTCGCATCCTCAACACATAGCTATGTTGAAAATTATTCATCCCTTACAAGGCTCATTCGCGTCTTCACATATTGCCGCAGACTTATTCGCAGCTCTAGGCTTCCGGTTGTTGACAGGGTCACGTCCTTTTTGTCTGCTCAAGAGTTGTATGACACACTTTTGTTTTTTGTTCAGCAATCTCAGCAGTTGCACTTCGGCATAGAAGTTAAGGAACTTGAGGCACATCGCTGCCTTCCTCGCAGCAGTAAAATTCTTGCACTCAACCCCTTCCTGGATGACTCAGGCATTTTAAGAGTGGGTGGACGCTTACAATTCTCGCCACTTAACTATGCGAGCAAACATCAAATAATTTTGCACCCGCACTCTCATCTCACGAGATTAATAATTGAGTATGAACATATCCGTTTGTTGCACTCTGGGGTGCAATCAACTCAAGCTTCGCTCAGGCACAAATATTGGATCATTCACGACAAATCTTATATCCGCTCAGTAATACATAAGTGTATCATTTGTTTTCGTTTCCGTGCTAGTGGCGCGAATCAACTATTAGGTCAGTTACCCCCTTCTAGGGTCACGCCTGCTAGGCCATTTTCCCAGTCGGCCGTGGACTACGCCGGTCCTGTACTTTTGCGCCATGGCGGGCAGGGCTCAAAGTCCACGTCCAAGGCATACATCGCGTTATTTATATGCATGTGCACAAAGGCCATCCATTTAGAATTGGTGTCAGATCTCACCTCCAACGCCTTTATAGCGGCTTTAAAAACGTTCATCGCGCGCAGAGGTATTCCCGCGCAGATATTTTCAGATAATGGTACGAATTTTTGTCGTGCCAACCACACCTTATATGATTTGTACAAATTTTTAAACTCAAAGGAAGTTGAGCAATCTTCTCAGGAGTTTTGCGGTCTCCGTGGTATCAAGTGGTCCTTTATCCCTCCTTCAGCCCCTCATTTCGGTGGTTTGTGGGAAAGTGGTGTAAGGAGTGTTAAATATTATTTGCGTCGTGTAATAGGCGGTACGATCTTGAATTTTGAGGAATACTCTACTCTTCTCTCTCAAATTGAGGCTTGCCTTAATTCACGCCCTTTATGTGCTGTGTCCGACGATGCTAGAGACCCTGTACCCTTAACTCCTGCTCATTTCCTGGTCGGTGCTCCACTGACTGCACTTCCGGAACCCGACTATACCCAAAGCAATACTAGTCATTTGGGCAGATGGCTTCTGCTCCAAAAATTTACACAGACCATCTGGAAACGGTGGTCTAGGGATTATCTACACCAGCTGCAGCAGCGCAACAAATGGCGCACCCCGTTAAGGAATTTGAATGTCGGACAGCTTGTCCTCATTTTGGATGATAATTCCCCCCCACTACAGTGGAAGCGTGGGGTAATTACTAATGTTTTTCCGGGTCAAGATTCCTTAGTACGCGTCGCAGAAGTTCGCACCACGCTAGGTATCTTACACCGACCCATCCACAAATTATGCCCCCTTTCGGTGGCAACAAACTAGTCGTATGCGTGCCATACGAGACGTACTAGGATTGTGAACTTGTCACATTGCCTGGACTACGCCCGGGACATTCCCTGGGGCGAGCATACAAGTCAATTGTATCATTAACGTTGTAAGTATTATTATTACGTGCCGATAGCTATTATTGCAATAGTGACTGCGTTTTCATTGTACTATCAATTATTTATGGATGTTGTTGTATTGTCGTGTGTTTATATATTCAAAGTTCCGAGAACTACTAGTGTTACTTATGGTACCAATTATTCTATGTATGTATTGTATTTTCTAATGGTCATATATTATGAAATTTATTGGGGTTTGTTGTGTCAATATCATGGTGCAATTGTTATATTTTTTATGGTGTTATCACTTGTTGTTATAACGCTGTGCAAATGTTAATGGGTATTATATGGGAAAGATCAACACGTCTACTTAATCATTGTATTATTATGTGTACTGTGTTACTATTATGTTTTGGGTAATTTTACTGTCAGTTTGCCCTTGCTATTTGCATAAGGGTTGATTTCTTGTATACCTTATAATTATTAATTGAATTTATCATGTTAATCATATTATTGTTATTATGTCATTGCGCTGTAGCCAATAGCAAATTGTTGTATTATTTTTGCCATGTAAATCTAACTATTATATTATTAATTTAATGTTTAATTTACAAAATCGTCCCGTTTTTTAGCGGGCAGTATGTTCAAACTTTGTACTTTATTTATCAGCTGTGTGCCGTAACCACTGCAATGCGACTTGCGCGGATGACGTCACTTGCTTATCAAGCGCTGCTGGCAGTCAGCCGGACTGACGGTAGACAAGTTAGTTTTAGTTTTCTAACCAGACTCCGAGCTGTACTCTCGTTAAAAATCTCTCTTCCAGTCGCGGCTTCTGGGATCATTTTCAATTATCTTCATGTATAGTATTCGCTAATTTATTCAGACAACTTGCGTCCATTTACAATGGATTTCGACTTCTTTCAAAGCTAATTTTACGGGCGTTATGGCCTTAAAACATCCGCACGTGTCGACAATGGTCTCTAAAATTTAACGTTTCAATAAATGCATATTATACAACAGAATTACAGTCCACTTCTTTACGTTTCAAACCCAGCCCTTTCTACATAGCGTCTTTGGAACAACTCAAGATCTTCAAGAGCTTCCAGTGCGCAACAATAAGAGTTTATAACAATATTGTAATACTTAGTAACCTTAAATTTGCATTTTTACTAATAGTTAAAAGAACTACATGTACCCTGAGATAAAAAACAAATTAAAATTTATAATTAAATCTTAACATCTAAAACACGAATTCAATGACAAGTCGATTACGTATGGTGTAATCGATATGGTGTATTGTTAGCAAGAGAAAGCATCTGTTGGAATAAAAAAAAAAATACATATAAATTATAGAATCCTTCTTGAATTTGACGATTTCTTGTTATTTGTAGAATAATTAGTGGATTTCGAATAGGTTGTAAGTTACAGAGAAGGGAACGTGAGAAACACCTCAAGTGGAACGACTTAACCTATAAAAACTGGTCAATCATAAACCACAACCCTCGTCTGTTGACAGCTGGTGAATACGGGAGAATAGTGAACTAACTTGCTTTACACGCTCTCCTCTCTTCGCTCTGGCGATAGTATATACTGACTAGGGTTGGAGAAAAATATTGAATTACTCATTACAATAACTGGAATGGAGCGTTTTCTCTTGTAAAACACGAAATAACTATTTAATACAGATCTATTATCAATAACCGAATAATATCAACCACATAATAAGTAATTTTCTTTATAAATAAATTAACATTGATTTGCAGGAGATCTCATCTACAGTAAAATAATACAAATTGACGCATTCCACAGTGGGGCCTTTGAATATTATCTAATTCAATAAATACACCAAACAAGTTATTTATTACAATATATATATATATATATATATATATATATATATATACACACACTACTTCTTTAAATCCCCATTTAATTAATAGCTTTTTTCTTTGTTTTATCAGAATTTAAACAGCTGTATACTATGTTAAAATTTATTCAAAATATAGGAAAAGTTCAAAAGTTACTCATCCTCGTTGTTAACCCTTTCGCCACCAATCCAAATTTGTTATTGGCCACTCCGATATAATTTTAAACTGTTAACATTGTTATCACTGGATGCCCACTTGTTTCTCACTTCGTTATTATTTTAAACTGTTAACATTGTTATTACTGAATGCCCACTTGTTTCTCACTTCGTTATTATTTTAAACTGTTAACATTGTTATTACTCAATGCCCACTTGTTTCTCACTTCGTTATTATTTGAGATACTTTTAAAACCACATTTTACATTTTTCGGCCGACTGGATATTTTGTTCGCGAGTACTGTTTTCTGACCGCGCGGTCTGAGGGATTTCGTCGACTGGAGATTTTCAACATGGCCACAGATCCTCAGTGTGTGGCAACTTGCGTCGGGATTGGTGGAGCGTATCTCGAGGAGCTTACGTCATCTAGCACCTGGTGGGAAAGAATTCTTTAAACGTGCTTTCTATCGTGTGACCGTTGGCCGACTCACGCGCGCATACGCATGAATTCGCCCCCTTTTGACCATTCACATTCTCAGACTCTTTTAATTGCTTTTGTACCTCGCTCGGCTTGGTACGAGGGGGACCGCAAGGTGTTCAACATTCTCATGCGTTTGTGATCAAAACGTTGTTCAGCCTGAGTGGCTACTACTTTTTACAATTATTAAAGAATAAAATAAAACCCAATAGTTTGTCCCTTTACATATTTAATAACTCGTTACTAACAGTTTAGTAACCTCCTTCTACATCAAAATCTAATATCCCCCCTATATCCCAGTTACAATTAGGTAAATAGGCTCACGGGTAAACCGTGCAAGGCATTTACCTGGTTGCATAAACACTCTATTGTTTATGCCCCTGGCTTGTAACTGCCAGCTCCTTTTCCACACACTCTATTGTTGATTGATGGTGGACTGTAGCGCCCATTTGCATCCACAAGAACTGCATTTTAATTAGGGTGTAGACGCTGCCTACCCCGTTCTTGCTTCAGCGTTATATAAAAATTCGGCATTACTGATGTCCGAGGACACCAGTAATCCTACTATAATGATTCACACACCCTTAATATGGCACTATCACCACCTTCGATGATAGCCGCTGTTCCATAGTTAAGTAGATTCCCCTGAGTTACCCTCCGGTTAATTTCTAAGTTCACCAATTTAGAATATATTTACATTATAAATCCATGGTCAGGGTTCGGTGAAGCCGTGACCGCCCGAAATGTAGGGGAAACTACTAAAAGACATAAGGTTTAGACTTACACTGCTACTGCAATTCGCAGATGGTAAACCTTTATATGTTTGGTTATACTAGTATTTAATTTACAAACATTATCATATAATTCTCACTGTCCATTAAGCAGTTTTAAGGCATCACCATAATTTCACTATAATCTTCTTCAATTCACAACCACTAAAGGTTGTCACTTTAATACAATTTTTCAAAATTTTTAAATTCTCCCAGAAACGGTTGATTTTTATGAATTTCACATAATAAAATTTTAATATAGACATTTTTTGCAAGTTCCAGCTTTCACTTTTCAACAATACCTCCTCACTACAAGAAAATAAGTACAACAATGGATCATCTTACATTTCTAAATTACATAAATTACATTTCTGTTTTCTAAAGGAAAACAACTCCTTGAAAAGTTAATTATTTAAGTTACAAATTTTGGGTCGTTTTATCTCACAATTTATAAAACAAAACTATTGTAGTTCGTGGAAAAATACTACCACCACTTAATCTCTTTTTTTTTTATAGGTATATGAGTCTCCCTTACCTTTCCACAAACTATGGGTCCCCCTCCCCGTTCTTATAAGCAAAGAATTTCTACTGACACCTTTTTGTGGAGTAAGACCATCGTTGCTTTCACCCCGTTGTTGAAGCTACTGCCAACCATGGTCCGCCTCCAGATTGCCAAAATCCACGATCAGAGGTGGTGAGTCTGTGATCGCCCGAAAATGGGGAAGAGTCCCTTCTGGAAACATATAACATCAAATTAAATTTCATACATACATTAATATAAAAAAACAAACATTGTTAAAACTCCTACGATGACCAATACAACTTCAAATTTGTAGCATTGTGTGTCCCTACTATCTCCCTTGTCTCCCTGTTCTGTAATATATATGAATTCTTCATCTTAACTTCTATTACCTCATAAGTTCCTTCATAAAGTAAGAAAAACTTCTTTATCTCCTTGTCCTGAGCACTCGACAAGTCGTGTCTCTTCACCAATACCAACTGTCCTACTTCATACTTCATCCACTTACCTTTTGCGTCGTGTCTACGTTTTCGTCGTTCACCTTTGCTTAATAAATTTTCATTAGCCAACCTGATTTTAATACTCACATCCGTTTTCTCGCTCTCAGGTGGGTAGTCAAATAACTGTTCTAAAATCCAAGGGAGGCGTGTTCCCTTAATTAATTCGTGAGGCGTATATCCTGTGGACTCGTGGGTGGTACTGTTCAGCCAATTTTCTACCCTTTTGACATATAACGGCCACTCGCTGTGTTTTGCGTGACAATATGCTCTAAAAATCCTGCCTATCTCTCTCATGACACGCTCCGCCTGGTTGGACTGAGGATGGTAGACTGCCGTGTGCTTCGGGATGATTCCTTCCCATCCTAAGGTCTGGCGCCATTTCCCACTGATGAACTGTGGCCCATGGTCTGATAAAATTACCTTTGGCTTACCCACATTGATCATGTAGTCCTTTGTTACCTTCTCACTCAGCACATGACTGGTAGCTCTCTTCACACTATATAATTTCACATACTTAGAAAAAGTGTCTAACATCACAAAAAATACATAACTCCGCCTCTACCCTTCAGCAATGGCCCATACAAATCTACCGCAACTAAATCAAATGGCCTTTCTACTTTTATAAAATTCATCTCCCCTTCAACCCTATAGTTCACTACGTTAGACTTCTGACACAAATCACAACCCCTTAACAACTTTCTAACCCGTCTTTCCATATTCTTAAAAACACATGACTCTTTCAAAACATTAACACACTTTTTCGCCCCAAAATGACCATATCTCAAATGACAATCCCAAATGATCTTATCAGCTAACCCATCTGGCACAACTAACCTCCAATCACGCTCACCCCCTTCTACTTTCTTAAACAGCAACCCTTTATAAATTTGAAAATGTTGATTATACACTGACCCAGTTAATTCAGTTTCTAAACTTTCTATGACCTTACCTGACTTACCATCTACTCTTTGCATGGTTCTAATGTCTTTTAGCTCTTAGCCAAAAATTCTATCCTCCCAGCTTATCTAAAAAATCTCAATCTCTTTTAAATCCCTACCAGATTTATTGTTTAACATGTCTACCCTGGAAAGAGTGTCAGGTATTTTATTATCTGTGCCCTTGATGTACTCCCATGCAAAATTGTATTCCTGTAAAACAAGTACAGGTAACCCCCGTTATACGTGGTAGATGCGTTCCGGCAAAGTGCCGTGTAAAGCGAAACCACGTATAACGGGCACTATTTATTGACTGGCTCGATAGCGGCAAATAAATGTCATACAGCTTAGTATTGATATTGATCAAGTAGGCTTACGTTTAAAAGGATTTTAGTAATTAAAACAAACGGTTTTGTTATTGAAATTAATTTTATTTATTGACGAAATACACAACAAAATCAGTATAAACAATACAGCAAATGAAAAATTTGTATAGTATCACACATATAAATTGAGTAAATTATGTTAAATAAAGGTACAGTAAGAGGTTATAAAAATAAAAAAGTTATACAGTACAATAGTTTTTACCAAATTAAAATTACTGTAAAATATTTTGAAAGAAATTCAGTTTTTTACTTACATTTAAGATTATTATTCGTGACCAACATTTTCTGTTGACTCAGAAGAGCTTGTTTCCTGTTCATTTGACACAACACTGCTTTGTGAAAAAAAGTTTTTTATGGACAGTTGAGTTGAGGATTTTAACTTTGAGTTATACAGTTCACGGTAGCACTTTATAACATGTTCAACTTCTATTTTAACTTTTCCACTTCTTGTTTCATCAGGATCATTGTTCTCAAAGTAGCTTAAAGCATTATTGATCATTTGGAAAGCCTCTGACATCCCTTTACTGGTTAACACTTTAACACATTCAGGTTCTTCATCTTCCTCGGACACTTCCAGACAAATTTCGTCTTCCATGGACAGCAGGTCCTCTTTGCTCAGATCATCTTCTTCTTGTAGAAGCGCAGAAACATCTTCCTCATCAACATCAGTGAATCCAACTTGGTGAGTCAAGTTCACTATTTCTTTGGTCGTTTGAGAGACACCATCGATTTCTTCACTGTTGTTGATTGATTCCACCATAACCTGAGGCCATAGTTTTTTCCACACCCTGTTCATACAGTGAAGTGTCAGTCCTTTCCAACATTTATCTATGATTTCAATAGCCATCTTAATATTGAACTGTTTCCAGAATTCTTTAATTGAAAGCTGGTCATTAGCATCACATGAGTTTATGAGTTGTGAGAGTGTCTCCTTAAGGTAGTTTGGCTTTGAACGCTGAAATTACGCCTTGGTCCATAGGCTGCAATATGGAAGTAGTGTTAGGGGGAAGAAACACAACCTTGATGCTTTCATTCACCTCACATATTTCTGAGGGATAGCTCGACACATTATCTAAAAGAATCAAAACCTTAAACTCATTGTTTTCCTTTTCACAGTAGCGTTTTAGTTCCTCTTGAAGCTCTTGTGAAACACAATCATAAAATATTTTTCCTGTCATCCAACCTTTCTTACTAGATTTCCAAACCACAGGCAGTTTACTTTTATCATAACCTTTAAGTGCTCTGGGGGTTTCTGATTGATAAATCATCAATGGTTTTAATTTGCAATCGCCAAAGGCGTTGCCCCCAAAAAGCAATGTGCAACAGTCTTTAGCAGCTTTGAAACCAGGTGCAGTTTTTTCTTCAATAGAAATAAAAGTTCTGCTTGGCATTCTTTTCCAATATAGGCCAGTCTCATCTAAATTGAAAACTTGCTTTGCCATATAACCACCTTCTGCAATAATATTTTTAAATGTAGTTTCTCTGAATTCATCAGCTCCTTCATTATCAGCAGAAGCAACCTCGCCCGTAACTTTTAATCTGTGAAAAGCGTTGCGACCCTTAAAACGGTTGAACCAACCTCTACTAGTGTTAAATGTTGGTGGATTTTCATTGTCTTGTGTTAATTCTGCATAAAGACTTTTAGCTTTTTCTTGAATGATTGCCATAGAAATAGGCGCATTCCGCTGGTTGTGGTGTTCAATCCAGGTAGACAAAAGCTTTTCCATTTTTTCCATTGCGTCTGATCTCGATGTAGCTACTCTTGCGACACTTAAATTCGTACAAGATTCAACACTTACGAATTGCATCTGCGTTCGATCGGATCGTACTTATAGACAACTCTGGGAGACCCATTACTCGCTGAATATCGACAACACATTCGCCTTTATCGATACGTTTTAAAACTTCCAGTTTAATCTCCAATGAAAGAGAATTTCTCGCACGTTTAATAGTACTCGCACTTGAATGTTCCTTGCGTTTTTGTGACATTTTCAATAACTCGACAACACTGAACGAAATGTCACACTCACCACTCAATGAAACGTGAACAGGAAATAATTGCTAGACGAGGTACACAGCGCAGTCCTACTGACAGCGATCGATAGCGAGAGGTGACTGACTACGTTGTAAAAATAGACAAACACAGACAATGACAGAGCAAGTAGGGGTGGGTACGAGAGCAAGTAGCAGTATGAGACCACTGACCTTGAGGAGAGAGAACAGTGCGTCACCGCCCCTCCATTAATAACTGTACACTTCAAACAATCACCGCTTTGGTGCAACTCAACTCAAATACAAAACCCTTCAAGGAAAATTTTTTTTTTTTTAACCGTGTAAAAGTGAAATCGCGTAAAGCGGGACCGCGTATAATGGGGACTGCCTGTACCCACCTGGTTAGACGGCTGTGAGTGAGCTTACACGTGTTCAAGAATGATAATGCCTTGTGGTCTGTTCTGATTACCGTTTTGTTTCCCACGATGTACGTCCTGAACTTCCCCACAGCGAACACAATGCGTAACAGTTCTTTTTCGGTGGTCGTATAATTTTTCTCCACAGACAGCAACGATCTACTGGCGAAGGCGATAGTTAGATGTTCCTTCTCGCAGTCTTCCTGGTAGAGCTCCGCCCCTAACGCTACGTTGCTCGCATCCGTCTGTAAATAAAATGTTTTATTAAAATCAGGGAGGTTCATCATTATCATGTGGCTAAATTTCCTATTAATTTCATTAAAAGCTTCACGTTCCACTTCTCCCTATCTCCACTGCTTATTTTTCTGGAGTACTGCACTTAATTTAGCTGTTGTGTGTGCATAATTCTTCTGGAACTTACGATAGAAATTACACAGTCCTAGAAAGCTCTGTAATTGTTTGATATTCTTCGGCTCAGGGAAGCACATTATGGAGTCAACCTTGTCTGGATTTGCGGAGATTCCCTCTTGTGTAATAATAAACCCCAAGAAATTAATTTTAGTTTGTAAAAATTTTGATTTCTCCCAATTTACGGTGAGTCCTCCTTCTTCTAATTTAGCTAAAACATATTCCAAATGCTCTAGGTGTTCCTTAAAAGTTCTAGACGCAATTAAAATATCATCCACATACACTGTTAAAAAGTCTAAGTCTTTTGGTCTTAAAATCTGGTCTAAACATTTAATAAAGCTAGCTACACTAGTATTCATTTCAAATGGTAAGCGTGTACACTGATAATTCTTACCGTTAAACAAGAATGCTGTATATTTTCAACTTACTTCTGCCAATGGTACCTGCCAATACCCTGCTGTTAAATCGACCAACGTCATGTATCGCACCCCACTAAACTTCTGAAATATCTCATTTATAGATTCCGGTGATTCACGGTCTGGTATTATTATCTGGTTGATCCTCCTCGCATCTAAACATAACCTAACCCTACCATCCTTCTTTATGACAACTACTAACGGATTTGAGTAATGTGACACTGACCTTTCTATTATGCCTCCCACCATCATTCTGTCCAACTCCTCTTGCACCACTCGTCTTTTGGAATAAGGCACTGGACAACTTCGCTGCATGAAAGGTGTGTGTTCCGGTACCTGCAATACACATTCATAACCCTTTGCCCATCCCGGAATATCGGCAAACACTCCTCTAAACTGCTCAATCGCCTGCCACAACGACGCACGTTGATCACTCCTTACCACCTCACCTCCACTACAAAATTCATCCGCCCTTATCTCCCACACTTCTTCATTACTTTCACTCAACTCTCCTTCGAAACTCTCAATATACTCTACCTCTCTACATGAATTTACTCTAGCTTCTGTGTCACTCTTGCCTACCCGTTTTTGTAATATTTTTAGACCCGTTACTCTAACCTTATCTAACACCTGTTCAAAATTAACCCTTAAAGACCGATCACCCCCATCTAACTCTACTACTTTCTCTTTAAAATTTATGACAGCTTTGTTTCTCTGTAGAAAATCATTACCTAATATTATATCTAGACTTAGCCCTTTTACCACTAAAAATGTGTTTTCAAACTCTGTATTATTTATCAGGAAACTTAAATGTACTTGTTTTGTTACTCTCTTACTACGTACTCCTGTAACTCCCACTACAGTAACCCCTGCTACTGGTAAAATCGTAATGTCTTTATTTGTTTTCCTTAATCCTCCCAAAATGTTCTCAGCAATTACAGAAATCTCACTACCTGTATATATAAGTGTTCTGTAGCTCTTACCTGCTATGGTTACCTGTACTTCGGTTAATCCAGTCCTCATCTCGATTGTGGTATGGTTCTCCTCCTCTAATAAATCTGTAACTATGTCCGTTTTAATGACATTACTTTGGAAATCCTCCATCGGTTGGACCTCATTCGCTGCCCTGGACAGTGGTCTGGTCCGTGCTACCACTGTCTTCTCTAGTTTTCCGTCTGGTTCCTATTATTGCTGGTGGTTGGTCCCTGGTGACCCCCTGGTGGTCCATGGTTATTACCGGCTGTTCCCCTGGTGCTTGGCATCCCTCTCTGTTGCTGGACGTGCTGTGTTGGTCCTTCTCTCCTTCTTTGATCGTCTCTCGCCTGGCTGCATTTAAAACATTTCTGCCGGCTGGCATAATTTTCACATCTACACCTGGAACATCTCCAATCCCCTGAGTTACTGAAATTATTTGTATGTGTATTTCCATGCCCGTTATGATTACTTCAATGGTTACTATATTCATAATAATTATTATTATTATTCTGTTGTTGGGGTCGCCTACCCACTTCTCGGTCTCGAATACTTTGCAATATGTCTAAAATTCTCTCCAACTCATTCATATTATTTATTTCCTTGGTCATTAAAGTTATCTGAACTTCCCTCGGCAGATGTTTGCTTACGTGTCTTACAAAAGATTTAAAAGGTATTGGTGGCTCTAAATACTTAGCCTCATTGTATAATTTAGTGACATAGATCGTGATATTATTGTTTTGTTGTCCTATAAAATTACCCGTTCCCATTATGCGGCTCCATAGAATCTCTTGGTCGTCTTCTGCCCAATATTTCCCTTTAAATGCTTTCTCAAATTCCTCATAACAACCCCATTCTGCATGGTGTGCTTCTGCCCATATAATGTAACTACCCTTAAAACATTTAACTATTTTCATTAACTGTACTTCCCAACTACTATTGCTAAAGCGCTGATATTCCCTGATTTGGTTAATAAATCTCATCGGGTGTATCGCCCTGTTCTCGTAATTAAATGTCTAATTCGATCTCATTATGCAAATCATGGGTGATTATTACTCTTTCGGTTACCCCGGTCAACTTTTTATCAATCTCCCCCCTTAATTCATCTTTCACACATCTTAAACTACCTTCAATTGAAGTACATTTATCATATATATCATTATTAGTTTGCATATTTAAATGATCTATTTCTCTAATTTTATATTGTATGATACTTATTTTATGGTTAGTATTAATTTCATTTTCTGAAATGGCTTTGTCAATTGTTTCGATATTCTTTGTTATATTTAAAATGCATGTTAGTTCTTGGTATCCAAGTCACGTATGAACAGTAAATTATTATAAATAAATCACCTTATATCCGTCGTGTGACTTCGTTACGTCGATTAAAATGACGCGTTTCGGAACATCTGCTCCATCATCACATTAAATCGCTCTATTGAGGTCGTTAAATGTTAAAAACACATGTTACACATAATTGTCCACTATGTAATTCACTCGCCCTCTAAATGGTGCGCACCACGACGAAGCCGATCGGACACTGAACTATTATCTGAGTGATTACGCCTAAGCAGGTTTAAAGCTGTATCGTATAGCGGGTTGGATTTAAAATTTAAGTGGTCATTCAATATGAAATCTCGGCTGTTTATGTTATTATATGCTTTGTATATTTCGAACTCTTCTATTGCGTCCATGTAACGGCCTTTGTTGCACACATATAGGGGTATTAAATTAGATTTAAAATCAGTATAATTATGATTATGTAAGATTAAGTGGCGGGCAAAGTTGGACTTGATATTATTTAACAAAGTGAGATTATTTAGGTGACGTTTTGGTGTGTGCTCTTTAAATCGTTTGAGGAAACCTCTCCCCGTTTGACCGATGTAAAAACTGTTGCAGTCGTTACATGATAATTTATATATGCCGGATTTCTTTTCTAAAGGTATGGGTTTTCTATGACGTAGTATTTTTAATAGACTATTGTTGGTTTTGAAGGTAGCAGTAATATTCAATTTATTAAATGTGGAGGTTAGAATCTTTGGCATTATATTTGTGTATGTGGTAGAAATAAATGTTATTTTTGTATCCTTATCTATTGGGGGCTTGGATTTTCGAATTTTATGTTTTTTGATGAGATTATCAATTAACGTGTTTTGGTAACCATTAGCTAAAGCTATATGTTTAATGGTATTCAACTCCTCACGGTAATCATCATCACTGAGAGGTACTGCCAACAATCTGCGGATAAAGTAATTATAAGCTGCCAACTTTTGCGAAAATGGATGATAAGAGTCAGCATGTATTGTCACATCAGTGATAGTCGGTTTTCTATAAATATTAAATTTCAATTTATTTACGTGTTTAGTGACAGACAAATCTAAAAAATTCAATTTATTATCCACTTCAGTTTCCAACGTGAACTGAATGTTTTTATTAATACTATTCATATAATGTTTTAGGTTTTCGATCTGTCGTACAGTACCATTGAAAATTAGAAATGTATCGTCTACATAACTTGCATAAAACATTATATCATTTTTGTATTTGTTATGTGAGAGCAAATGAGAGTTTTCATAAAAATTCAAGTAAACGTCAGCCAATAGACCAGAAAGAGGTGAACCCATGGCCAATCCATCGTCCTGAATAAAAAATTGGTTATTGAAAGCAAAGTAATTTTGTTCTAAGATAGTTTCAAGTAAACCAATTAACTCGTTTATCGTCTGTATATTTAATTTATTATTCTCTAATAAATTTTCTTTTAAGATATTTAGTGTTTCCTTTACTGGTATGTTGGTATACAAATTTACTATATCAAACGATGCTAACTTATAATTTGGTAGTATATCAACATTTTTACATTTATTAATAAAATCCGTGTTGTTTGTGACACTATGATTGTTCTTTAAATTTATGTTTTCTTTGATTACTTTGACGAGTTTTTTAGCTGTTTTGTATGCGGGCGCTGTGGTAAAATTAACGAGTGGTCTGACCGGTATGTCGTGTTTATGAATTTTGGGTAGGCCAGTGAGTTCGGGAGCTTTAGCATTAATAGGCTTCAGGAAGCGACGTGTGCATTCGCTAAACAAATTTACGCAATTATTGATTTTGTTATTCAATGTCTTGACATACATATCAGCAGGATCAGATTTCAAGGTTCTAATATTATTGTTTGAAATAAAGTCGTTTACTTTCGTTTTATATACATCAAAGTCCATAACAACAAGAGTATTCCCCTTATCTGCCTTAGTAATTAGAGCATTATTATCAACTAATTTAGCTTTGATTTGTTTCAATAACTTAAACTCGTTGGAAAATCTTATATGTTTCTGTAAACCATGAGTTGAATGTTTGTCAAAATTATGGTGTTTTATGGTATTATTAAACTTTAATTAATTTCACTTTTATTCTTTACTTTCTGATTTTTTCGGGCGCCATCTTGTGTTGCCAACTACAAGAGAAAAATTTGTTACTTACCAGTGGGCCAGATTCTTTTTGGCGAACACAGGAAAGCAGAATAGGATTATTTAGTAAATAAATTAATTATTTGTTCACAAAAAATCTATTACCTTTTATTACCTTCATCACAATCATACATTGAATTCTCCCTTCAAACACAAAGCAAACGTTATCGGTTCATTCCTGAACCATCACTCTAGCATGATTATTACATTTTCTCTTTTATTAATAAACGTAAATATAACTGACAATTAGATTATTTAATTAATTAATCCACAAATCAGCACTTCTATATTAGCATACTTTTCACCCGCTCACGCACACGCAAATACCCCGTACCCTTAAAGATCTCATTCTTCTTTCAAAATAACATTATAATGGTAATTTTTGGTTTAGCCCTTATTAAAATTTTTGTTCAAACCCCATTTTGTTACTCATCTGAATTTTGTCCACATAGTCCAGCCTCCTTACGTAATTGGCTTCATCTCGTATTTTCTTTTCACTTTTTATTCACCACTCTTATCGAAATTGTTAATTTAAAACGCAACTTTCACTTCATTTTAATTAATAATGTGTCCTTTGTACTTTTACATATTTAGTTGTTACGGGTGCCCGTATTTTTTGTTTCAAAACTTATATTTGTGACCGGCCGGCTCACGGAATAATTTTATACTGGGGCGAGGCGAACTGGACTATTTTCTGAAGTGGTCGCGGTTACATGACCAAATCTTAATGTTCTAGTTTGTATCACTACGCCAATATGTGTTGCTGGACTGCCACACCTAGCATACCAGCGTGACGTATTAACTGACGTAATATTGTACGATCCTCCAAGTTACATAACATGTTAGTCACTGGAGTTGACCTTGGCACAATTTCGCACGTTTGTCTATTGCATTGTATAATTCATGAAATAAAGTTTGTCTCCTTTTCCCCAAAATTAATATTTTATATTATTTTTCATGTTTCCCCAAATTTAACTTTACATAAGAAAATATTATTTTTTATCAAACATAATAAATTTTTACATTATCCCAGGTAGGCCTAAATGTCCCATTACAACACACACATATACACTCACATACACAAACACGTTCACTCAAATAATTGATCTGTTGTGTTTGACATTTACTTTTGTATTCATACACAGGTCCTGATGATGACAATAAATATTGTCAAAATGTCGATACAAATAATTTAAAATTTGTGTTATAATTTTTGACCGATCCTTACAAACCCTTCACCAGAAAAATTCATTGAATGTTGGTCACATCGAATTTAAGGATTTATATTGTAGCATGACAGATAATCCACACAAATACATTACTCAATGATCATTAATAAAGCTCTAAGATATGGAATATCCAGATGAGAATTAATTAAAATGCACTGTTTAATAATATATTCACAAGAAAGGTTGAATAAAGAAAATTTCTGCAAACAATATAATATAATACAAATTTAAAAACCCAGAAGACTAAAAATGATAATAACAAAATTACCCAGGTAAGATAGAAGCAGGCAATTAATATACCCCGTCAAAGAAACCAGACCAGAAGAAACAAAGGCATACACGGCGAAAAACTACAGAAGAAGGAAGAATAGTCAAAACTACCACTACAGAAGACAGAAGAAAGAAGAATAATTAAAACTACTATTAATGAAGAAAGAAGAACTAGTTAAAACTACTACTACTGAAGAATGAAGAAAGAAGAACAATCGAAGATACAGAAGACAGAAGAAAGAAGAATAATTAAAACTACTATTACTGAAGAAAGAAGAACAATCAAAGATACAGAAGACAGAAGAAAGAAGAATAATTAAAACTACTATTACTGAAGAAAGAAGAACAATCAAAGATACAGAAGACAGAAGAAAGAAGAATAATTAAAACTACTATTACTGAAGAAAGAAGAACTAATTAAAACTACTATTACTGAAGAATGAAGAAAGAAGAACAATCAAAGATACAGAAGACAGAAGAAAGAAGAATAATTAAAACTACTATTACTGAAGAAAGAAGAACAATCAAAGATACAGAAGACAGAAGAAAGAAGAATAATTAAAACTACTATTACTGAAGAAAGAAGAACTAATTAAAACTACTATTACTGAAGAATGAAGAAAGAAGAACAATCAAAGATACAGAAGACAGAAGAAAGAAGAATAATTAAAACTACTATTACTGAAGAAGGAAGAACAATCAAAGCTAAAGAAGAAGGAAGAACAATTAAAACTCAAAGAAGAAAGAAGAACAAACTAAATCTAATGAAGAAAGAAGAACTAGTTAAAACTACTACTACTGAAGAATGAAGAAAGAAGAACAATCAAAGATACAGAAGACAGAAGAAAGAAGAATAATTAAAACTACTATTACTGAAGAAAGAAGAACAATCAAAGATACAGAAGACAGAAGAAAGAAGAATAATTAAAACTACTATTACTGAAGAAAGAAGAACAATCAAAGATACAGAAGACAGAAGAAAGAAGAATAATTAAAACTACTATTACTGAAGAAAGAAGAACAATCAAAGATACAGAAGACAGAAGAAAGAAGAATAATTAAAACTACTATTACTGAAGAAAGAAGAACAATCAAAGATACTGAAGACAGAAGAAAGAAGAATAATTAGAACTACTATTACTGAAGAAAGAAGAACAATCAAAGATACAGAAGACAGAAGAAAGAAGAATAATTAAAACTACTATTACTGAAGAAAGAAGAACAAATTAAATCTACTGAAGAAAGAAGAAGGAAGACTAATTAAAACTACTACTACTGAAGAAGGAAGAAGGAAGAATAAAGAAGAACCAAACTCAAAGAAGAAGGAAGAATAATAAAAATAAGAACTACAGAAGAAGGAAGAAGGAAGGATAATCCAAAACTACAGAAGAAGAAGAATAACCAAACTCAAGAAGAAAGAAGAATAATTAAGACGACCCATATAAAACAAAAACCCCATAGGGAAAGAACCCCCAAAAAACCCCAAAATCAATGAATGCCCAAAAAAGAAAGTATAACACATTAAAAAACCATATCACTGTAAAACTGACAAAAAACTAAAAGTGTTAGCTGTAGTAAATATTAGTGCATTCAAAAAGTTATTGTGTAATGTGCATAAACAAATCTTCACAGTTTCCCCATGGTTGAATATTTCATATTAAAAACTAGAAAAAGACTAGTAAATATAGTAATAATTTACCATGGAAAGGTGTAAGTGATCAAATTATAACTAATAAACTTTAAGAAAGGTGCATGAGTAGCAGTACAAAGTAACAAACTTTAAGTTTTGTGAACAGTGCCTACTTTGATAATGAAGTAGTAATTTTACTAATAAAAAGCTACTAAAACTGTATGAACATTCCATAGAATGGAATATAACTTAGATAGCCAGGGTTATACTTTAAGAGGGGGCATAAATCTTATAAAATGGGGAATTACAGAACTAACTGTTTATGATGGAGTAGTAGAAGGTATTAACAATTATATATGGATCCAAATGTGGGGTTCTAATTAAATATAGCATTTAGATAAGTAAGGGTTAGTCATAAGAAATATTAGTATTATAATTGTTATTTTATTGTTCATGTTAATTTAGGAATGCATTATCTAAAATTAGATAACATTCCAATGTGGTAGAAATACTTTTTATTATGTTATTAGGTGATATACCAAAACAATGTTATTAAGAACACCAGTTTTATATATCTGGGTGTTATATTTTAATTGTATAATCTATAATTACTGTTATGCCAGATCAGAGAACTAATTTTTAATCAAATATATCAGAGTCAGAAGTCAGAGAAGGAAATAAAATAATTACATTAGTAAAACATTCTGCAAATAGCCACAATTCAAATCTAGGCAATATAATAAAGTTAAAATGCAGAATAATTAATAAACCTAATCTTATAAACCAGTCAAACTGACAATATTTAGGCAAGATACACCCAACATATTAAATACTATTTAAATAAGGCTTTCTAAAGATATGGTCATTCTATGAGTAAAATTATTTATTTGTATAATGAAATACCATTTGAAACTGAAATAGGTTCACTAACTTTATCAGAAGGGGAATCATATACAACTGAATTATATGAAAAAACCATCATTAATATACTAAATTGCAATAAAATAAGTGAGAATTGATAATTATACAAATTTCAGATTTCATAGAATAATAATTATATTAGTTAAAATGGCTATTATTTACATAGAAGACAGGGAAGTATAATTTTAGGCCTACCTCCCAAAAAATTATAAGAAATAATTTTCAGATAAAACTTTGTAATACTAACTTAATTACTATCAAAATAAGTAGAATAGAATAGTGAAAACGAATATGTATTTTATATTTCAAACAGTTAAGTAATAACGAATTTACTTTATAAGCATAGTGCACGAAATTAAAGTGTGTCGGAAGTTATGGCAATTTTAAACAATGTCTTTTTAATATTAAATTGGCTAAGACGTTTCGGATGACGAAGGAAATCCAGGCAGTTCATTATTATACATTGAAGAGCACACTTTACGTGAATATTTTATAAAACCCAACCTTAATGGCGATTACGTATAACTAAAGTTCGGAATCAGTTTTTGTGTAAAAATTAAATTTTAAACTATTCTAATCATTGTGAAGTGGTGAAGTTGCCCTATGAACTACATAACACCTATAAACAGCATCACATATCACTAGTTAAACGAAATAACACTGGAATCACACCAAATACCAAGTGAATATTCGAGGTTAAACGGACACACATAAACACCAATTGATCTACTTATTTAACAACATTTTTACACCCAGTGACTTTTCCATCTTACTCCAGTGACATTAAACTATACCCAAGAAGAGATTAAACGAGTACGAAGAGGATTTAATCGCAGAAGGAACATATTTATTCCACAAGTACTTTGTCAATGTTAGAAGGTGAAATCCACGCATGCGCCAGACGGCCACTTTGACTGATCTCATCAACACAACCAGTCGACTGTTTGCTGAACTGTGGTGAATAGAAATTATATATAAACTTTTATTATTACTAATTACCATTCTATTGTTTAATTTTAATACATTTTCAGCATTGTAAGTGTTATACTTTCTGACCCTGACCTTCTCTGGTTTTTTTATAAATAACCGTTAAAAGAACCTATATGTGTATAATACCAATATAAAAGTCATAGATCGACCGGACCTGAGTGAGTCGATACGGCATTATAACATTGTTTTCAATTAAGCAAATTCATTATTTTGTTGAATAAACGCTTGTTATCTAGTGAATTGAATTTGATTTCTTTAATAAAGGAATATAACCATTAATTAATAAAGAAAACTCGACAACCTTTAAAGGCAATATATGCGAATTACAACCTTTCAAGAGGAAGAAGAAGAGAGCTGTTCGCGCCTAATTCAAAGTGGATTGTCTTTTTAATAAATTTAACGAAGGGAAGATCATTACTAGAAGACACACCATACCATACTATTTATAATTACAATCAATAATCTCAATTTATTACTAAATTTTAAGAATATAAACACCTCGAAAACAATTATTTCAGAATTATAAAATTATATCACATTTCAAATTGCTACAACAACAACATACACCAAGAACATTTGATAACAGCATTATTTAGGAACATTACCAAATCGACGATTCCCAGAGCGGAACGTCACTACTGAACATACACACCATAAAAATTATCCTGGATAATATTATACCAGAACACTATACAAAATTGGCTAGCCCAACTTGTGGGGCTTGATTACATCAGAATTTTAGAACACCATAGAACAGTAACACAATGATATATTACAATATATAAGAATTGGATTCCGTATACAAATATGTATGTTTTCAGTAAGTCATTAGAACAGGAAGCTTATAAGAAATTACAAGATAGTTATAGGAATGTTGAGAAACAGATTGGTGAAAAAGTATCATACTTTCATTTTAATTGTATAGATCTGATAAACATAGACGATTGTTATCCCTTATTGTTAAGCCTTTAATTATTTTTTATGATTGCTTACTAGAAAATCAAGATATTAAAGAGGAAAACATTAGAATATTTCTTGTATATATTTAAGCCAAGGTTATTTATGGTGGACTTGAAAGTGGTCAGAAATAATCTAAATATGATATTTAAGCAGAATAAGCATTATACCAAATTCATATGTGAAGATTTTTCTTGGATTTCGTTGTCCATGACGTGTCCGTTACTTAACTAAATATCACTATAATATTGACGACTCGGAACACTAAGTTTTTTATAAGTAAAAACGTAAAGTTTTACCTTACAGCCTAAACCGGCTGAGTTAAATTCTTGGATTTCGTTGTCCATGACGTGTCCGTTACTTAACTAAATATCACTATAATATTGACGATTCGGAACACGTAAGGTAAAACTTTACGTTTTTACTTATAAAAAACTTAGTGTTCCGAGTCGTCAATATTATAGTGATATTTAGTTAAGTAACGGACACATCATGGACAACGAAATCCAAGAATTTAACTCAGGAGCCTCTGATGAAGCCTTCTATAGGTGAAAGCCAGTTTAGGCTGTAAGGTAAAACTTTACGTTTTTACTTATAAAAAACTTAGTGTTCCGAGTCATCAATATTATAGTGATATTTAGTGAAGATTTTGTTGAAAGCGATATTAATTTTGAAAAATTTTCTAATTTATCTAATAAATGTCGGTCTAAAGATTGCAGGTTTCTTACTATAAACCTAACTCAGAAACCTGCAGATGGGAAGTATATGGATAAATTTGAGATTCTAACATGTTAACGTCATGGTCACGTGATGATCATGTTCTTCTTGTTAACGATTTAATTAAAATTTGTTTAAATGGGTCAGACTTGAAACTATTTCAAGGGAATGTTTCCAGAGAACCGGAAGGCTACTTGCCACTAGGGCAGCACTGAGGTTGGGTCCACGCCTGTTTGATGCCTAGAGAAATCGGACCTACCTAGGCGTCAAATGGGCGTGGGCCCAACCTCGGTAAAATTTATTTTTAAAATTTTATTTTTAAATTTATAAATGAAGATTTTTAAAGACTCTCAGATAAGCATTGAAGAAACTAAAAAATTAAATTCTGTAGAGAGGAACTAATTAAGAAATTCAAACAGGCTCAGAAGAAAGAAATATATAATGAGGTAATAAAATAGAAAGCTTTCGAGCCTATAACTGAAGCTATAGGAAGTGGTGATTCTAATATTAAAGATGTATTAGATCAGAATCAGAATTTAATGTAATTAGTACCAGCTGTTAAACAATTTGCTGATATATCAATTCCAGAATTAAGTTATTATAAAGAAGTTCAACTACAGCTTCCTTCAAGTACACCTTTTAGACCTACTATAGATGTCTAAGTGTAAACTGTCTATTCCAAGTGAAGATGAAGTTCAGAATTGTACTCTAATGGAAACTGTAGTTAATCCAAATACTCTTAATAAGATTATCGGACCAACAACTAAAAAATATTTACCTAGAGCTAAGGATGAATGGGGAATGGAGGATATGGCATAATGACGAGATATATTCTCGCTTCAATGAACCAATGGTAGAAGTGTATATAAAACTGAGGAGGCTGCAATAGGCTGGCCGTGTTGTAAGAATGTATAACAAACAAATACCTGAGTCCTTTTGGGGAGTATGGATGGCAAAAGACCAAAAAGCCATCCAAAGAAAATATGGGAAGATGTGTCGCTGTGGATGCAAGAGAGATGTTGGGAGTGCGAGGATAGAAGTCCTTTGCTACTGATAGAGAGAAGTGGAGGGTCAGGATAGAGGAGGCTAAGGCTCCCCTGCGCTGTAGTGCCATAGGAGGAGGAGGAGCTAAGGATGATAAATTTGGATTGTATTGGAATAAAAAGAAGAGTCCTTTTATGATAGGTCATTCTATAGTTGGAATAGATCATAATGATATTACTATTGACACTGAAAAATATACTGGAACTCATGGGCTTTGGAGATTATTAACATATAAAGATGCTTCAGATAACATATATTATACTCAAGATGATTTGAAAAATTATATAAAGATTTTATTTTGTACTGAATCAATTTATAAAAATAGTGATCAGATTACTGGTAAACCTAAATCTAGTCAAGGAGATAAGTACAGTGGAACAACACGTTTACACGAAATGACGGGGACCAGCTGTTTTTTCGTCTTAACCGATATTTCATGTTAACCGAATTTCATGTTAACAGACAAAAAGTGAAACACAATGAGATACAGTAGTACTGTACTGTAAATGGTCAAATACTGAAGAGATTACTTACTGAATTGTGTAGTAAAATAAATCAATAAAGAATATTCAAAAGGTACTTACTTATGAACGTTTTATTTAGCCTCCTGGGCTATTATACAGTAATTAGTTTTTCTTAAAATGTAAAGTTATTGTAGTGACAATGTTCAATTCTTTTTAAAATAGTCCGTTATTTTCTTTTGTACAGAATTCTGTGCTACTTGATTTTCAATAAATTGTTCTAGTTTATCGACGTGCTCAAACATTTCACTTTCCGAGTTGGCTTCTAAAAATTGACGAACACGTCTCAGCAACGAAAGCGTATCGGTAGCGGTAGGAACTCCTGTCATATTTTCCGTGTCAAGTTCGTCGGCACTCTCATCATTTTCACACTTTTCAGCTTGCACTATTTCTACGATATCACTGTCTGTTAATACGGGAGCCGTAGTTACGTTCTCGTCGACAGACATGTGCTCATTTAGAGAAACTGAAACATTTAATGCTGATGATATGCGAATAAACATTTCAGACAGGGTAGGCCCAATTTAATTTTCTTCGCATTCCGTTTGTTTAATCTCTGAATTCAAAATGAATCGAGCATGAGTGAAACAATTTTCAATAGTTTTAGGTGTCACAAGGTTCCATGCTGTTCGCAACAAATTACAAGCGTCCAAGTAAATTTATACAGAAATACCAAGCAGCTGTTATTCTTTACACCTACACGTAGCACATATTCCTTTACATTGGGACATTGTAAAGACGTTTCAGGGCGTGCATGTATGGATTTATTTATTATGCAGCTAATGAAAAGTCAGCAAAAATTTCGTGTTAAGTGATATTTCATAGGTTAAACCTTCGAATTAACCGTACAAACTGTAACTGAAAAATACATACAGCGATCGGGACCTGAGTCACATTTCGTGTTAACCGATATTTCGTGTTAAACGTGTTCCACTGTATATGAATTTAATTGCAGGTATATGACATAATAGAATAAAGAAAAAAGGATCTGGTATAAAACTATATAAAGAAAACATAGAATATAAATATACCAATACTTAAATGCATTATTGAATAGATTAAATTATATTTATGCTCAAGAGAAAGCTTGTAATAATAGTTTCCATAATGAGAAGATAGGGATAGTTCATAATTTTTCAAAAAAGATGGAAGATATTATTAATACTCCTAGGGGAATAGAATGTCTGATGAGATTTATATCATCATTACCTGGATTGATTTTAAGAGATGAGAAAATTGGATCAGGATTATTTAATACTATTTTAAATAACTTACCATTTGAATTACATGGTCATGGACAGGGGCGGATTTACCATTTTGCCACCCATACTGTAGGCCGTATAAATTTGTCACCCTCCCACAAATCTCTGTTGGGGGGGGGGCACCATTATATTCCCTCATTGGTTTAAGTCCGCACTATTGTTCTGTTTAAATCCAAAGTTTGCTACATAATCGCGTGTACTCTTGTTCATTTGCCAATTAATAGGATCAGAATCTAAGACCTTCCGTACCTGATTTGATGATATTTAATACGAACACTTCCTCCATTTAATTGTCTTTGAATTAACACCGTTTCGTTGAATAATTTTTTAATTAATAATTAATTATTTAATTGGTTCTGTTTAAGTACGATATCTGGTGTAAATAATTGTTGTTTATTTATATTTGATTAATTAATGTGTTTAATCCCCGTTAGTTGAATGTAAACAGTTTTGTAGACCTCTTGAAGTTCGTTCGCACTTCCGTTGAATTATATCGTCTGTGTAAGTTAGTGTGTAGTATTGACAAAGTTATTTATATAATTCAAACCTTCACGTACCTTTAATGTCGTACTAGAAGTTCAGTTGGTTTGTAAACTGTTAAGTTTTCATAAAACAGTATGACTGCACTGTTTGTGTGTAAGTGAGCACATTTGAATTTTACCTGGGCGCCATTATGGAATTTCTGGTTAGTATCCATAAAAATAATTTATTTGAATAATAGAATAATTAAATTTTGACTGAATTTTAAGTTGAGAGATTAAAAGAATATCTTGAATTAATTCACTTCTTATCTATTTATTTGATTTTATCTGTTGGCGGTTCACTCATACAAATAGCCAACTTAACTGGTTGCTTGCTTTGAAATTGCAACTCATTAATCATTAAATAAGAATTAATCACTTGTTTAAATAATTCCTGACAATGTTTGTTAGTTCACAATTCATTTGTTTATTACTCATTATGTACTCGTTTCAAATTAATACATTCAAATTAATACTACTAACGGATTACAAATCATCCGGCTTTCAACCTTTTTTAACTCAGTTGGTATGCAATGACAACTCTAATATTAATCTATTGATTGTTTACAAATATTTGATACCTCAAGGGTGACTTCTTTTAAGTTACAGGATAAAACGCCAATGCCTTGCGATACAATGCTATTACAAGTCTTTAAATTAATAGGTTAGACACCTTTAATCATTGAAATCAGTTGATGAAAAGTTCGTTTAACCTTGACACATTTGAGGTTACTTACGGTAATGCTAATACATGACTTCTTATGTTCGGAATATTATAATTCCTCTAAATAAAATAAAAACAGTGCTTAGTATTTATGATATTATTGTTTTTTGCGTTAGTATACAGGTGTATTATGTGTTATTCTGCTAACAACTTATTCATAAACAATGTAAATATAAGGCACAGTACTCCCTGAATTATAATTTCATGGATTATTTATTAACACACTTCACGATCTGGTACACTGATCGTGATTTCACAGCACTGTTTACGCGTATGAACGATTATATTTTCTTCTCGAATAATAAATTTACTTGGTTAGGTTATGCACCTAACCTCGTTCTCTTAAATTGCACTTCTGGTAAAGGTATCACTACTGATTTCAATGCACTTTACTATTTTTAAACTTCTTCCTTCTTGTTGATTATAAAATTTTGATGATAATTTTGGTCTGGATTCGTAGTTGCTGGTTCAGTGGTAATTGACAAAATGTGTGTTGTTTACTTGGGCGTTCGTATATATACTTTATTTAGATCGCCGCTAGGCAGTGTTGACTGTTTTCTAAGGTAGTTCCTGATTGGTAATTCTGTTTATAGCCATGGTGACGTATTTATGTTCATGATGACGTAATTCTATTTATAGCCATTACATAATTGTATTGGAAGCATCAGTGTCCTTTTTGATAGTATTTCTAGTATTTATACGAAATTCACAAAATTTATGATGCTAACGTTTATATCTCAGTTATTACAAGTACAAATTAGGTTCTACTATTAGCATTAACGCGAAAAGGTTTAGGCTGTAAGGTAAAACTTTACGTTTTTACTTATAAAAAACTTAGTGTTCCGAGTCGTCAATACTATAGTGATATTTAGTTAAGTAACGGACATGTCATGGACAACGAAATCCAAGAAATTAATTATTAGTACATATTTGTTGATTATTGATTATAAACTTCCTTATTTGACCATTCTTAAGTCAACATTTTTTCTTATTTCTTATACTCATACTATCACTCATAGTAGGGTGATTTACACCTTTCTTGTAATTAATCTTATTATATCTCCCTCTGTTTTGGGGTCTCTACATGATTCTTATTTTCATGATTAATTTGTGTCATCATTGGTTTGTTATTATTTCATTACCATACAAGGTTTTTTTCCTTGACTAACAGTACTTCTCTTTACATTTTTTATCTTATAACATTATCTAGATACACTTAGTGGTTACATTGATTGTTACTTTTAGCTCATTTCATTATTATACTTCATACAATTGGTTCTCTTATTATTTTTCATAGTTCATGGTTATCAATAATATCTTTCTTTATATTTGTCCTTCAAATCAGTACTTTGACATTATTCAGCTAATGTGCTGTTTCTAATAATAATACATGTTACAAAAATCATTCTTGTCATTTTCTATCTTATTTATTTTATTTGACTTGGTTCATTAAAGATTTTACTAAGCTCACTTAACAGTCTATTTGGGAAACTTGTCTTGTCAATTTGTCTGTTTATGTTGTAGTGTCATATTATGCAGATAGTGGATTTACCACTGTTCACTTGAAGTTCTTCTCTCCTTTCATTCTTTAATGGTTTATTATTTTAACTGTTACATTCTTCCTTGTTACCTATACTTGGTTCTTACTTATATTTATTTAGTATCATTCACTCTTTTGGTGTTTTTAATATTATGTAATTTTTGTGACGTTACATATTTCATCATTATTTTTGACGTGAACTGGCTCTTCATTCTTCAAAAATGAAGTTTCCTCCACAACGGACCTCTCTGGCTGAACTGTGTGAACAGTATCTTCATCTTCACTACTATCACTGGTATCACTAGAATGTCTCGACTCCTTAAATATTACGCTTGCCTCAGTTTCTGGAACCAACCTACAATTCAGTATTACATGGACATATCTACATTTCTCAATTTGCCCACATCTAAAAATCTCTCGATGATCACTTTCATTAGCACTCGATGATTCACTAGCACTATTGACACTAGTGGTACTGACATCACGAAACTTCAAATCAGAACTTGCACGTGCTTGCGGTGGTGCATCACTAACACTACATGATTTGAATAAACAATCAATTTTACAGGTTTTACTTATAATAGTTTCCACTTTAGCTTCTTTTTCTTTTTTTTTTCAATTTTAAATACTGTCTGCCACTTAGTTGCTTTCTTCCGTCAGGCATGTTCTAAAGATTCACACTATAAACGATACTTATAATATTTTTAAAATTCTTCAATATCTACACTGATATTACAAAGAGAGAAACTTGTTTGTTTCTTAAATTTTAATTCAAATTAAGTTAGAAAGCTTTTAACTATTCTAAGATCAGGCTGATGAACATGAACGACAGACACATATGCGGTATGATGGTGCGTTAGAGTAACAAAACTACACATAAATTAGAATTATATAGCATTATTTTCTGTTCTTGGATTCCGTTGTCCATCACATGTCTGTTAATTCAACTAAATATAATTAAATCACTACCGACTCGGAACAGAAAGTTTTTTATGTGTAAAAACGTAAAAGTTTTACCTCATAGCCTGAACCAGTTTTCACTTTTAAAAAGCTTCTTCAGAGGCTGCTGCTGGGAGCACTGTCCATCTTGTTCTTGGCGACGGTATCGACTTTTGAAGGATCGATGTTGTGTGTATTGGGTGTGATATCAGTCGGTACGGTAGTGATTTAATTATATTTAGTTAATCAACGGACACGTCATGGACAACGAAATCCAAGAACTGTAATACAAATTAATATTCTTGAATTTCGTTGTCCGTGACGTGTCCGTTGATTAACTAATTATAAGTATAATACTACTGACATGGAACACTAGTTTTCTGAGCCAGTAGTATTATACTTATAAATTACAAATTTATATTTATTTATTGGCAATTTAAACAAGTAAATTCACATAAAACCTAGAAAAGTGTGTTTATCAAAACAAATATTTTGAGATTTACAAAACGTTTCTAAAAAACTACCAAAGATACAGTTCTGGGGCCCTCTTTTTTTCACTTTCTTGGGCCAAAACTGTACGGAACCGTTGAATTTATGCTGTATTTTAAGTTTCAAGAATGTTAGTAGGACTTAATTGTAGCCTTGGAGCAGAAATCACGGTCAAATTTTTCTCAAGCCATAAATAAAAAACGAAGTGTTTTCAGACCTATGTTTATATTTTTATGTATTTTAGCCTGTAGAATGCAATCCTGAAGTATTTTCCTTTCCTCATGGGACACCCTGTATACACTATTTCCAGGAAGTCTGTGATTATTATCCAGGCATCTGCAGCATCACGGAACTCAGACGTTTGTTGTGTTGCACCATTGCTTCTACCAGCAATAAACAAGTTTGCTGGAATTAATAGTGTATTATGAATCAAAGCAATGAGACACTATTGTAATTTTGCAATCACGGTTTGAGATGACAATTTTTTCTTAAAACTTGTCAGTGTTGCTAATTTTTGTAATTTCATAGAGGCTTCTTTTTATATACAGAGTGTTCACAAATGTTCGTCCAATATTCCTTACATAATTACAAGAAAAAAGTTCCTGTAAACATAGAGGTCCAAAAACATATGGTTTCCATCATTGCCCAACACACAATAAATAATAAAAGTCACCAATAACGAATGTCCACACACAATAATTAAAAACTACATTTTGCGCCAACCTGCTGTCAAATAACACACATTGCATCATCAATCTCAACTGTCCAATAATAATTAGCTACTTTTTAATTCATTCTTGAAGAAACTATACAGGGTGTTCACAAATGGTTGTCCAATATTTCGGTAATGTGTTCCTTAAATAATTACAAGAAAAAAGTTCCTGTAGACATAGGTCCAAAAACATAGTTTTCCATCTGTCCGCCATTTTGAATTTTTTAAGGAAAATTTTATTTCTCGAGAATGAAGTGAGATATTCTAATAAAATCTGGTATGTGTTACCCCAGTAACATAATCTACAAAATGAAATTTTTTGAAAATTTTATATTCACAAATTTCAAAATGGCGGCTGTTTTAATTTTTAAATCATTCATATCTCACAAATTAGTTTTATGGAATAATGTTCCATTAGATAAAATCTTAAGAATTATTTTGTGAACAAACTGATACCTTATTTGTTACACTGTGATAAACAATCGAGTTATGATGGAAAATGTCAGTGTGAGTCTACCATCAAACTGCAAAAATAATTTTTGGCAAATAGTTTTATTTAAAAATATAAGCAAAAAATAGTAAAAAACATTACAATTTATTTGAAAGGAGAAAATAAAAACTTATAATACAAAATATTTTAATCTATTTTATTTATCTGCAGATTTTAGTATTAACTAAAATGAAAAATTACCATAATGACAGAACGAAATAATTAAAGTAGGTGTTCAATGTGTCCCCCATTTACTTCAATGCACCTTTCAGCCCGTTTGACCATCGAAGGTCGAATATGTTCAAACATTCCCGGTATTACTTTAATTTGTTGACAGCAAATAATTATTTCGTCTCTCAATTAATCTGTCGTGTTTATTCGAGCGCTATACACCAAGCTCTTCAGATGCCCTCACAAGTAAAAATCCAATGGATTTAAATCTGGTGAGCGGGGAAGCCATGCAACTGGACCACCACGCCCAACCCACTGGCCATGAAAGCGATTATTCAATAACTGCTTGACATTATTTGAGAAATGTGTGGGTGCACCGTCATGCATGAACCACATTTGTTGTACATGATGTAGAGGAATATCATCCACTATTTCATTGAGTGTGTTGGTAAGAAATTCATGCTATGCTTCTCCATTCAATCTGTTAGGCAAAAAGTAAGGACCAATCAGCTTATCTCCGAAGATACCCGCCCAGATAGTAAGCGAAAACCCATGCTGATGGTTTGACACTAAGGTTGCATGTGGATTTTCCTCTGCCCAGATATGGTTGTTGTGGAAATTATTTATTCTATCCTGACTAAAAGATGCCTCATCCGTAAATAAAATTTTAGAAACAAACATAGTGTCACAGACTCGGTCGCTCATTCATTAGCCATTGACAGAACCCAGTCCTGCTATTGAAATAGGCTGGTATGAGAGCTTGAACATGCTAAAGGTGGTACGGATACATCAATTGATTACAAAGAATTTTCCATGTGGTGGTGTGGCTTCGAATACCTTCCTGATGAGCGATTCTTCACCATGACAATTCAATCTTCAATTCTGACCAAAACTCGTTCCTCTAATTCAGCAGTTGAAACAGATCTCGGTCTACCATAATCCTGAGTCGATGTTGGAATGTACTAATCTCACACAATAGCTGATGGATTTTCACAAACATTTTACTGGAAGGCTGCCTACAATCTGGATAAGCTTCACGATAAAGACAGGCTGCTTTTGTAGCAGATTCACTGGCTTTCCCATAGATAAAATGCATGTCAGCCATTTCATGATTACTATACAAATTTGCCATATTGTAACATTACATATAACCAACACAATACCAACATGAAATAAAACTAAGTATCCATAATCTAACGCCATATAAACAATAAAATGTGAATATTAAAGAAGAACCTAGGACGAATAGTGACTAATTTCGGGGAATCAAAGAAATTATTATTAACAAATAATGTATTATAGAAGAAATAAAGACAAATGACTAGAGACAAGACAACGTTGACCCAAATACCCAATAGATCAGACAGTGAGAAGAAGACAACAACACCTATAACAAGATATTTATTAAGAATGGTAATAAAATCAGTGCGACCAGGGAAAATAAAATGAATTCAACTAAAAGAAGAAATAAACAATGACAAGAATAAAATACATAAAATAGAAGATAAAGTATTGATAAGAATAGAGGAAAAAGAAGTGATTTAAAAGCTGAATTAAAACCCTATGCAATGACATGACACTGACAACAAATCATTTATAAATTAACTTAAATGACTTTACAATATGACCAGAACTCAAAAGTAAACTAATGATAGTAGAGAAAGTAAGGGGGAGAGTGAATATAAAAAGTGTAATTGTATAAATTAAGAAGTATAGAGATAACAACTAAATGATATCCAAAAGACTAGTTCAATAAGTTATGGAAATATAAAATTATAAGAAAGAACTATTAGTCGACAATAATGTTGAGAAAATAATAAAAAGAAATATCTGACTATAAATAATAAAAACTAGCACTAATACATGTGAAGAATTAAGTACAATATGTAAAAAACAAACTATAAAATCAAACCATTGTTGTGAATCCAGACAAGGTCACCTAAACTAACAAGCAGTTGTCAATTAGAATTGCCAAAAACAATAACAAAAATGTTCATAAAATAGAGCATATTATACTATAATCAAACTAAAGGCTACAAGGATCATTCCAGTAACAAAGAATAGTTATATAGAAAGACTTGTATACATTAGAAGTGTAAAATAACATGCTCAGATGTACAGCGTAGTATTAGCACATTGACCAATATAAATAACACATAAAAATGACAATAAAAGAAAAGGTACTAATGTCAGTACAATAATTGAGATGTAATACCACTAATGTAAGGCAAATCAATAATTATTGCCAGGAATTTAATAATAAGGATGTAAATTAAATATAACTGGTATATGAAACTAGATGCATGAAGTATTAGGGATTTACCAACAAATGACAAGATACTAGGGCAGGACAAAACACTGTCAAACATTATTATAACTGTAATAAACATTATGCAAACTATATGTAATCAAAAGATAGAGTTGTAAAATAGAATAAGAACAAATAATAAGATAGAGTTGTATAATAGAATAAGAACAAATAATGTAACACTCAATTATGCTGAAAGAGAGGCTGATAGAAAGTGTAAATACATTAAAATAACAGAATACTAACTAACACTGAGGTAATCAGAAGTTGTGATGCTTACTTCAGAATAGTTAGGTCACAGCAAAAATGGATTAGAAACCAATACTAACACAAGTGAATAAAAACAATCAGAAATGTCATAGACAAGGTGTCTAGCAAAAATAACTAGAATAATTATGAATAATAATTAGTTAATTATATAAAATACAACTGTATAATAGCTATAAGATGTCACAGGGAACAATTGTGAGCAATAATAATGTGTAAGATGTAAGAAATATTATTATAAGAAAAGTATAAAGACATTGTAAAAAATATTGAGGTAGGCCTAAACTACTATAGACGATTTTTAACAAATTACCACCTTGAAACTTAACGAGAAGAAGGAATATTTGGTAATTAAATAATGATTATAAAGGGTTATTAAAATTGAACAGAATAAATAAAATAAAATAAAAAATAAGATATGTAAATAGATAGTAAAAAATAGCAATAAGTTTATTTCATTAATCATTATCAAATTCATACGGTGTGGGTAACCAAAATAACTATATATATTTATATATAT